>OY728126.1:2027139794-2028389794 GCA_963277665.1 Viscum album
ATTTTAAAAGAGAAAGGGGTTTCTCCTAGTTTTTGATAAATAGATTTTGAAATTCTTTTGAATGGTTTTCACATCATTTTAATGGATTTCTGAAATTGTTTTGAATGGTTTTCAAAGCATTGAAATGGATTGTGAAAAGGAGAACATGGGTTACCTTAGGTAATTAGGTGGAATTTTTAGTTTTAGGCCATCATACAATTCCTTGTTATTATCAAGGAGGAATTTCTTGAGAATTTCCTCTGTTTTTTATGCCCATTTTTCTAGGAGATCGATATTGACATTTTTGGGGGATTTACTTATGGGGTATTCCTCTTATTCCTAGGAATATGTTCTAGGATCAGTTTTTTCACTTGATTATTAAGTTATGAGTAGTTTACTTCATATACCATTAGTATTCCTTAGTTTTGTGATACCTGTGCTTTAATTTTTTATTGCAAGGATTTATGAGTTAGCATTTATATGCAAGCTTATGATTGGGAAAAATGATATGGAAAATATGATTTGAAACTAATATACCTTATTTTGTTTAGAACTATAGAAAAGGGAAATGATTACCTTGTTTTCTATAAAAATTCATTATTAATTATCATGCTATGTTTTATTTTAAAATGAGCATACACGATTTTTTAAATAGAGACTTTTTGTGCAACACTTGGGGGGATCCTACTGAGCATGTTAGCTCACAACCTGGGCACCTCTTCGGTGGTGCATAGACCTTTGTCGGTCTTCTAATGCAGGGAACAACAGAGCACCACAGTAAGGATGTGGGGTTTTTTTAGTTGGGATGGGTAGCTAGTGCTAAGATGGTGGGGGGTTTTTCCATGCCACAGCATGGAGTAGCTATTGGTTATAGTCCCTTGTAGTTGGACATGTCTTTTGGAATTTTTGGTACAATTATAGATGTTCTATTTCCCCTTTATTACAGTTATGGAATATATATTTATTATTCTTCTATTGTTTCTTCCATGATACACACACACACACACACAAACACACAAACACACATATATATATATATTACAAGTGGCTGTTCAGGTTTGGAATAATCATTCTCTTAGTTTTGTTATTAGATTCCTGGGTGTTTTTCACCAGCCCGTGGGGATCCAGAATGCCCTTAGCGTATTTAAAGGATCGGGTTGGGTGTCGGGTTTCAGGGAAACCCAAGTCAGTTCATTACACAATGTCCAATCTCCTATTCCATATCCATAATTTTTTTTCTTATTAGTTAAATAGTACAATTTTTTCTGCATAAGAAATAAAGATTCAAAGTTTAAACATTCTTAGTTTTGGGTTCTCTAAATTTAAGTAGTTTGTCTTTGAAAACTGAGCATGAATTTTTAGAGAAATAAACATAAAATCCTTCATCACAATGTTGAGAAATTATAATCAAGTTCTACTTTATCCCTTGTATATACTTTACTTTTATGATTGAAATTGATTTTTGATCTCGAAAAGTTCCAACTCCAACAATATTTTCCTTTTCTTTTCCACCAAAGGTAACTAGCCATATATCTATTTGAGTCAATGTATTGAAATTAGATGAGTCTCTACTCATGTTTTTGGTATAACAACTTTCCATACACAATACATCCTTTCTATTCATGAGGCCTTTTCCTGAAAAATCATTTAAACATATGTTTTTTGGGTACCCATTTTTTCATGGGTATAACAGTGTCAAAAATAAATTATTTAGGAATCTATATTTGCCTTATTTTTTCCATAATTTATATTAAATTATTTAGATATATTTTAGAGACAAAATAATTTTTAATAAAACTTATTTGAGGATTTATTAAATAAAATTTGTCAGTGAAATGACCTTTTATTCCACAATAATAGTAGGTATCATTTTTTCAATTGGTCACAAGAATTATTTTTTTTATAATTTAGATTGTTCAACCTTTCTTCAAATTATAATTTTTTTTCATTTAATAAATTTATTTCAAAGAATCTAATTTCAATTATTTTTTCCTTTTATTAAAATACTAGCAGCACTTATATATGATGCCACTTCATCCTATAATTCATTAAACATTTTTTTTTGTTCCAAATAGTTTGATATAGATGAATTGAATTTTTCAATTAGATCTTGATGTTTCTTTAGCATTGTGTCTCTCTCATCTAATACAATATTATGAATATTTGTTAATGATTTATGTTTCTTTACTAAACAATCATATTTTTCTTCTATCATTGTACAGTATGAAGCTAGTTAATTATTTGAACTGCTATCAGAGTTAGATGAAAATGAATAATAAGAACATACCTCTTCTTCTTATGTAGCCATAAAGAAAATATTTTCTTCGAGATGTTGTGGATAATTTTCTTAATTAAATTTATAAGAAATTCTAGATTCTTTAGAAACACTCCATGTAGCTTTCATGGATCTTTTTCCCTTAGGTTGATAATCATCATTATTATGATATTTATTTTTTTCTTCTTTATTCATTTATGAATTGGGGTAATCAGGTCTGATGTGACCCAAAGTTTTTCATTCATAGAATATCACTTATTTAGTCTCTCTTTCATCCTTACAAATGGATTTTTTGAAGCCTATTTTTTTCTTTTAAAATTTTCTAAGCATTCTATATAGCTTAGTCAATTCCATTTGAGATTCTAAAGAATATGAAATCTTTTTTATTTTGATTTCTTGTTTTAATTTTCTTTTATGCTTCTAGTATGTCACTTAAAGAGAATTATTTACCCTTTTTATGATCTTGTGACGTCCATCTTCAGATTTATTTTCTACTTTATACATTATCAATGTTCTAATTAATTCCTTCACAATCATATTCTTGAAAGTGATGATTTTCGAATAGCTGCAGATATTCCATTCCATTTAGAGGGAAATACTCTTAGTACTTTCTATGCTTGATCTAGTTAACAGATGGAATGTCCCAAGGTTGTAATACTTTTGACAATATATGTTAACCTTCCATTATTTTTTTTATTAATTCACCATCAAACATTCTAAAGGTATAAAACTTTAATTTTGCAGTATCATACCTCATCTGTCTGATGATATCTGTTCCTTAATTAGAAATGGGAATATTCTTCCACATATCATAGGAAGTAGGACAGTTTGACAATGGATTCCATTCATTAGGTCCAAGTTTACATATGATATAATTCATATCCTTTTATTTGATATCATATTGTTCTTATGTTGCGGAATTCCACATTTTTTTATTTTCAATAATCACATAAAGAGTGATGATCTTAGAAGAAACATTAAATCCAAGATTCATCAGATAGATGATCTTTCTATATTTCCTACACCCGTAGGTATCACCATTAAAATAGGGATATTGTATCATATACATACTTTATTTAGGATCATCTATTTCTATTAGATTTAATAGATATTATTATTTTAATCTTGGTATAGCTTGATATGATTTATTAAAAATCTCACCTTCGATAAAAATTGTAATGCCAGAGTAATAAAAATATAAAAAGGAGGGGGTGAATTACTTATTTTGGATAATCTTCAATGATTTTATATTTTTACTCTCTTTGAGATTTATGAATATATGAAATGTTTCATTCTATATGAAAAATGATTACTGGATAGATAGAAAGAATGAACACAAAAATATTACAGTGGTTCGGGGCATAAAGATCCCCTAGCCGAATCCTCTAATCGGTATCTCTATGAGCTAGTGAATTTCAAAAGAAAGTTACTCTTATCACAAAACCGTCAAATCCACAAATGAGTGTATATAGTTGAAACCATTACAAAAAATGATAATTCAAAGCCTTATGGTTATTTTATAGGGAACTGATTATCGAAAACTTCGTATAAGAAGATGACACTTAAACCACAACTGAGTATGAGTAGTTAAAACTCTAATATATAAAAAGAGTTTGATTTGTTGATGGTTCGGGTAGTACTTCATAGTTGTAGCTGAAAAAACTATCTGTAGATTGATCTTCATCTTCAGAAATAAAATTATTCTATAAAGAATAAATCTAAAGTGATCCTAGTTTTAAATGATATTCAATAAAATTGGTAACAAAAAACAACAGTTACATAAAAGTATAAGGATTGAAAATGTATATCTCCAAAGTGTAGCCTCTTTCAGAAAACAAAAATGTTGATCGTTATTTGCATCATTTCAACATTTAAAATATATTCAGAAGTATAAATTTTTATATCTTATTTAAAAAGAAATTATGATAGAATATATAGAGAGAATACATCTTTCTTTGGGTTTTCTGATCTATGAAAATCACATAATAGATCACAAATATTCCAATACAAAATAATAGAAGGATTCAAAAACTCTCTTATTAATGTGATTTATTTTAACCAATGAATACGGTTCCTGGAATCAATCATAAAACGAATTTGAATTGGTAATAAATTAGATCTCAATCAATCATTATTTCTATCATGATTGTTGTAGAAATATCAGATAAAATTGTGGATTTAAATCTCATTTGTAAAATAGTCAAATGTAAGGCACCTTTATAAAACAAGAAAATAAAAAATATAGGGTTCAACAGTGTATCATAGAGTTCCTTAGAGATGATTTTATTCTCCAAATATATGGTTGATAATGTTGGGTTGATCATAAAAGTAACGACGATGAACCATATATTTGATTCCTAAAATATTGGGTTCCTTACATACATAGGGTTCCTTAACCATACATTCCTCTTGTAGAAATGTAAGGTTCCATCCAAACATAGGGTTATTTATGCATACATTCCTAATATTATATGGTTCATTATCGATATAAATTGTTCCAAGTATTGGGTTTATTCCTTATATTACATTTATCAATGTAGGGTATGAAAAATGTTTCTAGAAAAAACTAAAACACGTTATGAACACTAAAAAATATTCCTTGTGGAATAATAACTTGAATATAATTCTAGAGTAAATATTTCAATGAATACTAATTTTCAGAAATAAAAATAAATTAATATCATCATTAAAATGAAAAAGGTTATTTGTGAGAATCAAAGTCAATTATATTTGTAGATTATTGTTGTGACAATACATTCCCAACACTTTTGTCACCATCTCATCATTTATCAAGATTATCTATGATTATGTATTTGATATTGAAATATAATAATTATCATGAATTCTCTTATCATAGGGTTATTCATTTTATTTTAATGTAATTTTACCATTTTTCTAACATCTGGTACATAAAATATTTAAGAAAGTATTTTTATGAAAGTATGAATCCCTTTTTATATTAGGTTAGAAATCGGTGTTCTTCTGAAACCATTTTTTCCAAAAATAATCAAAATGTTTTCAAACATTTAAAATTATTTAAAAAAGAAAATTTTACCCATTTTTTTTATTTTTTAAAAGCTATTGTTTTCAATGGAATATTTTTGTCACTTTCTAAACCAGGAACTTTTCTAACCTTTTTACCATGAATTTTTTTTACAGAATGTATAAATTATCTGTGACAATGAAAATAATTTCAATGTTGCATCTATTTAAATTTAACATGATGATTATTAATGAATTTTTCTATTAATATTCTAGAAATTTTTAGTTTTTTAAAAGTGATTTTCGATGAAAAGAATTTTAAAAATGTATCATGTTATGAAAAATTGATTTCCGAAATGAAAAGTATTTTTTCCTCAAGTATTTTTTAAATATCATTTAATGGTATTTCCAGTACTCAACATCAGCAAACCTTTAATTTATTATGATCCAATGGGGATATTTTATAATGATTCCATAATTATTCATTCTCTAGATAGATTAATATTGTTTCAAATTGATTATTATGTAATCTGTTTCATTTCCACTAGTTAATCTATTAAAAATAGTCTGACATGAAACCCATTTTATTTCCATGTGTTAATCATATTATAAAGGGAATAATATTTACTTCTAAATGTTTTTTGATGAAATATATATGTCCTTATTAATGTTTTGGTCTTTCGATATCTTATATAATGCAGTATCCCAGAAAGCATTAGGTGATCCCATTACATCTTATACAATGGGGTGGCCTAAATAGTATCGGGTGATTCTGTTACTACTTATACGATAGGGCACCCTAGCAAGCTCCAGGTGATCCCATTATAAATTATATTATGGGAAAACCTATATATAATTGGGGGAGCTCGTTATAGCTTATATAATGGGTGTTCTTAGATAACACTCTAATGGATTGGGTAATGATTATATTGCAAGTCGTCCGCATGGTTATTCCACTTAAAAAGGTATTAAAATGATTTTATGAATACGATGCTCAAAGTTACAAAAATGGGTTTTTAATTTATTTTTATTGGTTTATAATATTTCTTATGATGATGATTGATATTACATAGATCATGAATACTATTTCTAAGGACTCATGCATTTTTCATGTTTTCATACTAGAAAATCTAGGTATTTATGGTTAAGATTTATTTTATAACTCTATCATTCACTCTAATTAAGTCTTCATACCATTATTCACTACTTATGATCATTGATTAAAATCAATTTTCAATGTTTATGTTTACAATTACGAAGCATTTGAGATCACCCATATTTTTCCCTTTTCCTGTGGTTATAAATAATGAGGTTGAACAAATTAATTATTGGAGGTATTTCATATAGATTATGATGATCTATTAATATGAAAGAGAAAAGTTTGGTAAAGTGGTAAAAATTATCTTTTAATGCCATGTGAATCTTTTATATAGGAGTTTTCCCTAATTCTCTAAAAATCTAAACTCTAAATATCCTAGCGGTCCTAAGTGTTCCAATTTTTCCAATTGTTATTGTAATGTTATGATTAGATAAATTGGGTCACAATTATCAGTATCAAATCCATATATATTATGTTTATGATTGCAGTACTAAATCTTGAAGTGAGGGTGCTGTGCTGTTATTGTTAGTATCATAAGACAGTTTATATAAATTTTTATATTATGATTTTTTTCATGTGAAGTTATCTTAGGTGTTATTCATACCATTATAGGTATATAAAATTAAAGGTGATCATGAGTTCAATGTATTAGACACCCCATCTGAGGATTTTATGTAGTAAATTTTTTTTGATTATTAATGATATTTTTTGAGATGTTTTTTGGCATTAGTATTTTTAACTTCTATGATTAACATAATGTGTTATTTAGGGATAAATTTCATTCATGGTTTAAGAGAAAAAAGAAAAAAACATGAATGTTGTGTGAAAACCCATCACATATGGAAAGGTGGAGGGGCTTGAGCCCATGACCCAAAAGCAATAAGGTTTTTACGCATTCCACTAGCCTATGTGATGACCTGGATAGTATGAAATTATATATATATAAATTTTATTTTTATTTCAAAAACATATAGGATTTTATTTTAGAAATAATGGTTGATTTATCATGGAAGAATATATGAGAAAATCCTTTTCATCATTGGGTTAAGATCATATTCAAGAAATGTTTGATGAATTTTAAGGATAATTACTTAAGGAATAATTTATTTTGAAATTTGGGTCCTACCTTTTGAAGATTAATTCTGGAAGTTTTATTTCTGAATTTATCTTACTATGTTCTCATCGTTTTGGTTTTGGATAATATTAAAACACATAAGGACTATCTTGTTATGATTTTGGGGGTATGTGGTCCTTTAAAAGTTTATTTTACTACTACAGGAAAGAAAATTCGTCCTGAATACAATTTATTTGGAGAAAAATGTTGTATTGTGGTGGAAATTGATTAAAGGATGAAATTCTACTCATGGAGTAAGTGTATTTTCATATTCTCTTAGTCTATATGGAATGATAGTTCCTCAACTCTAGGAAAATGTACTTGAAACAAAAATTTTATCCTTGTAACTTTATATCTGATGAATCATATTTCCTTTTTATATCATCACAAATTTATTGTTTTTTGGCCCTTAGCTTCCCATTGATAATTTACTTCATTGTGATCAAGGACCTCAATCACTCTCTATAATTTTTTACGACTTCCTTCATTACAAAAAAATTACTCAGATTTGGAAACCAAGTTATGTGTTATTTCATATGAATTTTTAATTACCTTTATCTATTATAAAGAGAATTTTTTATTACCCCTCGTTAGAATGTGGGTTTAAAGAAATTATTTCAAAATGTCCAACCTTGGATTTTTGAGACAAAGTTGCAATTGTGAGGACATAATTCATTAAATGAGGGAGTAGCTCACACACGAATATTTTAAGAGAAGAAAATTATATTTTATAGAATAAAGGAAATGAAACACTATGTTTAAATTTTTTTTATACACAAAAAAGTATATATTTCATTACACACAACACTAATTTTTTGATGTGTTTTCAACATGAAACTTCAATCTTAGATGACTCGTGATATATATTACCATTATAACCTAGCTATTAAATTGGTATGTATGAGTAAAATTAAATAATATATATATATATGACTTAGTCAATATAAATTATTGATAAATTTTTAGTAAATAATCAATCGATTTTTAGTAAAGTGTTTTTATTCTTCAAAAATATGTTTTCTTCAAAAATGATAATTTTTGTTTTTCGTGAAAAAATATATTATAATTTTTTTTGAAAATTTTATAAAATTTATGTGATAAATTTAAATTAATTTTTCATTTCTAATAACAAAATTTACATTGGGTGAAATTTTATGATTTTTTAGAAAATATAGATTTTTTAGTGAATACTGAAAAATATCGATTTTTGTAAGAAGTCTTTTATTTTCAATAAATTACTTTATTTTAGTCATAAAAATACTTGAATAAGTTTTAAGGTATTATAAGTATTATATAGTTATATTTAATACAAATAATTACTTTTAATCAACTTTATTTTAGTTTTTAATATAATTTGGTTTTTATGCTTAAATACTGGATTTTCTAGAAAAAATTAAAATTCATGATGTTTGTCCTTTTAAATTAATTAAAATATAATATAATACATAATTTTTGAAATTAAAATTTTATAATATATATTATTAAATATTAATTGAGTTTCATATAATTATTGTTATTTATCATAAATTTATTATAGAATCATGTTTGACTAAAAAATATTTTTTTAATAACCTATTGTCTCATAGTGTCTGTAGAATTAATGTTTATTTAAAATTTGAAACTTCTATGAATTGAATTTTTAAAAACTAAATCCATATTTGGAATTGTAATAATTTATAATTTCTAATATGGTTAACTTAATTTTTTACGATAATGATTAGAAAAAATAGTTAAAATTAATCACATTCATAAAGGTAAAAATTAGTTTATTAAGGGATTAAACATTAAAAATATTGGTTAAAATTACTGAAAAATTTATTAAACACTCTTTTTTCTAGAAATATTTTATCCCTCATGAACGTAGGTTCTATTTTATGAGTTTTTGGGACATTTTTTATTAAAAGTGGCCTATTAAATAAGTTAAGTTAAGAAAAAGAGACAAAAAATAACCCTTTAACCTTTTAATCTCTATAACACCTTAGGATTGGGAAAAGAAAAAATATTTTCGGTTATATATATCCTTTTGACTTACTGGAAATTAAATTTTTATTAATAAAATCATTTTAAGGAAATGTGAGAAACCAGTCCCAATCAATCTAGAGGTTAGGCCTCATAAGAGAAAGAGAATCCATCAAAGCATTGCCTCAGCCTATTGAAACTTTCCTCTCTATGAAGTTTCCAGTTCATATGTCATACCTTAGCATCAGGGTCTTTATCGATAAAAACTTCGAATCGAGACGCCATTTTCTCCCACATTCAAATATACTCTTCTTTGTTGATTTTCTCATCATTAAAGCCTCTCATCAGGATCATATCCTATTTGTCAATCCAACTATCATGCTCGCTATTGACCTCCACATGAATATGTCTTCCCATCATATCATTATATTCTTGTGGGAAGTTGACATAAAAAAGCCACCATTTTCTCCTCCGAGTGGAGGATAGGTTCTTCAGAGTCCTTTTCCATTTCAGTGTAGTTTTCATTAGATTTACAACTCAAAACAGTGTGTCGTTACTGATTCCATGAACCGTAACTTGAGACCACAACAATCATGGAAGCATATTACATTTATTTCTCATACAATTTATATTTTCTACCTGATCATTTTTTCATATGTTCTAGTAAATGTGAGTAGTCCTTGCGCTCATTCCCTTCTTATTATGGATCCTCCCCTCCTCATGAGCCTTAGATACTTCTAAATCCTCTTCAAACTCCACACCTTCTATTATTCCTACATCTGGATCATAGGGAAGATCCTGTATAAGCTCAACGATGTCCAGACACTCAAAAGTGTTGCCAAGCCCTTTCCAACTATTTGTTTGACGACCCCCCAAAGTTGTAGCACTCTGAATTAGAGTAATTTGTGGTTTGATTTCCACACCTTTTTTCCAAGCCAAAACCTACATCCCAGTGAAACTCCCGCCTTCAGCTTGAGGCGATAACGAAGATGGACCATCAATTTTCTTTTCTACTTATTTTATCATGAATACTTTTCATTTATATTTAAAGATAAAAAAATTTGATAAATTGTCTAACAAATGCCAACATTGTAATTTTTTATTTTTTTGAGAGATGAGGCAAGGGTTAGAAACCCAACCCAAAGCTACAAAATATTTATAAAAATATTCGAGAGATACAAGGAAAGAACAAGGTTTAATGATTTTACACTGAACAAAAATTGAAAGTTAGTACACAATCTTACAAAACACAAAAAAATCATTTCACCTTCAAGAAAACATAACCTTCAGAAGTTAATGATCCATGTAAAATTTGACCAGCCAAAGTCCAAATAAAAAACCTTTGAGCCATATTAATATTTAAACAATCCTTAAATCAATTTTCATGCTATTAGTTTTGATGTTTTGATCAACCAGATTTAGAAAACTCATATTTCAGTGACACAAATGTCAATATGCCATAAAATAAACCTCTTCCATCTGATTCAATGAACACAAAAGAAGAAATATTCAATTCAAGGTAGTGTCATTATTTAATAAAAACATCACATTTGGCCACATTTTAGTTTTTGTTGAACTGGTATATGTATGAATTGTTAAAAACAAATCAATATCCATTTCGTATAGAATAAAAATTCAGAAAACTTATATAATTAGAATAGTCCATATCATGAATAGAAATTATTTGGGAAAAATAAAAAATAATGAGATTGATGCATTATATGATTATTTTCCTGGTTTTATGTCAACTCCGAAACGAAAAATCATATTGTAAATTGAAATACAAACTTTCTATCATAGAAAAAATATTAATCACCCTCTAAAAACCAAATTAATCATTTTAAAACACATGCATTTTCTGGAAATCCAAAGTCCAAATAAAAAAATTGATTATAGATGAAAAACTCAACATCCCTCAAATAGAATAGATTTATTTTCATTTTCATAATTTTTACATTACAGTGGCACAATATCCTATAATAGAAGAAAAATGAGTGTCAAAATAATACACCAAGAAGAAAATGGGTGTCAAAGCTTCTCGAATGAATCTATCCTTCAAAAAGATACACCTATAAATTATTGAACAACAAAAGAACCAAGATCAAGTCAAACATATTTTTCACCAGTTAAATACACAACTCAGCTACTCTAGATTAGTGGTAGACATTAGGGGATAATAAAATAAGTATTTTATAGTCTATTTATGGAAAAATAAATAGAGGAAACTCATATATTAGAAATTCCAACCAAAACAAATAGAAACCTCCAAACGTTTTTGTAAAGACCTGTAAATTTCAAGGAATTTTTTTTCTTAATTTTCTTTGGAATTTTACAAGAGCGCAGTCTCTGACGGCACCTGATTCCGAGGCCCGGTGTGCCCGGAATCATTTTACGAAGTTTGGCTCGGGTACGTTCAGTGAATGGACGAGCGGGTTTTTCTAACTTTTGAACTGGTGCCCGGAATCGAATTCTGAGGGCACCGATGGAATCGCAGCGCCGGTATTCGCCTAGAAACGCCTCTTCTGGAGTTGCGTTTGCTCGGGTGTGGTTTTTAATTTTTGGGCTTAAAGTTAAGAAATAAAATAATTTTGCGACAACTTTATTTTATTTCACTTAAGCCACTTGGAAGCCACTTGAAGCCACTTAATGACAGCTTGTACTGAGTTAAACCGGATAGGATGCTATCCAGAAATATCCTACCCCCTTGGTAGGATATTTGTGAGGTGGGGCCCGCACGAGCCCTGTCGTTTCTTTCCGCTAAGTAACGCACCTGCGAAAACCCGTCATTATGAAAGTCAACTGGCGTGTTTCTTAAAATCTTAATAGACCATTTAATTGGGTGGTTTATTTCGTAAATTAAATGAGCTGTTTCTTTCGTTGAAGTAATTCAAAGAATTGATGGATCGTTTCTTAACCAGTTTTCAAATTCGTTGGCGTAATAATAAAATAAGGTCAACGCACGACCACTGGTTATTTGCACGTTGAGAAGATTTGAGAGGACCCTTGTATCTTCTTCTCGCTCGCGAAGAACGCGAAGAACGCGAAGAACGCCGAACCCGGAAATCGACGACGCTCCCGTCCGAGATGTTCTTCCCCGCCCCGATCTCCGATCACCAACCGTTTGAGGTGAGTGATTTCGGGTTTCCTCTAAAGTTTCTTTTTGGTTTTAAACGAAACACAGATTTGATTAATTATAATTCAAATCTGTTGTTCTTGGTCCGTTGAGCTCGCTGACTCAACGCCGGATTCCGCGACGACGCGACGCCTTCCCGCGATGACGTGACGATCCCCCTCTTCTGCGACGAGCAATTCCGCGAAGAATGCTCACGCGCGACGACCAATGAGGTTAGGATTTTATAATTTGGAATACCCCTCTTTATATTCCCGTGAACGTTCTTTAAAAAATAAAGAACCGGTTTCAAATGAACAATTTTATTTTATTAAAATTGTCAGTTCATGTATTGAACAAAATTCTCCCGTTTGTTTATCTCTAACGTGGAGGGTGCGGGCCAAACGAACACGGCCCGACGACCCTCCGTCGTTCTTCTTTTTGTGCGAATTTGACAGGCGACGACCGAACATGCCGCAACGGAAGTTTGATGATCCCACAGTGAAGAACGAGTCCCGGGTGGAGCAGTGGCGTAGACAGGATGAGAATCGGACCACCGGAGCGATCCCGGTGGCCCGCGGAACTCGCCAGCGGCGCGGGTCGCCGGCAGCCTGGAGGGGCGGCGCCCCGGCGGGCCGCCGGACAGGCTGCCGCGGCCGAAGCCACGGCGGCGGCGGCACTCGCGGACCCACGGCCGCGCGGGTTCGGCGCCCTCGGACGCGGCTGAAGCCGCGTCCTCGACTCAGCGCCGCCCCGCGCGGGGGGCTGCGGCACCACGAGGCCGCGGGGGCAGCGCCCCGCGGCGCCAGGCCGTTCGGCCGCTCGGCCGAACCGGACCAGGCGGGTCCGACCGGCCGGGCCGCGCCCTGGCCGGACCGGACCGGGTCGGGTCGACCCGGTTCGGCCGACTCCCCGGGGGGGGGGGGGGTCGGGCGGGGTCGGCCCGGCCCCGTACCCCCCGTCTTCGGGCGGTTTTCGTTGAAATGCCTGTAACTTGAGCTACGGGCCTCCAAACGACTCGCCATCAGCGGCAACGCGATCCTTGGATCGAGACGGTCGTTTTGGTATATCGCACTCAAGGTTTTTGAATACCTTGAGTTCGGCCGGGTTGGTTCGTACACAAAACCAACCGGGCCTTCGGGCCGGAAATGCTCATATCTTGAGCCACAGACGTTCGATTGACGTGCCGTCAGCTTTGTTGAATTCCTCTAAGTTAGACGGATCTTTTGGCATACTCCGCCGGAGGTTTGGACGCAGGTGGAGTACGGTCGGGTTGGTTTGGCCTTAAAAACTAACCGGGCCCCTGGGACGAAAAAGCCAATAACTCTCAGACCGGGCGTCCGATTGATGCGCCGTCTGCGACGCTGAGTTCCTGTCGACGATACGGAACTTTTGGATACATCAACTTCGGACTTTGTGTCAGTTGATGTATCGGCCTCTCGGCTCGTTGAGCGGACCCTCCCGAACGAACTTGCTGTGTGCGGGAACCCTAGAGCTGGCTGCGACTGCTACTTCGACAGCGACGACTGTGCAGAGATCCTCAGTGGACTACAACGACGACTGTGCAGAGGTCCTCCGTGGACTCCGACGACGACCGTGCAGAGATCCTCAGTGGACTGCGGTGACGACTGTACAGAGATCCTCAGTGGACTGCGACGACTACTTCACTCATCAATCCTACGTGGATCAGTGCTACAGGTCCTGTGTGGGCCCAGTCCTGTGTGGGCCCGATCCTGTGTGGGTCCGATCCTGTGTGGGTCCGCGCTCAGCGGTTCTGTGTGAGCCAGCGCCTACAGGTCCTGTGTGGGCCTGATCCTGTGTGGTTCATTGTGGGGGTTAGTTACCTATCGATCCTTCGTGGGTCCGATGACTTAGATGGATCAGTGATCGTCTTTATCGTCATCCGAAGAAGTACACCTGTGTGAGCTGGATCTTGTGTTTCTCTCCTTTGTGGATTGTGTTGAGCTATCGTGTGTGGATTTACTATTTACTCTCCTTTGTGGATTGTGTTGAGCTATCCTGTGTGGATTTACTGTTTAATCTCCTTTGTGGATTGTGTTGTTCTATCCTGTGTGGGTATACGTTTGCTTTCCTGTGGGGACTGGGTTGTGCTTGGGCTCAGACGTTGGAGCCGAACGTGAATTGAAGACTTAGGTATATGTATGGGCATATACCTAAGCAGTGTCAGATGTTACTTCGTGATTGTATCTTTCCTTTGTGGATTATCCTTTTTGGATTTCGGGAGACCTTCGGGGGTCTCGGGGTCCCTACTGAGTAGCTTATACTCACCCCTGCACGGGCTTTGCCCGCACTACGTTGTGTTGGTTGCAGACGAGGGACAGCGCTGATCGTGGTGGAGGCGTGCGGAGCAGGACGGTACCCGGAGGTGGACCACTGGGCGGGACGTACTCGGAGCGGTCAGGTGGACCCAAGGAGCAGTGGAGGCTATCTGCACCCACCCTTCAGGTGGGACTCCCAGAGGACGGCTCGACGCTGCAGTTTCCCCTTTCAGTTGCTGTTTTTCCTTTCAGTTGTACTTTACTGTTGGGCTTGTATTTCCGGCCCCTTTTTTACTTTCAGCACAGCTTGTACCCTCTTTACTTAGTGTTTACTTTTCCGCTTGCTTACTCTGTGGTTCTTGTTTACATTTTCAAAGGCAATGCCTTCCCTTTTGTTGGGATTTATGCCTTGGTGCTAGTCCCCAGCCCCTGGCCTATGGAAGGCGGGCTTGGGGTAGTCATGGCACGGGCCCCAAGGACGGGTCGTGACAAATTGGTATCAGAGGTGGTCGGTTCTACCGCAGACTCTGATCTTTATTTTATGTGAAACAATAGTGTTTTGCGTATTGAGTGTGGTTATCAGTCCAGGGAGACTAGTGTTGGTGCGGCGGCCGACGTATCCGTACACCAGGACCCTGACTTCTGATTTCCGACTTAATGAACGAAAACATTGATTGCATGTGTGTTTCAAGTTTTCTTCGTGATTATTTGTGTCAGCTCACCAGGTATACTGTTCTGACCGTAGCACACTTGTTTCCTTTTCCGGATGGCACGACGACAGCAGCCAGCTAGGGTTTCTAGAGTAGAGTGCGACGACAGCCCGCCGAGCGACGAGGCCTCGGTACAGGGCCCGTTGACCGCAGAGGCACCGACGGTACCTTTACCCACTGAGACCCCGATTCTTCCAGCACTGGCAGCTGATGACGCATGACGCCTCGGAGCTCTGAATGAGTTCCAGCACCAGCGACCACCCAGGTTCCGTGGGGAGTCGGACCCCCAGGCAGCCAAGGACTGGCTGGAGGCGGTCGTCCGAGTTTTCAGGCTAGTGAGGACACCAGCAGACCTCATGGTGATCCTCGTGGCGAGCCTACTGCACACAGCAGCAGGGCGATGGTGGAGCCTGATGCTCCAGGTACACGATGAGGCCTCCCTCATCTGGACGGACTTCGAGAGCCTCTTCCGCTCAGAGTTTGTCCCGGCCACCCTCCGTGCGGTGCGCATCCAGGAGCTTCTTCAGCTGCGGCAGGGCAGCTTGACGGTCGCCCAGTACGCGGCGAGGTTCACCGACCTTTCTCGCTACTCGACAGACATGGTATGGGACCCCTTCATCCGGGCCCGGACCTTCGAGCAGGGATTGAGACACGAGATCATGGCATCGCTGATCTCCCTCAGCATCCCGACCCAGGAAAGAGTGCTGGAGCGAGCCCTTCTGATCGAGAGCTTCCTGGCTGAGTCCACAGCAAGACCTACCGCAGGGCGGCAGGTGGCGGAGTCTTCGGCAGCAGGTAGCCGATGGATAAATTAGGGTTCCAGGCAGACCAGGCCTTCCGGCAGACGACCTCGGGACACTAGCTCAGCGGTGCGGGGCACACAGCGCGGAGCCAGCCTTCTGAGAGGCAGACAGTGCTACGAGTGCGGCGGGCAGGGCCACATGGCTCGTGACTGCCCGACCCATCGTACCGAGGGGCAGCAGACGGTGGAGGGACCACCCAGGCAGAGGTAGAGGGTCGACCGTGGCGATCCGCAGGGAGGAGGCGGACGAGGTAGAGGAGATGGCCGAGCAGCAGGTGGTGGGCGACGCTTTGAGGCTCTGCCACCACCACCACTAGGAGGCCCGCCCCGACCACAGGGAGCTGGTGGGCAGAGACAGGCGCAGCTCTAGGCAGCAGAGGCCTACGACCACGGCGCGCCAGAGATGATTCGAGGTACGATCTGTGTCTATTACACCCTTGCTGCAGTTCTGATAGACACAGGAGCGAGTCACTCTTTCATAGACACTACCCTTATTCGGAGCTCGGAGATTCCGACAGAGCCGTTGGCTCAATCCTTACGGCTAGAGACTCCTACGGGAGCATACTCGACGATTACACACTGGTGCCAGCAGTGTGAGCTTACTCTAGGAGGCGAGAGCTTCGGCTGGGATCTTCTTGTAGCAGCGTCGAGGCCTTACGACATCATCTTGGGCATGGATTGGTTATCTACGGTCCATGCTCAGATTGACTGCATTAGGCGCAAGGTGCGATGTGTGTGCACCGACGGGAGCAGGTTCACCTTCACCGGCGAGAAGGGAGCCTTAGCAGCACAGGATGGACTCACGCAGAGGAGAGGTCATCCCATCACTCATCGGTTGGCTAGCCTCATCCTGGGAGCAGTTGACGTGCAGAGTCCCGGTTTTCCTGCAGTGGTGGATCAGTACGCGGACGTCTTTCCTGACGACATTCCAGGACTACCTCCTCGTAGATAGGTAGACTTTTACACTGATCTGTACCCCGGACAACCCTGATATCCACTCCAGCATATCGGATGGCCCCCACCGAGCTTCGGGAGCTACGGGTACAGTTGGAGGACTTGCAGGGCAAGGGGTTCATCCGACCTAGTGTTTCACCCTGGGCTTCCCTGATTTTGTTCGCCAAGAAGGCGGATGGGAGCTTGCGACTGTGTGTCGATTATCGTCACCTGAACCAGGTGACAGTGAGGAATAAGTATCCGCTACCGAGTATTGATGACCTCTTCGATCAGCTCAAGGGAGCACGGTGGTTCTCGAAGATAGACCTCAAGTCAAGCTATCATCAGCTCAGAGTTCGAGATGATGATGTGCAGAAGACGGCCTTCAGGTGTCGGTATGGCCACTATGAGTTCTTGGTTATGCCTTTTGGCATGACCAATGCTCCAGCAGTGTTCATGAGCCTCATGAACAGTATCTTCCAGCCATACCTCGATAGATTTGTCGTAGTCTTCATCGACGACATCTTGGTGTACTCGACCACCGAGGAGGAGCACACCTACCACTTGCGTGTTGTACTAGACACACTCCGAGAGCACCAGATTTATGGAAAGCTCTCGAAGTGTCAGTTCTGGTTACGTGAGGTCCACCTCTTGGGGAACGTCATTTCTGAGGCGGGAGTTGCAGTGGATCCCGCGAAGATCGAGGCAGTGCTAGCTTGGGAGCCACCCAAGAGCGTGACAGAGGTGCGGAGTTTCTTGGGCCTATCCAGATACTATCGGAGATTTGTGCCGGACTTCTCCAGAGTTTCGGCCCCACTCTCAGCATTGACGAAGAAGGGGAAACCCTTCGTGTGGTCAGACAGATGTCAGCAGAGATTCCAGGAGCTGAGGCAGAGGTTGACCAGCGCACCTATCTTGAGGTTGCCTGAGGAGGGAGTTGTATACGTAGTCTACTGCGATGCATCAGGGACCGGACATGGGTGTGTCCTGATGCAGGAGTGGGCCGCGATTGCCTACGGATCACGTCAGTTGACGCCGCATGAGCATAACTACGCTACCCATGGCCTGGAGTTAGCAGCAGTGGTCTTCGCTCTGAAGACATGGTGGCACTATCTGATGGGCGAGCGCTTTGCAGTCTTTTCTGACCACCAGAGTCTCAGGTACATCTTCTCTCAGAAGGACCTGAACCTGAGACAGTGGTGATGGCTCGAGTTCCTCTAGGACTATGAATTTGAGATAGTCTATACTCCTGGGAAGGGGAACGTGGTAGCTGATTCCCTCAGCAGGAGGACAGGCATCCAGCTACTTGAGGAGGCGACAGAGCAGCTAGCCGCCTTGCAGATATCCTTCGTGGATAGAGACGGAGCGGCCTTCCTTCAGTCTCTCACAGTCTCTCCTCCACTTCTACAGCGGGTTAGAGAGGCACAGCGTGGGGACGCTGACTGTGAGACACGGCGTGCACAGATATCCTTAGGACAGGCACCTGATGATTTATCCCTTGGAGCAAAGTACGATGTCCTTTTCAGAGGACGTACCTTGGTACCAGTCGCTTTACGAGAGGAGGTGCTGAGAGAGTTCCACACTTCTCCTTTGGCGGTACATCCTGGAGTGGCGAAGATGTACCAGGATCTCAGACGTCAGCACTGGTGGCCGGGCATGAAGAAGGCTGTGGCAGAGTTCGTTTCGCGGTGCCTCACCTGCCAGCAGGTGAAGGCAGAGCACCAGGTACCAGCAGGCTTGGTACAGCCCTTGGAGGTCCCGGAGTGGAAGTGGGATGGCATATCTATGGACTTCGTGACTAGACTTCCACGCACTTCCAGAGGTCACGACTCCATTTGGGTGATTGTTGACCGACTCACCAAGTCGGCACACTTCTTACCCATCTGAGAGCAGGGCTCAGTGGAGAGCTTGGGGCGTCTCTACGTTCAGGAGATTGTATGGATTCACGGTGTGCCATCGACTATCGTCTCCGATCGGGACACTCTCTTTACTTCCCGGCTTTGGAAGAGATTGTAGGAGGCGTTCGGGATGCGACTACGTCTGAGCACCACCATTCACCCTCAGACGGATGGTCAGACGGAGAGGACCATTTAGACTCTCGAGGAAATGCTCCGTGCATGTGTCCTTGACTTTGGTCGCAGCTGGGAGGACCACCTACCCTTGGTGGAGTTCGTGTACAACAACAGCTACCACTCCACCATCGGAATGGCACCCTACGAGGCGTTGTACGGCAGGCCTTGCAGATCCCCTTTGTGCTGGACAGACCCTGGGGAGTCAGCACTTGTGGGACCAGAGATGGTCCGGGCCACGACAGAGAAGGTCCAGGTCATCCAGGAGCGGATGAGGACAGCACAGAGCCGGCAGAAGTCATATGCTGACAGGAGGCGAAGGCCACTAGAGTTCTAGGATGGCGACCACGTCTTCTTGCGTGTCTCACCTCGACGTGGTTTGCGGAGATTTGGCCGAGGAGGAAAGTTGTCTCCACGCTTCATCGGGCCTTTCCAGGTCCTCAGCAGGATTGGCGAGGTGGCTTATCGCCTGGCTCTACCGCCTCAGTTGTACTGGGTGCACGACGTCTTCCACGTATCCCAGCTGAGGAGATACGTGCACGACCCGACGCACATCATTGACTATGGGGAGCTAGACGTGGATGATGGGGTGACTTTTGCGGAGGTCCCAGTGGAGATAGAGGATCAACAGGAGCGGGTCCTACGTGGGCGATCGATTCCTCTTGTACACATCAGATGGCAGCACGGGAACCTCCAGGAGAGCACATGGGAGCGAGAGGTTCAGATGAGTGCTCAGTACCCACATTTGTTTCCCTAGTTTTTGATGTATCTTTACGGGGACGTAAATCCCTGAGGTGGGAGTAATGTAAAGACCCGTAAATTTAAAGGAAATTTTTTTCTTAATTTTCTTTGGAATTTTACAAGAGCGTAGTCTCTGACGGCACCTGATTCCGAGGCCCAGTGTGCCCGGAATCATTTTCCGAAGTTTGGCTCGGGTACGTTCAGTGAACGGATGAGCGGGTTTTTCTAACTTTTGAACCGGTGCCCGAAATCAAATTCTGAGGGCACAGATGGAATCGCAGCGCCGGTATTCGCCTAGAAACGCCTCTTCCGGAGTTTCGTTTTCTCGGGTGTGGTTTTTAATTTTCGGGCTTAAAGTTAAGAAATAAAATAATGTTGTGAAAATTTATTTTATTTCACTTAAGCCACTTGAAGAAACTTAATGATGGCTTGAACTGAGTTAAACCGGATAGGATGCTATCCAGAAATATCCTACCCCCTTGGTAGGATATTTGTGAGGTGGGGCCCGCATGAGCCCTGCCGTTTCTTTCCGCTAAGTAACACACCCGCGAAAACCCGTCATTATGAAAGTCAACTGGCGTGTTTCATAAAATCTTAACAGACCATTTAATTGGGCGGTTTATTTCGTAAATTAAATGAGCTGTTTCTTTTGTTGAATTAATTCAATGAATTGATGGATCGTTTCTTAACCAGTTTTCCAATTCGTTAGCGTAATAATAAAATAAGGTCAACGCACGACCGCTGGTTATTTGCACATTGAGAAGATTTGAGAGGACCCTTGTATCTTCTTCTCCCTCGCGACGAACGCAAAGAACGCGAAGAATTCCGAACCCAGAAATCGACGACGCTCCCGTCCGAGACGTTCTTCCCCGCCCCAATCTCCGATCACCAACCGTTTGAGGTGAGTGATTTTAGGTTTCCTCTAAAGTTTATTTTTGGTTTTAAACAAAACACAGATTTGATTTATTATAATTCAAATCTATTGTTCTTGGTCCGTCGAGCTCGCCGACTCAACGCCGGATTCCGCGATGACGCGACGCCTTCCCGCGAAGACGCGACGCCTTCCCGCGACGACGCGACGATCCCCCTCTTCCGCGACGAGCAATTCCGCGAAGAACGCTCACGCGCGACGACCAATGAGGTAGGGATTTTATAATTTGGAATACCCCTCTTTATATTCCCGTGAACGTTCTTTAAAAATTAAAGAACCAGTTTCAAATGAACAATTTTATTTTATTAAAATTGTCGGTTCATGTGTTGAACAAAATTCTCCCGTTTGTTTATCTCTAACGTGGAGGGTACGAGCCAAACGAACACGGCCCGACGACCCTCCGTCATTCTTCTTTTTGTGAGAATTTGACAGGCGACGACGGAATGTGCCGCAACGGAAGTTTGATGATCCCGCAGTGAAGAAAGAGTCATGGGAGGAGCAGTGGCGCAAACGGGAAGAGAATCGGACCACCGGAGCGATCCCGGTGGCCCGCGGAACTCGCTGGCAGCGCGGGTCGCCGGCGCGGCGGTGCTGGCAGCCGGGAGCAGGGGCGCCCCGGCGCGCCGCCGGACAGGCCGCCGCGGCTTCAGCCGTGGCGGCGGCGGCACCCGCGGACCCGTGGCCACGCGGGTCCGGAGCCCTCGGACGCGGCTGAAGCCGCGTCCTCGACTCAGCGCGACCCCACGCGGGGGGCCGCATCACCACCAGGCCGCGGGGGCAACGCCCCGCGGCGCCAGGCCGTTCGGCCGCTCGGACGAACCGGACCAGGCCGGTCCGACCGGCCGGGCCGCGCCCTGGCCGGACCGGACCGGGTCGGGTCGACCCGGTTCGGCCAACTCCCGGGGGGGGTCGGGCCGGGTCGGCCCGGGCCCGTACCCCCCGTCTTCGGGCGGTTTTCGTTCAAACGCCCGTAACTTGAGCTACGGGCCTCCAAACGACTCGTCGTCAGTGGCAACACGATCCTTGGATCGAGACGGTCGTTTCGGTATATCACACTCAAGGTTTCGGAATACCTTGAGTTCGGCAGGGTTGGTTCGTACACGAAACCAATCGGGCCTTCGGAGCGGAAACGCTCATATCTTGAGCCAAGGACGTCCGATTGACGTGCCGTCAGCTTCGTTGAATTCCTCTAAGTGAGACGGATCTTTTGGCATACTCCGCCCGAGGTTTGGACACAGGTGGAGTACGTTCAGGTTGGTTTTTCCTTAAAAACCAACCGGGCCCCTTGGACGAAAAAGCAAATAACTCTCAAACCGAGCGTCCGATTGATGCGCCGTCTGCGACGCTGAGTTCCTGTCGACGATACGGAACTTTTGGATACATCAACTTCGGACTTTGTGTCAGTTGATGTATCAGCCTCTTGGCTCGTGGAGGGGACCCTCCCGAACGATCTTGCTGTGTGCGGGAACCCTAGAGCCGGCTGCGACTGCTACTTCGACAGCGACGACCGTGCAGAGATCCTCAGTGGACTACAGCGACGACTGTGCAGAGATCCTCCGTGGACTCCGACGACGACCGTGTAGAGATCCTCAGTGGACAGCGGCGACGACTGTGCAGATATCCTCAGTGGACTGCGACGACTACTGCACTCAGCGATCCTACGTGGATCAGTGCTACAGGTCCTGTGTGGGCCCGGTCCTGTGTGGGCCCGATCCTGTGTGGGTCCGATCCTGTGTGGGTCCGCGCTCAGCGGTTCTGTGTGAGCCAGCGCCTATAGGTCCTGTGTGGGCCCGATCCTGTGTGGGTCATTGCGAGGGTTAGTTACCTATCGATCCTTCGTGGGTCCGACGACTTAGATGGATCAGTGATCGTCTTTATCGTCATCTGAAGAAGTATACCTGTTTGAGCTGAATATTGTGTTTCTCTCCTTTGTGGATTGTGTTGAGCTATCCTGTGTGGATTTACTTTTTACTCTCCTTTGTGGATTGGGTTGAGCTATCCTGTGTCGATTTACTGTTTACTCTCCTTTGTGGATTGTGTTGTTCTATCCTGTGTGGGTATACGTTTGCTTTCCTGTGTGGACTGGGTTGTGCTTGGGCTCAGACGTTCGAGACGAACGAGAATTGAAGACTTAGGTATATGTATGAGCATATACCTAAGCCGTGTCAGATGTTACTTCGTGATTGTATCTTTCCTTTGTGGATTATCCTTTGTGGATTTTGGGAGAACTTCGGGGGTCTCGGGGTCCCTACTGAGTAGCTTATACTCACCCCTGCACGGGCTTTGCCCGCACTACGTTGTGTTGGTTGCAGACGACAGACAGCGCTGATCGTGGTGGAGGCCTGCGGAGCAGGACGATACCTGGAGGTGGACCACTGGGCGGGACATACTTGGAGCGGTCAGGTGGACCCGAGGAGCAGTGGAGGCTATCTGTACCCACCCTTCAGGTGGGACTCCTAGAGGACGGCTCGACGCTGCAGTTTCCCCTATCAGTTGCTGTTTTTCCTTTCAGTTGTACTTTACTGTTGGGCTTGTATTTCCGGCCCCTTTTTTACTTTTAGCACATCTTGTACCCTCTTTACTTAGTGTTTACTTTTCCTCTTGCTTACTTTGTGGTGCTTGTTTACTTTTTCAAAGGCAATGCCTTCCCTTTTGTTGGGATTTACGCCTTGGTGCTAGTCTCCAGCCCCTGGCCTATGGAAGGCGGGCTTGGGGTAGTCACGGCACGGGCCCCGAGGACGGGTCGTCACAGTTTTAGTCCCAAAGAGACATCATAATAAAATATCATAGAAAAATAAAAACACAAAACCAAATATCACAAAAAAAATCATAAAACCCTTAAAAAGAAGATTGGTATGAAAAGGGGCCTAAAATAATAAAAATAACCAAGGGAGGGTAATAAGAGTTATTTAAATTTAATTTCATTATAATTAAATTTGGGATTTCACTTGAATTCCTCCACTATTTTAGTAATCGCTAAATTTTTGATTTAAAGGTAGGTTTCTAAATAAATTTTACCATATTTTTATTTTTGTAAAATTAATGCATATTTATCCTCTAAAAAATTTCCTATTCATCCCCAAGGTTATAATCCATTCTATATACATAACTCAAAAGCAAGGTTAATATCTTCATGAAAAATTAATCTTTTTGAGGAATATTCTCCATATGGTGAGAACGTAGTATCAACATCAATAGACTATGGGGGTATATTTTTTGGTTTCCTATCATCCTCAGAAGTTCTAGTAACACTTTTTATTTAGATATTAGAATATATAATCTTGTATTCCTCTTGAAAATTTTGAATAGTATTTGAAATCTCAAACATAGGAGGATATGTTTTTCTATGATTTTTATTTATCCTTGTTGAATGTCTGGGTATTACAGAAAATTTCCTCAAGTCTAAAGGGATCAACATGAGAGGGTTGAGATTTCGAAGGATCTATCAAAATACGATTAACTAACTTATCAAAAAAATTCTTATTATGTTTAAGGAGTGAATCATCAATCTACATATAATATTATTTTTTAACCCAGATTGAATTATGTCATGTAAGTGGACATGAAAAATTATATCTATTTCTATATTCCCTTTCATAAAGTCGATTTATAAGGCATTTACTATAATAAACTAGTTGGTTTTCAACGGAAACATGATAAAGGAATATAGTGTAACCATTTTGGATCAAAATGATGGGTGGAAAAGGTTGAGAGATATAAACTTCAATGTACAATATAGAAATATAAGGTCTGGAGAGGTGTTTTTGGACAATTTCTAATTTAAGGGGTTACCCAATTATGTTGGAAATCACAAAAATTCTTACTGTTTAAACAAATGAAGCGGTATACTATGAACCCAAACCAGATAGGGAAAATGCAAGGCACAATGTTACTGAAAAAATTTGGGTACCATTTTAATAACTTCATAAAACATCCACCAATGGACCAAAACCACATTTACAAAGAATTTAGTATTCCTTTTAATAAGTGAATGAAAAATCCTCATGAAAAGAATTCAATAAACCAACATGAATTTTCATAAATCCAATTGATTGCATATTTTTTAAAAGGAAATTGAAAGAGGGTTTATGCATAATAAATTTTCCAATATGAAAAATTCATCTATTAGAGGAAATAAAATGTACTTATTCTTTTATGAATGATATTACTGCATGACTTCTATGGAGATATTTTATCGGCACGATGTACAAATCCATATAACCTCCATGATCATGCGACCAATGATTTATCCTATAAATTAAGTTTGTAAATGTTCTGAGGTCTATCAAAAGAGTTATTAATTATTATCTAAAGGGAAGAATCTCTGGTGGGTCCACCATCTATGTAAAAAGGTCCCCATATATTAACTATTTAATTAGTAATTAAATAAAAGTAATGGTACTAAAATTTTTATAAGTGAAGTAAATTGAATAAATTATTATATTCTAATAATTTTTTCGATGAATATATCTAAATAAATTGGTTTGAACATAATAGATTCAAATTCTATAATTTTAATGATATTTTTAAATTTAAATAAAAATAATAATGTCAAAATAGACATTAATGACATTTTGAAATAAATTATATATTATTAACTGATTTAAAATTACTAAAATTCATATATTCATAAAAGTTATTTATAAATGCAAGTAAATATAAAATATGTTCCCTTAATAGAGAGATTTATATTTTATAATGAACATATAGACCAATAAATATTAAAAACATTGTTTTCATGGTTAGGGTTAAAGTTGTATTTTTTCATTTTATAGACACTTATGATATAATTAATTTCCAAAAAGTATGGGTTTTTTATTTTATCATTTTAATTTAATATTTATAATTAGTGGGTGTATTGTAACACCCGAGATTTTTATGAGAAATATTTTGTTTTTATGTTATATACATCATCAAAGGAATCTTTCACTACAAACAACACTATCTTGACTTGCTTTACACGCAATCGCGACCTTCCTCGATAGCTTGAGTTGTACCCAATACCGAGTTTCACTAAACAACGATATGCTATTAAAATATTATTAAATCTAGCCGTTATGAATAGTAATACTCAATTTTTAAATTTTTTTAAATTTTATCTTTCAAAATGGACTTCATTTTTGGATTCGGAATATCGAAATTATCTTAGGGTGAATTTTGGGTATTTTTCTGAAAACATTCAATGTTTAATGAATAGTGAAAACACTTAGTTACTATTTAAAAACCAACTTTTTATTTAAATAATTATTTATTTAATTTAAATTTATTTTAGGTAAAAATTGATACATATTACCTATATAAGTTCAATTTAATTCATTGGAGTTATTTTATAATAATTAAAGATATATAAAAAGTTTATTGAACTTTTCACCGTCTTTTACCTACCTCCTATGAGCTTTTTGCAAATTTACATAAAACTTAATTTTACCGCTTCTGTGAGTGGAATTTAAAAAATCCGAGAGATATGGTTAATATCAAGGAGTAAAATGTGGTTCAATAAGATAAAAATAATTTTTGGTGAATAGTAACTTTTTATTTTTTTACCACGGTTAAAAGTAAATAGGGTCATTAAGGGTAAAATGGTATTATTATTACCCTAACACATGTCCTAATTCTATTGGATAAGTTTAATTCGACAAAAAACAACCTTAGGAATAAAATATGAACATTTAGGTCCCCTTGGATTAGATTAGGACATTTAATGTTATTTAATTTAAAGAAGAGTTAAAATAGTTAAAATCAAAGTTTAATAACTAAAACATTTTTAATATAAGGATATAAATAAGATAAATTCTACTATAAATATAAATTAAAAAGCTAAAAATATTTCCTACATAATGGTATTTTATTTATAATTTTTATACTTAAATAATTTAATGTATTTATGACACAATGATGATGTAGTAATTACCTTATTAATGAAATATTAACATAATTGATGTTATAAATACCCAAATTAATGTAATTTGAGACTTTTTATGAATTACACTAATTTTATAGGTTAATATGAAATATTATTATTTATTTAATTAACTTTTTTCAAACTAATAATGTTTTTATGATTTGCACAAAAATCAATTACCAAATAATGTCAAAATTGACATAAAATAGTTTTTAAAAAAAATATTATATTATTAATTGTTTCTTTATTCCTAAAAATCTAAGGATTGGCCAAATGAAATAGATAAGGTTATATATATTAATAATTAAAAACTTGGGGTTCTTTTCTCTTGTTATTGTAAGTTTACTAACCATATAATGTAAGAAAACAAGAAGACACGGTAAAAGTTAAATTATTTAACATAGAGTTAAATCTAAATAAAAAGGTTAAAATAGTAACCTAAACTTGTCTAAAATTTATTTTTTGATAGTATTTAGACCCATCCTTACCTTATCTTAGAAATAAATCAATTTGGAGCTATTAAAAACCGAATATGACTTTATTATAAAATAATATTTTAAGTATTTCCTAAGGTGCCCCTCTCCTCCCTTATAAAAGGGCACCTCCTCCCTCTCCTCCTCACACCACTTTGAGCCTTCAAGCTCGGCCAAACCCTACCAATTTATCTTATCAACTTCCCTAGAAACATCCTAGAGGTCCCGGTCTTCTTCAAAGACCATATTTAGTGCCCTAAGGGGAGGTTAAGAAGAGGCGCTTCAAAGAAGAGGTAATGTACGTTACCGATTCTTTCAACTTTATTTCTTCTTCTACTTATTCTTATTTAGTTGTTTCATTATGAAGTAGTAACATAAGTATCACTCATATACATATATGTTATTATAAGTATGAAAAAACCCTATCTAACCTTCTATCCATCCTACGGAAAACGAAAGCACCGCGCGTGCGTACGTACGGAATACCGTCTCCACGTTGTGGTGTATACTATTTTCCACCACCACCTTACTGGGATGGGTATAATGGTGTAAGTAATAACTATATATGATTATTTTAAAGTGATATTGATTCTTAAATAGTATACATACACTTCAGTACAATTCCACGATCATGGGAATGATATCATCGCTTGTGCGTACGTACGACCTACCGTCTCCACGATGTGATGCGACTCATTATACATGATCTTCAATGCCTAATGATTATATAAATGAATTGAATGAATAAATATGATATATATTACACTAATATAATTCTGGAAATGAGGTATCTATAACCTAAAAAGAAGAATAAGAATTTATTCGACAAAACACGCATAAGAACAAAATGCAATAAACACCGAAATAACAAATAACAATGAAATATTACTAATACGAAGAAAAGAATATGTACATATATGATATAATAACTATGATTACGATTCTGGAATAAGTTAATAACATCATTTAAATCATTATACAGGAGTTTCAGACACGTACGAAGCAAATTAGACCTAAGGTAAGGAAAATATCGCAATCTCATTTTTATCCGAGATTGTTTATACATCAGAATTCACTGGGGAATATTTAACATCCACATCCATGTTTCCTCAATATGTAATATTATTTCTATCCTCCTACAATTTTTTAAATCCTATTTTACCCTTTGGTGAGTTTTTAGTAAAAGATATGAAAGGAATATTTTGTCTTTTTTAGTACGAGGTACTTTTTTGACTTTTCTTACCAAAGTACGAGAAGAATGTTTTTCTTTAACTTATACGACATGAATAGATTTTTGGAAAATTATTTCCATGAAGCTTCCTTTACAAGTTTTCAAGTTTATTTTTAATCAAATTCTTTTAGTTTAAAATTATATGACATGTTATGAAAGGAAAAAAAATTTAGAAGTAGGAAGGATATTTTCCTCAAGAATGAAGTTCAAGTGTTTTATCCAAATTATTTTCCAACTAAGGTAATATAGGGTTCTGTTTATATCCCTATTTTTACATTGATTTTATTATGTTATGATGGAATTATTTTTATGAAGTCCTTTTATTATATATGGATTAGGTTATGATGGTACGATGTTTAAGAATCCCATTTTTATTACATGGGTTATACTATGATGTATAATTTATGATTTTGTGGCACACATAAGAATGGTTTCATTTTGATATGGGTGGGACCTATATCTCCCTCCAATTCATTGGGTAAAGATTTATATCTCATGAGATAGACATGGCTGGAAGGGCAGGTTAATCTGTTTTAGTGAAACAGGACTGAAACGAGGAGTGAACTCGGTTCAGAAATGGACTTTGTCCACTAAGATAGTATTGGAAATGAGTCTTGACTACTAAGAAATGATTCTCTATGATTATGTGTGTATTACACAAAGTTTCATGTTTTATGTTATTATTATAGGGATTACATTTCACTACTATGATTTATCCCATGTTATGAAACTATGTTCTCTTCTACAGGTTAAGATTTTTAAAATGTTATGTTCTTATGAATATGATGTGATTGATATTTCTTTTTTTACCCTTATTGAGAATTTGTGCTCTCCCTTTTGTATGTTTTCTTTTCCCCATGTCAGTAATAATGGTATTAAGTAAGATATTCCAAAAGGGACTCTATATATGATAAAATAAAAAGGGAGAAGGTGTATATGATTTATGAACTAGTTGTTTATATTTCCCAATTTCTAAAGACATTATACATATATGGTCATTTCCTGGTTTTATTGTATGTTGTAATAAGTGTGCTTCAATTTTGAAGTAAAAACCATGTATGTAAAGTATGGGTTGTTATAGTTGGTATCAGGGCAAAGGTATAGTCAACCTTTGGAAACTAGGATGTGAAAGCCTTAGTAAGAACCCTAATGATATGTCTAAGAATAAACACAATTTTAGTGTTTTAGAAATGGCCACGAACAGCCTATGATAAGACTTTAAGTGTGAAATTTTATTCTTGATTATGTGGTTTTCCTATTATAATTAGTGTTTCTCACACTATTCTTCTTGGTTTTAGTCAATGGATGGAACCTGAAGGAATCATGTTAATGTTGAATGCAACGGGCAATGTCATGATTGTCCACCTGAGCAACCAAATGTTATGGGAGTTGGAATGCCAAATCTTGTAGCCATGGTCACACAACATTATCAAGCTATGAATCATGGAGGACTTCCAAATGAGCAAAGAAAGGAGAAACATTCTGTTGAATCCTTCATGAGGCAACGCCCACCCTCATTCAGTAGGTTTACTGATCCATTAGTGCCTGCACAGTGGATAAGTACCACTGAAAAGATATTTTTAGTTCTTCAATATTCTAAACATGATAAAGTCATCTTAGCAGTATATCGTTTGGAAGGTGAAGCTGATCAATGGTGGAATATTATTAAGAATCCGAGGCAAAGGGATGAAATAGAGTCCATGGAATGGGACGAGTTCAAGAACTTATTTTTCAAAAATTACTTCCCTAGTATTCTTCGAACAATGATGGAGAATGAGTTTATTGAACTAAAGGAAAAGGATGATGAATCTGTTGGTACCTACGAAGAAAATTTTAGAATACTTGAAAGGTACGCTTCTGGGATTATTATCCAACTTGAGAGTAAGATCGATCGATTCTTTAGTGGCTTAAAAACAAGTCTTCGAAGGTATTAGCCATAAGGGACTTCAATAGCTACGAGGAAATCGTTTGATGTTCTCTCAAGGTTGATATGAAGATTGGATTAACCCATCAGTCACATGAATTTGATAAGAAGAGGAAAATGGAATTGAAAGTCAAATATAAATATCACACTGAAAAGAAGATGAGTTTTCCCTTATGCTCAATGTGTGGAATGAAACATGAAGGGAGTTGTCTTAAAGGGACAAGTAAATGATTAAAATTTGGTAAAGAAGGTCCTCGGGCATTTGAATGCCGCAATGATGGGAAGAATATGTCTAATGATGCGAACAAAGAAAAGGCTACACAGAGTGTACCTCCTACTCTTCAATGTTACAAGTGCAAGGAAATGGGGAATTATTCCAATCAATGCCCTAATCCAAGGTTTTTTGACAATGATTGACGTCAACAAACTCATAAGGCCAAAGACAATGGAAAGTCACATGCAATTTCTATCAGCGATGTGGAGTATGATTACAAAGTGGTGAAAGGTACACTTACCATCAACTATAAAGTAGAAAATGTTTTATTTGATTATGGATCCACCCACTCTTTTACTCCTGGTGAATTCTCTAAGTATATTGCCATATTACCTCAGTAGTTATATATTGAGTTAGCTGTGACAACCCCTAATAGAACAATAGTTGCATCAAAAGTTTACAATTATTCTTCGATTGACGTTTGTTGGAAAGTACTTCCTGCAAATATTGTAATCCTTCCTATAGTAGAATTTTATGTGATTCTTGGCATGAATTGGATTTATTTATATGGAGATCATATCAATTTCCAAAGAAGTGAAGTCACATTTTATATTCAAGATAAATCTATAACTGTCAATCTATGAAAGGATAAACATAACCTTCCAGTGAAAATTTCAACCATCATATGGGACTTGATTCCACTAAATGAAGGTTATTTATCTCAAATGGTTGGAGAGAAGCTCACGATTAAGAATATTCCCATTGTTTGGGAGTTTGATGATTTCTTTCAGGAGGATTTCCTGGTCTTCCACCAAATCATGAAGTTGAGTTTTCAATAGAACTTGTACCGGGTGCTTTACCCATTTCAAAGGCACCTTATAGAATGGCCCCATTTGAGTTGCAGGAATTGAAGAAGCAACTCCAAGAGAATCTTGATAAGAGATTCATACGCCCTAGTGCATCACCTTAGGGAGAACCTGTTCCGTCTGTTAAGAAGAAATATTAGTCAATGAGACTCTGGATTGATTATCGAGAACTTAACAAGATCACTATCAAGAACAAATATACTCTCCCATGCATTGAAGATTTATTTGACCAACTACATGGAGCTCAATACTTTTCCAAGATTGATCTTCGTTCGAGGCATCATCAAATAAGGGTCAAAAGGGAGGATATACCAAAGACGGCTTTCCGTACAAGGTATGGACACTATGAATTTATAGTGATTCTATTTGGTCTTACTAATTCCCATGCTATCTTCATGGATCTAATGAATAGAGTCTTTAGATACTATCTTGATCAGTTTGTGGTAGTATTTATAGATGATATTCTTGTCAATTCAAATAGCAAGGAAGAACATGAAGATCACTTGAGAATTGTATTAAAGACCCTGAGAAAGGAGAAGCTTTATGCCAAATTTACCAAGTGTGAATTTTGGCTTAAAAAGTTGCATTTTTGTGTCACATAATCTCGAAAGAGGGGATATCTGTGGATCCAGCAAAAATAGAGGTTATCGAAAGTTGGTCGAGACTAGCAACAGTAACTGAGATCCGAAGTTTTCTTGGTTTGGTGGGATAATATCGACGTTTTGTGAAATATTTTTCATGATTATATAATCCACTAACCAGTTTGACTCGAAAAGGAGTTAAGTTCATTTGGACGGAGGAGTGTGAAGAGAATTTCAAGGAGTTAAAAAGAAGGTTATCCAGTGCACCTATGCCCACACTGCCTTGTAGTGGAGAAAGGTTTGTGATCTACAGTGATGCATCCAAGAAGGGACTAGGATGTGTTCTCATGCAGAATGATATGGTGATAGCTTATGCCTCACTATAGTTGAAAATCCATAAGCAAAATTACCCAACTCATGATTTGGAGTTAGCTGCGGTAATCTTTGCATTAAAGATTTGGAGGCATTATTTTTATGGAGAAAGGTGTGATATTTATACTGATCATAAAAGTTGAAAGTATATTTTCACACAAAAGGAGCTGAATATGCACCAAAGAAGATGGTTGGAGTTGATTAAGGACTACGACTACTCAATTCATTATCATCCTAGGAAAGGAAAAAAGGTGGCAGATGCATTAAGTCGACAAGACTATGCTAGCTTATCAATGATGAGGATCACAAAAGATCCAATATTTATGGATTTACAAATGATGGATCTTGCAATTATAATGGAAGGGGAAAAATCTTATCTTTCTCAAATGAATGTTCAACCATATATACATGAAAAGATTAAAGAGGCACAGAAAGAATATGTAGAGTTACAAAAGAATGTGAGAAATGTTCCTGAATTCAACCTTCATTATGATGGGATAATAAGGTTCAAAAATCGGGTTTGTGTTCCTCCCATCCCAGAATTAAAGAAGGAGCTGCTGGATGAGGCTCATAGTTCTTCATTCTCTATTCATCCTGGAAGCATGAAAATGTATAGGGACATGAAAGAGTACTTCTGGTGGGATGGCATGAAAAGTGATGTTTCTGAATATGTCTCTTGATGCTTGGTTTGTCAGCAAGTTAAAGTTGAGAGACAGAAGTCTAAGGGGATCTTACAACCATTTCCCATACCTGAATGGAAATGGGAAAACATCACTATGGACTTTGTCATCGGACTTCCTAAAACATCCAAAGGTAATAATGCTATCTGGGTCATAGTTGATCATCTTACAAAGTCGACACACTTCATTACTATTAGAGAGGATTTATCTCTGGATCATCTTGCCAGGATATATGTAAAGGAAGTGGTAAGATTGCATGGAGTACCACATTCCATTATATCTGATCGGGATCCAAGGTTTACCTCAAAGATTTGGCGAAGTCTTCAGCATATTCGGGATACAGAGTTGAGTTTCAGCACTACTTATCATCCTCAGACAGATGGTCAGTCTGAGAGGACAATTCAAAATATAGAAGATATGTTGAGATCTTGATCTATGGATTTCAAAGGAGGTTGGGATCAACGCTTACCTTCGGTGGAATTTTCTTACAATAATAGTTTTCACTCCAGTATTCAGATGGCTCCTTATAAAACTCTCTATGGAAAGAAATGTCGAACTCCAACTTGCTGGGATAAAGTTGGGGAAAGAAAGCTATTAGGACTTGATCTTGTTGATGAGATGGAAGAAAAGGTCCGATATATTCAACAACACATAAGAGCAACTCAGAGTCGACAAAAAAGTTATGATGATAACTGAAGAAAAGACGTAGAGTTTGAAGTGGGTGATAAAGTGTTCCTATGAATATCTCCTTGGAAGAGAGTAATTAGATTTGGAAAGAACGGAAAGTTGTGCCCTAGGTATATCGGTCCTTTCAAAATACTGGATCGTGTTGGGAAGGTAGCTTACCGATTGGCGCTTCCACTGAATCCCTCTCAAGTTCACAATGTGTTCTATGTATCTCTCCTGAGAAAGTACATACCCGATCCTTCACATGTACTCAGCTCAGAAGTTGTACCGCTGGAGAAAGAACTTTCTTATGAAGAACAGCCGATAGAGATTCTGGATCGTAGCGAAAAAGTCCTACGGAACAAGACCACTTTTTGGTGAAAGTTTTATGAAGGAACCACCAATTATAAGAAGCTACATGGGAGCTTGAGGATATTATGAGGGAGAGGTATTCTCATATGTTTGTTACAAAGTGACAAATTTCAAGGGCGAAATTCATTTTAAGGGGGGTAGAATGTAACACCCGAGATTTTTATGAGAAATATTTTGTTTTTATGTTATAAAAATCATCAAAGTAATCTTTCACAACAAGCAACACTATCTTGGCTTATTTTACACGCAATCGCGACCTTCCTCGATAGCTTGCGTTATACGCAATACCGAGTTTCACTAAACAACGATATGCTATTAAAATATTATTAAAACTAGCCGTTATGAATAGTAATACCCAATTTTTGAAATTTTATAAATTTCATATTTCTAAATGGACTTCATTTTTGGATTCGGAATATAGAAATTTTCCTAGGGTGAATTTTTGGTTTTTTTCTGAAAACATTCAATTTTTTATGAATAGTGAAAACACTAGGTTACTATTTAAAAACCAACATTTTATTTAAATAATTATTTCTTTTATTTAAATTTACTTCAGGTAAAAATTGATACATAATACCTATATAAGTTCAATGTAATTCATTGGAGTTATTTTATAATAATTTTAGATATATAAATGTTTTTTTGAACTTTTCACCGTCTTTTACCTACCACATAAGAGATTTTTGAAAATTGACATAAAACTTAATTTTACCACTTTTGTGAGTGGAATTTCGAAAATCCGAGAGACACGGTTAATATCAAGGAGTAAAATGTGGTTCAATAAGATAAAAATAATTTTTGGTGAATAGTAACTTTTTACTTTTTTTTACCACGGTTAAAAGTAAATAGGGTAATTAAGGGTAAAATGGTATTATTATTACCCAAGAACATGCCCTAATTCTATTGGATAAGTTTAATTTGACAAAAAACAAGCTTAGGAATAAAATATGACCATTTATGTCCACTTGGATTAGATTAGGACATTTAATATTATTTAATTTAATGAATAGTTAAAATAGTTAAAATCAAAGTTTAATAACTAAAACATTTTTAATCTAGGGTTATAAATAAGATAAATTCAACTATAAATATTAATTATAAATAAAAAAATATTGCATACATAATGGTATTTTATTTATAATTTTTATACATTAAATAATTTAATTTTTTTATGACACAATGATAATCCAGTAATTACCTTATTAATGAAATATTAACATAATTGATGTTATAGATACCCAAATAAATGTCATTTGATACTTTTTATGAATTACAATAATTTTATAGGTTAATATGACATATTAGTATTGATTTAATTAACTTTTTTCGAACTAATCATGTTGTTATGATTTTCCCAAAAATCAATTACCAAATAGTGTCAAAATTGACATAAAATAGTTTTAAAACAAATATTACATTATTAATTGTTATTCTATTACTAAAAATCTATGGTTCGGCCAAATTACATAGATAATGTTATATATATTAATTATTAACAACTTGGGGTTATTTTGGCTTGTTATAGTAAGTTTACTAACCATATAATGTAAGAAAACAAGAAGACACAGTAAAAGTTAAATTATTTAACATAGAGTTAAATATAAATGATAAGGTTAAAATAGTAACCTAAACTTGTCTAAAATCTATTTGTTGATAGGATTTAGACCCATAACCACCTTGTCTTCTAAATAAATCAATTTGGAACTATTAAAAACCAAATATGACTTTATTATAAAATAATATTTTATGTTTTTCCAAAGGTGCCCCTCTCCTCCCTTATAAAAGGGCACCTCCTCCCTCTCCTCCTCACACCACTTTGAGCATTCAAGCTCGGCCATACCCTAATAATTTCTCTTATCCACTTCCCTAGAAATATACTAGAGGTCCTGGTATTCTTAAAAGACCATATTTAGTGCCCTAAGAGGAGGTTAAGAAGAGGCGCTTCAAAGAAGAGGTAATGTCCATTACCGATTCTTTCTACTTTATTTCTTCTTCTACTTCTTCTTCTTTATTTGTTTTATTATGAAGTAATAACATCAGTATCATTCATATAATGATATGTTATTATAAGTATGATACAACCATATTTCACCTTCTATTCATCCTATGGAAAACGAAATCACCGCGCGTGCGTACGTACGGAATACCGTCTCCACGCCGTGGTGTAATCTATTTTCCACCACCACCATACTTGGATGGTTATAATGGTATAAATAATAACTATATACGATTATTTTAAAGTGATATTGATTCTGAAAGAGTATACATACACTTCAGTACAATTCCATGATCATGGGAACGATATCATCGCTTATGCGTACGTATGGCCTACCGTCTCCACGATGTAATACAACTCGTTCTACATGATCTTCAAAGCATAATGATTATATAAATGAATTTAAAGAATAAATGTGATATAAATTACACTAATATTATTATGTAAATGAGGTATCTATAACCTAAAAAGAAGAATAAGAATTTATTTTACAAAACACGCATAAGAACAAAAAGCAATAAACACCCGAATAACAAATAGCAATGAAATATTACTAATACGAAGCTAATAATATGACCATATATGATATCATAACAATGATTAATATTCTGGAATAAGTCAATAACATCATTTAAATCATTATACAGGAGGTTCGGAAAAGTACAAAGAAAATCAGACCTAAGGTAAGAGAAAATCTCGCAATCTCATTTTTATCCGAGATTGTTTATACTTCAGAATTCACTGGGGAATATTTACCATCCACATACATGTTTCCTCAATATGTAATATTATTTATATCCTCCTACAATTGTTTAATTCCAATTTTACCCTTCGGTGAGTTTTTATTAAAAGATATGAAAGGAATCTTTTGTCGCTTTTAGTCCGAGGTACTTTTTTTACTTTTCTGACCAAAGTACGAGAAGAATGTTTTTCTTTAACATATATGGCATGAATATATTTTTGGAACATTACTTCCATGAATCTTCCTTTACAAGTTTTCAGGTTTATTTTTAATCAACTTCTTTTAGTTTAAAATTTAATGACATTTTAAGAAAGGAAAAATGCATTTGAAGTAGAAAGGATATTTTCCTCAAGAATGAAGTTCAAGTGTTTTATCAAAATTATTTTCCAACTAAGATAATATAGGGTTCTGTTTCAATCCCTATTTTTACATTGATTTGATTATGTTATGATGGAATTATTTTTATGAAGTCCTTTTATCTTATATGTATTATGTTATGATGGTATGATGTTTAAGAATCCCATTTTTATTACATGGGTTATGCTATGATGTATGATTTATGATTTTGTGGCACACATAAGAATGGTTTCATTATTAGATTGGTGGGACCTATATATCCTCCAATTAATTGGGTAAAGATTTATATCTCATGAGATAGACATGGATGGAATGGAAGGTTAATCCGGTTCAGTGAAACAGGACTGAAACGAGGAGTGAACTCGGTTCAAAAATGGACTTTGTCTGCTAAGATAGTCTTGGCAAAGAGTCTTGACTACTAAGAAATGATTCTATATGATTATGTGTGTATGCCACAAAGTTTTATGTTTTATGTTATGATTATTGGGATTAAATTTCACTACTATGATTTATCCCATGTTATTAAATTATGGTCTCTTCTGCAGGTTAAGATTTCTAAAATGTTATGTTCTTACGAATATGATGTGATTGATATTTCTTTTGTTTACCCTTACTGAGCATTTGAGCTCACCCTTTTGTATTTTTTATTTTCCCCAGGTCAAGAAGAATGGTATTAAGTATGATATGCCAAATGGACTCTAGATATGATAAACTAAAAAGGGAGATAGTGTAGATGATTTATGAACTAGTTGTTTATGTTTCCCAGTTTCTAAAGACACTATACCAATATGGTCCTTTCATGGTTTTGTTGTATGTTGTAATAAGTGTTCTTCAATTTTGAAGTAAAAACAATGTATGTTAAGTATGGGTCATTATATATTTTTTATAATCCTATCTTTATGTTAGTCTTAATGGATAAATTATATAGGTTATAAAACTCGTTACCTTAATAAAAAACCAAAATGAAAAAAATAAGAAAACAAAAGTGTTGAGGAAAAAATTATTTAAAAAATTATTTTATTTATTTTTTAGAGTTTTTTATATCCCATAACACACCTAATAACCTTTAATTATCCATTTTTATCCACTTTAGTTAATTTGTACCTCTCAATAGTTAATACTTTTGAGTATTTACAAGAATATATCTCCTCCTCATATAAAAATAGGAACTCACTCCCCTAACTTTTTCACACCTATAAATCCATTTTACTTATCCAAAATCTATCTGAATTACATTAAAACATAGCCCCTATAAACTTATAATCCTCACTTTCGGCATAATTCAAACCGAGGAAGGAATTTGTCTCAAACCAAAATAAGTTTCTCGAAGAAGACGTAACATTCATAAATGAGCATTTTTTTATTATTTCTTTCTCCACCCCATTTAATTAATCTTATACAATGATTATAAAATTACATTATTATACTCAATATACTAATATATTATTATTTTAAGGTTATGATCAACAACCACACACATATCTATCAAATGTGTTTTGAAGCCATCATTCATTTATACCACAAACTATCGCCTCGTGAACCGATGTCGTTTGTTTTACCATTTGAACCACTAACAGTTGGTAATAATGATCAATATAAATTATTATATGATATATATATATATATATAAATAATCCCTATTTATAACATTTTTAAATTGAATTTTGTATGGGATATGATAACATCGCTCATGTGTACGGAGGACTACCGTGATACGAAGTGATGTAAAGTGTTTTTCAGTAATGCATTTCATAAAAATTAATAAGGTTAAAGATAAAAAATATAAATAATATAGATTAAATAATTATGATATTTAGGACATAATTATAATTATTTAAATATAATATATCATTTTCTTCATTACCATTTCACACTAAAAACGTAATAACGTCATTCGTGGATGTGTAGACTATCACCTCCTTGAAGCGATGTCATTCATTTTACGTCAAAAGTATGATATATATAATTGTAACTAATTAAATATAATGTCATTTATTATTTAATTATAATTTTATATAGATAAATTCATATTTTTCTTATTTCCAAAATGATCATTGAAAAATGGGAATGCTACTCATGTGTAAGTACAACATACCATCTCCATTATTGTAATGTCAGTTAATTTTTCATAAACATCATTTATGATGGGTTGAAAAAGAATAATTGATATATAAATATGATATTTATTTCATTATTATTGTTTTTTAGATGTTTAAAAATTTCTTTCTTGACTATAGTCAACCTACCAAAGTCATTTTTGAAAGATAAACTGAATATGGTGAAAACATACGACTTAAACTTAATTTTTTATGCAATTACATATAACATGTTTATAATAGAAATAGATGTAATAATATAATTGGAAAGTTTTAAAAATAAAATAATTAATTAAAATAATTTTATTATTCAGGAGTATAAAGAACAATCATGATGAATCAGAATCTAGTTAAGGGTTTTTCTCATCTCACTTTTATTTTGATGAGATATATGACATATTATCAACTTAGTTTTATTTTGTAGTGTATATAATCCACATGAATTTATTTTTTATTATTCTAATTAAAGTAATGATGATTTTAATATCAATTTAATTATATCACATTCATGATTTTTACATTTTTAAAGTTACGAAGGTTGTAAGAGTGTTTTTTCTCAATTTACCTTTATTGATACATTTGCTATGTTATACACATATCGTCTTTTAGGAGGTGTAGATGCTGACCATTTGAAACATTAAATCATAAATATCCTTATTTTAATTATATTATATGTTTCATTTAATGTTATTATTATATGGGTATTATGATATAATTTTACAAAACTGCTATGAGTCTTTGGTTAACATAAAATCATTTATTGAGATTGTGTATAATGAAGTATCTGAGGCTTATATCTTATAATTATCATTAATTTTCTTATAAAATGGTTAGTCATGATATTTTAATGCAATTTTACACTTTTTTCACTTTTTGGTACTTAAAATGTTTGAGAAATTGTTTTTAATAAAATTTGACACCATCTCTCACTTTAATCAGAAATATGTTTTCTTGAAAAAAATTATCTACTAAAAATGTTTTAAAAAATGTTATTAACCATTTAAAAGTTATTTAATAAATAATTTTTTATCCATGGTTCATTTTTTTTAAAAAAATTGAATGAAATATTTGAATCACTTTTTGAACAAGTCTATTTTCAATCCTTTTACCATGAAAAAAGGAATGTTCATTATGTCATGCACATAATTTCTTGCCGATATAACCATATTTTCATTGAATTTTATTCTTAATGATTAAAATATAATTTTTTAAGAAATATTTTTGTTAATATTCTATAAATTCAATGTTTTTTAATTGTTTTGATGAAAATTATTATCAAAATGTATGATTTTTTTAAAAAATTGATTTTCAAAATGAAAAGAAAATTTTCTGAAAGAATTTTTTCGATGATATTTTAATGGTATTTACATTCATCCATATCAATAAAACTTGCAGTTAATTATGATCCAATGAGGTTATTTTATAATGATATCATCCTAATTCTTTCCTAATATATATTATTATTTTTTCAATGATATTGTTACAAAACATGTATATATTCCCTAAGTTAATCATATTTCAAAGAGATTAATACGAAAACCATTTTCCTTCCACGAGTTAATAAAGTTATAAAGATAATAATTATTATTTCTATATGTTTTATGATTAATCATCTACACAGGTATTCATTTTTTGTTCTTGGACATCTTATACGATAGGGAGGACCAATCATCATCGGTTGAGACTTTTACAACTTATAGGATGGGGCGTACCAGATAGCACCATTTGAGCCCATTATAGCTTATAAAATGGGAAAACCCAGATAGAAATGGCTGAACCCATAACATATTATACTATAGGGAATTGCTGATAGCTTCGGGTGAGTCCTTTATAGCTTATATGATGGGTGCATGTAGATAACATTCCAATGAATTAGGTAATGATTATATTAGAATTCTACAGTATAATTATTCAAATTAAAAGGGATTTGTAAGGGTTTTATGAATATAATGCTCCAAGTTATCAAAAATGTTTTTAATTCATTATTATGGGTTTATAACGTTTCTTATAACCAAAATTGATATAACATGGATCATGATTATTGATTCTTATGACAGTTTCCTTTTTCGTGCTTTCTTATTTGATGATCCATGTATTGATGGGTATGATTTCTTTTATGATTTTCTCATGCACTCTAATCATGTCAACATAACCTTATGAAATTCTTATTCTTATTGATTAAAATCAATTTATAATTATTACTTTTAAGCTTACTAAGCATTTGAGATCTCCCATCATATGTTTCATTTTCCATGGGTTATAATGAATGTGGTTGAATGAATTATTTCTATTATGGATTTAATAAGGATGATGATTATATCTTAATGTGAAAAAGATAATCATGGTTAATTGGGATACATGTTCTTTTAAGGACATGTGAATTTTTTATGTTAGAGTCTTTCTTAATTCTCTAAAACTCTAAACCCAAGAAGTCCTTGAGGTTGTAAGTAATAAATTTTTTCATTTTGTTGTAATTTTTGGATCAAAAAAATTGGGTAAAAATTATAAGAATAAAATTTAAAAAATATAATGTTTACAATTTCAACATAGAATTAGGGAGTGCCGGTTCAAGGCTTTTATAATATGTATATTTTCACTTAATTTGGATGAATTTTTATCCACATCCAATTTTATTAAAATCACATTCCCTTTCAAACATCTCATTGATTTGTTTGTGATATTTATTTTACTTTCCTTAAACCATGAAAATTTATTCTACAAGTTAAGGTTAAATTTTTTTCATTTTTAATATTGGAACCTCTATGTTTATTTATTGATATATGAAATATTTAATCATTATGAAACCCATTAATTTATCATGAGTTCATTTCATTTTTATGATTTGTATATGATTCCTTTCGATGTGTATGAAATAATTATGATCCTATTTTGATGCAATTTTTGGTTATATAATTATATATCCCTCCAATTAATTGGTTAATGTATTATATCTCATGAGATAATTATATGAATACATGATGAAGTTACATTTTTCATTAAATGTTATACATAGACATGATTCCATTATAATTTTCGATAAATTTTTAATGCTTTCGTTGTAAGTCTTGACCTATACATATGTTGTTTCATTATTGTAAATTTTCTATATTACATGTCTTCATAAAATAATTTATAAATTTTTATAATGATTATCCTTTTGTTATTATATTTCAATGATAATTATTCTAACCTATTTACTTTTTTTAAATCTGGTCTCATGTTCCACCTTATTATTCCTCCTCTTATTGGTCTTTTAACCCAACATTCCCTTATATATGTAAACATGTGATTACATGTATAAAGAGGATTATAATATTTAATAGGTTTACAATGATAAAATATTAAAATAATTTTCAATGTTATATATTTATTCAGGTTTTATGAACTTCATTTTCCCATGACACCAAGGATTTTTATTTTAAGAATCATATGAATTTATTTTTTCTTAAAAATTATGTAATAGCCTTGTATAAGTGGTATATGTTTCAATAAAGGTGGACTTATGGAAAATGGTTAATGATTCTATGGGAGTGGAAAATATTAATATTCTTATTGGGGTTTGGATAAAATTCATGGAATATATAAATTATATATCAATAATATGGAAGCCATTCTTAGATAATGAAGGGAATATGATTCCAAATATATAATTTATAATAATTTAAAATATATAGGTTCTAAAATTATTCAAAATAATTGATTGAGGTTATAGTTTTAATTCAAATATATTAGTAAAAGGTTTATATTATGTTTATTTGGGGTGAAAAAATATTAATATCTCAGATGTATCTAAACTAAGGATGTGTATAGTAAATTCATATATCATATATGATAAAGGAATTTATTTTCTAAAAAAGAAAATATTATGAATAAAATTACATGATATGATTGGTTTATGATTCATAAAACTCTATAAAATGTTTGAAATCGACATAAGGTTAAAAATATTATATTTATCAACAAATAATTTTATCCAATAAATTTGTTAGAATATATTGGAAATGGATCACATAATAACTAGTATATTTTAAATAATGAAGTATTATTTTTAAAATAATTCTCTAAGGGCATAAAATACTATATGAGATATGTTTTTTAATTTTTTATTTCATAAATATTTGTACTAATAAGTAAGGAGTATTATTTCCCAAACACAAATTCTTTTTTATTTATTATCATGTTTTTAGGGATAAAATATTGATTCTATGTGATGGATATATTCCCTAAAGCTAATATGTAAATGATGTGTTTTCTATTATACCAAGTGTACAATATAAATATTTCATATTGTATGAAATATTGAAATCAAAGGAATATCATATGTCTGGGTTAATATAATATTATATTGGTTATATCATAAAGTACAATGTGGTGATATCATATCATTATAGCCACTACCTTTACCAATATCATATTTTTGATATTAGTATTGCACAGGTGCTATAATATGGGTTAGTCATACTATATGATTAATGAGGAAAAATTAGTTTTTAATGTTCTAGAATCTTCCACATAAGGCTATCATTAATTACTGATGTTATAAGATGCAATGAAAGGGATGATAAATAATAAATTTTTATGATAAATAACTGAAAAACTGGAGAATTTACTCATACATTTAATCATGTATGATTCAAGGTTACAATAGTTTGAGTAGTATCCCCAAGGACTATAAATATAGGAAAATCCATTGATATGTGTGTTATAAGATAACCTTACCACCCATTTTACCTCTCAATAGAAAATATATCCTATGAAATATTTTTCCACTCTAGGTATTGAAATTCCATTAGTTATGAAGAGGGTCCTCCCCAAGCATCGGGTGATCCATATCAGCCCATGGATACCACATAGAGGGAAGATTCCATTGGGTTTTTCAAGTGATCATCATCAAGAACAGATTGAATACAACTAGATGATCCATATTTGGGGTAAGATATATTTTCGTCATTTTATTTATACATGATTTCATTTTTATATAACACGGTTATCTTGGGTATGATGTTTCTAATGTTTTCCAAAGCCTTGAACAAGTATTTTTTTGTTCTACAGAAATCAATAAATGGTATAAAATACTTTCCAAGCTTCTTTATTCTCAAAATCATGTGTGAAAACTGTGGAAAATATTTTTTATTTAATATATATAGTTTAATATCATAAGAAATGATTTAATTTTTTTCACTGGCTTACCATATGATATCAGATATTATAATCTAATATTGGATAACTCGATATGATATGAAATATCATAAATTTTGATTTATTGTAATCTGTTATTATATATTGTAGGATATGATATAACTTCTCATAAGGTATGAAAACACTAATATGAACTATTCATGTTTCCATGAATAATGCATTATGTCTTCATTATGATATTTCATATAATGTAATAGAATATCTCCTAGGCATGGAAAGGATATATTCCAGCCATGATTATCTAATATAGAATATGGTATATAATAGTATAAATCAATTTATTGTCATATAAGGTATTTTGTAATATATGATATATAAGAAAATTTTAATTTTTCTATATGTCAATAAAAAATTGATGAAAATAATTTTTAAAATGATTATAAAATATGGAAAAATGTATTTTAGGATATTTATTTAATTTATAAATTGTTATAGATTAATTAGTTAGAAAACGTTTATAATTTATTATTAAATGTTTATGGTACATTTATTTAATAAATATCAATAATAATAAATGTTAACATTAAATAAATTCTTGATTTAAATGAAAAGAATTATAATTTATATATAATATATATATATTATAAGAGTAATTTATAAAATTTTAATAAATAAAAAAATAAGTTTAGATTTAAATGAGTTTATATTTACTGTCATGAATTATTCATTTTTATTATCTAAAATTATTAAAATTAGAAGGCCTTACATGATAAATAATTTAAACCACAACAAATTTAGTTTTGGAAATTGATATGATGAAGGTATAATTAATAAATATGTAGCATTTTGGATATTTAATAAACATATATGAATAATTTATATATAGAATATTAATATTTTAGATATCATATATTTATTTAAATGTCATATAACAAATAATATAAAAGAAGTTATGTTTAGAATCAATATAAAATGGTTATAATTATTTATTTATGGAATGTCCATAATGCATGACTAAATTATAATGTCTGTATAATCTCGTTATTTATGAATTCTTCTTAAGTAGTTTATCTCATGTTTAAATATATTAACGACTCATTTATTTAGTTTATTCCCAATATTATATATATATAACAAAAATTATATTATTAATGTATGTATTATTTAGTTTAAATAGTTAAACTACTTTTATAAATTTTCATACATGCATATAAGTAGTTTCATGCTATGTATGATAATTGACTTTTTTCTCAACCATAAATTTGGATTTTATTGGGTCGTGGGATAAAATTTATAGGATTATTATTGTTTATGCATATTATTTGTTATAATTGAGATGGAATTAAGGTTCCTCTCGAGTAAAGTTACCTTGGGTAGAGGGGATTTGGGTCAAACTAATCCATGTCCTAGTGTCTTTAACCATGTCTTGAATATTGAGGGTTTTATATCTATCACTCCAAGCATAATATTGTGGGGGGGGGGTTATGTCAAATGATTCTATGCCTTTACAATAACAATTTTATGTGCCTTGTACATGAGATGTATTTAGATATGCATGAATATACTTGGTTTTTAATCTGGGTTAATAAGATAAGTTATGAGTTGTGTAGATCAATATGGTTTGAGCATGTTGAATGATGAAAATAATATGATTCCAAACTAAATTATTAAAATAATTAATACATGTAAAGGTAATAATATGAGATTATATGATGATATTAAATCCAAATTAAAAATAATAATTGTCTCATTCCTTCTAAAGAGAAAACATTTATGACCTTTATCACCCAACTGGTTAGGTTCTACTAAATCAGAGTTCCACTAGTTATCATGATTATGGATGGTATGTAATGTGGTGACCTTTAGAGTGAGGTGTATTTTTTAGAATTCTATTTAGGTTACACTTTGTTGGATAACCCTATGAGTTATGATATCATAAGAATACTTTTGAGCTTATCTATATGATGAATTGGTCAAAGTTTTATACTCTAAGATGAAAGATTCATATATGATATGATTATAAATATTTAATACTAATATAGCTATTTGTTGAGATTAATTCCAAATAGGAATAATTTCTTACTGAAATATGGATCTTGGACCACTATTGGATATGGTATATTTTAAAAATGGTTTATTATTTTATTGGGATAAAATTTAATAAATATCCTTATTGAATGAATGTAAAACATAATACTCATTTTATAAAATATTCTATTATAGAAATATTTCTTCATCATTATTAAAAATTTCATTGAGATTAATACTATATAAATAAGATTCTTATAAAATCAACTTCTTATATTTGTGAAAAAAATAAGAATCATTAATAAAAAAATAATAAAATTCAATCTGTTTGAATAAAACATTCTATAGTAATAATCTATTGATGTTATTCAAAAAAATGATCTGAGTTATTTTGATAATAATAGATGAATTCACATAAGGTTTTGTAGACATTGGATGAGAAATGGTATATGTAAATTTATTCTTCACTCACATACTCAATATAACTGAGTGTGCCAATAACATGGTGAGATTGAAAAAATTATTTAATTCATTATTTGGATATTTAATGAATTATATAATCATCATTGGAAATGTTATAATAATGTTAATTATTTCAATTAAAGTTTACCTTATTTTTTAAAGTTATTGAAGATAGATGAAATGGGCATGAAATATCAAGGCTCAGGTGTTGTGTAATCAATACCAAAGGGTAAAACATTAACCCAGAAAATGAATAATGGATTTTTCCAACAATTATACAAGGTCATTAAATATTAGGGTTTTTGGAAGGGAAGGAAATTTTCTATATGATGGAATTTTTTTGTATACCTAAAAGAGTTTTGAAATCACCATGGAATGTCCATTTCGAGTGTCAGTGTTATAAAAATAAATTATTTTATTTTTAAGGGTATATAATAACAAATGTATAATTTTTAAAGGTTATAATTGTATAGTAATTCAAAAATAATGGTAATAATATAATAATATTTATGTTTTCATTCAAAACATGAAGAAAAGGATTGGTAAATCATGGAATAGACACAATGGACTCCTTTATGCTCACATGGATCAATGTAAAGGAAGTGAATTTTCATCTTATTTTTATTATATGATAATAGAAGTTGTTTAAAATTAAGATATTTTTATGAACAAAATTCCATGTAGTATTAAATACACCTGATTTATGAATCATCACATTCTATAAAATTCATGTAATGCAGGTAAGGATATAAGATGTTTTATCTGAGATCAATAATTTATCCTATAAATATTCTAAAATATGAGGTATTGAGATTCTACAACCAATCAATGGTGTACTTTAAAGAATAAAATTATCATTCCTTAATAATTCTCTAAACATAAAGACTAATATATATGATTCAGTTATAATAGTTTATTTGATAAAAATTCCAACAAAATAAGTAAGTGCTACATTCAAACACAATGCATATTATGAGACATAAAATGATATAGTGAAGATAATATTGTTTCTAAAATTATATTTGGAGTCTATTCTAATTTATAGTAGTTTAAATAAAAAAAAAGATTATTAAATTTTGAATATAATGAAAATGTATCTTAATATCCTGCAAATTTTTATATATATTGGTAAATAAATAATAGAAATAGTTTCATTTGAATCCAAAATGATCATAAGGAAAAAATTGATTGAAAATTTCCAATAATTATGGTGATGATGGAATTAGAAGGAATGATAAGTAGAAAATAGAATTTATTAACATCCTAACAATGGATGTTGTGGAGTGAAGAAGTTTAAATATTATGTTTCAAGAAATGAACAATAAGGATATGATTTATATGTTTCAAAATTACTAAAATGTAATTATAATATAAATATTACTCACAAAAGAATTCCATAAAGTGTATTTATCATAAAATCAAATCAATATGAAGAATAAGTTATATAGGAATGTAATGAGTTTAAAATTCTATAAAATTTTAGGAAACACAACAATTATATAATATTATATCATATGTGATATGATTATATTAAAACTAATGTATTGGTTTTTTTCTATTATTAAAACATATTAAGAATATAAAATAATTCATTTTATATAAAAATACATCCACAACTTTATAATTACATAATGTTGGATACATATATTGCATGAAGTGAAATGAAAATTGACCACTCAACTTTTGACAATGATTTATTCCTAACCAAATATCATAATCAAGTATTATAAGTTATGTCGACATATTAAGGATAAAATATGTAGTATTATGTTAAGATATATTTACTAAACTCATGAGAGAAAAAATCTATAGGATGGATGACACTATAAGTGTACCACATAGAGTGTCTTATACTATATTTTTAGTATACATAGAATGCATATTTCATAATTGTATTTATTCATACATGAGGTTGGAAATATACATTTCATGAGATTCACCATAAATTGATATCATTATCATATAATATTTTAGTCTTAGATAAACATGGGATGGTTGGTTATGTTGTTGATCATTACATCAATTGAGGCTTAAACATGATACTATTTGTCCTTTCATATAGAGAGTATGACATATGGGACCCTACTGAGATATGATTAAAGAGTATATGACCATGTGTATATTAGAAATGTGATGTGATTATCTATTTGGGTGAGTGGAATGTTATGTGATTATCGGTTAAGATGAATAAAATGTGATTTCTTAATCAATCTGATCATCTTATACATGAATAATTGAGAACATATGAGCATATACATGGGATTAAAATTCAATGTGTACCATGTTTACATGATGTCTTAGGATAATGGTCATTTAAAATTTCATAATTTTACATGATTAAACTATTGGATATGCATATATACACACATTTTTTATGGTGATCACACCAAATCATTTTGTATCTTTGAAAACACTAACTGTTTTTTTATACGCCACTCTTTTCTTACATTTATGAATTCATGAATTCATCTTTTTTTAAATGTTTTAAAGTCCCATGGCGATAAAATTTTTGATTTAATAAATGGGTATTTAATTTTATTAAACCTATAGAGATTATTTGAATATGTTGTATATTTTATCCAAAAATGTTTTTAAATAAAAATTCGCAAGGTACTACATATGATGGGTTTCAAGGTGAATTTGACGATGACATTAAAAAAGTGTTATGGAAGATATACAAAAGGGGGTTTGGATATGTTTTCAATGAATATTTTATATGATATATTATAATGTTAAATAGTACAAATTCTATTAGGATTTATTGAAAGTGGGAGATGGATCAAAATATTCCCTAAAGACTATATGTATATAATGATTATTAACACATATCATAGTGTATGATATAAATATATCCAATGGTATGACATATCACAATCAAAAGAATTTTATATTACTTTGTTTGAATATAATAATATAATATATAGGGTATATAAAATTGTATTATATAGTGATATAATATCATTATAGCCACTTCCATTAACAATATCGTGTTATACTACATAAGTATATCACTAGTGTAGTGATATAGATCAATCATATTTCATTATTTAGAGGTAGAAGAATTTTAATTATTATTGTTCAAGGATAATCCATATAAGGCTATAATTAATTAGTAATTTCAGAATATAAACCCCTTGGGAGGAAAAATATTTCATTTATATGATAAATACACGAACAACTAAGGTATTTACCCATACATTTCATAACATACAAGTAAATTATATAGAGGATCAAGGACAATCACTAATAACTATAAAAGGAGGTAAATACCATTTATATTTGTTTTTGAGCATACCATTTCCTCCTTTTGGATCTACCAACTAAATCCATATCATATTTTTTCCATTATCTCTTGAAGTATGAATAATGTAGTTGTGAGGAGGGACTTTATTGATCATTGGTTGTTTTAAATAAAACATTGGATACATTATATAGGGAAGAGTATATTTTTTATTTCTAATATTCTTTATGAATAATTGATCAGTGAAAAGAAAAACAACCATCTTCATTGTAAGGTATAATTTCATCAATTTATTTATACATGATTTTAGTTTTATAATACATAGTGATCATTGGAATGAGGTTTTAAATGTTTTTTACTAGATTAAACATGTGTTGTTTGACCCCAAGAAACCCATCACTAAGTTATTCTTAGGATTTTATTTGGACATAAATAACTTCAAAATCAAATCATTTAAAATATTATAATAGTCAAAATTCAAATTTAATATCATTTTTATTCTAAAATAGTTGATTTTATGTTGGTAAGCATATATAATGTGATGAATTACATTTAGTTTCTGAAACTGATCTCAAAGGAAAAAATTTAATGTAATTTATTTGAAAGATGATGATGATAAACATATCATGAAATATATGTACATAACATAAGTTGTTAACATCATTACATTGAATTTTATGAGGTAAAGAATTTATAAAACTTATTGAATTTGTTTAACACTAAGAATATGATTCCTAATATCTCCATTTTTCGAACTATATTTCCTCATATATGGTACCTTGTAAAATATTTCAAACCAATGATCCTATGTGGGTCAGCTTTAGCGATCATGTGTGGTTCATCTCATAGCGATTCTGTATAGGTGGGCAGTAGATCCTCTTAATAGAATAAGATGTTTTAGTAGTTACATATAATCATCTCTACTATTGTACCTAAAGATGTACCTGGTGTGAGATGATTTAGAACCTCTGTGTTCCATCATGATTGAGATGGATTACTTGATAACTTAGGTATATTTATTGCCATATACTTAAGTAGGGTGATCTGTTGATGTCATACTTTTTGGTTTATCCTTGGTGGATTTTGTGAGACCTTGAGGGTCTCGGGGTCCATACTGAGTGTCTTTATACTCACCCCAACACGGGCTGTGCCCGCACCTTATTGTGTTGGATGCAGACTACAGACATCGATGATTGAGGATGAGGGTACCCGGACTAGATGGTTCTCAGAGGCGGACCATACGGAGTGTCGGTTCACAGAGGAGATGGGTGGACGTGGAGTGCTAAGGAGGCGATCTATACCTACCCTTCAAGTAGGAATTGAGGTGGATGATCCAGGAGATGCTTTTCACCTATCAGTCGTCCTGTACTTTCCAGCTGGGCTTTTATTATGGCCCCTTTTTCTTACTATACTCACTATGATTACATGTTATAAAAACAATGCCTTCCCAGTTCTAGGGAATTACGCCTTTTTTTCTAGTCTCCATCCCCTGGCCTATGGAAGGTGGGCTTGGGGTAGTCACGGCATAGGCCCCGGGGGATGGGTTGTGACATGTATAATGTGAGATAAGAATCCCTTTCATTGAGTTTCCTTTTGGGTGAACATCCATTAAATTTAGGTATAAAAAAATTATATTAATTTTCTAATTTATTGATAACCTTTTTCTTGTTTATCAATACTTTTATTTCAATATTTACTATGTTGTTTACAAATACTTAAAAATTTATGTTTACTTCGGGTGTTTTGACCAAATTCAGTCTATGTGTGAAATATGTCTTTGACCAGTCAACTATGGTAAAATGGTTCATTATTTAAAATATAGATAATAATAAAAATAAATTAATTATCATGTTAATAAATTAATTATACTTTTAAAATAATTAATTGAATATGGTTTTTAAAAACTAATCAAAGTAGTGATCATGGAGATAGTAGGTCGTTCATAGACATGAGTAGTGTTATCATTTTTCAATGATCATTATGGAAATAATGTAAGTATCATTAAATGTTTATAGAAATATAATTATATAATAAATACCATATTATTTAATCATGTATAAATATATATAGAATTATTGCGATGAAAAAATAATTACATCATGTCAAGGAGGTGATTTTCCACATGTCCATGATCGACGTTATCTCTTTTTAGTGTGTGTGTGATGGGGTAATAAATACAATAATACACACACACACACACACATATATATATATTATGTTTACAGATAAGTAATTATGTTATTAATATAATATAGAGGTTATTTATTTCACCTATTATTAATTACGATCGTCTTTTATAAATTCCATTGATTGTGTGAACGAATCACATTGTTTTGAGGCAGTGGTAATCCACAATCCTCAAAATTTGTTATCATATTAATGAAAAATATTCAGTATTAAAGGTATGTTCTATAAAAGGATTAAATAAGTATAATGAAATAATAAATCTCATATAAATCTTATATAGATTGAGTTTCCTTACTAACAGCCACCATGATAGGTGGTACGGAAAAAATGTGCAGTCATTGTATGGAATGATAATGGGTGTTGGATATGTGGCTAGGTCAATTAGGCCCTTAAATTAAAGTTTTAGTCCTTTATTAAGCTTAATTTTACCTTAATAATTGTAATTAATATTAATTATATTCACTAATCATTTTGTTCATACAAAAAGTTACTCTAATTAGATATTATAAATTATTCTGATTCCAAATATGTAATCCATTTTTCCAAACTCGAATCATATAAGTGGCGTAAATTAATTTAAAATTCATTACAGAAGCGGGACGACATTGCAGGTTTTTAAAGTAAAAACATCTAAATATTCTCTATGTATTTATAGAAAATTTCCAAGTGAAAATTATTAAAATTATAAAATTCATGTTTATTGATAAAAATATTATCTAATTAATCTTTAAAAATAATTAAAAGTATAATTTTACCATACAAATAAATTATAATAAAAATATGTTTTAAACTAAAATTCTATATTTTTAACTATTTGTTAAAAATGATATGTTTTCAATCAATATCAAAAAATTCTTCCTAAAATAATTTTTTTGTCTATATTTATAATACAAAGATTCTTTTGAAATATTAAATCAATAAAATTTAAAAAAAATTATATTTAAAATGGGTCTCCATTAAAAGAAAAGAAAATTTCCTTTAAAGAAAATATTGGTTTTTATGTTTAAAGTAAGGTTTGCTCATATCTTATGCATATCAAACCTAATATATGAATATAAGAAAAATTGATTGAATATATAACATATATATTTAATAAAAATCATAATTTAATTTTAATTAATTATTTTTATTAATAAAAAACTCTTTTGGAAGCATAAAAATAATAATATCTCTTTTATATCTAATTTATTCTTATTTACATTTCTCATTAATTGGTAACCTATTAATTTATTTTATATTTCTATAAACCATAAACATTCATATGTTAGTTTCTACTATTCTAAATCACTAACATAACTTATAGGTTATATCATATTATGTTAAATAATAATTTTTTAACAATACATTGATATTTGGTGAAACTCTATATTGAGTGTAACACAATCTATCGAGTAAGGCCACTCTTGAGTGTAACGCAAGCTAAATCGGTGTTATGTGTACTGAAATATATAGAATATATTTCATATAGTAAATATATAATAATGTATCTAGATAATATGTTACCTTATGCACTCGTTGTCGCGTGTCATACACGCTATCGAATACAAGAATCTTACTTTATATTTTCGAGATGTTACCAAAAAATTTCATTAGGGTATGAGAATGTGAGAATAGAATATAAAAACCATTCCCAATATATAATAGATTAAAATATTGAGTTATTTCATAATAACTTTTATTTCATAAGAAAATAATTATTGGGAAATAAAAGAATCTGGATCCATGAGATCATAAAATTAAAATTATACATGGGTTTGTGGAATACAAATAAGCATAGAAAATAATTTCTTTAGTTTCCAAGGCTCATTACCAAACCTATAATAGTATAATTGTCTCACTCTCCAAATCATCATAGTAGTCATGGTTCATTACCAAGACTATCATAATGGACATATTCCCGTAGTGAACTAGGATAACTTCCCATTTCAGTCCTGTTAATCTAATTAGATATCAATCTTTACCCAATGCATTGAAGGGAGATATATGTCCTAGCTGTATTGGTTAAAATGTTACCAACATCATTGGTTATAACATAAGCACCATAAAATAATTAAAATATAATGTATATGTTCCACAGTTTCATAAAACATTAATTATATGAGATCCCATGAAAAGAAGTGGGTTTCATAAAGATTTCATCATAAAATAATCCATGTAAAATAAAAAGTATCATAATCATTTCATCATTTCAACAAAGAATAACCCCTAGAAAAAGAATCAGGTTTCATAACCATTTAATCATGTTATAAACCATGGAAGATAAAAAGTTTTATAAATATAAACCATTTATAGAAAGAATAAGAATGGTGTCCTTGGATCATATCCTCAATTAATCATAGGTTACATAAAACTTATTTCTTCTTAAATGGGAAATGATTTTGGAATATATATTTTAAAATTTTATGAGGAACATAAATTTTAATTTCAAATCACTTTTTAAAAAAATTCATAAAATAGTTTGAAAATTAATTGCTTTTAAAATAACCTTGAAAACATATAAATGATGTATAAAAAAATTAAAAAAGTTTCATGAGGAAAATATTATTTCTTCTTTACAACAAGTATTTTAAAAAACATGTTTAAAATCATTTTCATTGAAAATAAAATAAAAAACATATAAATTAATATTTAAAAATATTTTAAGACATATCTTGAATAAAATTTAATTTCTTCTATGAAAACACTTTTTAAAATGTAAAATAGTTGCAAAATAATTTTTTTTAAAATAACATTAAAAATTTGTTAAGGAATCTTTAAAAATAATCCCAAGAACTTATTGAGTGAAATAACCTTTCTAATTTGAGAAATAATTTTTAAAACATAAAATATTTTAAAAATCCCTTTCTTTAAAAAAACTCTTGAAGACATAAAAATGATGGTTTAAAATAATATAAAATATTTCATGAGAAAAATAACCTTTCCACATTGAAAAAAAATCCAAAAAAATAAAACCCTATAAAAATCCTTTTATTATAGAATAATTTAAAAAAATTATAAAGTAATATCCAAATAAAATAATGGGTATGATAGTGGGAAATTCAAATAATTTCTTACACCATAAAACAAATATTCTATTCAAATTTTTTATAAAATCCAAAATTGTCATTATTTGGAAAACAACATAAAAATTCCCTAAAAACATTTAGTTAAAAGTAAAATAGGGATAAAAATGTTATTAATAAATAAATTTAATAATTTTAAGAACATTTTTAATAATTTTTATTAAAAATGGTTTTGGATGAAAAAAATATTTTTGATCTAAGAGATAAATAAAGATGATTTTTAGTAAAAAAATATTTTGAAATCTTGAGTATATAAAGAGAGAAAAATGAAGAGAAGACATGTATTATAAATAAAATAACCATATTAGAAGAAAAATTTTTTTTTTTATTGAGAGATAAATTATATTATTTCAACATTGGAAGCATAATCATGGGAAAATCCCAATAAACGTTGAGATTGTAACATAAAACATTTACCACATTGATAACATTGGATCATTAGACCCATTAAATAATAATTTTAAATGAAAAATGTAATATAATTAGAAAAAATATATTTATTATCTTACTTTTAAAAGGTGATGAATATACCCCTCATAAAAAAAGATATGTTCATAACATAATATATGTTACAAAGAAGGAAAATTGATACAAGAAACTTAACTACATTGGTATCTTTTCAACTATTAACCACGTGAAGGAGAAATCCTAAAATGGATATGTAAATCCCAATAATTTTCTTGATAATAATCATAAAATAAGTTCAAGGTAAGTATATAAACCACATAAAATAAATATGTGGTGAATATGGCTTGTGTCTCACAAAAATAAAAGTGATATGAAAATTTCTTCCCATAAGTCTTGATTTCCTTCACACACATTCAAAAATCATGTATAACAAATATAAGTTTATTATAAATATATTTAAGATATATATATATATATATCAAATCATATATTATTTACTTATGAACTTTTATTACACATTTTTAAACAAATCAATGTTAAAGTCATTTTTTTGGGTAATAACTTCTTTTTTCAGGTATGAATTGTTTTTTTGTCCTCTTAATTTGATATTGTTTCCATTATATCTAAAAATATAACCATGATATAAAAATAATATATATTAATTATGATTGTATTTATTATGCTCCATAAAGTTTTGATATAGAAAATAAAATCCACCATTGGTGGAGATGATAGGTCGTATGTATGCATGAATGTTGGTTTCATTTTTCGAGGAAAAAAATAAAGTTAAATAATATATTACCATCACAGAATAATTTTTATGTCATATATATCAAATATTTTCATTAAATACGCCTTTATTACCTTCTATGTATAGTGTGAATGAATCCCTACGCATTGTAAGACTGTACTCTGAGATACACATAAATTATGTAATCGTTTTGCAATAGAATGGGAAGTGAAGATGTATAAGTGATATCATAATTAAAAAAGTAAAAATAAGTTACAAAATATAATATTTATTATTTATTCTATCCTTACTACCATCCAATTAAAATATAAATAGAAATCACATCACTTTAGTTCGTGAGGCGGTTGTCCATTATACACACGAGTGACATTATAGTATTCCAACGATTTTGGTGGTAAGAAGGTTGATATTGTAATATAATTATATAGGTATAATAATATCATAAATATAATATATAAACATAAAATACATCATTATATCTAATCATGAGTGGTGGTGATGGAAAATTAATAACATCGGTTCATTTGTCGGTAGTCTACCGTACACAAGAATAATGATTTTATAACCCATCAGATTAAAGAGGAGATGGAATTAGGTCATAAAATTAATATAATAAAATTTAATTATATTTAAGATACTGGATTTATTATTTTTTCATGGTTTAATAAAATTTTAAGGAGGTATAGGATGAAATAAAATAAAAATCTGGTTAGGGACGTTACATCTTCTTCGGAGAACTTATTTTTGTGGGAAAAAATCCTTCTTAGGTTATATTTTTGACCAAAATAAGATTTTTATGATGTGAGGATGAAATTAAGGTATTTATTTGGTCAATTATTTTCTAATCCAATGGGTTTTGAAGGTCTAAAAACGACATGATAGAGATGGGAATTTCTAAATGGGGTGAGTGGAACACATGTAATTTTAGAAAAAGAAAAATGTGAAACCATTTTTTTCACCCAAAAAATGGCTCAAAAACAGGTCATTATCAAAAATAGATATCATAAGGCATAACTAATTTTATAAATTGGATGTTGTAAAAGTTTTGGTTTATTTTTTTCCCATAAAATTTTAGTTTAACCCATAGTAAAACCATTTTTACCTTAACCGTTGTAAACAATGTTTACTATTTTTATTATTAATTATTTTCAAATGTTAATTTGACCTTATAATATATTAAAAATTATTTTTTTTCAAAATATCTAAAAAAAATTCTAAATAATCTTCCAATAAGTGGTAAAAATTAATTTATAATTAATCCTATAGAAGTGACGAGAAATCCATTTCTAAAGACAAAACGTTCAAACGTTTAAAAAGTTTTTATAGAAAAATTTAATTTAAAATTCATAAAAATGACCAAAAATAGATCAAAAGATGTATAAAAGAACCAATTTTACCTTTATAACCTTGTTAATAAATTTTTATGATTTTAAATTCATTAAAATAAATGACAATTCTTAATAAAAACGAGTATTTTTAACTATTCATTAATAATTTATCTTGTCAAAAAATTATTAGAAATTAAACCTAAGATAATTTTTAGATGGTAATTTGAAAAATGATTGTAATTTTCTTAAAATTTTAAAAATTAAATTTTAAATTAAGTGCATAAAAACGTGACCAAAATACTTTTTAGTAAAATACACTTTTTAAGCACAAATTTGGATTTATTATTATCTCTTGTCTAGAATAAATATAAGGTGAATGATAAATATTTTATTGAATATATATATATATGCTTAAATAATTCATTAAAAATAATATGATTAATTTTTGTTGTAAAAGGAATTTCTGTTCATGATAATAGTTTTTCAAAAAAAAGATTCACTTTATTTTCAAGTAGTTTTTAATTTCATTTCTAAATAATTTTTCAAAAAAAAATTAGTTATATATACTTTTGAAAACCTTGCAATTTATTAATTTATTTAATCCAATTCCATCCCTCCATTCCAAGGGATAGGTGAAAAATATCATATTAAATAATAATATTTTAATAGTATGATGTGTTTCATTAAAAATCAATGTTTTGTGTAATATAGGATGAACTCGATGTTGTGTGTTACACAGAATTTTTAAAAGATTAAATTTATATTAATAAAATTCATAAATTTCATGTTTTTAAAATTACTACTAGATTCAAGTTTCTAGAGTCTAGGTTGTTATATTTGTTATCATAGAAATCTTAGTATAACTTTTGGGTATTTGACTTACATGGGTCTTGTTAGATAACCCAAGTAATATGAAAAAACCCTCAATATTTCTAGGTAACACTCTATAATACATAATTTGAATTTAATTTTACAATTAAATATCATGATTTCTTATGAGAATATTGAATCACTCCCAATATTCTGAAAAAGGATATTTGCATTAATAAACCTAGTGTAAATATAATTACAGCAAAGATATACCAGTCAGTTCCAATTATGATGCATAAATATACCCTTTTTACAATCTTTGTTTTTTTAACTATAGTCAAATTTGATATGATCCTTGGTGTGGATTTTATTTTAAATTATTATCCAATAATATTTTATAAAGAAAATAATATTACAATTCATAGTGGTATGTTTGAATCTCTTATATTTTCATAGGATAGTTTATCTTCTAAATAATTTCCTGATCTTCCCACATTAGCTATATTTAATAAAATTATATAAAGAGAGGAAGATGATGTCTTATTTATAGATATTTATGATATATTAAGAGTAAATTATATACCTATAGTATAATAAATTTATTGATTTGTTTCTAGATGATTTACCTAGCCATCCAACTAAGCATGAAAACTGTTTCTCCATTGAACTCATTCCAAAAGTAAGAACTATAACTAAAACTGTTATATAATAGAACTAGTGGAGTAGGTGGAGTTGAATAAACAACTATAGGAGTTGTGTGATAAGGTATTTATATTCCTTGGTGTTTCATCATGAGATTATCAATTTTTTCATAAAAAGGAAGGAATTTTTATAAGATTTCACATCGATTATAGGGAGATAAATGCCATTATTATATAGAATTATTAACATTTTCCATGAATTAATGACTTATTTGGTCAAATACAAGGAGCCCAATATTTTTAAAAGATCAATCTTCACTTTAGTTATCATTAGATAAGGTTAAATAAGGAAAATATATCAAAGATGACATTGTGAAAAAAGGAATAGACATTATGAGTATACGTTAATACCCTTGGATTTTAAAAATACACCTTCCCCAATTATTGATATGATGAAATGAATACTCAAGGTTTATCTTGATAATTTTTTGTGGTATTCATTGATTATATCATGATATACCATCTAAGTTTTTAATAGAATCATTGTTACCTGAAAATAATTCTCGAGATTCTTAGAAAAAAATTACATATAAAATATAGTAAGTGTGAATTTAGGACCAATAAATTTTCTTCTCTTAGCCATATTTTATCAATTTAGGAAATATATATTAAAACTTAAAAAAATGCAATTAAAGATTATCCTATATAGATAAAAATAATTGATATCTAAATTTTCTTGGGGTTTATAGGTTACATTCAGTTGTTTGATCAAGATTTCACCCGGTTAGCCAACCCATTAACCAACTTACCTTGTAAAGGGAAAAAATTCACATGATCAAGAGAATATGAGTAATGTTTTGAAGAGTTACGGAGGGGACTAGTTAATATACTGGTTTTAAATTTACCTTCTTGTTCCACATGATTTTTAAAATATATCAATTCATCGAAGAAATAACTTGGAGGTGTCCTTATATAGAATGATATATTAGTTGAATGGCATTAGGGAAATTGAAAATCCATGAATAGAACTTTCCAACTCCTGACATTGAGATGGAAGATATAATATTTTTTTTGGAAATATGGTGGCACTTCCCCTATGCTGAAGGATGTGATATATATATATATGGACCATAAGAGTTTGAATTATATATTCTCTATGAAAAATCACATCCTAAGGTAAAGAAGATAATGGGAACTACTCAAGGACTCTTCTTTCTTAATAAAATACAACCCTGGGATGGAAAACAAGGTGGATAATCCATTTTTTAGGATGGACCAAGGAATTTTTACCATGATTAGGATTAACAAAGACACTATATATTAATACATAGTACAATTAGATACTATGTTTTTTAGTCTTGGGGACTCATAATTCATTTTCCATGATATTGATAAAATATAATTAATAGAAAATATATACATATAACATAAATATAACATATACATTAAAAATTAATATTAATCTCGTAAATGATGAGAAATTAAACAAATTAATCTCTAATGATGGAGTGTTATTATTTATAAAGACTTTATGTGTCCCATCCATACCATATTTAAAGAGGAAACATACAGGTCAGCAACATAGCTCAAAATTATCTACACAACTTAGTAATACAAATATAAATATGGATTATAGAGAACATTTCTTGGTGGATACTAATAAGAAGTAAATTGTAAACTACTTATCAATGTACATAGTATTCCAGAGGGTAAATGTTTAATGAAAAAACGTAAGATATCTATAGAACCTCTGAATATACCTATATGAATGTTGGAAAATATTTCAAGGGAAGTATTCATTGGAATTATGAAGAATATAAGGAATAATTATTTTATATGGGTCATTTTCAATCACCATACATATTCTTCTCATTTAACAAAAATAATAGAATATCTACTCCTTAACCACCTAGTTGGAATCTATATCAATGAAATTGCAAGGATTTTTAGGGAACATCTATCAATTGTATTTAATTGTGACCCTTGGTTCACATAGATATTTTGAAAGATAATTTAAGTGTCTCTCAACATTTTGAATAATTTTATCACTTTCTATCATCGCCAAACATATGGATTATATGAGAGTATTATCCAAAATCTAGAATATACGATGAGATCATATTCTCTTGAATTATAAGGTATCTGGGATTATTATCTACTATTATTTGAATTTTCATAAAATAATAGATTCCATTCAAGATTCAAAATGGCATCATATGAAGCATTTTTTTGTGAAGAGGTGTCGTACTCCAACCCTTTGGAAGGAAGTTGATGAAAGAAAACTACTTGGCTAATAGATTGTGGAGGTGGTGACTATTAAATTATATATTATCCAAGATCATATTTAATTATCAGAGATTATGAAAAATAATTATGATGATAATCGAAGTAAAGAATTGGAATCTTAAGGGGGGGTATCTATTCTTGATGGTTTCCTAATGGAATGGAGTTATAAGATTTTGGAAAAACGGGAATTCATATCTTAGGTACATTGGTCCTTGTGAAATAATATAATTAATATGAGTTATAGAAAACCAATTGGTTATACTGATCAACCTTTTTAATGTACATAACATCTTCCATGTTTCATTATTATGTAAAAACAATCTAGATCTAATGCATATTCTAACATTTTATGGAATAGAGTTTGATCTTGAATTTTTATATAATGAATAGCCTGTCCAAATTCTTGAAACTAGAGAGGAAGTGTTGCAGAATCAAAAAAGTCTACTGGTGAAAGTCCTTTGGTGAAATCACAAACTACAAGAGAAAATACAAGATCATGAAGAATCTATGAGGAAGTAATTTCCACATTTTTTCAATGGAAGATATATATCCCAATTTTGAGGTTGAAATTTTTTTGGGGGTGATATACATGAGGCCCTACTATAATAAGTAAAAACAATGTACTCAATTATCCCACAATAAACATTATGAAGATAATTTATTCATGATTATATTTAAATGTTTAATTTTTCAATGTTATTATTTTGGTTTAACAAAATAGTCTTTATAATTTAATTCCTCATAAAGATGCTGTCTTAAGATGAAATTTTGGGATTTTCTAAACAGGTTGATTTTTCAGTGAATAGTGAAAATACTATTATTTATGACCATAAAATTTATGGAATCTCTATGATGTAATCATAAACTATAACCCACAAGTATTTTACCATGAAAAAATATATTTTTATATGTAACATTAAACATTTTAATATACGAGGATTAATTTATGAACCTATTTTTGATATTATGAAATACAAATCACATTTTGGAAGAAAACATTGTTAATGCATTATACATTTAATAATTTAAAATTTAATTACACCACTTTTAAAACATTTATATCACTAATTTATTTTTAAATTTGGAATCATTAGGTCCAAATTATTTAAAACGGACCAATTTAATATTAGACATTAAAGAAAAATAATTAACGTTAAAAATATTTATCGTAGTAAAAGTTAAAATGGTAATTGTGGAAAATATAATGGTAAAGAGTTTAAAACATGTTTATAATTGAAAATGAGAGGAATTATAAAAATTATGTCTTCATCACTCAATTATTTATCAATTTTGGATCCATATTCCTTGATAGAAACTTCCCTTTATTAAAACATTATGGGTTTTAAAAAAATGTCATCCATTTTCTAATATAAAATTAGCCTCTCATCCCCCTTCCATAAAAATAATAAAAGTATGTTTCCTATAAAAACCAAAACCTTTTACTTACTATTTAAGCATCTATTTCTTCGATTATCTTCTTGTCAAAATATTTTTCCCTAATACCTCTTTAAAAGGGGATCCTCCAATGAAATATCAAAGTACTCACCATGAGTAATTCATTTTTTACTTAATTTATTTCCTTTTTATATTATGATTAGCATTATAATTTTATATTACCTATATGGAAATTCAAGTATTTTTTATACAACAATTTTTGAAAGGTAAAAATAATTAAACACTATTACATTTTTCTTTATGAAAATTGAAAATGTTATTCATGTGTATGTACAGACTATCCCCTCTATAAAGTTGTGTTCTTTTTTCCTTCACTGCCTAATATGGAATAAATAAAAGTTGAACATAGTAATTAATTGTTATATATATTAAATTTTAAATTAATTATATAATATACCGCATTACTCATATCATTCCTTCTAAGTAAAAATAAATCATCATTAATTTGTACATGCAGACCATCACCTCCTTGGAATTGTGTATTATATTTTTTCATAAATTCCTTTCCAGAAGAGAATTTGGAATGATATTAGAGTAAACATATGATTTTTGGTAACTATTAATGTACTATTAAGAGAAAAATAATACCATAATAATTATATAAACAATAAAAAATATATGGAAAATATACTATCATAAAAAAGCTTACTGAGACGAAAGTATTTTAATTAATATTATGAAATATTTTTATATCCATTAATTATTTAGATAAATAAATTAAATTATAATATATCACTCCAATAAACAAAAAATAATTCCATTATTCTTCTAGTATATTTATATTACAAATAAACCACATCATAATCATTCATTAAATTATGATGTGTTAATGTTTTGGTTGGTTTTACAACCTACGTGAACAATATTATGAATTTATATCATGAATTACTATGGGAACAAAATTACTGGTATCATATATGTGTATATATTGTTTTTTTGTTTTAGAGATGTTAAATTAATATTTATTCATTAATTAATAAAATTCACTTTGATCATTAAGAATTACCTAAATGAGCTTATCATTGATTTCATATTCATGGATAAAGACAAAAATGCTCATAAAAAGAATTTGAAAAAAAATATCTAATATTATATTTAATGATCTCATTATTATTTAATTTTTATGAATGATTAATATAAACACCACTATTAAAAAACTAATGCAAACAATCAAACTATAAACACCCGATGTGTGAGAATAGTTAAAAAGCTAACTAGAATTCATATAGAGAATGAATATATATGAAGAGTATAAATTAAAATAGATATGAGTAACATTATGAAATATAGGATTAAAATAGATTGTTTATACATGTGTTTGATATACTACCATGGATTTCAGGACAATAGGTAGGTGTTTTCTATATCAAATTCCCCTCTTTGAGACCTGAATTATAGTATTAACATAATTTCCCTTATGTGGTGTATATAATACATATTTTAGATGTTATATCCTGAAATTAATTTTATTTATAGTATTTGGATATTAATTTTAATTCTTATCTTGAATGATATTTTTCTTTAATTTATATCCAATCCATAAGTAGGTTTTTTCCACCTCAATTTTCATTCTTTGAGACACATGGTATATTCGACACTTATTTCCAACTATGTGGTGCATAAATTTACATGAACTTATTTTTACCATATCAATGTTGAATTTAAAGGGTTTACAAGTATATATTTTTACTCCTCCCTAATATTCTTTTGATTCAGTATTTACCAAAACTATGGAAAAACTTAATCCTTTCCATTGTGGAAAAACCATCATAATATTTAATAAAATAAGTGTGTGTGTATTTTCCTAGAAAATACATATCTATATGGATAATAGAATGTGGTTGTGGTTGTGTCACAATTTCTACTAGGGTAATTACCCCAAAAATGGTTGGTTGAAAATTGACACAATCATTACTTTGATACATGATGACTGGGGTTAAGATTTCACATCTAGATAGACACTCCCAGGGGATATTATTTAGAATAATCACATGCAATTTTTGACCTGTGATGATGATTTTTTCAAAAAACTTCAATAATACAGTACCAATAAAAACTATTTATCCCAAATATTATCTTCCATGGATAATAAAAAACATTAAAAGTAACCTCACCCTTATATTTATTTGATAGGGTACTTCCTACTAACATGATGATACTCTTGAACTTCTAAGTTGATTAAACGGTTTTCTCTTAGACATTAACATTATTCCATTTGATAGGGAATTATTTGTTTTATATATTTTTCATTATGTAGATATACATGTTTGTATTCATCCAAAGGTTTCTATGGTATTGGTATATAATTTTATATCGGCTCTTACAGTGAATTCATTGAACATAATCAGGTTGAGGGTAATGTAGACCTTCAAAGCATCAATATGTCTTATGAGACAACAAAACATGGGGGTTTTTGTATTAATCTACCCATATTAGTATATTTTCTTGGAAAATATAATTTTCATCATCTTTTGTGGTTAAACATTTCAAATTCTATCAGTATAATATCAATTATAATTTTCATCATTGTTTTCACTTATTATCATGGATATGATATTCCACAAGTTTCAGTTGATTATGGATTCAAGTTTTTTATTCATTTATATTATATAACCTATTCAGTTTTTATGTTATGATAACATAAATTTTATGTTACTTATTACTGAGAGTCAACGATCTCCCTGGTTTTTTCCTTTTCATAGTAATTGTAGAGGATAACAATGTGAAATTTTTAGGTATATTATAGAAAAAATAATAATGTTCTAGAAATTTGTTCATGTTGCATCCTATATTTTTAAATTAAATGTATGTATACATATAATATTATAATAAAATAATAATTTTGGATCCTAAAGGAACTCTAGTATTATGTACTAATAATTTAATATCACTATCAACTCTAATTTTTTGGAGTGTGGGTCGTTATATATCAATACCATCATCATAGATTCCTTAAAATCCAATTATAGATCACTAAATTATCATCCTAGAGAAATAAAAATATAATAAATATTATAATTTTTAAAACCCCAGGTTTTATGAAATTTTTTATGAAATTTTTTTAATTTCATTGATAGCTTGTTTTACATAAAATGCTGATTTCTAATGAACTTTGATATACCATTAATATTTTTATTTAAAATCTACCATTATAACATGGGAAATAAATTTGGACATATAAATATGAATAATAATACTTTGAATTATAATTATAAATGTTTTAGATAAAGATAATATACTTATAAATAAGTACTTAATGTTTAGTAAAGTATTTATATTCTTTGAAAATACTTTTTCTCAAAAAACCATTTGTAGTCATCTTTTGTGAACAAATAATTAAATAAATTTTAGATAATTTTAGAAAATTTATTTGAAAAAATAACTTAATCTTTGTAACATATATTTCAAAATTATCTTTGGGTTAATTATTTATAATTTTTTAAAAAGATTAATTTTTATATAAATAGTGAAAATAACATTTTTTTTAAAACACTGCATTTTTGTTAAAAGAATGTACAAAGTTATGTCTTATTGAAAAAAATTTAAATTTAAAATTAATTCAATTTAATTATAATTAATAAATTTTAGTTCATTTGAGTCAGTTTATTATTTAATATATATATATTATAACTTTGTCTTCTTATGAAAATATTCTCTTTAAAAAACAGTTTCTTCATCATCTAAGTGTGTTTAATTTTAAATTACAATTTTCATGTTATTTTAACATAATTTTTAAAAATGGATTCCAAATTTTAATCATAATAATTAATATTTTAAAATAATGTAAGCTTACGTTTTTATCAAAATGACAAGTATAAATAGTAAAAATTAATTACTATAGTTATAGTTAAAACGAGTTTATTAGGGTTTAAAATAAAAATATAAGGGTAAATGACATAAAAACATATCCCAATCCTATTAGATGGACATAATTAAACACTATCACATATATGTATCTATAATAACCAATTTTCTACCCTTTTAGAATTTTTAAAATTTTGGTAAAATTTTTTATTATAAAAAACTCCAAGTATGTACTCTCCCTTTGTATACAATGGAACCACCTTCCCCCTCCAGTTTGAACACCCAAAACCTATTTGGTTTCGAAAATAACTACCCAAATACATTACATAATAACCTTAACACAACTTATAAGACTTATTTTTATTAAAAACCCTTCTAATGAGGCTTTAAGTATAATCCTAAAGTGGTTCTCTGAAGAAGATGTATAATTCCTAAACATATGTTTTTGTTTTATTTCTTCTTCCATCTCCTTCAAATATTCAATTACTATTATTATATATTAACATAACTACATCCCATATAATTATATTTTAATATTTTAATGAAATAACCTAAATCCTCCTCCTCCTCTATCAAATGGGTAATGAAGCAGTTGATCGGGTGAACGGCGGACTATCGCATCGCGAACCCATGTAATTTTTTTCCATAATCTCTCCTAAAGGTTAGATATAATGGAAATTTTAAATTATATATATTATATTTATGAAATAATTATTCTTATGGGATTATAAAATCATATATGAATTCTTACATTACATTCCTTTGGAATATGATAGCATTGCTCATGTGTATGGTGGCTACCGATTCGTGATGCGTTGTGATTCGTTTTTCACTTAGGATTTACATGGATGGTAATATGAAAAAAAAAATATGTGATATATATTAAATAAAAATGAATCTATAAAGGTGATATATTATATACCTCCCTCCCATTTCATCCACTGAGAAAATGGAAACAATGTTCATGCATACGTACGACCTACCATCTCCATGAATAATGTAATTCATAATATATATATATAATTAATAAATAACTATACTTAAATATATAATGAATATATATGATTTTTATAGAATGGTTGAAATTATAGAGATTTTTGAACCCTGATCAAGGTAAAATTACCAAAAATACCAAACGAAAACATACATGAAAAATGAAGCTCTTATTACGCAAAACATGATTTTAATAAAGAATTGTCAATAAATGGGTAATAAATGTTTATAAGTAAATCATATATGTAATGATATATATAATTATATATTTTTAATATATGTATAATAAAATTTTATTTATTATAATGTAATTTTTAATGTGTATGAAGGATGTTGAGACTTAAGGTAATGTATTTTTTCCTCACATATATTTATGTGGCACACATGCCTTATACACCACTTGTTTCATTTGATTGTTGTATTACTAACCATGAATTTATATTATTATTATTATTATAATTAAAATAATTGGATATACATATCAAACTAATTTTACTTATTTCATGTGGCTAATGATTCAAAATATACCCAAGTGGTCACGACTTTATGTTATAATCTCTTTGTTTATCCGAATTGTTTACAATTATGCTTTTAATAATACAATATTATGATATAAATATCAACACATATAAAGCGTTTATTATTATTTGGTAATTTTATTAAAATACATGTTTTCCATCTATTAATCTCTCTTTATGTACTTGAAATTCCAAAAAAAATGTTTTAATGAAAATTGACTTTATATCTCTTCGGTTAAACACATTTTTCTCTTCCAATTCCATATATTTAAAAAAATATTAAATAAAGGACTTAATTATCTAAGATAATTGATTAAATAAATTTTTATCCATATTTGAATTAATAAAAAAATTACAATTAATATTTTTATCATTTTTTGAAAGATGTAAATTTTAGATTTTTAAAGAAAATGTGGAATGAATCTTTATTTTAACATGTAAAATATGAAAATTATTTTATTCCATCATTAAAACTAAATGATTAAAATTTTAATTTTTCAGTTTCAAATATTTTTTTCAAATAAAAGAATTTTCACATATATTTTTGAACATTTAGTTAAAAAATGTGATTTTCAAGGTAAAAAGATTATTTTCCTCAAGAAATATACCATGTAATATTTAAAAATTGTTTTCCATATATGATGACATAATTTGTTGTTAAGAAACCTTTTCTGGGGATATTTTCAAATGTTACCATCCTTATTATTTCTTCATATATTTTAGGCTTATATTTTATGATTAAAATATGTTTAGAAATCCATACCATTCCATGGGTTATGATTTGATGAATTTATGAGACGATTATGAATCTCATTTCCTTTAAAATGGAAACTATATGAGGAAATGTTTTTGAAACCCATTTATTTTCATGGATTCTGATATGACGTATGTTTTATGATTTTGTAGCAGAAATATCTTTGGATTATGTGATTGGTGGGATCTATTTCTCCCTCCAATGCATTGTTGAAGGATTGATATCTCATGAGATAAATGGGACTCGAATGGGGAGTGAATATAAGTTAGTAAGGGATTCTTACAACTATGATAGTCTTGGGAGTGCTCCTTGATTAGTATGATTTTTTTGGGAGGGAATCAATTTTACAATGATAGCCTTTGAAGTAATACTTGGCTAAAAAAGGAATGATATTTTATTATTATATGTATTCCATAAATATATTTCTTCTTCCAATGTTACGTTCTCATGGATCACATTTATTGATTCTTTAATGATTCATGTATTATAAAATTCCAATATTTATACCATGACTCATGTTTTTGATGCATGATACATATGGCATGGCTTTCAAATTTCATTCTCTGGTTCTCATACCATTATTATCATGTTATGTTGATATCTCCCTTTTTGAACCACATATAGTATATAATCTAAAATTTTATTTTGTTTCATTTCCCCAAGTAATGAAGAATGGTATTATGTATGACATGTCTAAGAAAATTTCTAGTTATTAAGAACTCAGTGGGAAAATATTTAGTTCACATATGAGCTAGTTTTTATCTATCCATATTTCCAAAGGCAATAGACTCATATGATTCTGGAGCATATTATTCTGTTATTTAATGAATATCAATCTTTTTAGATATAATATATGTGTGTGTGTGTTTGTTTGATAAGTATGGGTTTCAACAGTTTTTATTAGAGAAATATTTTCTCAACCCTTGGAATCTAGTACGATAAAAGTTTAGTGATTTCCCTAGGGATATGAGCAAGGATATGTTTAATGATAAGTCAAATTATAAGAAATTATCATATAATTTTGTTGAACAATATAGTAGGTGGTTTTCAAGAAATTAAAACCCTATCTGGATACTAAAATTGGATGTCGCTCTATCATAATTGTACATAGGGGGTAATAAACCAGAAAATTTTAAATTGGGATTTGACTTGATCATTTCCTGGTACACAACAATGATTTTTTCTACACACATGGTTTAGCATCCCTAGGGGATACAATTTGGAAATTCATATACTCTTTAGAAACTATCAAGAAGTATTTGAATAATGACAATGAATGACTTCGGGTAAGACTAAGGTTTCATATATTTATAATAAGTAGTCATGATTTATACATCCATTGAATGTTTTTTCATGGTTTATATCTCTGATTAATGTATCTTAATGGTTATACTTACTATTTTAGTTTTAGAAAGGGTTTAAAGATGGAACAATGAAGATGTAGTGGTGACAAGTATGATCAAGTATCTAAGTGTCTTATTTAAGCCTAGTAATATAAATTCCATTATATTATAAAAATTATCTATGATTTTAAATTCTAATCCTTAATGATTAGATGTTAAATTATCAACATATACCCCTAATTAAATGATTATCACAACTCAATTCTATTATTCTTATCCTGTTTAATTTTAGGGTAATTCAATTCCTATAAGTATTTATATTCCCACTTAATTTGAATTTGATTATATCTTAGGAATGAATTACCTTTCACTAAAAAACACTTATCAATATACAACTAAGCACACTAACATTTTACATTCCAACCCAACATAGGATTATCTATCAGTGTGGAAATAAATAATAACTTCTGATGGAAAACACACATCTAGTGTATTGTTATTGATTCTCATTCAAAAGGGGTGTTTAACTCAGATGGTTGGGTGAAACTTGAAATCCATGATATAAATATTTTATTAGACTTTCTTGATGTATTTCCCGAAGAGTCTACTATTCTTTAAAAAAACGTGAGTATGAGTTTTCAATATAACTCATACCTGGTACTACACAAATTTCAAAGACTCCATATAGAATAACCTCAATTAAGTTACATGAATTGATAATGAACTCCAAGAAAATATTCACAAGGTATTTATTCATATAAGTGTTTCACATTTTGGTGCACATATATATTTTGTAATTAAGAAATATGGATAAATTTGAATCTACATTGATTATAGATAACTGAACAATATCACAATTAAAATCATGTATCCCTACCTTGTATTGATGTTTTGTTTTACTAACAATGTAAATGTCAATTCTTTTCTAATTTTTACCTTCATTATGGATATCATCAATTGATGGTTAAGAAAGAGGATATACCAAATACCTCATTCTATAAAACGTATGGGATCTAAGAATATATAATGATGCCATTTGGTTTTACTAATTACCCTTGAATATTTATGGATTTGATGGATAAAATATTTAGATATTACCTTTGTCAATTTGTGATAGTATTTATAAACTATATTATTATATATTTATAGATCAATGAAGTGCCTGAAATAACTTGATAATTGTACTAAATACCATACGGAATGAAAAAATATATGAAATTTTTTCAAAGGGGTAATTTTGGACACAAAATGTTTTATATTCAGGTCATATAATCTCAATAGAGGGTGTATTAGTGGATCCATCAATGATGGAGGCTACTTAATGTTGGACTAGACTAACCATGATAATTAACATTAAAAGTTTTCATGGTTTAACTGGATATTATTGATCTTTTTTGGATAATTTGTCACAACTATCTATTATACTCCCCAAGATAACTCCTAATGGATCCATGTTCCTCTAAGTTGATGAATGCGAGGGAAATTTCAAGGAATTGGAGAAAAGATTACTCATCACCCCTATTATTAGATTACCTTGTAGTGGATAAGTCTTTATAATCTATATTGACACACCCAAGAAGAGATTTTGATTCATTATCATGATAAATGAAATGGATATAGATTATGTTTCATGATAAATGATGGTTCAAGATAAAAATTTCCCAACACATGATTTAGAGTTATATGCCATGTTTTTTTCCTTAAAGTTATGGAGGCAATATATTTGAAAAGAAAATCGTGATATATATATCAATCAAAAAAATTAAAATATAAATTCACACTATGTAATTTCAATATATGATAGATAATATGGTTCTATTTTATTAAATATTATTATAGCTCAATACATTACCATCATGGGAAGGCGAGCAAGGTGGCAGATGTTATGAGTAAAAAGGATCATACAAGCATATCTGTCATAAGGATCACAAAAGGAAAAATGTTTATTGATTTGAAAAAGATGGATATTGAAATATTGATGGAAGTGGTGATATATTATATTTATCAAATAAGTAATCATTCGTCTATCCATGTGATGATTTCATTGGTGTAGAATGATGTTGTAGATATACCAAAGAAGGTTATTAATGTTCCTAAGTTTAATTTCGATGGTGATGGAATTATAAGGTTTTGGAATATTTCTTTGTCTCCTCAATACTAGATTTGAAAAAAAAATATGTTATATGATGATAATAGTTATTCATTATCTATTCATCCTATAATTACAAATATCTATAGATATTCGAGGGAGTATTTATGGTGGGGTGGAATGAAGAGAGATATTACAAAGGTTGTATTTCGTTTCTTGCTTTGTAATCAAGTTTAGGTTGGGATAAAAAATAATAATGGTATTCTACAAGCATTAACCATACAATAATTTAGATGGGAAAAAATAACTTTGGAATTTGACATTGGACTCCCCAAAATATATAATGGGAATAATTTTATATGGGTCGTAATTGATCACCTTGGAAAATCACCACACATATTCACTTTAGATATGATTTCTCTCTCTATTATTTTTATATAATATAGATTAATTAAGTGGTATGGTTGCATTAATTACAACATTTAATTGTTTTTGAATAGGATATGAGGTTTACCTTGATGTTCTGGAAAAGTCTTTAGCATGACTTGGATACATAATTGAGTTTCAACACTATGTGTCATCTTCCGATATGTGGTTTATATGAGAGAAAAATTCAAACCCTGGAGGATATGTTGATAACTAGTTCCACATATTTCAAAAGTGGGTGGAATCAACACCTTCATCTAGTCGATTTTTTATACAAAAATATCTTTCAATCAATAATTCATAGGGATCCTTATGAAAACCTATATGGAAAGAAGCATCAAACACTAATTTATTAGGATGAAGTTAGTGATTCAAGGATATTGGTACTATAACTGGATGATGAAATATTAGGGTAGGGTATATCCATTTAAAAACACATAAGGGAAGCACAAAGTTTGAGAAATTATCTTTTAACAATTAATATAGTGATTTAAAATTTGAAGATGGTGAAAATGTGTTTCTATGAATTTCTAAATGGAAGAGCGCAATGTGAGTTATAAATAAGGTATGAATAATAAATAGGTATATCAGTCCAATTTAAATTATTGATCATATTGGTATGGTATGTTATTTATTGGTGCTTCCATTGAACCTCTCTCACATCTACGATATATTTAGTGTATCTCTATTAAATAAGAACATACCTAATCATTCACATATAAAAAAATCAAAATTGCCACCAATGGAGAATGATATTTCTTAGAAGGAACAATCGATGGTGATTATGGATCATATAGAGAATGTTCTGTGAAATTAGACCACTCGGCTAGTTAATGTTTTGTGGTGAAACCACAAATTTGAACAAGCTCTATGGGAACCAGAGGATATTATGAGGCTGAATAATCTTCATTTGTTTATATTAAGGTGATGTATTTTGAGGGGAAAATTAATTTCAATGGGTTTATAACATAACAGTCGAGTTTTTATGAAATATATATTTAAATAAATTCAATTTCCTTGATAGTTTGTGTTACACCCAACATCAAGTTTTCAAGAACAATGATGTACTATTAATATTATTTTTTAGACTTGAACCTTATAAAATATATATTAAATTTTGAGGTATGAATATAAATAACCATATTTTGAAAAGTAATTGTAATGGTTTTAGAAAAAAAATATTAATAAATAAGTACTTAGTTTTTTGTATTGTCTATATATTCTTCGACAATACATTTTTCTCAAAAAATGATCTGTATTTATTTTTTTGAACAAAAAATAATTACTTTGGAAACATTTAAAAAAATTATTTTAAAAAATTAACTTCATTTTTGGAATCAAAATTTCAAAATTACTATAAGATGATTTCTTGATAATTTTCAAAAAATATTATTTTTTCAGTGAATTCTGAAAAATAACGATTTTTATTAAAAACTGCCTTTCGTTTAATAAATTTGAAAGGAATATATTGTTTTAAAATACTATAAAAGTAAAAAATAGTAAAATAATATAATATTGAAATTAATTTATTCCATTTAAATCATTTTCATATTGTAATTTTATGTTAAATCTTTCTCCACTTAAGAAAATTTTATCTTTGGAAAACCATTTTTTATCATGCACACAGGTTTAATTTTAAATTATAATATTCCACGTAAATGAGAGGAATTTTAAAAAATTTATTCTATATATTTAATGAGAATAATTAATATTATATTATATGGTGAATTTTTTTTCAAATTGAATAATAATTACATTAAAAATTAATTACTGTAGTTAATTTTAAAACGGGTTTATTAGGGGTTAAACTAAAATGATAAGGGGTTAAATGACTTAAATACTAGTCCAATTAAAATTTTAATGAAATATTTCTAACTTATCTATTATAAGGTTTTATACTTACCTTTTTTAGAGCCTTTTGGAATGTTTAAAACATGGGTACACATTTTTATTTTCAAACAATCCATGTTTGTCCTCTACCCCACTTATAAAATGGTACCCACCCCCCTCTCATCTCTTATTCACACTTCAAGATCCCCATAGATCATATAATACCTAAAAATTAAATTCCTTAGTTTCCTCCTCACATCCTAGTGTCCTTAATTTGATTAGTAAACCATCCAAAAAAGGATTTAGTTATAAATATAAAGGTGTTCTCTGTAGAAGAGGTAAAATACTTAAAATTTTGGTTTTTTCATTTCTTATTATATATCCTTCAATTATTCTACAAATATTATGATATAATAAAAATAATATATACCATATAATGATAAATTATTATAATAATTTAATAACCAATATCCACTACCACTTCCATCAAATGGGAAACAAAACTGTAGATCATACTTATGGAGGACTATCGCCTCGCAAACCAATGTAATTCGTTTCCCATAACCACCTATCAAAGGTGGATATAATGATGTATTTAAATTATATATATGATACTTTAATTATAATATCATATATTCCATTTTATTTTCTATTGATTGTGAATACGATATCGTCGCTCATGTGTACAACAGAATACCACCTCACGAATTGATGTGATTTATTTTCACTTAATATTTATGTAAGGTAATAAGGATACATTTAGTGAAAATATGTCATATATATGAAACAAAAACATATTCTAATGTTATATATTATCTATAATCCTTCCATTCCTTCTATCTAAAATGTGTAAACAATGTTCAGGCGTTTGTACGGCCTACCATCTCCATGAATGGTGTAATTAATTTTCTATCCCTAAAATTAAAGAATATATAAATAAATATATAATTAAAATAAATTATATTTATATAATTTTGAAACTTATATTTATTATGGAATAGTGATCAATGTAAAAGTATCATATATACCAATCCAAAACATATATGAATAATAAAGAAGTTATTAAACGAAGTGAGATTTTAACAAGAAATTATTAATAAATGGGAAATAAAAGTAAATCATGTATGGCATGATATAGATAAGTATGGTTTTTAATAAATTTATAACAAACTTATATTTATTATATAGGATGTTTGAAAATGTATAAAGGAATTCTATACATAATGTAATGGGTTTTCATTTCTCCTTTTTTGTTGGATACATGTCTTATACATGACTTTATTCTTTTATTTGACGTGTATACTAACAATAAGTGTATTTAATGATTATTATCACGAAAATTATGGTATAAAAATATCCATATCATGTTTGTTCTTTTATGAGGCTTATAATTCCAAAAATACCATAGTGGTAGTGGATTTATGTTAAAATCTCTTAGTTTATCAAGATTGTTTATGATTATGATTCCAATGATGAGATATTATCATATACCTCTCAATAAAAACATTAATTTCCATATAATATTAATATTAAATGAAAAAATAGGTTTTATTTTAATTTTATGTCATTGTGTACTGAAGATCCCAAATTTATGGTTTTTAGGAAAATTGAATTTATTTATATCTTTAGAGTAAAATAATTTTTCTTACATAACAATATTTTTTTAAAAAAAAGTTTTAAAGGAAGATTTTACTGATATAAAATTATATATTTAATAAAATTTTACCCATTTTTTAATTTCACAAAAAAATATTAAAATTAATCTTCTTTTTATTTTCTGAACAAGTTATATCTTGATTTTTTACAAAAAAATATGAAAGGATTCATTTATTTAACATGTACGACGTGATCAATATTTTCCATCATAATGAACACTTAATGTTTTTAAGATGACTTTATATGTTTCAGATATTATTTTCTAATATAATGATTTGTAAATATTTTTGTGAACATTTATTTATAAAAAGGGTTTTTGGAAAGTTAAAATGTCATTTTCCTCAAAAAATATTCCTTGTGATCATTCAAAATCATTTTCCATGTAAGATGAAATCCTTCGATGTTAATAATGATTTAATGGGGATATGATCCAAATATTCCATCCTTATTCTTTATATAGATGTTTTATTATTATTTTTATGATTAAAATATTCTTATGAAATTTTTTCTTTTCCATGGGTTATGCTATGATGAATATATTATATGATAAGGAAACCCATTTCATTTCTATGTTTTATTTGATGAGGAAATGTTTATGAATACCATTTATTTTCATTGGTTCTAATATGGTGAATGTTTTGTGTTATTATGGTAGAAAGATGTATGTATTATGTGATGGGTAAGACCTCTATCTTTCTCTAAATCATTGGTTAAATATTGATATCTTATTTGATAAATAGGTATGGAATGGGTAGTGAACCTAGTTTAGTAATAGAATCTATCCACTGTGATAGTATTGGGAGTGAATATTTAGGAAGCCAGGTGTTTTATTTTTTTTATGTCGACATATTACTCAATATTTTGTGAAGATGATATTCAATGAGACTTGAAATGTGATCATTTTTGAAATAGTGTTACATTCAAAGACATGTGTTAATTGTATTAAGATGGAACATTCTTTACTCTATTTGAATTTAGAATTTGAAGAGATTTGAATGACATAATGATGAGTGTTATGGAATAGAAATTTATATGTTTTATTTTAGAGAGAGAAAATAATTGGCCCCTCACACTACCAGGGAAAGGAGGACCGCAACCACTACTTAGGTGGCAATTCAACTCCTAAACTATCTACCATGGGTGGAAGTGGGTGTGCATGTGCATAGATCACCCTAGGAGGGGAACATGGGATAATAGAAGGGTAACTGTATAGGTTGGAGTAATAGTAGAAGATAGAGGTGGCATTTTTTTGTACTATCAAGAATTTAGGAGTAGACCTCTGTACACACATTGGGATGGTCTATGAAAAACATTGTATTATAAAGGTCCTTGAAAACTACATGAATATATGATATGGGAGTCCAATGTGATGGTATTGTATCTTCATCATTATACATATGTAAATAATTGAAACCTTCATAATTGATTTTCTGATCCATTTGATCAATGACTATATTTTCGTCTACCTCTTACCTTTTTCAGAGAATCATCTTCTAATCGGGATCATCATGTCATAATATCCAACAATCAAGTCAAGGAATCTAAGCATTATTTGATCATAATGATTATTTTATTATGAATTAATAAAAATAAAACACTCTTTTCATGTAAGAGATATTCTTAATAAATATAGATATAGCGTGGATAAAATTATTTTCATTGTGACTGTGATTTCCAGAGTCACAATAATTTCAAAAAACCATTACATGAAAAGGTAAGTTAGTGAAACAATTTGATTTGCGTGATTTTTTGATCACTGATTCAGTATATATTTTTCTATAACACCCTCATATTTGGTCATTTAATGTATGAAATAATCGCGTAACGATGACATAATATTAGGAGTGAAGCATAGGAGAGGAAGCGATCAGTATTCATGAAGAGGTTCCATGCAAAAATGATGTGTGTTTACTATCACATTCCCATGTTATTGATCAGATTTAGTAAATAGGTTATATATAATAACATGGGTTGATTATAGAAATAAAAACATATAAGAAACATCTAGTTCATGTGAAATTGGAATTAAAAAATTGCCTTTTTATGAAAATAATATAGAAGTTCATGTGATTCAATTACATGAACTTGGTTTACCTAAAGAGAACTACTGTCATCTTTTGATGACCAAAAATAGATAGAAAGAAATATTTATTCCATATTATTTTAATTATGATGAGGAATTCATTTACATCACATATATTTTTATGTGATTCATGTATGTGATAGTATGCATTCATGATATTGAGTAAATTGTATATGTGCTTTAGATCTTACGAAGTAGTGTGTTTCTTGAAGAAACAATGTGATGGAATAGTGAACAGGTGTGTTTGAGAGATAATTCTCACATAAAATAGTAAAGAAAATATTGAGGTATTTTAATGTGATTTCATTATTCAAAATTTTCATTCACATGATATGGCACATGCAAGGAATGGTGAGAATCTTGTTCATGTGTGTTGTTGCGTAATGTTTATTAAAGGAAATCATGTATTGTATCTTACATGCATATGATTTGGAAGAAGTAAACACGAATGAATATTGTACAGTGTTTTGATACTAAATCCATTAATAATTTTAGAAGGAATAAACCTGTATAATTAGTGTGATGATTTAGGTTTATATCATTTGAAAATCAATTACCAATGGGAAAGATCCAGAAATTATTCATCAGTTGATGATGTTCTTTAAGACTGTACACGATTAGATAAAATGATCTGATTGGGTTATGGATAAATAAATAAAATCACTGTAGTGTTTAAGTAGTCTAAACATTATATAGATCATTATATTTAGGTATCATATCTTTTTTGAATCATGATTAGTGGAAGTCTTTAGTGGGTCTCTGAAAGAGAAGAATTTTCTAGAGGAACTCCGGAGCAGGAATATGGGATACCGGTAACAGAGTGGGATGCATTTATAAGATCCTATTATGGAAATCAATATTTTATATTGTGTGGGGGAACTTGTAATATCCAATTGGACTTTAGAGTGGAACTCTATCGGGCCATGTATTGATCGGAATGAGACATTCCCTGGTTAAAACAACATGTATATAGTGAAGAATCTGTAACTGGAGGTATAACCAATTATATAAAGAAGCGGTTATTTTTACAGAACCTATTGTGATTTATTTTTATTATTTATTGTATTGATAGATATAGAATTAATGATGATGAATCAAAACCTTAATCAATCATAGTGGTTGAGAATTTTTTAAAAAGAGTTCATCATAGATTCACCATGCTCTCAATGGAACTTAATTGATCCTAGGACACATCATTTTTTATCATAGGGAAGGTACCCTATGATGATACAAGAACATTTTAAAAAATAGAGAATTATAATTCATTTAATAGCATAGTAATACCTACTTTTTATTATATAAACTACTACAACTTGAGGAATATGATTCTTATTTTCCTTTTATCTCTTAGTTTTAATGTGATATATGAAGCAACAGTTTGCTTCCCACCTATCAATGACCATGTTACCATTAATAAAGATAATAAAATAAATATATAAGTTGATTTAAAGGCTTAAATTTTTATCCAAATAGATTTATCAAAAAAATTAAGCACTAAATATGTGGGTCTATATACTGTCAAGAAGATCTGGGTTAAACTGAGAAGTAGTTATAAGTGCAATCTTAATGTCAAAGAAGCTTAGTTTCAAATATGTAGATGCGAGTTTGATGATATTTAAATGATATCTTATGAAATAATTGATGATTATTTCTCTAGATTTAGTGAGATAGTAAGTTATATCCACTAACATGGCGATAATATTGAAGATTCAAAAATTTTAAAAATGCATATGAGAAATTTTCCAAATTGATATGATACAAAGATTTCATCTTTGTAAGATAGGGAATACATTTCATTGGACGAGTTACATAATATGATCAAAAATTATGAAATGATAAAGGATATTAATTTGAAAAATAATGAAAATGAAGATATTTACTTTGATGATATAAGGAAATTCATGTTAAAAGAAGTGTAATTTGAGGAATCAATTGATTCTAATGATGATGAAGTTGATGAATACCTTAAGGAAATTTATTCTCTTCTTAAAATGGGTTTCAAAAAGGATAAATGGAAAGAAAAAGGAAATAAACGTCTCAAGTTATTCATAAGTAATGGTATGGGATATTTTCCCATAATTTAACCAATGAAAATGGATGAATCATAATATGAAGATGAAAGTTAAAAACCTCATAAAAAGAAAAATGAAAAGAAAAAGAAGACATATACTAATAACAGATAAAAGAAGTTGATAAGTTACAAAACATAAGAAAATTAATCTACTAGTAGTTCTTAATAAAGTGTACTCAACTTCTTTTCTCATGTTCGAAAAGGATTAAATTCATCAAGTGTGTTCCTGATGTTGATGTTAGAACAGATCGGGAATAGAGAATAAAAGAAGAGCTGGAAGCTATTATTGAGAAAACAAATTAACTCAAGAAAGTGAAGCAGAAGATAAAAAAGGAAATAATAAATTATATTCTTCAAATGAAGAGATTGATATATGTTAAATTTATCATTTTTATGAAAATAAAAAGTATAGATTTAAGGTAGATGAGTTAGGGAAGGTGGTGAGTGATCTTGTAAAAAAAGTGACTCTCAAAGAGGATGAATTTCTTCCAACACAATTGATATATCTCACAGTCTAACATGAATTTAATAAGAATAAGTAGTAATTTAATAATTCTTTTGAGATAAATTTGATTCATCCCAAGATAGTAAAATGAAATGTTCTAATAGATAATGTACATATTATCTAAATAATAAGTATAGTTTAAATACAACATATTTCTAGTGGATTATAAGTACAATAAAGGTTTTTTATCATTGATAAATAGAATGACCATAAAATATCTTAAAAATTTGTTAAAAAAAATATCAGTTTCATCTTCAAAATAACCTATTAAAATAAATAGTCCAAAACGTTTTTGAAAATAATTTTTTTTGTAAATATCCTTTGAATATTATAAATGAATATTTAAAAACAATGTGTTCATGATGGTTGTATATTACATTCATGTCGTACATGGTAAAGAAATAATTCCTTTTACATTTTAAATAAAATCAAAATAGGCGTTATTTTAGAAAATATATGAAGATTACTTTTAAAAAATTGTAGTAGTAAAAATGGGTAAAAAATTTATTTACTAAATAATTTTGAAATTTTTTTTGAAATTTTTTTTTGAAATTTTTTTTAGAGAACATGGAATATGATGAAAACTGATTTTAAATCAAAGAGAGAAACAAATTCTAATTTTATTAAAAAAATATCCACAACATTAGGTACTAATGAGTAGATAAATGAAACTATTAAATGAAAAATAAATTAATAACCAGAAGATAAGTAAAAGAAATGGGATTATTATCAAATTAAAAAATAATTTTCTTTAATTTAAATTCAATCATAAATAATCCAGATCAAAATGATATTGGTAAGTAAACCCTTACAAGGATCATAACATTGAAGAGAAAATTTACCAATTAATCGATTATGTGTATAAAATGTAAATACACATAAAATAAGTTCAAATATAACTTAATATTTTCAAAATTAAATTCACACAAAATATTACAATATCAAATACAGTGAAGTAGAAATATATCCCAATGAAAATAATTTGAGCTCTAAAATTCTTTACCACTTAGTAACATCCACGTAGATTCTTATTGGATGAGATAATTAAAATTTAAACTTAAAATATAATTAATTATTAAATTATAATTATATTTAATGTTAAAGGGGTATTATAAACACCATATAAAAAATTAATTGTATAACATCACAATATGCCTCAATGAAGGAAAATTGAGATGAAGTCACTTACCACAAACTTTACTTTTGTTAAACATGATTTAACCTATTGTATAACAATTTTTATAATTTTATCAGTTTATTCCGTAACATTATTAACATATATAAATTTATATATTATACTTTTATAACATCTAATCACCCATTTCAAAATGATATTTCATTATTTTCATTGTTTTGGATGTCAATTACCTTGTTTTATTATGCACATTTTGTCAGGAAAGATCATGTTATTATGAATATTATATCGTTACATCATATAAAGAATGATATTAATGTTATAAATGTAATTTTTTTCATTATATTCGTTTTTATAGTCATTATTGAAATTTTAACAAGGAGATTGGATAACATCTCTTCGTGGAGATGGTAGGTCATGCGTATGAACGAGTGACATTATCATTTATTTAATTGGTGAGGGGGTAAGGAAGGGTGTGATATATGTATTTTATAGAATAAATTTAATGTAATATATATCACATGTATTCATTGAATTTTTCATTATTATATTCTGTATAATGAGTAAATAAAAACTGAATCAGATCACTTTGTGAGGCGATAGTCCGTCGTACACAGGAGAGACAATATCGTATATAAAACTCCATATAAAGTAAGAAGTTAAATGTGATATTATAATTAATTAAGTATAATAATATCATATATATCATATAATTTTTTAAACACATAATTATATCTATTCAGAGAAGGTTTTGATGGAAAACAAATTACATCAATTCATCATGTGGTAGTCCACTGTATAAATGATTGATAGTTTAATTTCCTATTTGATAGAATCGTAGAATGATATAGGTCACGACTTTTATATAATAAAATTTAATTATACTTAATATGTTTACTTTATATATAATCATTTTTAAAAATGATTTTAAATATGTGTAATAAGAAAAAAAATGCCTCTTAAAGAGTGTTACTTCTTCTTCAAAAAACATTTTATTTTCACACTGAAAGACTTCCAATGTTATATTAATGATAAAAAATTCATCTAATATGTTTTTTGGGTATTAAGTATGTTATTTTATCTGGTATTGTACTAACTAAATGGTTTTTTATTTGTGAATTGTGTTGGAGAGGGGCGGTCTCTTATAAGTGGGAGAGATGATACACGTGCAATTTTAAAAAATATTCAATTACACCCACATTTTTATCTTAACACAAGCCTCCCAAATGGTTAATTATAGAACCATATAGGTGATAAGTTCTAAATATGACCATAAAATATTTATTTTAAATATTTTAGGTATTTTTTAACAATTATCTTCTTAACTTAACACCTTGATAAGCCCATTTTAAACTTAAGAGTGGTAATTAATTTTTACCATTTTCACTATTCATTGTGGTTGAAAATCATATTTACCTTGTAAGATAATATAAATTATTTTTATTCAAAATATGAAATGAAATTTTAAAAAATTAATTCAAATAATATTTAGAATCCAATTTTAAATTATACCCATAGACATGACATAAAAGTAGGTTTCCAAGTAGAAAATTCTCATAAGTATTGATGGTTTTAATTTAAAAATTTAATAAAAAATATATTAAAATGACCGAAATTAGTAACATTTTAATATAGTTGAACCAATTATACATTAAAGAAAATTTAATTTATAATATTACCTTTCAAATTATTAAAATTAAAAGGTATTTTTCAATAAATATCAGTATTTTATTATTCATTAAAAAATGAAACTTTTCAAAAAAAATCCCCAAAATTTACCCTAACATATTTTTTATATGATGATTTAACGGTTTAATTTCACTTCAAAAAATACATTTTATAAAATTCTTAAAAATTAATTTTACATTATGTGTGATAAACATTACAAAAAACCGTTTAAAATAATATTGTTTTTCATTAAACATTTCTTTTTATTTTAATTGTTTATTATATTATTTATAATCAATTAACAATCATAAATTTCACAATTTAGTTCATATGATTGATACCATCCAATGTAATGGCTAGGATATAATAGTATACTATATTTTTTTCATTTAAGCATTGGTTTGTGTGTTCTAAATGTTTTGAATAGATCATATTTAATTAAATGAATTTTTTGGGTTTTCTAAAATTAATGTTGTGTGTCACATACATTATAGAATCCAAATTTTTTCTTTTAAAAATTATAGATGTTAAATTCTCACCACCTTCAATAAATTTTTTCCTCACCATTTTAAATTGATTTTGTTAATCAAGGGTTTGACATTTGGAAATATCAATTTTAAAAACCCCACATTTTAAAAGGGCTAATAAGAAATCATATTAATAAGTGAGAAAGTTATGTATAAAGGTCATCCATAATCACATAAAACTAGGATTCCATATATGATAAAATTGGTGGAAAGTGATATATTGACATGGAAAAAAGCATAAATAATTATTGAGAGAGATAAATATCATTCATCAAAAGAAATTGAATGATCAATGGAAAATTAATGACCTCAATACCATAAATCAATGATGATTTGAAAGACCATTTTATTCATCATATATGAATGTAATAGGATAATAGTTTTCGTACAAGATCATTTTCCTAATTTTTTGTAATTTTTTTACTATCTAAGAATATAATAAAATATAATTACTTTATTTAATTCTACTTAATAAGTATATTTTCATCATTTGGTTTTGTATTGATCAATTTCCAATTCATATATTAATAGAATAAATGAATTTTAAAAATAAAATTTTTTATACTAGAAGAAAAAAAATTAACTTTTAACGAATCACAATATCCATTAAAGTGTGAAATTTATTTCCATCTATCTCTAACTATATTCTAAAACCAATATAGTTAACACAAGTTATCCAATGTAATAGATCATCATCTAAACCTCGACAGTAACGCCACTACTTCATTATTAATATTTATTCATCAAATCATTTAAGTAAAAACAAATAAAAATTAACTAGAACAACATGTCTACTAGTGGTATGCTTTGAAATCTTATCTACAATTGGTTGTGGATTCCTGTATCACTAACTTTCATAAGGTGATGTTTTTTCATCCTATATGTAGGTTTTCCTTATTTTAATAACTTATTAATATAATTACTATTATATTCCTAATGTGTCATAACCCATAATTACATAAACATCAAATATAAGATCGATCATAAATGTTACCAATAACATTAAACTTTTACCAAAAATAGTAAGGAATTTATTTCTTAAAATAACTCACCAAAAATATTTACTAAAACCAGGCGTTTTATTACAATAAATTTCTCCAAAAGTATCATTAATCTTAGTAGAGTCTCATCACATAAAACCTAAAATATGTTTTTAGTACTCTGAACTTATGATCAATATTAAACAAATAGACTGATAATGATATTCATATGTCTTAAGTTAATGAAGAAATTTATTCTTATAAAATTTAAAACAATCCTTATATGTTTCATAATTCTTATAACAAAAATAAAATTTTTCAAAATAACTATACAATATAATTATTGAACCCCAATACAAAAATACTTCAACCATTTTATTTAAACATTGTTCTTTCATTGGTCTAGGGGTTAATCTTTTGAAAAGATAATTTTCTCAAATAACTCCTAGGTTATACATAATTTAGATAATTAACTATAGAATTATCAATAAGATGTAATTTATATCCTTCTATCATACTCTTTATTTTTTTATGAGAAATTCTTTACTTTTTTCCTTGTTTTCCATAAAAAAAATATTCTTATTCTATTCAGACACCTTATTTTCAATCTGAGAAACTATAGGTTTAACATTTTTTTAATTTTCATCATTATTTTAAAACCCTCATAAGTTTTTTGAAAATAAAATGTGAATGATCCAAATCATATCCATTGAGAGTGTTAAACTAGGTGTGTAGTAATGATTGTTATCGTGTACCAGGTAATGTTTGAGTTAATACAAAAATTCCTTTTTTTGGAGTTATGACCCCTAGTTATATCTGTGCAAGAACAAAATCCTCTTATACTATCCAAAAAGGGATTTATTTATAGGAAAATATACCTAATATGCAAAATAACAAAACATTATAATGTTCTTATATTCATATTCTCAAAGTTTATGACAGAGATATGTTCCCTAATATATGTTCTCATTAATATAGTTCCAAAGGTCTCTATAAATCATTCTTTGAAACCAATTGTAGCATCCCCAAACCTAGTATCCTAGAGCTAGTGTCTTCTATATTAAATTTCTACATGGTACAATGATTCACATCCCGAAGGACTAAATACTTTATTAATTTTTCTAAACTAGATACATACTTGATTCTTTAATTACATTTGAATACAAAAATTATAACATAATTTTTTTCATGAATATCATTATTCCCAATCTCATATAATTTTATATAATTTATATTTTACTTCCAAGATTCTTGATAAAGGAAAAAAATTAGTGTGATCTCATATGATTAGTAGTGGTCATATAAACTAAAATCTATAATGAGTAAATGAAGAATAATCAATATAGAATAATCAGTATGTAAAGTAAAATATCTCAACACATATTCCATTAAGATAATTACTTCACTACATTGATTATATGAGGAATAAAAAATATGTAAAATTAAATTACTAAATATAAATTCTATTTAAATAACTATACAATCATGAATATATAATGAATAATCAATATGGTAAGGTAAATAACTAAACATGAATTGGATTTAAATAATATATCTATCCAGAATAAATAAGGAATAATAAATTTGGAATGGTAAATAAATGAAAACATGTTCTATTTAAATAAACGGACTATCTTGAATAGGTCATGAATAATAAATATGGAAAGGTAGATGTATAAACACATACTCCATTAAAATAACTTTACTATCATGAATTGATAAGTAATAATAAATATGGAAAGTTAAATAACAGAAAACACATTACATTTAATAAATAACGTATAATTAAACATATCAAAAAATAATATCATTGTTAAAATATCAAAGATAATAATAACAAAATTATTAATGATAAAAATTCTTATTTATTTGACATAATGATCTCAGGCATCATGATACCTCTACATTTAGGAACATTCACAAGATAAATTAAAATTGTGGGTAAAAATCTATTTAACGTTACCGTACTGATTATCCTCAAGTGACTACCAATTCATTGAGGGGCTTTAAAATTATTTCCCACACCCATCATTTCATTCTCAAATCATTCCTTATATGTCAAATAATTTATTTAATTCATGAATAATGCACTTTATCATCATATATTTGTATCGAGTATTGAATACTAATTTTCCAAAATTTCACCAAATAATAAAATATCTTTCAAAATAGAAAATAATGTGTAAAAATGATATACAGTTAAAAAATAAATAAAACCATAACAAATAATTTTTATATTTAATGTAAATTTAGATTCCAGTTATCATAGAAAAGTAAATATTTCAAGGGAATGTTAATGGCTATAGAAATGAATCAAGAAAGTGACTTTAAATAATTTCCTTGGTCAAAATTATCATAAAAAATCCAAAAAATTAATAAGGATGGTATCAATATAACATATCCCCAGTGGATAATTAGTATAATAATGGTTATTGTCATTTATGAATAGAAATTTCAGTAAAATATTCAATAAACATTTTTTAGAAAATAACACTTTAACCATTAATTTCTCATTTTAAAAATAAATGATAAAAATAGATTATTAAAATAATTTTATTTTAAAAATAATATTTAAAATTATAAAATAGTATTTAAAATAATGATTAGCCATGATGACTGTGAATTTTTTTTGTCTTAAATATTAAAAGAAATTTTACTTTTACTTGTTTGGTAAAATCCAAAGAGGCCTTGTTTTGAAATCAACATAATGATTCCCTTCAAAAAAATTGTAAAATTTCAAAATGGGAAAAAAGTTATTTAATAAATCATTTTCAAAGGGTTTTAAACGTTTTAAAGACATTTTTAGAAAACATTGGTTTTTAAAAAAAGGATTTTTCACTAAAGAGATAAATAATGTCAAATTTTCTTAAAAAATGTCAACAATCATATATTACAATACAACAAGAAATGGTACTATTATGAGAAAAAATCATGAAAAACTATATTAGAAGAAAACAAATGGTTTTATTAGACAATGATCAAATAATTTCCTCTAATGGAAATTGAAGCATAAAAAATATCGATTAAAATTAGATTGTGAAGTAAAATCTTTCAGAGATCCTAACATTGAATAGAGAATTAACCAATGAATAGACTATGTGTATCAAATGTAAATCCACATAAAATAATTTGAAATTAAAAACTATAAATTTATAATTTATTACACACATAATGGTATAATATTAAAGAAAATGAAAAATTAATTTAAACCAATGAAAAGAAATTGAGTTATGAGATTCTTTACCACTTAGTAAATTTTAATTTTAATCCCCTTGGATGAAATAATTAAAACTAAAACATAGAAAATCATAAATTATTATGAATTAATTATATTTCATGTCAAATTGTCTATATATACACCATATAAAACAAATTAGGTTCATAGTATTACAATATTCCTTAAGAAAGGGAAATTGAGATAAATTCCCCAACTTCATTCTTTATTTTTGTTAAACATGATTTAGCCTCTTGTATAATGATTTTAATCATATTATTAGTTTATGATATAACTTTATTTATATTTATAATATCATATATGATCCTCTTATGACATCTTATCACCCTTTTCTTGATGATCATTCATTATTTTCCTTTTTTGGGTCTTATTTACCATTTTCTCATGTGTTTTTCATGATAGTTACAAGTATTGTATTTATTATATAGATAATCATATCCAAAATAATATTCACATTATAAATTTTATTTTTTTATTATTTAAATTTTTATAATCATTATTTATATTTGAACATGGTAAATTGGTCTTGTTGCTTCATGGAGACAGTAGGCTATACAAACACATGAGCGACGTTACCATTTCATTAATGGGTGAAAGAGTAATGAATCGAATGATATACTAATTTTACATAATCAATATAATTTCATATATATCTCATATATTCATTAAATGTTTCATTATTACCTTTCATGTAAACTATAAGACAAAAATGAATCACATTTCTCCCTAAGGCCGTAGTTTTTTCGTACAAATGACTGATGTTATCATATTTTAAACAACATAGGAGGTAAGAAATTATATGTGATATTAAAAAAAATATAATATCATAAATAAAATATAACTTTTTAAAATATATCATTATATCCATCCCAGAATTGTGGTGATGTAAAATGATTTACATCAGTTCACGAGGAATAGTTTGTCATACACATGATTGGTGGTTTTTTTGCATTTAATGTAAAAGTGGTATATTTAGGTCATGAACACAAAATTATAAAGTTTTATTATATTTATGAAACTGATTTTATTATCAAATAATGTTTAAATAATATTTTAAGGATCTTTAAGATGAAACAAAATAAAAATTCTCGTTTAATAACCGTACATATTCTTCATAAAAATTCTGTATGATTGAAAAAAAATCCTTCTTAGATTGTATTTATAATAATAAAAAGTAATATATGATATTTTTAGGGGATTATGGATGTTATTTGGGCTAGTATTTTCTGAAACATATGGATTTAGTTGTCTAGATAAGCGAGGGGAAGGAGACCTTTTATAAATAAGGGAGAGTGAACACATTGAATTTTTGAAAAAAAAAATTACACTCTTTTTTTTACCATGCCAAAATATTCCAAAAATAGTCATTCTAAAAACATAGAAGTTATAAATTATAAATATTCGCATAAAATTTGTGTTATAAATTTTTTAGGACATTTTAACCCTTATCTTTTTTGTTTAACAAACGATAAACCTTTTCTTTAATTTAACCCATGTAATTGTTTTTTATTGTTTTCACTATTAATTTCATGAAAAAATTAATTTGATTTTATTAGATAATATAAATTATTCTGATTCCAAATATGGAATCTATTTTTTAAAATTCAATACACATAAGTGGTATAATCCACTTTAAAATTATACTTATAGCTGCGATCAAAAATCAGGTTTCTGGAGATAAAATTCTAAGAAGAATAGAAGGTTATCATATCATAACTTAATATTAAATTTAATAAAATGAACTAAATTTATTAAATTTTATGATAAATTATATAATTTTACTTTTAAAAAATATAAAATATAATTTTAACTTTTTAATTATTTAAATGAAAATTATTTTTTCAGAAAAATACCAAAAAATAAACCTACGTTAATTTTGAAATGATTATTTAAAATATTAATTTAATTTTATAAAATAAACATTAGAAAACTTGTAAAATTGAATTTTAAATTATTTTTAGAAATAATCAGAAAAAAAATATTTTAGGAAAATATATTTGTATAAAACATTTCATTTTATTTTAAATGATTTTTATTTTTATTTCTAATCAATAGATAACCATATTTTTCATAAATTAGTTATTACTATTTTTACACTCTGATTCAATGGCTATGTTATAATGGTATACTATATTATAGTTCATTTAGGCATGGGGTTAAAAATTCTTCAAATTATCAAATAGTTTGAATTTAAATATATATATTTATTGTGTTTTTTACGCTCAATATTGCATATTTCATACTCTATCGAATCCACCTTTCTTTATTTAAAATAATTGTGTATTACTCTAACTATCCTAACTTAGAAAAAAATGCTAAAATTTGGGCACAATTTATACTAAGGTCTACTAGCCAAATCATGATCCTAAGGTGGTGTCGTATGTGCTCTCATGAATTTTACTAGTTACTCTTAGTTTCCCATGATATATGAAATTGAGGTCAGCCACTAAATATTTTTTTTAAATGAAAATAGATACATACCCAGATGCATGAACTAAAATATAATAAATCAACATTCTTAAGAACACCTCTTAATAATAGCACCTTACTCACAAATCCTTTATTATAAAATATATATCATTTATCTCGGACAACTTCATTCATTTGAAAACAAACCATTCTGGGGGAATATTCTAAGGTTTTTTCCAATAAAAAAATCATGTTTTATGGTGTAAACCACACCACTCATACATTCATAATAATCCAAGACAAATAAACCCTTTTTAATAATTATTCACTTGATAAAAGTTCAATGAAACCTTAAAAACGAGTTTAATTATAAAAACACCTATTGAGATTTTTCGAATTTTTTAATAATTTCTATTGATTCGATTTTTCAAAAACATGGTGTGTATAGTTGATTAATTTTTTTTCAACATTTAAAACAAAGGAGAGACCATTTCATTCCATGAAAATCGAATGAAGCCATAGTTTCATTTAAAATAAACATTAACTACATTTAATGTTATTATTTTATATTTAAAACATAAACTTAATAATAAATGAATCATGGTTCAAAAATTTAGTGGCTAATACAAACATCAACCTATCTGAAATCGAATGTGAATGGGACTAAAACACTAAATATGGAATGGATGTAACCCATAAGATAATATGAACACCATATGTATAAATAATTTCAAGGTATAATGTCAATCCATCACCATATGGTTCCACCAAAGAGGAACACGGTATTGGGAGAAGAGGAAAGAAATATGAATTAAGAAGAAAATGAGAGACATTGAGAAGGTAGACTATACATTAAGATAAATTATTATAAAATAATGAATAATCCCTAAAATTTTTAATAAGAATAAGTGGAAAACATCTAGGGTTACCTCTTGGAAGGAATCATGTGAGTGGGGGGAATAAATTCCCCCCAAAGGGATTAAATCACTGAAGGGAAAAATGGAAGAACACAAAAATATTAAATACAACAACTCAAACCATGATAAAATATAGAACATAGATCTCACTGTGGTGTAGAAAAATTTACTGAGACCATCTCTATCAAGAATTCCATAGTGATGTGCTACCTTATTGTTACCCTATGTAGTACCTCATAACACCTAAGGATTCATGAAAACCATCAAATTCAATTTGACACTTTGGGGGTCCTGATATCTTGATCAAAATTCCTAGAAAGAGGGAACCATGGAATAACAGATGAATTTTCCACCACTCAAATAACCAAGAAGATATATTAAGTCCTCTAATGTGACATTGAGACCCTAGTGTTCACCATGCCTTGTACCACAGGTATGGCATCCCTAAGAATTTCTCACAAGAAAAACCATTACTTAATAGACTTACTAAAAATTCCTATTCCCAAGGGCACTCCCAATTTCTACAAAGTATATCCCCATCACATCCTCTTAAACTACTATGATGGGAAAAATTCACTACTATAAATGATATCTATACCAACTAGGATATACCCATCGTTTTCCAAAACATTGGGTATATGCTAAAAAAACAATCCCTTCCAAATAGTGTTAGAAATTGTTTTCATATATATTGTTTGCATAGAAGGAAATACCAATGTTTTTAATAAACCATTGGTTTAGAGTTCACGGTATTTCTGTTAAAATGGGATTATTTAATAGTTGGTATATAATTCCTCTAAAAGTGCATCCATGAACTTCCCCTCATTGTATCTAATTCAAATTAAAATTGATCTCTACAAGTGACTTCCTCTTCATCCCCATAAACATAGAAACATCCTTAATTTATCTTTTTATATGATTTTTCTTCATCATGAAATTAGTGAGTTATATATCCAAAATATAGTATATCCATCCTACAGTTTTACAAGATTTTATTTATGGTTTCTTTAAAAAAAATATCTTATAATGTGTAGAGTGTTGATGACACTAAATTTTTCCAGTATTTATTATGAAAGGGTCATACTTCTACTACCATACTAAGGATTTAGATTAGTATATTTTAATATATATTGTTTTTGTGTGATGTTATTATTAGAGTTTAAGATCCTATGTGTGAGGGATAGGTGATATATATATTTTTGTTTTAATATTCGGTCCTCTTTAACTTCACATTTCCTAATTTTATTAACATATTTCATTTGTTTGATTATTTGATTTTTTATTCTTCTTTAATGGATAATTTGGTTGATTATTATAATGAAATTTATATTTTTATTCTTCGGACCACCTTGATGAAACCTTTCGATATACATGTTAATATAGTTCATTCTAATAATATATTGAGATTTTACTATGGTGAGTAGTGAGACGATGGATGTGACATGCTAACTTCTGATGATTTTTTTGATATTTTATTTTTCTCTACAATGAGGTAATTTCAAAGGTTATTTATAAATTCAATAAAATTATTATATGTACTTAAAGGATGATTTTCTTAAGTTCAAGATGGAATCTAATATTTTTTTTAACTAATTTGGTTCTTGATTTTGATTATGTATAGATTACATACACAATATGATTTGTGATATATTCTTTTATAGGTATAGATCATACCTTTTGATTCTAGTTTGTTCTATTTTCGTGGGTAGTTACGTAAAAATATTTTTGGGAATCATTAATCCGAGTATCAGTTGTGACAGTAGATTAGATAATAGTATTCCCTTGTGAATTATATAAAGCTGACATGATATATGATTTAACATGAGATCATTTAAATATGATATTGATTGATTTACTTAAATCAAATTTATGAATGTGATAATGGTTTATTGAGTAAAAAATATAGATTGTTGTGAGTATTATATTAAGATATATATTTGGATAAGTTTTTGAATGATAACCCAACCCTTGGGTAGACGTAATAGATGTGAATCACTTTTTATCTAAGGTTCTCTCCTATTAAACTTCATAAATCTATTACAATCAATATAAATGATCTATTACCCCTCAATAAAACTTATAATATAAAAATATAACACATTTTCACAAATATTTGATACTAATAGTTATAAATATATAATAATAACTCCATAATCATTGAATCCCTTAGAAAATGCATATTATTTCATGACACCCATTAAATTGAATTTATATTTTATTTCTATATCAAACACACATAAGTTTCCATGAATTATTATAGATGAAGATGATTTTCCATAATATAATCCATATCTCATCTAGATAACATTTGGAGAATAGTTAAAAAACAAGACTATTAAATTACATTACCTACAAAACCCACACATTAATTTATTATTAAAATAGAAATAATGATATAACATAACCACTAAAATTACTCTATACTGACACCTCACTTTAATGTAAATAATTATTCAATGTAAATGTTGTCACTCAAACTATAATATAAAACTACACTAACCAAACCCAACACAAAATACATTGAACTAAACCAACCTAAAAAAATAAGAACCCAAACCTACTTGAATGTAAATACATTAGATCGACCCAATCAAAAATAATATGAGTTGAAATTACCCATATCAACATAACTTGAATGTGCTTAAATATATCAAAATTAACCCTTAGCCAAACTGAACCAAATTTACTTGAAATGGCCTGATATAAACAAAAAAATGGAACTAAACCAAACTAAAAAAATTAAATATACCATGAATACCTAATTCAACACTAAATATACTAAATTAAAATGAATTGAACAAACCTTAAGAAAACTGAATTATACCAAATTTACCTCACTAGGCATGATAATAAATAAATTGAATCAAAAAATCCATTACAGACTAAAACCTAACCAAACTTACAAACAATATATTTATCATTACCGAACTAACTCTACCAAACCAACAGAATTGAATTGGAATGAATTAATATGACCCAAGTAGACTTAAGTTTCCTTGGACTACCCTAAATTGCATCAAACTGAACTAAAATAAAAAAAAACTAAATTTATACTAACAAAAATAAATTAAATAGTAATGATATAAAATGAATTGACCTGAATAATGTTAAATAAAACCCAAACAGTCATGAATTGACAATCCCCAAATAAAAAAACCAATCCCAACCAAACTAAATAGACCAGAACTAAACCAATCATAAAAAATTTGAACTAACCAAAACTAATCTGAATCAAATAAAAAATATATTACCGAATAGTATAAATGTATTGAATTATCCAGACCCTACCCATAAACAAACAAAACAAATATAATTTAATTGAACCAAAGTATATGGAACCGATTTGAACCAAACAAACCCACTTTGAATCAATAAATCCCAAATTGAAACAAATGAAATTGACCAAACCATTTACACTTGAACTAAATATACACATCCCCAACCGAATCAAACTAGACCATATCAATAAAAACTATCCATACCTAACTTGACTAGAAACGAATTTAAATAAACCAAATTAAATTTAATTAACAAAAACAAAACTAAAACAAATCAAATAAACCTCTATGGGACGAAAATGACGGGGTGATCCACTATGTCAGCTATATGAAGGTTCATTATGTCTCCTAAATTTATTCCTTCAATTAAAACTCATTTAAATAACAAACCTATGTATTTATATTCTATAACACACATTTTCAAAATTAAATCCATTACCCTCGAATGGATTTGGAACATTATTTCTCCTTGATGTAATTTAATTAAATATCATGGTTTTATATTTATAGTATTTTTTATATATATAGTATTTTTTCTTCCTTTTAAATTGTGGATATCATATAGATTAGTGTGTCAACTATGGTTTCATATAATGTGAAAAATTATCAGGGCCTTAAATATATTTTTGATTAAAATTAACTCGTATTTAATTTTTTTTACAACAAGGAATATAATTTTTTTTACAGAATTGATAGAATATGGATGAAGTACATTCATCCCATCCCTATATATTTTCAAAATTAGTTGGTAATATTTTGAGTTTTTTCATTTAACAACTCTTCATAGAGTAGTTATATAAACTGCCCAGGTTATAATTATGTTACAAGACCTTGGTTAAGTATTGAATAATTTATCTACCATATAACCTAATATGGGTTTCCAACAAACTACTATGTGTGGTATCACAATGGGTAGAAAATTCAATATCGAAATGTTCCTGATCCAAATGAGAGGACTAGATTATAGAATTTATTAGATGACTAGTTCCTAATTATTCTTTATTATGAGAAGGTGGGGATTTTTACCCAATAAGACTTTGATATGATCATCCATGATGCATGTAATTAAAATGATTATGAAGAAATTATAAAAAAATTAAATGATTCAATCGTGACTCTAATATATCAGTATTGTGGTAAAATGTAAAATCCGAAATATTTAATCTGAATGTTTCATGGGAAAACCATTTAGGATATTTATAATACTAGCATCAAATAAATTCTAACCTTGTTATGTACATACTTATAGATGATACAGATATTCTATCAAACCATTATATGTAATGGAAATTAATTGAGGAACTTGGATTTTCAAAAACAACCCTCATACTTTCCCGAAATATTGTAACTTATTATGATAGAAAATTGATGAACAAAATGATTTTATAAAATGTTTCATTTCATGATGGAATTAAAAGGATGATGTAACACAATATCATGTTCTATAGAAAGTAATGTGGAAATTTACATTGATTCCCAAACTCTATAATACTTTCATGTCTGAGGAAATATCAATAAAAAAGTAATATAAAGAAACTAAGATAAAGAAATGTAATGATGAGTTGGATCACCCTACAAAGGATTTTTAGGGAAGAAATTTGATGCTTGATATCCTAATTTCATAGATTATGTGCATAATGATATGATGGGTCTTCTATGTGATGGTTTTAATTTTTTTGGGAATATTCTTACTTGTCACAACATTTGGACATTTGTCATACACGTATATAACCTTTCTCCAAGGATGTGTATGAAAAAATCATTTAAATTCATGAGAATAATCATATCTAGAACTTATGGTCCTAGAAATTATATATATGTATAAATGTAAAATTTAATGAAAGAGTTTAAAGAGCTTTGGAATGTGGGTGTTCTCATACATGATGCATGTTCAAAAGCCATATTTTAGATTTTGGATGTGCTTTTGTGAATTATCAATGATTTTACTACTTAAGCAATGACATCTGGATGGAGCACAGAGGGAAAAATATCATGTCCCATTTTTATGAAGAATACATGATCCATAAGACTAAAATGTCACTTTAGTTTCTGTTTTATGGGACATAGGTTGTTATTTTAAATGGACCTTCTATATATGAATAATTGCCAAAGATTTTACAATACCATGGTGACTGTCTATCCACATTAGGGTATGTTTAAAACTCATGTGAATTATGAATTTAAATATTGTAGTTTATCATTTAGGAAGGTTCAAATGAAATCTAGAAAGAGGATGAATGCTTCCACTCAAAACCAGTTATAATTAGAAGAAAAGAAGTATCTTATTGGAGTTTCCTTAATGGTTAACCAATTTGTTACATAACTTTTTAGACATAATTCACATTGAAATGAATATATTTTAAATGTTACATTCAATTATTCTAAGAGTCAAGGGAAATTCAAAAGATGATTTATAATCTCAGAGTGACTTGGTGGATTGGTGAATCAGACTAGAAATTGCATCCTGTCTATATTAGTGAAAATAAATGGAATGTTTTGTGTGCTTCTTAGGTGATGAAACATGAAAAAAAATCAATTTCTAGATGTATTAGAGATTATTAATGGTTTGGATGGGTATTCAAGAAACAAATAAAAATGGGACAACTTAAGATATTTGAAGCTAAAATATCTAAATACTCAATATTATCACATCAATCTACATGAGTTGATTCTAATTATAATTTTTTATATTCTATCCCATAATGAAATGGTGTTAGTTATTCAGTTATATCATATTTATAAAGACCATTGTACTAAGAATTTCTCTAACTATTTCTTACCAACAATGTTGACAGAGGAACCATTAATATTTTTTATGTTAGGGAAAATATTTCATATATCATTTTTTACATGCATGCTGCATATAAATATCCATATTCAAATCGATATATTTCTCAGAGGGCCTTTTACTTTTTGTAGGATATACCTAACTGAAACAAATATCTACACATTGAATAATTTTTCCTAAAATTGGAATCACCTAGATGGTTCTATCCTGAAAGGTTACATGGATCAATAAGTCATGGATTTTTATTTAATGTATTTTTCAGATCTGACTATGAGAAAGAATATACCAATGAAAAATGAAGAAGAAAACTATACAAAAATTGAACCAAATTTTACATCGCTTCCACAAATAAGGTGAATTATCAGATCATATACATTAACCACATTATGCCTTTAAGAGTGGGAGATTGAACTTCACATAGTTTTTCTTAATTGTGAGTTTTTCAATGACTACATCAAGTAAGTAAATTGAATTTGTATATTATCACCCATGTAACTTTTCATATCTATTAAAAATTTCTACTCTATTGGTAGGGAACATAAACAAATGATAAATAGAAATCATTTTTATTTTTCTTGGATAAGGAGAGAGACATTTCATAGTAATGATTTTTCTTCTTTGTTGAAATCGAAGGTAGAAGTATTACTATAATATATGAATAAAATCAAATTTTACATAAGTTTAATATTCATTTATATTTTAGGTATTGAGTTTTCCTACTGATTTTATCTCTATGGAAATAAGATATTTTAATTTTGCTCCAAATTCTATGGTTCATGAATGTAAATCAATTGTTATTAGGGGTACATATTTATTATCATTGAATGTGAACTGGACAAGAGAACATAACATGATGGTGTTTTGGTAATTTCCACAATAGACTATTATGTCAGTGCATCAGATATTATACCTCAATTTGAAAATTTATCATATTATGTATTCTTTGAGAAAATATTAATTTTGGACTATTACTCTCAAGTTCGAGTTGCTATAATGAAATGAAAGTGGTTTGATTCGATGACGAGACATGGAACATTTATTGATGATTGTGTGTTTCATTTGTTTCACATTAATTTCACTCTTTTTAATGATAAACCATATGTATTGAAATAAATAGAGAAATAGGTTTTTATGTGAAAGATCATATTCGACCTGAATTTAATTTCATTATTAAATCAATCCCAAGAAATATTTTTTGTAATGGTGATGATAGAATTTAATCCATCTCTTCTCCCATTAGACATGATCCATTTATTTTTTATGATGACACCAATAGTTCAATTTACAATGTAAATTATGTACATGAAGTTGTGGTTGAAAATAAATAAAATCAACCATCAATGTTCTTAGATCAATTTGTTTAGCTTGACTTGGGTTGTAATGGATGGTACTATTAATATATTTGTTGCTATTGATTACAAATATTTTTTATCTAACATGAATTTCATGTGAATTTTAGATATTTATGGTTTTTATTTTTCTTTGAGTTTCAATTTATAGTTCTAAATTGAAATGTATTTGAACATACCAAACAAAACAAAATTGAAACAACTAAATTTGAAAAACAAGTTGAATTACATTGGACATATTATACTAATTAATATGAAAATCAAAATCGATGTAAATAATAAGCTAAAAATGGGAAAATGACATAACTTAGAATATGAACCAAATGAACTATAAATAGAAATGGAAAAATACCTAATCAATTCGAAAAAATAAACTAAATAACTTAAGACAAATAAAAATGAAAAAATAACCTGATCAATTGACCAAAATAATCAAAATGATGGAACTATAATTGAATTAGATCGAATTGAAAATATAAAAAAGCAATATGATATGCATATTATAAATGATAATTTGAATGTATTTATTATTCTATGACATTTATTATGTTTAGATTTTATTCCCATTAAATATAAAATGTTTCTTATATCACTATGTATTATGTATTTGGTTGGAAAGTTGAAATTAATTAATTAAGTCATTTCTCATCATATATAATTTTTGGCTTAAAAATTAGTTATGGATTTATAATTAACTCCTTGTTTTTCAAAAAATTAGGAAATGAAAAACATCACAGAGATGTGAAGAAAAATGATGATAGGAAATAATCATTGAATGAGAGAGATGGGTGTCCCTCCTTTTGGGCATGATGTGAGTATTTTATTTCAAAAATATATATTAATAACAAATAATTATTTTTGAGTAATATAGTTATTATGTTTTAATCAAGATCCACCACCTAAGTAAAAATTATTATCTGACGAGCCTACTGGTTCTAGTGATTAGGCTGACAATATGAGGGGGCGGTACTAGAGTTACACCCTCTACTCAGCATACCGGATCACACCCTTTTCGTCCCCTTGACATACCATCTACCACAAATTCTGACCCCTCGATGTCAATAGAGATGCTTTAGATTTTTAGGTTTCCCATGTTTCCACCACCATTAGGATATGGGCCTCCCCCCTATATTTCCCTTATCTGAAATTGATTCATACTCCTTATCCGCATTATGCATTTCCATAAACATCTATCCCATCTTCTTTTATTTATAATTACTTCTCCCTGTGTTTCTATAGTCTTGCTTCATTGACTCTTGATCCAAATGATTTAGATCCTCCAGAGAAAACATTGGGACCCAATCCATCTATACTTGTTGATGTTCCTTCAGATCATAGAGATCCAGCAAAACCCACTGATCAGACTTTCTCATGTATAATTATTAAACACTAGTATTTTTTAAACATAATTAATTTTAATTAAAATATGTATTGATATAATATTTTTTTACTTAAAAGATGGATATTCTAATAGGAAAATTGGTCTTATATTCATGCATGTGGAGTGAATGTGACACACATAGTTGATGGTGGTGTAAAATGAGGATAAACAAATGATTGAAAATATTGTTCAAGAATGTAAGAGTTTTATGGAGACGATTTCCAAATACCTTAGAATCATTCATGTTAGGCCACTCTCCTAAATACACCTACCAAATGAGGTAAAGCATAATACTTGGGCACAACTATGTTTAAACAAATTCATTGGATTTAATTTTATATTATTATTGTATTTATATTAATTAAAATTTTGGTTTTATCTTCATTTTAATATTCCCGATAGTGAGGTCATAGGGACTGCATGGATCCTGGAATTAGGTGACATGTAGATAGAATATAATCATGAGTAATATACTGGATGGAATGATATATTATTTATGGATTTAGAGGAAACACCTATAATGAATGACAATTCGGTAGAATGTTATCTGGAAATTATCGCTCATTAAATGAGTACCGAGTTCAAGGTATTAATCAAATTTGAGTTTTTATAATAAAAATTACCATGATTTGAATTAATATTTTTTTGAACTATTGAAAATTATTTTTTTATGAATCTTTGGGAAGAAAATAAAAAAAGGATGCTAAAAAACACCTCCACACTTTGGGGCAGACTATGATGTTGTACTATGTGAGGAAGTAGGTACGAAACTTGTTTAATATTATAATATAATTATATTACTAAACAATTTTTATTATTGAAAAATGAGATGATGGTTTTATTATACATGGTTAAATTTTTTTCCATTATATAACATAACCAAAAAAATAAAGGGTAAATGGACTATTTTATAAGTGAATGTGTTTTATAGATTTTATATATAAAAATAGGATGGAAGGATATCCAAACTGACGTTGGTGGTATATTTAAATAAATAAGTATTAACTATTCAATGATATCACACTAAATATATAAATTTATATATTATATACTGTACTAAATTATCTATCTGTTGATTTTTCTCAATACAAAAAATAAATATTATTTTCTATATAATATATCTAATGAATATTTAAATTAAATTCTAGATAAATATACATTTTATAAGGTGTTTGGAAGTGTATTTGAACTTAAAGATGATTAAATTGTGATAAATAAATGGAAATTCCCATTTAATTAAATATAAAGTTAAATATATATTATATTATAAAAAATATTTTTTGAATAAGATATTCATATGAATCATAATTCTTATAAATTTAGTAATTATAATCCACTATTATTTATATAAATTATCAAATTATTTTCATGGAAAATTTAATAACAATTTCTTTGTTGACTAAGGAAGGAAAAATAAGTACCAAATATTAAATGTATAAATCTAAAATCATATAATAAATTATAAAATAAAATGTACATGGTTTCAGAAGATTGACTACGTGGTGGATTTTGATTGAATTTATGGTGGAGGATCATTAATAAATATTGAAAATAGAAATAACTTTAGTTGATTAAAATACATTACACATTGGACTGTATCACCTAAAATTCTATGATATCGCTTTATGATTCCCTTGTCTTACATATTGGGAGGTACACATATTAAAATTTCATTATTTGTTTATTCATAACACCATTTTATCCATCCATACTATACTAACTTCACATACATGATATTTTCTCTTGAAGGACGTATAAGATAAATCCATTGAATGTGATCTTTTTTTTCACTATAATTCATCTACTATATGTTTTTTATTTTTAGCTTCATTTTGAATTAATATACATTTGATTTTAGTTAGGAAATTAATTATTATTAACCTATTTATAATTATGGTTTTCTATATTTAATGTCATTATATTGGGTGGTTTTGAATATTTAATGACCTATGCCTCGAGAAAATATGTTTTTCTTGAGCAGAAAGAAAAAATATTGAAGAATGGAAAATAAATTGACACATTAGTAGATTATATGTTTTAATTTATTTATTTGAAATTTTGTTATATATTTTTTAGTTTAATTGTGCATTTATATTTGTAATGGTGTGCTTTTGTGGAACTTTATGAATAGGAAGTTGACAACTTTCAGCCAAAAGATCACTTACATTTGGTTTTGGGAGATGATCACCATGGAAAGCTATGTTGTTGTCCAGGGAAGAGTATTGTCTTGGAAAGATATTGGCCCACTTCAAGTTCGAATTCTAGAAGCATCCTATTGGAAAATGATAATGGTCGGGCATCATATGCTCATGCCTAGGAAGAAAGGAAAAAAATATGGCCATACAGAAGAAGGAATGGAATCAAACTACCAGAAATGATTTTAAGAAATTTATGGTAGTTTTATGTTCATCAGTTCCACTAGATACTATCACAGATTATGATGCATATATTTAAAAGATGCGTACATTATATACTACATTGGTAAGTGGTACAAGTGTTGGTTGAGGAAATAATGTTCCTAGTGATGGAGATGGCGAGGATGATGGTGGGGAAGAGGGTGAGGATGAGTATGAGGTAGAGGATGACATTGAGGATGTGGATGAGGATGGCAGTGATGATAGTGATGGTTATTAGGGATAGACTGATCATTTAATTTTTTGAATGATATTTATGACATTTGATGTTTAATGATTTGGTCTGAATGAATATATGTGAAGTTTTTAATGTGAGTTTTAACTAGATGAATGAATTAATTGGTATCTTATGTTAACATTATTTATATATTGGTTAGTGATGTCTGTTTGAAGGTAATTTACTTAGGTGGGGTGAATGTGTGGATAATGGTGGCTATTTGAGTAAGTTGTTTTGTTTGTCTGCAGGTTCTGTGGGTTACCTGGCTTCTCTTGTCTATTTTAAGGTTTTTTGGGAAGCGTAGGGGTGCTTTGGGTCTGGGAATTGAGGTGTATATAAAAATGGTTCATAGGGAACCATTACAATATACCTATTCCAATGGTTTAAAACTTTTTTTCATAGACTTGTACTAACAGTTTGAACTATTGGTATAGTGAAAAATGATACATTTTAGTTGAAACAATCCTTTTACATTTAAATAATTATTAATGATAAATTATATTTTAAATTAGTTTTAAATTAAAAAATGCTAAATCATACATTTATTAATCTAATTTAGGTCATTGGAATCATTTTAATATTGAATTAACTTAAACATCCATTTTATCCTTTTGAACATTTTTACTTTAAAAAACATTCTTTCTTGCCATGTCCGTAAGGTTAGCTTTAAATTTCATTTTTACAATTCTATAAATTGAGTTTGGAAAATGGATATAAATATTTTGAATAAGTATAATAATTATAGTCTAATTAGATCAACACAATTTTTTAAAGATATTAGTAAAAGTAATTAAAATTAAATATTATGATTAAGGAAAAAATTAATTTACATAGTGGTTAAACATTAATCATACAGGGAAAATGCACTAGAAACTTGTCAAAACGCCATTAAATTCCCATATTTAAATCATATAACATATTTTTTCTAATTTTATGAGTTATTGGGATATTATTCTATGAAATTGAACTATATAATTAGTTTAGTAAGGGAAAATACGAAAAATGAACCCTCATTACCTTTAACTTTTATAAACCCTTAAGATGTGTTAAAAATCATATTTTTTATTGAAAATATCCTTTTGAAATATAAATGAGATATTTTTATCATAATAATTTATCATTAATTTTTAGATACTAATTAGTTACTTAAAATGCCTACGAAATTCCAATGTAGTGACTATTTAGATAATAATTAAATAAAATAAATGATACTAAAAATATTAAAAGTGAAGATAATTGAATGAATTATCATGTTACCATATTTTTTTAGATGAATATGTCATATTACATTGTTTTGACCTTATTATATTTTAATTTAATCATTTTATTGATCTTTTAAAATTAAATTTATTTAAATAATGTGAAATTTAACAGTAAATTTATTTTATAATAGATGATATTTTATATAAAGATTCGAAATTTAATAAAAACTTGTATTCTAAGAATTTATTTTTAAATTTTAATAAATATAAAATATTTTATATTAATTGATAAATTTTTCTTTTATAATGAACATATAAACCCATAAATAGTACAAAAACATTTTTAGCACGGTCTACGTTAAGGTGATGTTTTTTCACGTTATATACGGCTGTTTTAAAATTAATTTCCAAGACACATGGAATATTAATCATTTTTATTATATAACATATATATAATTAATTGGGTTTAAACTTTATTATAAATATCCCTTTAATTTAGTCATAATGGTAAAATTACTTAGGTTAGAAAACTTGTTTTCTTTAATAAAAACCAAAATGTAAATGTGCAGAAACATAGAATTTAAGAAACAATATTATAAAAATGAAAATAATTTTATGTTGTGGTGGTTTGTATAGACTATAAATTCACTTTAATCAATTATTTTTTAAATTTTTAGGCACATGAGATATGGGATACCTCCCAATAGTCTTTACCATTTTATATTTACAAGAATGACACTCATCCTCTAAGAAAAAAAGGCACTCCCCCTCCCACTTATTCACATCCATAAATCCCTTTGGATCATCCAAAATATTCCCAAATAATATCCTAACATACCTTCCATAAACCTAAAATCCTCTCTTTGCATATAATGAAATCTGACGAAGTCATTATGTATAAACAAAAATGAGTTACCCAAATAACAGGTAACCTTCTTCAATGATCACTTTTGTTTCATTTACTTCTCCACCAATTCAATTAATTTTTATATAATGATTATATTATAACCTCAGCATATTAAATATATTATTTTGTTTTTATGATAATTTTTCTCCCTATACTTTCATGCATATCCATCAAATGGGATATGCAATCATCCTTTGTGAGTACGGTGGACTACCGCCAAGCGAAACGATGTCATTAATTCTTCCATTCAAAACCTTTAAAGGATGAAACAATAATGCATTTATAGTATATATATATGATATATATTATTTATTTGTAATTATGGAATTTTATGTAGCACATTCCTTTTTCTTTCCAATTTCTGGAAATATGATAAAATCATTTATGGATGTGTGGACTACCGCCTCCTCAAAGAAATGTGATACATTCCCACAATAAATATATTGTATTAAAGATTAGTTTAATTAAATATATTTGAAATAAAATAAATATTTCATATATTAATGATATAATTACATTTAATTAAATATAATATATCATTTTCTTTATTACCCTTTTGATGTACTGAAAAAATGATAATGTTGCTCATGGACGTTTGGACTACCGCCTCCTCGACGCGATGTGATTCCTTTTAAATCACCAGAATTATATATAATAGTATATATGATTAATAAATTTTTTTTATATAATTATAATTTTGTAAAGATAAAATGTTACTTACCTTATTTCTATAATGATCATTAAAAAATGGGAATGTTACTCATGTGTACGTACAGGTTACCATCTCCGTGATAGTAATGTTGGTTCATTTTTCATAACCATATTTAGTGATTATTTTTAAAAGTATGATTTATGTATAAATATTATAACTTTTTTTTAAAGGTTGGGGCCGAAGCCTCATTTATTATTAAAGGAAAGCAAAGACCTCTTTTAACTTTGTAGAGGGAGACCCATTACATAGCCCGAAGGCCCAGTGGGCATTTAGCCCATTACATGGCCCGTAGACCCATTTTTTTGGCCCAAAGCCCATTCTGTGAATAGTACTGCTACAGTACCTGCACTGCTACAGTACTGCACAGTACCCGCCACCGCTACAGTACTCTCCCGCCGCTACAGTGCCCTGCCGCCGCTACAGTGCTCGCCGTTGCTACAGTACGCCGCTGCTACAGTACGCTACAGTACTGCTACAGTACCTGCGCCCAATGGGTTTTGAACCCCCATTTTTCATGTAGATTTAAGGGGTGCTTACCACTAAGACAAACCCCAACTACTACAAATATTATAACTATTTCATGATTATTATTTTGTATATGTTTATATAATGACCAGTTTTACCATATTCAACCTACCAATATTGTTTTTAACACATGAACAGGATTAGGTCAAAACAAACAATGTAAACATAATTATTTAAGTATTTCTATAAAAAAAATTAAAAATTGAAGTAAAAGTAATGATAAGATTGAATAATATTCTCAAAAAATTAAATAATTAACATAATTTTATTGTTAAGTAATATAAATTCACTCTTGACAACTCGGACTTAGGACAAGGGATTATTGTCTCACTTTTTCTTCCATGAGGCCTACACCATTTTCACCAGATATTTATTTTTTGTGGTGTATATTCTTCCACGTATCATTTAATATCATGATTAAATCATATTTAATGGTATTATAGGTTTCAATTTGTATTATATCATCCAAGGGTTTTTATTTTAAAATAGACAAGTGGTAAAAGTTATTTTTGAAATATCACTTTCATTTGTGATTGTTAACTTTTTCTTGAAACAATCACAATCATGTAATTCTTTTTCATTGGATATTGTGTTTATTTTAATAAAAATATTATTTTAACATGAATATATTTATTTCCTAAACATTATACTGTAATTAAATATTGTTTCCACCTAGAAAGTTAAATTATTTATTGGGGAAATATTCATAAATATCTATCAATTTTTAAATACAGATACTTGACTAGGAACATTTTTTATAATTTAAATTAATTTTTCAATATATGAGGAATGTTTTGGATAAATTGTACATGGTTTGGGGATATGCTAATAAAATCCCTTCTAATTAATGGTAGTCTCATAATACTAAATCAATTGGAAAAAAATCATCTGTGTTTGTTTCCAAGAAGTTTTAAATTTTCAGTAGGATAGATCTTGACACAAATCAGACAGGTTTCTACCAATAGACTTAAGCTGTCTTCAGGATAGATCAAGGGAGTAACTATATAGAGGATATAATTGGATAAGGTATAAATCCAAAATTATTCATTTCATCAGTTTTGTTATTCCATTTGATTTTTTTATTAGTTATAAGATCTGTGGTCACGTATTAAGCTCATGTGATTTGTTATAAGGCATTATTTAATCATATTTTATTCTTTCCATATTTATTATTCATTATTCATTCATTATATTTTACCTTATTATTTACCTTTACTATTTATTTGAGCTCCCCCATATTTTTTTCATTTCTTATGTTATGAATATAAATTCTTGGAATGAGATTCAAGGATGCTGATCATTTTATTTTGTTATATATTTTGTCTTTATTCCCAATGTAAAATGGGTTCCATGTTTCTAATGTAGTTTTACAAAACTGCTAAAAAATATGTCCTTTGGGATTTTATTACTTTTAATATGGCTAATTTATTAAGGCAAGGCACCAGCTCTGGGATTTTGGGTTAGGGTCATTATAGTTGGTATTAATGGAAGTCTAATAGAAAACATGGGAACTAGATTTAGGACAACATAGATTAGTGAACAGAATCCTATTATAGACTATAGAAGAACATCCCAAATAACCCTTGTTTATGATTATGATTTTATACATGCATACATTTTTTAATTTATGTAATGATTTACTAATTTTTGAGATTATACATTATGTTTCATAATGATGTGATCTAATCCAGTATATGAAATTGTTTATAAAAGAATCATAGAAGGAATAATGGTATCAATACTCAATGTTGTTGTAGAGGTTTCCTTGATGAGAAAGACAACATAGAAGGTATAATAACATAGAATTATAGGGATATAATAGGGGAAAACATAATAAAGTTATTAAATATAACCCCTTATGGATGGAGAAATATAAGGACCCGACCTTATTAGCTACATAATCTTGAGTGTAGTTAAGAAAAAACTTCCTTTTACATTGATGATCATTTAAAGTTTAGAGCTTTAGAGAATTAGGAAAAAAAATCTATAAAATTACACATTGTTACATAGTGGATACCATAAAAACAGTTTCCGTTTTTTCTCAAAATATAAAACATTAAAACATAAAACAAGACTCCATGAAAATTATTCAACATTTAATGTGTCATCCTTCCTTGTATTAAACATACATTAACCTATGAAAAATTATTTAGAAACTTGGGATGAGCACAAAATCTCAGTAAGGGATGGATAAGAAGGAAAAATCACATTAGTCCATGAATACTCATAATGTATGAAAAAAATTTCAAAAGACAAAATTTTCACCCATATATACTTACTTCATGTAGCATGTGATTTACACTAGATACACACACATATTAGAACATAAATATAATCATAAAGGTATCTTGGGGAATTACTTACATAATCTTGTAACTATCTTGGCTACCTTAAAATTTGTAACCCTCACGGCTACCTTACTTTGTGTAACCATCGCAGTTACATTTGGAGTAACCATACAGCCAACCTCCAACTTACTCATAACCAATGAATTGGAGGAAAATATAGGTCCCACCCTTCATAAAAAATAATTCTCAAGAACCAAAACATAATTAAACAATATGAATGATTCCATAAAAACATTTCTTTGGAATTTTGTAAAACCGAATTTTAAAAGAGAATATTTAAAGAAAAACCTCTTATAAATATCTTAAAATTGAAGAGAGACTTAATATAGTGGATGGAGTATGTATATATACTGTAAATACACATAATAAAACATAATATAAAGATAACCCATCACAAAAAAAATTTAAATATCACATAAATAATGAAGTAGAAGGTTAACCCAAAGAATGGAAATCGGGTTAAGAATTCCCTTACAAACATCATATAATTGAAGTGAGACTTAATAGAGGGAATGGAATGTGTATATATAGTGTAAATACACATAAATAATGATAATATAAATTTTTTCATCAAACAAACAACTTTAATACCACATAAATAATGAAGTAGAAGGATAACCCAAAGAATGGAAATTGGGTTAAGAATTCCCTTACCTCGGGTTTGTCTTACTTCCAACTTGTTTAAACCTTCTGTATAATGGTTAAAAGAGTGTTATTAATATTTTAAAGAAACATTTTCATGTTGATAACATATTATATTATCATTTAATAACATCCTTTCATCCTTAATTGTTACTATTTTTTCCCTTGAACTGTTTTTGGTTGAATTCTTTACATGATTTCTATGAATAGTTCATGGTGGACATTCTTGTCAATTGGAAGTGAAACTCCAGAATTGGAATGGAGTAGTATTTTCATATAACCAATAACATAAATTATTCATTTTATCATTTTTAATTATTACATGAAGATGATTCATAAGTTAGAACATTAATGATGTACGTTTAGATCCTTTTAGTGGTTCTTTGATAAAAACAACCTCATTTTGTCTTATATATTAGAACCATGAGTAAAAAAGAATTTCAGAACCAAGGTTGAGTCTTAAAACATGTATTATAACCTGGTTCAACCAAATAAATGTTTTCATGACCAGAATTGAAATAATTAATGGATTTTAAAATCACATCGTCCACGATGTCGGTAATTCGACACAAACGAACAACGTTTTTTATTATTTAAATAAGTGGGAGCGGAGAAGAAAAAAGATGAGTAATTTTTCATAATAATGATAAAATACAGAGTATATATGATTTATGGATAATTCATGCCTCTTGTTTAAGGAGATATGAAGAAAGAATAAGGAAGGAACTCAAAATAAAAGAAAAATTGCGAAATCACTTACAAAATTCGGCAGCCTAACAGCTACGCAACATGGTTTTAGAAAATATTAAAAAGAGAGGTGAAAAGGGTAACCCATCCATAAATGAATGATAATATAGAAAAGATCAATAATAATAAAGAAATAATAACATGGTATGGAAACATGAAAATTATACCACATAAAAGAGAATTTGAAAGGAAAAAAGAAAGAAATTGACAATTTTCTTACCTTGTAGAGTAACCCTTAGAACTTGAATGTTGGGACCTTTGGGGCGTGAGGAAACCTTGGTAGGACTAATATGAAGGTAAGGAGGCCAGAGCATCGTTGATGGAGAATTGGGAATGAATTCAATGAAGGTAAGAGTTGGTATTTATAGGAAAAGTGAGGGATTATTTTAATAATTTTCAAGGGACACCTCATTGGTGGTATTTGAAAAACCATGGGCTTTCCAATGTAATTTTATCATGGTATAAGCCACTTGGGACACCTCACACCTTATATAACTATAAAACAAGTCTACCATATTTATGAAATCATTATTATATCATAAATGATGTCATTAATACACCGAAACTAAAAACTGTATTTTTTACTATTCACCGAAAAATCAAATGTTTTAGAAAAATTCCCAAAATTAACCCTAACCATTTATCTATGTGTATAATTCAAAAATGAAGTCCATTTTTTGAAAATAATTTTCTAAATATTATTAATTTATTATTGAAATAAAGGAATACTTAATTCAAAAATTAACAGTTCTAATTCTACAACTACTTCTTTATCACAATGAAAAATTAACCAAGTTGTTATTATCTTCTAGCCTTAGAAAAATAAAATAAAAATAAAATTTACTATTCATTAGGGTCATATTACTATTCATATTACTATTCATTCGGTTATGTTACTATTCATCAAAAAAACATATTGGTTCCAATAGACTCCAAATAATATACTGAACACAGTTGTAGATGACTGTTTCTTGAAATTCAAAACATAGAAGTTGAAAAATCAAGTCAAAAGGAAAGTTATAAATATATAATTGAAACAAAGTTCCATGCATTTATATTTATTTTTAGAAAAACATGGTGTGTTATATTATCCCCACCTTCTTGAAATTGCATCCTCCCAATTTTATTTACTCATTAAACAACTGGGGGTATTTTTCTCTCATAGAATTTTCAGACTCCCATGTTGCTTCTTCAGCCATGTGGTTTCTCTAAAAAACCTTTACCTGGTGGATTAACTTATTCCGCAATACCAGTTCCCTTCTATCAAGAATCTGAACTAGTTTCTCTTCATAAGAAATTTTCTCTTCCAGCTGAACTACTTCTAGGCTCAAGACATGTGATGAATCTGGCACATACTTTCTCAACATCGAAACATGAAAAACCTTGTGTACCTGAAACAAACTCGGAGAAAAATCTATGTGGTATGTAACTGTTCCAACATTATCCAAGATTTCAAAAGGATTGATGAACTATGGACTTACTTTTCCTTTATTACCAAAACGCATCACACTTTTTCAAGGAGATATTTTTAGGAAAACATGGTCACCTACCTCGAAAGAGAAGTATTTTCTTCTGTTATATGCATAACTTCTCCGCTTGCTCTGAGTTGTACTCATGTGCTGCTGGATCATCCTAACTTTCTCATCCACTTCTTCAACTAATTCTGGCCCCATCAACTTTCTTTCACCAACTTCATCCCAAAACGCTGGAGTCTGACCCCACTTTCCATACAAGGCCTCAAAAGGTGCCATCTGAATACTGGAATGAAAACTGTTATTATAAGAAAAATCAACTAATGAAAGATGTTGATCCCAACTTCCCTGATAGTCCATTGAACAAGCTCGAGGCATATCCTCCAATGTTTGAATCGTTCGTTCTGACTGCCCATCTGATTGAGGATGAAAAGTAATACTGAAATTTAACTCTATGCCCAATGACTTTTGAAGTCCCTTCCAAAAGTTAGAAGTGAACCTGGGATCTCGATCAGATACAATGGAAAGAGGAACTCCATGTAACCTTACAATCTTCTTGAGGTACAATCGAGAAATTTGATCCAAAGACATTGTATCTTGAATTGATAGAAAATGTGTAGACTTTTTTAGCCGATCAAAAATAACACAAATAAAATTGTTACTTCGAGAATTCTTCTATAGTACCACCACAATGTCCATGGATACATTCTCCCATTTCCACTTTGGCACTGGAAAAGGCTGAAGCATCCCCATCGGTAATTTCCGCTCTACTTTAACCTGTTGACCCGTCAAACATTTAATGGTAAAATCAGCAATATCTCTTTTCATTCCATCCCACCAATAATACTCCCAAAGGTCTCTATATAACTTAGTACTGACAGGATGAACAGAAAATGGAGAACTATGAGCTTCACACAACAATTCTTTCTTCAAATGGTAATCAAAAGGCACAGAAAACCTTTTTTTAAATCTTAAAACACAATATTTATCAGGATTTAATTCTGGAAACTTACCCATTTTAACCAATTCTACCTTTTTCTATAGATCACTGTCTTCCTTCTGCGATTGCTTAATTCTGTCTAACAACGAATACTGCACTGAAACTTGAAACAAAACAGATGTATTCCCTGCACCAATAACTTCTAATCCAAAATTCATCAAATCATTAATCAAGGGATCATGTTCCAGACGTATCATGGTTAATGATGCATGATGTTTCCGACTTAAGGCATCCTTCACTTTGTTTGCCTTTCCAGGATAGTAATTGATCATGCAGTCATAATCTTTTATCGGCTCTATCAATCTTCTCTACCTCATGTTTAATTCCTTTTAAGTGAATATATACTTTAGACTTTTATGGTTAGTATATATTTTGCATTTGGTTCCGTATAGATGATGCCTCCATATTTTCAGAGCAAATATTACAGCTACCAATTCCAAATCATGTGTGGGATAATTTAGCTCAAGAGGTTTAAGTTGTCTCAAAGCATAGGCAATTACCTAATCATTCTGCATCAAAATACAACCAAGTCCCTTTAAAGAAGCATCACTGTAGATGAAAAACTCACTATTTAAGTAAGGTAAGGACAAAACTAGAGCATTCACCAATCTCTTCTTTAGTTCCTGAAAACAAACATCACATTCCTCTATCCAAACAAATTTATCCCCTTTCCGTGTTAACTTAGTTATCAGGCTAGATAACCGTGAACAGTTCTTAAAAACAGTCGGTAATTACTTGCTAAGCCCAGAAAACTATGAATCTCTGTAACATTTGTGGGTCTTGACCATTCATCAACTACTTTTGTTTTCATAGGATCAACTGTTATTCCATTCTTATTTAAAATGTGCCCAAGAAAAGAAATCCGTTGCAACCAAAAAACACACTTGATAAATTTTACATATAGTTTCTTTTCTTTTAAAATTTGAAAAACAACCCTTAGATTTTCTTCATGTTCCTCATTATTTTTAGAAAATATTAGAATATCATCAATAAATACCTCCACAAACTTATCCAAGAACTAATGAAATAATCTATTCATAAGATTCAGGAATACAACAAGTGCATTAGTTAATCCAAATGGAATAAAAACTAATTCATAATGCTCATATCTAGTACAAAAGGCTGTTTTCGGGATGTCATCCTCCTTCACCATCAGCTGATGGTATCCAGATATCATATCAAGCTTGGAAAAGTATTGAGCTCCCAAGATCTGATCAAACAAGTCATCAATATGAGGCAAAGCATACTTGTTTTTAACAGTGATGTTATTGAAAGATCTGTAATCAATGAAAAGTATCATGGAACTATATTTCTTTTTGACAAACAAAACAGGGGCTCCCCATAGTGAAGTGCTAGGACGAATGAAGCCTTTGTCAAGCAAATCCTGAAACTGATTTTTCAATTCAAGAAGTTCTATTGGAGAAATATGATATAGGGGTTTTAAAATTCTCTTAGCATCAAGAACTAAGTCAATTGTGAATTCGACTTCTCGATCAGGTATGACACCGGGTAACTCATCAGGAAAAAACATCACGGTATTCATTTACCACTGGCACATCATTAATTTGAATAGTTCCTGTGTTTTCAACAATATGAGAAAGATAACTTTCATTTCCATCATTCAAAAATTTCTCTGCTTCTTGATATTTTATCAATTGTATGGATTCAATCTTGTATACAAATAGAAACTCTTTCTAAAAAACAACTTCTTTAGCTCTACAGTCAATCTTAGCATGATAATAAGAAAGCCAATCCATCCCCAGAATAACATCAAACTCGACTAAGGTTAAAACAACAAGGTTTGTGGGTAAAGTCTTTCCACAGACCATAATAGAAAGATTATTATAATTCTTCTTTTCTATAACATTTCCCCTGGTGTTTTAACAACAAGTTCAGGTCTCATTTGTTGAGGTGATATTTCCAATTTCCAAGAAAATTTCTCATAGATGAAGGAATGTGTATACCCTGTATCAAAAAAAACTTTAGAAAAATCTGAGTGAACAAACAAGGTACCTGATACAAATTTATTGGATGGCCTGACGTCTACTAATGTAGTCTTAAAGTATCTCACTACACCTTTCTGCTTGTAGTATGGATTCTTTGCATCATTCAGATCTCTCTTTGGGCAGGAATTTGCATAATGACCCATTTCACCACTTTTAAAACACCTTACTGGTTGCTTATCAGGATTAGTCTTTGGATCATTTTCATTGCAATCTCAGGCCATATGTCTAAATATACCACATTTAAAACACTTTTCAGTTTTTCTAAGACATTCCCCAGTGTGCTTCTTGCCACACTTTTCACAAACTGAAAATTGTATTTTATTACAATCAGATTTCTTTGGTTGATTCTTGCCCATTGCTTTCCAACTGGACATCTTTTTCTCTTTGTTTCCAAAATGCTCATGATCATCAGAAAACTACATCTCTACCCTATCATCACATTAGACAAGTTTCTCATAACTTTTGAATTCAAGGGAGGCCAACACCCTTCGATACCTTGGCTTCAATCCTGAGTAAAAGCGGTTGAATTTATATCGAGATCCAGAATAAGATTTGGGGTATACCTCTCCAGTCAGGTGAAGTTAGATTTATACAAAGCCAGATAATCTTCCTCCATATGTTTCAATTCAAGTAATTTCTTCTCCATTCTTAGTTACACCACCTTAGAAAAAAAAATTCAAGGAAAATACTTTTAAATTCATCCCACTCTAAGGCATCAAAATATTCTCTACCCCTGATATTCCTTACCATTGACCACCATTGATCAGATTCCCCTTCACAACGAGAAATGGAAAGACTTACCTTTTGATTTTCTGAACATCCCATAACATCAACTATCTTTTCAAGGGATTTTATCCATCCTTCACCTGCCACTAGGTCAAAAGATCTATTGAATGTGGGAGGATGTTGTCTCATAAAATGTTCCACCACTAGCATGTTCCCTTGTGGTACCTCTATTAGTTCTCTTTCATGGATTACACCACCATATATTTCATGCATTTTCTGAACCATTACTGTCACAAAATGCTCAGTTCCAATCCCTACCATTCTGGGTTGTAGTTCCAGAAGGATGTCATTCTGTCGGTGGATGTCCTCTTCAGCATCCCTATTCCTTTTGTGGACAACCATTCTGAACAAAAATGTCTTAGATAAATCAACATGGTAATCTTTAAATGCTAAAACATTTCAAATTAAACATAGAGGGAAAATCATTTATGGTATTCTATTAACATCACCCTAACCTCTAATGTTATCTAAACCATCCTCTAATACCAACTATAAGGACCCGAACTCATTACATACATAATATTGAGTTCAGTTAAGAAAACACTTACTTTTAAATTGAGGATATTTTCAAGTTTATAGATTTAGATAATTAGGAAAAAACATTCATAACATTAAACATTGTTACATAGTGGATACCATAAAAACAGTTTCCATTTTTTCTCAAAATATAAAACATTAAAAAATAAAACAAGACTCCTTTACAATTCTTCAACATTTAACATGTCTTCCTTCCTTGTATTACACATCCATTAACCTGTGAAAAATCATTTAAAAACTTGGGATGAGCACAAAAGCTCTGTAAGGGATGTAAAAGAAGGAAAAATCACATTAGTCCATGAATACTCATAACGTATGAAAACATTTTCAAAAGACATGATTTTCACCCATATATACTTACTTCGTGAAACATGATATATACACAAGATCCACACACATATGAGAAAATAAATATAATCATAAAGGTATATTGGGTAATTACTTACATAATCTTGTAACCATCTTGGCTACCTTAAAATTTGTAAACCTCACGACAACCATACTTTGTGTAACCATCGCAGTTACACTGGAAGTAACCATACGACCGACCTCTAACATACTCATACCCAATGCGTTGGAGGGAAATATAGGTCCCACCCTTCATCATAAATAATTCCCAAGAACCAAAACATAATAAAAAAATATGAATGATTCCATAAAAACATTTCTTTGTAATTTCGTAAAACCTAATTTTAAAAGAGGATTTTTAAAGAAAAGCCTCTTATAAATATCTTACAATTGAAGAGAGACTTAATATAGTTGATGGAGTATGTATATATATTTTAAATACACATAATAAAACATAATATAAATATAAACCATCACACAAACATTTTAAATAGAACATAAATAATGAAGTAGAAGGTTAACCCAAAGAATGGAAATCGGGGTACGAATTCCCTTACAAACATCATATAATTGAAGTGAGACTTAATAGAGTGAATGTAATATGTATATAAATTGTATATAAACATAATTAATGATAATATAAACAGTTTTAATCAAACAAAAAACTTCAATACCACATAAATAAAGATGTAGAAGGATAACCCAAAGAATGGAAATCGGGTTAAGAATTCCCTTACCTCGGGTTTGCCTTACTTCCACCTTGTTTAAACCTCATATATAATGGTTAAAAGAGTGTTATTAATATTTTAAAGAAACATTTTCATGTTTATAACATCTTATATGATCATTTAATATCATCTTTTTACGCCGTTAATTGTTAGTATTTTTCCCCATACACTGTTTTTGGTTGAATTCTTTACATGATTTCTATGATTGGTTCATGGTGGACATTCTTGTCGATTGGAAGTGAAACTGATGAATTGGAATGGAGTAGTATTTTCATATAACTAGTAACATAAATTATTCCATTTATAATTTTGAATTCTTACATAAAGATGATTCATAATTTAGAACATTAATGATGTTCGTTTAGATCCTTTTAGTGGTTCTTCGATAATAACAACCTCATTTTGTGTTATAAATTAGAATCATGAGTAAAAAAGAATTACAGAACCATGGGTGAGTCATAAATAAATATATTATAATCCGTTTCAACCATATAAATGGTTTCATGGACATACTTGAAAGAATTAATTGATTTTTAAATCACATCTTCCACGATGTTGGTAATTTGACACAAACGGACAACGTTTTTTATTCTTTAAATAAGTGGGAGAGGAGAAGAAAAAAGATGAGTAATTCATCATAAACATGATAAAATAAAGAGTATATAGTATTTCTGGATAATTCATGCCTCTTGGGTAAGGAGATATGATGGAAGAATAAGGAAGGAATTCAAAATAAAATAAAAATTGTGAAATCGCTTACAAAATTTGGCAGCCTAACGGCTACGCAAAATGGTTTTAGAAAATATTAAAAAGAGAGGGGACAAGGGTAACCCATCTAGAAATGAATCATAATATATAGAAGATCAATAATAAGAATTAAATAAGAACACGGTATGGAAACTTGAAAATTATACCACATAAAAGAGAATTTGAAGGGAAAAAAGAAAGAAATTGATAATTTTCTTACCTTGTAGAGTATCCCTTAGAACATGATGGTTGGGACCTTGGGGGCTTGGGAAAACCTTGGGAGGACTACTATGAAGGTAAGGATGCCAGAGCTTCGTTGAGGGAGAATTGGGAATGAATTCAATGAAGGGAAGAGTTGGTATTTATAGGAAAAGTGAGGGATTATTTTAATAATTTTCAAGGGACACCTCGTGGGTGGTATTTGCAAAACCATGGGCATGCCCATGGTATTTTATCATGGTATAAGACACTTGGGACAAATCACACATTATCTAACTATAGAAAAGTCAACCATATTTATGACATCATTATTATAACATAAATGATGTCATTAATACATCGAATCTAAAAACTGTATTTTTTACTATTCACCGAAAAATCAAATGTTTCAGAAAAATTCCCAAAATTCACCCTAACCATTTATCGACGTGTAGAATTAAAAAATGAAGTAAATTTTTCTAAAATAATTTTATAAATATTAGTAATTTAATATTTAAATAAAATCATACTTAATTCAAAAATTAACAATTCTAATTCTACAACTACTTCTTTATCACAATGAAAAATTAACCAAGATTTTGTTATCTTCTAGCCTTAGGAAAATAAAATAATAATAAAATTTACTATTCATTAGCATAATATTACTATTCATATTAATATTCATTAGGGTATGTTACTATTCACCAACAAAACAAGTTGGTTCCAATAGACTCCAAATAACATACTGAACATCGTAGTAGATGATAGTTTCTTGAAATTCAAAACAAAGAAGTGGAAAAATTAAGTTAAAAGGATAGTTATAAATATATACTTAAAACAAAGTTCCATGCATTTATATTTATTTTTAGAAAAACATGGGGTGTTACATTATCCCCACCTTCTTGAAATTGCTTCCTCTCAATTTTATTTACTTATTAAACAACTGAGGGTATTTTTCTCTCATAGAATTTTCAGACTTTCATGTTGCTTCTCCAACCATGTCGTTTCTCCACAAAACCATTGCCTGGTGGATTAACTTATTCCACAATACTTGTTACCTTTGATCAATAATCTGAACTGGTTTCTCTTCATACGAAAGGTTCTCTTCCAGCTAAACTGCTTCTGGGCTCAACACATGTGATGAATCTAGCACATACTTCCTCAACATAGAAACATGAAAAACATTGTGTACCTGAAACAAACTCAGAGGCAAAGCTATGTGGTATGCAACTGTTCAAACTTTCTCCAACATTTCAAAAGGACCGATGAACCATGGACTTAGTTTTCCTTTCTTACCAAAACGCATCACACTTTTCCAAGGATAGATTTTAATGAAAACATGGTCACCTACCTCGAAAGAGAAGTCTTTCCTTCTCTTATCAGCATAACTTTTCTACCTACTCTAAGCTATCCGCATGTGCTGCTGGATCATCCTCACTTTCTCATCCACTTATTCCACTAATTTTTGCCCCATCAACATTCTTTCACCGACTTCATCCCAAAATGCTGGAGTCTGACACCGCTTTTCATAGAAGGCCTCAAATGGTGCCATCTGAATACTAGAATGAAAACTGTTATTATAAGAAAACTCAACTAACAAAAGATATTGATCCAAACTTCCCTGATAGTCCATTGAACAAGATTGAAGAATGTCCTCCATAGTTTGAATCATTCGTTCTGACTTCCCATATGATTGAGGATGAAAATTTGTACTGAAATTTAACTATGTGCCCAATGACTTCTGAAGTCCATTCCAAAAGTTATAAGTGAACCTAGGATCTCAATCAGATACAATGGAAAGAGGAACTCCATGTAACCTTACAATCTTCTTGAGGTACAATCGAGAATGTTGATCCAAAGACATTGTATCTCGAATTGATAGAAAATGTGGAGACTTTGTTTGCCGATCAACAGTAACCTAAATAGAATTGTTACCATGAGAAGTCTTTGGTAGTCCCACCACAATGTCCATGAATACATTCTCCCATTTCCACTCTGACACTGGCAAAGGCTGAAGCATCCCCTTCGGTAATTTCCACTCTTCTTTAACCTATTGACACGTCAAACATTTAATGCTAAAATCAGAAATATCTCTTTTCATTCCATCTAACCAATAATACTCCAGAAGGTCTCTGTATATCTTAGTACTTCCAGGATGAATAGAAAATGGAGAACTATAAGATTCACACAACAATTCTTTCTTCAACTGGAAATCACAAGGCACACACAACATTTTTCCAAATATTAAAACACAATTTTTATCAAGATTTAATTCTGGAAACTTACCCATTTTAACCAATTCTACCTTTTTCTATAGCTCACTATCATCCTTCTGTACTTGCTTAATTCTGTATGACAATGAAGACTACACTGAAACTTGAAACAAAACAGATGTATTCCCTGCACCAATAACTTCTAAGACAAAATTCATCATATCATTAATCAAGGGATCATGTTACAGACGTAGCATGGTTAATGATGCATGAAGTTTCCGACTTAAGACATCCTCCACTTTTTTTTGATTTTCCAGGATGGTAATTGTTCATGCAGTCATAATCCTTTATCAGTTCTAGCCATCTTCTCTGCCTCATGTTTAATTACTCTCGAGTGAATATATACTTTAAAATTTTATGGTTAGTATATATTTGGCATTTGGTTTCGTATAGATGATGCCTCCATATTTTCAAAGAAAAAACCACAGTTGCCAGTTCCAAATCATTTGTGGGATAATTTAGCTCTTGAGGTTTAAGTCGTCTCGAAGCATAGGCAATTACCCGATCATTCTACATCAAAACACAACCAATTCCCTTCAAAGAAGCATCACTGTAGATAAAAAACTCACCATTTCGGGAAGGTAAGGACAAAATTTGAGCATTCACCAATCTCTTCATTAGTTCCTGAAAAAAACATCACATTCCTCTATCCAAAAAAATTTAACCCCTTTCCATGTTAGCTTATTTCTCGGGCTAGATAACCATGCAATATTCTTAACAAACCGTCGGTAATAACTTGATAAACCTAGAAAACTATGAATCTATATAACATTTTTGGGTCTTCCCCATTCATCAACTACTTCTGTTTTAGTAGGATCAACTGTTATTACATCCTTATTTACAATGTTCCCAAGAAAATAAATCTGTTGCAACCAAAAATCACACTTGCTGAATTTTCCATATAGTTTCTTTTCGTTTAGAGATTTCAAAAAATCCTTAGATGTTTTTCATGCTCCTCTTTGTTTTTAGAAAATACAATAATGTCATTAATAAATACCACCACAAACTTATCCAAGAACTCATGAAATACTCTATTCATAAAATTCATTAATACCGCAGGTGCATTAGTTAATCCAAATGTCATAACAACTAATTCATAATGCCCATATCTAGTACGAAAGGTTGTTTTCGGGATGTCATCCTCCTTTACCTTCAGCTGATGGTATCCAGATCTCAAGTCAATCTTGGAAAAGTACTGAGCTCCCTGGAGCTGATCAAATAAGTGATCAATATGAGGAAAAGGATACTTGTTTTTAACAGTGATGTTATTCAAAGCTCTATAATCAATGAAAAGTCTCATGGAACCATATTTCTTTTTAACAAACAAAACAGGGGCTCCCCATGGTGAAGTGCTAGGACGAATGAATCCTTTTTCAAGCAAATCCTGCAACTGATTTTTCAATTCAAGAAGTTCTATTGGAGCCATACGATATGGGGGTTTTGAAATTGTCTTAGCATCAAGAAATAAGTCAATTGTGAATTCGAATTCTCAATCAGGTATGACACCAGGTAACTCATTAAGAAAAACATTAAGGTATTCATTTACCACTAGAACATCATTAATTTGAATAGTTCCCTTGTTTTCAACAATATGAGCAAGATCACTTTCATTTCCACCATTCAAAAATTTCTCATCTTCCGGATATATTAACAATTGTATGGGTTCATTTTTCTATAAATACTAAAACTCTTTCTGAAAAACAACTTCTTTAGCTCTACAGTCAATCTTAGCATGATAATAAGAAATCCAGTCCATCTTCAGAATAACATCAAACTCGAATAAGGGGAAAACAAAAATGTTTGTAGATAAATTCATTCCACAGACTACAATAGAAAGATTCTTATAATTATTCTTTGTTATAACATTTCCCCCTGGTGTTTTAACAACAAGTTCGGGTCTCATTTATTGAGGTGATATTTCCAATTTCACAGAAAATTTCTTAGAGATGAAGGAATGTGTAAACCCTGTATCAAACAAAACTTTAGAAAAATATGAGTGAACAAACAAACTACTCGATAAAACTTCATTGGATGGACCGATGCCTGCTGATGTAGTCGCAAAGGATCTCACTACACCTTTCTTCTTGTATATTGGCTTATTTTCATCATTAAGATATCTCTTTGGGCATGTATTTGCATAATGACCCATTTCACCACATTTAAAACACATTACAGTTTGCTTATCAGGATTAGTATTTGGATCATATTCATTGAAATCTTAGGCCATATGTCTAAACTTACCACATTTAAAACACTTCCCAGTTTTTCTAAGACATTCCCCAGGGTTCTTCTTTCCGCACTTTTCACAAACTGGAAATTGTATTTTCTTACCATCAGATTTCTTGGGTTGATTCTTGCCAATTTCTTGCCAACTGGACCTCTTTTTCTCTTTGTTTCCAAAATTCACATCATCATCAGAAAACTCCATCTCTACCCTCTCAAAACATCAGACAAGTTTCTCATAACTTTTGAATTCACGGGAGGCCAGCGCCATTCGATACCTTGGCTTCAATACTGAGTAAAAGCAGTTGATTTTGCTATCGAGATCCAGAATAAGATTTGGGGCATAACTCACCAGTCAGGTGATGATAGCTTCATACACAGCCACTGAATTTCCTCCTTCTATTTCAATTCAAGGTATTTCTTCTCCATTCTTAGTCGCACCACCTTAGGAAAATATTTTTCAAGGAAAATACTTTTAAATTCATCCCACTCTAAGGCATCAAAATCTTCTCTAACCCTGATATTCCTTACCATTGACCACCATTGATCAACTTCCCCTTAAAAACGATAAATGGAAAGACTTACCTTTTGATTTTCTGAACATCCCCTAACATCAACTATCTTTACAAGGGATTTGATCCATCCTTTAGCAACCACTGGGTCAGAAGATCCATTGAATGTGGGAGGATGTTGTCTCATAAAATGTTCCACCATTGTCATGTTCTGTTGTAGTACCTCTATTGGTTCTCTTAAATGGATGCCACCACCATTTATTTCCTACATTAGCTGATCCATTACTGTCACAAACTGCTTATTTCCAATCCCTACCATTCCGAGTTGTAGTTCTGGAAGGATGTCATTCTATCGGTGCCTCTCCTCTTCAGAATCCATGTTCCTTCTGCGGACAACCATTCTGAACAAACATGTCTTAGATAAATCAACATGGTAATATTTAAATACTATAACATTTCAAATTAAACATAGAGGAAAAAATCATTTATGGTATTCTATTAACATCACCCTATCCTCATAAGTTATCTAAACCATCCTCTGATACCAACTATAAGGACCGGACCTTATTACATACATAATCTTCAGTTTAGTTAAGAAAACAATTCCTTTTACATTGAGGATATTTTCATGTTTAGAGCTTTATAGAATTAGGACAAAACATTCATAACATTAAACATTGTTACATAGTGGATACCATAAAAACAGTTTCTGTTTTTTCTCAAAATATAAAGCATTAAAACATAAAACAAGACTCCTTGACAATTATTCAACATTTAACATGTCTTCCTTACTTGTATTACAAATCCATTAACCTGTGAAAAATCATTTAAAAACTTGGGATGAGCACAAAAGCTTAGTAAGGGATGGAAAAGAAGTAAAAATCACATTAGTCCATGAATACTCATAACGTATGAAAACATTTTCAAAAGACATGATTTTCACCCATATATACTTACTTCGTGTAATATTATATTTAAACAAGATACACACACATATGAGAAAATAAATATAATCATAAAGGTATCTTGGGGAATTACTTAAATAATATTGTAACCATCTTGGCTACCTTAAAATTTGTAACCCTCATGGCTACCTTAAAATTTGTAACCCTCATAGCTACCTTACTTTGTGTAACCATCGTAGTTATACTTGGAGTAACCATATAGACGACCTCCAAGTTACTCATACCCAATGAATTAAAGGAAAATATAGGTTCCACCCTTCATCATAAGTAATTCCCAAGAACCAAAACATAATCAAACAATATGAATGATTCCATAAAAACATTGCTTTGGAATTTCGTAAAACCAAATTTTAAAAGAGGTTTTTTAAAGAAAGGCCTCTTATAAATATCTTACAATTGAAGAGAGACTTAATAGGGTGGATAGAGTATGTATACATACTATAAATACACATAATAAAACATAATATAAATATAACCCATCACACAAACAATTTAAATAGCACATAAATATTGAAGTAGAAGGTTAACCCAAAGAATGGAAATCGGGTTAAGAATTCCCTTACAAACATCATATAATTGAAATGAGACTTAATAGAGTGAATTTAATTTGTATATAAACTGTAAATACTCATAAATAATGATAATATAAATATTTTTAATCAAAAAAAACAACTTTAATGCCACATAAATAATGAAGTATAAGGATAACCCAAAGAATGGAAATCGGGTTAAGAATTACCTTACCTCGGGTTTTTCTTACTTCCAAATTGTTTAAACCTCCTTTATAATATTTAAAAGAGTGTTATTAATATTTTACATAATCATTTTCATGTTGATAACATCTTATATGATCATTTAATAAAATATTTTCACCCTTAATTTTTAGTAATTTTCCCCTTGCACTATTTTTGGTAAAATCCTTTACAAGATTTCTATGATTGGTTCATGGTGGACATTCTTGTCGATTGGAAGTGAAACTCCAGAATTGGAATGGAGTATTATTTCCATATAAACATTAACATAAATTATACCATTTATAATTTTGAATTTTTACATGAATATGATTCATAAGTTAGAACATTAATGATGTTCGTTTAGATCCTTTTAGTGGTTCTTTGATAATAACAACCTCATTTTGTATTATAAATTAGAACCATGGGTACAAAAGAATTACAGAACCATGGGTGAGTCATAAAAAATTTATTATAACCTGTTTCAACCATATAAATGGGTTCATGACCAGACTTGAAAGAATTAATTGATTTGGAAATCACATCTTCCACGATGTCGGTAATCTGACACAGATAGACAACTTTTTTTATTCTTTAAATAAGTGGGAGAGGAGAAGAAAAAATAACTAATTTTTCATAAACATGAAAAAATCTATAGTATACATGATTTCTGGATAATTAATTCCCCTTGGGTAAGGAGATATGAAGAAATAATAAGGAAGAAACTCAAAATAAAAGAAAAATTGTGAAATTTCTTACAAAATTCGGTAGCCTAACGGCTACGCAACATGGTTTTAGAAAATATTAAAAAGAGAGGTGACAAGGTTCATCCATCAAGAAATGAATCGTAATATAGAGAAGATCAATAATAAGAAGTAAATAAGAACATGGTATGGAAACTTGAAAATTATACCACATAAAAGAGAATTTGAATGGAAAAAAAAGAAATTGAGAATTTTCTTACCTTGTAGAGTAACCCTTAGAACATGAAGGTTGGGACCTTGGGGGATTGAGGAAACCTTTAGAGGACTAATATGAAGGTAAGCAGGCCAGAGATTCATTGAGGGAGAATTGGGAATGAATTAAATGAATGGATGAGTTGGTATTTATAAGAAAAGTGAGGGATTATTTTAATAATTTTCAAGCGACACCTCATGGGTGGTATTTGCGAAACCATGGCCTTAACCATGGTATTTGATCATGGTATAAGCCACTTGGGACACCTCACACCCTATCTAACTATACACAAGTCGACCATATTTATTAAATCATTATTAAATCATTACTGATGTCATTAATACACCGAAACTAAAAACTGTATTTTTTACTATTCACTGAAAAATCAAATGTTTCAGAAAAATTCCCAAAATTCACCCTAACCATTTATCGATGTGTAGATTTCAAAAATGAAGTCCATTTTTTTAAAATAATTTTCTAAATATTATTAATTTAATATTTAAATAAAATCATACTTAATTCAAAAATTAACAGTTCTAATTCTACAACTACTTTTTTGTCACAATGAAAAATTAACCAAGATGTTATTATCTTCTAGCCTTAAGAAAATAAAATAATAATAAAATTTACTATTCATTAGGGTCATATTACTATTCATATTACTATTCATTAGGGTATGTTACTATTCACCAAAAAAACAAGTTGGTTCCAATAGACTCCAAATAACATACTCAACACAGTTGTAGATGACAGTTTCTTGAAATTCAAAACATAGAAGTGGAAAAATTATGTTAAAAGGCTAGTTATAAATATATACTTAAAAAAACTTCCATGCATTTATATTTATTTTTATAAAAACTTGGTGTGTTATAAGAAACCTGTTCCATAGTGATATTCTCCTATACTGGTTCACTTAATGTGATAGATTCCCCCATGATTAAGTGAAACTACAAATCCAAAGGAGGATGGGTAGTGGATTATGTCCTTGGAGATGATATTTATGGCCTTTGAATGTATTAAAAATGGAAATTTTATATTTTCAGTGTATTATCTCATAGGTAATGTTGATCAATGGGGGTCATTGATCTAGAATAATAGGGTTGAAGAGGAAATAGAACTCATGGAAGTGAAATATTTTAAAGAGAAATTATTCTAAAAATATTTCCCTTAGTAACAACAAACCGATATGAGGAGGAAGTTAGCTTAAATAAAAAAGGATGAAGAATGTTTTGTGGAGTATGAAGCTTCCTTCACATGGTTAGATAAGTATGCTACCAATTACATATGAAACATGGAATACAAGATTGAAAATTTCATTGAAGGGATTAATCCAAGTCTTCAAAGGGTGATGGTTTCTCACAAAAATCTTATAATGAAGAAATATATTCATGTGATACAAATATATACAAATAATTATTCATGTATTATTACTTAAAAGAGAATTAAGATAATAGTAGTATGGTAGAAAAAATCATGAATGAATGGAATAAGGGAAAGGATAATTTTCCTAGATGTGATAAATGTAGAAATAATCACCCCAGAAAATATTTCAAGGGATTGGTAGTTTGTTATAAATATATAGAAAAGGGTCACCGTGAAAAACAGTGCAAAGGGAAGAAAGTAAAAACTGATATCAAGTATTTTAGCTATTTTGAAATGGGGCACTATGCAAATAAATTCCCGAATAATTGATGAAAGATAAGGGATCAAGATGAATCCTATTCCATTAACACAAATGAAGTGGAATGATTAATGTACTTTTGAATTTGGATCTATGAAATATGTTGTAAAAGTGTTGTATTGATGATTTTCTCATCATATGAATTGTGAAATATAGTAGGATTATACTATAGTACCATTTCATTGTGGATTTGAGAGCATATGTTGAATGGCATGAAGAAAATTCATTCATTAGCAAGTAATCCTTTTTGGAAAATGCATGGTTGAAGGAATGATATACATTAATATGTTCCAAATATTGAGATGGTGATGTTTGGATAAAGATATTATTCATATGGATAAATTAAATTGGACACTACTAGCTACCTTGGAATTGATTCTAGAGTTTTGGATCATAATATATAGAAGATCAAAGGGGTAACCATTAATGAATTGGTTTATGTTGAACTTTTGAAAACAATTTAGAGGCTAATGTATTACTTCCTCGTATGATGAAACTTTTTCAAAGAGATGAAGTATAAAAAGTTCATGTTACAACTAAAGGATAATATTGTGTTTATGAATGGAAAATATATCAAGTAAGTATATTTTATTATATTCATAGAGAGTAAAATAATTTATCAACTCAAGAAAATGTGTTGAAACCAAAAAATTGTAGTATTTTTATCATTTCTGATGACATCAATGACCCTTTTAACACCTTCTGTTTATGTCTTTCTGGTCAGTAACTTTATCATAAACATGTCCTCTATCACACTTCATCAGAACATGATAGTTCTATTTTTTCATGTACATGTTTTCAATAACGTTCTCCTGTTCGAAATCCCAGATTTGTGGTGACATTCACATTTCCTTTCCCCTCTTATTAATAATTTTTTTATTCAACTGATTTACAATGTGGGTTTTTCAACAATAATATTCTCAAATATCAAACCCTCAATTAATGGGATCATATTTAAATTGTGAGGATGTAATTTTATTATGGTGGGGATAATGTGAGACCCCAATAATTAAAAAAATTTATTTGTATAATAAGATTAATTATTTTTCTATATTTATTTATAAGATACACCCTTTTAATATTCTACTACACAAAACACAGAGTTAGCTTCGATTCCACGAAAGACTGAGTTTTACCACCTTTTAATGGTGCACATAATTTAAAAAAATTGACACTTTTATAAAATTTACATTCCAAATAAAAATAAATTTATTATTTGGAATTTCAAAAAAATGTTTAGGGTGATTTTTTGCTATTTTTCTGAGATGTTTCTTTTTTTGATTAATAGTGAAAAATACTACATTTTAGTCGAAGACAACCTTTTCTTTTACATAAATATTAATTATAAATTATATTTTAAACTTATTTTATTGTAAAAATAGATCAATAATGCATATGTTAATATAATTTAGGTCATTTGAATCATTTTTATGATAAATATATATACATAATCTTAATGAAATTTTGAACATTTTCACTTCAAGAACTCGTTTACTCGCCACATTCATGGGATTAATATTAAATTTATTTTTTCCACTTCTGTAAATTGAATTTTAAAAAAATATAAATACTTAGAATCAGTAGAAAATTTCAACCATAATAAGAACCAATTAATATTAGACCAAAAATACTAATAAAAGTAATTAAAATTAATTATCATTATTAAGGTAAAAAATAGTTTACATAGTGGATAAACATTAATATTAAGATAGAAATGATCTAAACACCTGTAAATAATCCATTAGAAACCCATATTTCGACCATATCATATATTGGTTCTAATTATATGTGTTATTTGGATACTATTCCTTTAAATTGACCTATATAATAAATTAAGTAATGAAAAATACAAAAAGGGAACTTTCCTTACTTTTAACATTTATAAAGCCTTAATATATGGGGGAAAAAATTTGGTTATACATATCATTTTGATATATAAATTATTTATTTTTATTATAATATTTTATCATAAATTTTTGGATATTAATTTTTTTACTTAAAATGCTTAAGAAACACCCATAGAGTCATTATTTTGTTAACAAAAAAATAAAATAAATTATACTAAAAGTACTAAAATTGAATAAAATTGAATGATTTATTATATTACCATTTTTAATGAATATTTAATTTTATATATCTTTGAGATTAGAAAATTTTTATTCCATAATTATCATGATATTTTAAAACCTAAATTATGTAAATAATGTCAAAATAGACATTATTGGTATTTTATAATAAATGATATTTTAAATAAATAATTAATATTTAATAGAAAACATATATTTGTCCAATTAATTTTTAAATGTTAATAAATATAAAATATGGTCTATTCATGGATAAATTGAGTTTTTATAACGAACATATTGACCCTCAAATAGTAAAAAACATTGATAGCGTTGATCTGTTTAAAGTAGTGTTTTTGTACATTCCAAGAACTTTTTTTAAAATTAACATCAAACCCATACGGTGTTTTTATTTTTTGAACTATATACCATATTTATAATTTATTGTGTATATATTTTATAATAAATATAACATTAATTTAGAATTAATGAAAAAAATAAATAGCTTAGAAAACATGTTACTATAATAAAAACCAAAAATAGTAAAACTGAGGAAACATAATAGTTTAGGAAAAAAAATTATTTTTGTGTAGTGGTAGTTTGGATTGACCATAATTTCACATTAATACATTATATTTGAATTTTATACATATATTGGGTAAGGTATACCTCCCAATAGTTTTTCTGATTATATATTTATAAGAATATCACTCCTCCACCACCAAAAAAAGACACTGACCCCACCCACGTATTCACACCTCTCAATCCCTTTGGATCATAAAAGCTCTTCCCAATTAATCTCTAAGAATACACACTATAAATATATAATTCTCACTTGGGGAATAAATAAATCCAAGTATGTGTTTTTGTATAAACCAAAAGGAGTTTCCTGAATAAGAAGTAACATTATTCTACTATTACTCTTGTTTTATTTACTTCTCCACCTGTTAAATTATTTTTATATATTTATTCTATAATAATATATGTATATTAAATATAAAAAGATGTTTTTATGCTAATATTTTGACCTATACTTTCCAAATCATACATCAAATGGGATATGCAATAATTATTCTTGTGTACGGTGAACTTCCACTTCACGAACCGATGTCACTCATTCTTCCATATACCACATTTTGTAGTAGAAATAATAATTTATTTATAGTTTATATATAATATATATGATATTTATTATGTATTTATTATTATGTAATTTTTATATAACACATATCATCATGCTTTCCATTTTTTGGAAATATGATTACATCATTTATGGATGTGTGGACTACCGCCACCTCAAAGCATTGTGACACCTTCATAAATTATATAAAATATATTAAGGATGGTTTTAACCAATCATATATGACATACAAGAAATTAATATGATATTATGTATACAATTAACTTTCTATAAATATAACATATTATTTTCTTTATTACCCTTTTCACAAAATAAAGAAATGATAACTTCATTTGATGACGTGTTGAATACAACCACCTCAACGCGGCATGATTCCATTTAAAACACAATAAATATATATATAAATATATATTATTAAATAAAATGGTATTTATGATATAATTATTATTATGTAATGATGAAATGTCTCCGACATTATTTCCATAATGATCATTGCAAACTGGGAATGTTACTCATGCGTACATACGGACTACCATCTCCATGATTGTAACATTCAATAATCTTTCATAACCATTTTCATGATTGGTTTTAAAATTATAATTGATTTATAAATATTATAATTATATAATTTTTATTATTATTATTTAAATGTTTATATAATTAACCCTTTGACATTATTTGTCCTACCAAGGTCATTTTTAACACATGAACCGAATTTTGTTAAAACACCTGATATAAACGTAATTTCTTAAGTACTTGTATGAAAAATTATAATAATAAAATTAAAATGTATGATAAACTTGAAAAAATTTACCAATAATGTAAATAGTTAACATAATTTTATTATTTAAAAAGTTAAATGCACACATGATATGTCAGACTCGAGGTAAGGGATTCTTGTCTCTCTTTTTATTTCATATAGAACACACAATTTTCACAACTTATTTCTTTTTTATGGTGTATATTATATCCTAATTAATTTTAATATAATACTTAACTCGTATTTAATTTAATTCTATGTTTCACTTTGTATTATTTTATATGCGGGGTTTGATTTCAACATTTCCAAGAGGTTAAAGTTATCTTTGAAATCTCACTTTCTTTTGTGATTGTAAACTTTATCTTGAAATAATAACTTTCTTGTAATCCATTTTATTAGGAAATTATATTTATTTTAATATTAATATTCATTATTTATGGATATTATTATTTCTTAGACTGTATAAAATTTTTACATATGGTGTTCACCTTGAAAGTTATATGATTTTTTGGGGAAATATTGATAAATCGATATCCTTTACTCAATACAGATATTTGAAAAGTATCATTGTCTATGATTGAAATTGAGTAATAAATATATGAGTAATTTTTGGAAGGTAAATTATTTTGGTTAAAGATAGGTTCATACAATCCCTCGATGAATCAACAGTCTCAAGGGATGAACTTAGTTGGAAACAAACATATGGTGTTTTCTTTCAAGTATTTTTAAATTGTCTGGATGATAGATCATCACACAAATTATAAGGGTCTGTACCCATAAACTTAAACTATGTTGAGGATAGATCTTGATACTTCAGAAGTCCAAAATTTTTCATTGAATCATTATTAACATTCAAAGTGATTATTTGATTAGTTATAATATCCATGGTTAATTTTTAAGCTAATGTGATTAGTTATATAGAATTATTTGGTTATATTTTATTTATACGATATTAATTATTCATTATTTATTCATGATAGATTCAACAATACTTTACCCTTACTGATAATTTTAGCTCACCCTTATTTTTTTCCTTTCCCCGGGGTATGAAGATGAATTCTTAGAATGAGTTTCATGGATCATGAGCACCTTATTTTATTCTGTATTATGTTACTTTTTATTCCCAATGTAAAATGGTTTTCTTTTGTGTAATCTAGTTTTCAAAAATTCCTAAAATGATCGCTCCTTGGGGAGTTGATTCCATGTAATCATGCCAATTTAGTAAACTATCTCACCGACCCTAGGCTCATAAGGTCAAGGAACTAAAATGCCTCTTTCAATATATTTATTCTTCTTGGAATCATCCATGTCCAACTTTATACGATTGGGGAATAGGACAAAAAAACAATGAAATCATTCCAACACTAATTGATTAACCTATTGGATTCAGTAAAACTATATACCCTTATCCACCATCAGGACCTTAGATAGATACTACTATATGAATGAATCCTTAAAAGTTTACAAAGAAAGGTCCTCTGATGTCTTATTATGAAAAATATACTTCCCCCGTATCCAACTCAGACCCTTAGTCATAAAGGTTTCAAAATTTATATTGAGAAACTCAAGAATCTTAATAAGATCAAATATACTTTCAATAATCTAAAAAAATATTTCACTTAACAATGATTTGATTGACTACAAATGTGGGGAAGGCTTAACGTTAAAAAATCCTGAATAAAATCTCTATGTTGAAAAACTAAAATGTTTAATTATAGAAAATGAACAATAAATTTCCCAGGAAATTCCATGGAGAATTATTTAGGGTGTAAAATATATAACAAAAATGCACAAAATTGATCAAAAATCTTCCAAACCTTAACCATACCTAGCCAAAAATAATCCAAAACATAAAAAAACTCTATAAAATCAATTTAATGAAAACTTATATAAAGCTAAAATATTTCTTTTAAACTATTTTTAAAACCCTACATCCAATTTTTTGAAATATCAAAACATTATTTGGAAATAATTTAAAACATTCCACAAATTACTTTTAAAAATATTTTATTAGTTACTAAACATCAATTTCAGTTAAATTAACCTAAGACAACTTCTTTTCAAATATCAATACAACATATTTTACAGAGTAAATAAAATTCCATTATTAACCCACTACAAAATTTTCATACCCCATTTCAATTATTTATAATTCCCTTATCTCCATTTCAAAATACCAAATCCACTTCACACAATTTGGAAATGGTTATTAATCAATTTTAAAAAATAACCATCACCATTTAATAACATGAACCTTTTTTAAAAATCTTTTGAAACCTCATTTAAAAATATTAATATGACACATAATATAAAAATATAATTAAAATGGACTATTCACTATATATGACATGACTATATGGTTTGAATGACCATGATTTATTATTATTTTCCACTAAGAGTTGTACCAAACCATGCATCGGAGCTCTATATCATTGTCTAGATCGTGTGAGATCACTCTATACTATGAGGTCAACTATAGTTGTTATTCCCCAAAGCCTAAAATCCTTTAAATAATAAAAAAATAATAACTTCAATTTTAGTAAAACATTAATACTATATGAAACATAATTTAATAAAAGAACAAAACTTAAAAACTAAGACTCAAAATTGAACATCCCTTGGTAATTCACGTCTTTAAGCAGGAAAGAGAACATGAGTCTCTCACAACACATAATTATTGAGTTCCAATATCCTTATCTTTAATATACCATTACCACTCAAATGTAAAAGGGTGTTCTATAATTTAACCCCATCTTAAAAACATAGGATATGGTACCATTTTATCGTAAATTGACTCTAGGACACCCTTGAACTAGAAACCTAATCTAGCCCGTGATATACCCATGGGGAGTTCCCAATACCCATTGGATGGATATAAGAACCTAGCCATTAGGTATGAACACATGGGAATGAATTCACCCAATAATTATAAAATTAAACATAATACTTCCTTCAAAAATTGAGTATTACCAATCGTTACATCGAAGTCCCATCCACTATTAGAAAATAACATATTTAAAATAAGAATAATAAAATATATCATTTAAAAAAATTAACATTCAATAATAAGGCAAATGTAAAACAAAAAAATAAATTTGGTATAGGATGGATTGTCTGGCCTGATAGAATTATATTATTAAAATAAAACTACACAACCTAATCTCCATATGAATCCAAGATCACCATTGATCCTCAATATCCCAAACTCTATATGAGGGACTATAATATGAAACTAAAATTAAAATTTATAGATAATAATAAGTATAAATATAATTAGGTATGACCATATAACCATACCCCATGTATTACCTTTAACACATATCCATGTAACACTAGTTTAAAATAGAAATCAGAAAATTAGATATCTCTCTCATTGTTTTAAAACCAATCACAACTTAGTGACCTTGTTAAATTAAAATAGTTCTATTTAAAACCTTAATTTTAAAATATTTCTAAAATAACCTTCCACTAAAAATTATCTTGTGTACGAATTTGAAAGAGAGTTCTAAAAAATTCCCAAAATGTTTAACAATTATTTTAAAAGGAAAAATAAGGTTCTTTGTAAACATATAGAAGTAACAAAAAAACAATAAAAACAACAACAAAAAAACATTAAAACATCAACAACAACAAAAAAATACAACGAAATAGTTAAATAATGTAAATTTAAACATTAAACAATAATAATAGAAATAATGGGAAAATCCAAATAAAAAATCCAAGTATCAAAGATCATGCGAATAGATAAGATCAGAGAGTAAATTATAGACTATACTAACCATGATCCAACATATCGGAAAGCTTGATGTAATCCATCAACCATGACACTCAATTTTACCCTACCTAGACTAATCGAGGGTAAAATTCAAGAGAAAGACATAATCTATATTAAAGTACATTACCTAGACTGTGATCCTAAGCTAGTACATCATGTTCTCTTAAAAGATTCATTAACTATCATTATTTTTGCATGATATTTGAAATGGATGTGTTCCATTAAACAATATCAAAAAATAATATGAAAATAGATATTTTTCATAAATACACAAACCAAAACATAAGAAAGCCTAACCCCCCCCCCCCATGAACTCCTCTTGTGAATAATCCCTTACACCCACAAAGTCATATATATATAAAAAATTCTATGTCAAGAGATATCCTCATCTATTTGAATATAAACTAGACATGGGGTATAATTTCAGGTCAATTTCATTAAGAAAATACTTTTTTAAATTGTGACCTCAAATTCCCATTCATTATTTAGAAAAAAAGTTAAAAAATCCATTATTAAAGTTCTGATCTGACTTTAACCATTCAATGAAACAATTAGAAACTAGTTTAAATAAAAAATACACTTTATATTACATAATTAATTTATAAAATTAATTCTGGAAATAAGTCAAACACATGGTGTGCATGTTTGAGAAATTTCATTTTCCAACATCAAAAATAATGGAGAAAATAATGTATTACAGTAGAATCAAATTAAAGCCAAGTTTTCAATCCAAATAATCCCCAAAAAAATTAATATTATCATTTTATATCTAAATAATGTACATAAATATGCTATAAATCAAGATTCCAAAATTTAAAGTCTAATATAAGTGGAAACCCTCCTCAAATAAAATATGAATTTGTTCAAAAACTGAATATGGGATAAACATAACCTAAAATAAAATCTGTAGACACATAATACAATAAATCACACAGTAAAAAGTTAAACCCTTATATTAGGGTTTGGCCAATGTGGAACTCAATAATGGGAGTAGAGGAAAACAATAAAAAATTAAAATGGGAGAATATGTTTAAGTAAACCATAACATGATAGAAAAACATAAAAAATAATGGAAAAATATCCCAAGTTTTAAATGGGAAGAAGAGGAAAAATCTTTGGGCACCCTTTTAGAAGGAATTTCCTGAGCAATGGGAATAAAGGACCTCAAAGGGGGCTAAATTGGGGGGAGTGAAAAACTAAAAGATCATAAAAAATATAAAAAAAACAATTTTCACAATTGAAATGTACATAACATTAAGCTCACTTATTTACAACCAAAATAGATTAGATGCACTTCCCACGTAGCACCATGAAGTGATTCTCCCTCTCTATTACCAACATAAGTACTTCCCAACACTCTGGGAATTACATAGACCACCACACCCAATTAAATTTCATAGGGTCCCTTTTATCCTAGCTAGAAATTCTAGATGGAGGGCACCAAGATGTAGCAGTTGTGGTTTTGATCCCCTAAAAACCCATCTCCTAGTACGATTCCCATAACCCAGAACTGAGACCCTAAGTTCTAGTATTTATAGTACCATATACATAGTCTCCATGGTATATTCTCTTAGGTAGAACCCTCACATGAAACACTGGCCAAAACACCTTTCAACTAGGGTCTCTCCCAATTTTTACACCACATATCCCCATAATAGCCACAGAAATGGACATCCTAGGTTTGGCGGTCACTATGGCCCTACCCAAAATGCCAAAATAATCCAAAATATTTCAGTGACTTTGACTCAATGCTCAATAATAATCTAAAAAATTGGAAAATAAATAAAATAGATGGAAACAATGGTTAGGGACTGGCATCGCCCACTTAATATTAATTGATTTCAAATACATGAAATAATGAAAAATCATCAAATTATATTCTCACACACTGTTAAATTCATAATATATATTTTACAGTAAAAAGAGATATTTTATTTCTATAAATTATCAAAAGTATCAATTTTTCATCATTAAATTTAGTTAAATATTTATCATTATTAAAAGTTTTAATAATATGTTTAATAGTCTCTTCTATGGTTTATTTCAACACCAATAGATATATCTTATTTAAGGACTACTATTTTTCTTGAGAATCCTATTATATATTTGTGGAATAAGTATTTAGTGTTTTAGGTTACTCTTCGCTCGGTGGCATGTCAATATTTGTAATAATCAACCGAAGATTAAAATATTTTTTTAAACTCTAAAATCATTCAAATTTAATTTTTTTATATAATTGATTAATGATAATGTTATATTAAATCAATAAAGGAAACAATTTAACATATTTAAATATTTATTTAGCCAAAATAAATAATTCAATATGAATCACCAATATTCCATTTAAAAAAAATTAAATTATATGATCTCTCATAAGGGTCCGAAATCATAATAAATAATGTTATAATATCATTATATAAAAATAAAGCACCACATAAAATTTAAAAATGAAATGTTATTAAATAATATTTATATATGTTTTAAATCCCAAATATATCATATCACTAAAAATAGTTCAATATTAACAACATATCGATAGAGTATATTTATTATGAACACAATATAGTCATATAAAAAACTGTTTTAAATAACATTTTTCATAACTAAGAACTTTATAACAGAGTTCATAGTTATATAAAGTATCACAAAAAAAATATATCATTAAATATGGTTAGTCAAAAATTATATTTACAAAGGTAGAACATCAATGATTTTATATCATAAAAAATGAATAATATTAATATTTTACATAATGAAAAATATTTCATATCGCTTATGCCCATAAAAATAAAATAAATTTAGTTATTAATTACCGTAAAAATAAATTCTCTAGGATTTGAATAAGGATTCATCAATGAAATCCAAAAAAATTTAAAACTATATATATATTAAATAAGTCCAAAAAACCATGGGAATTAGTTAACAAATGGGAATAAAATTTACCAATAAATAAATAGGGCTTTTCTATTCTAATAAAGACAATAGGGGAGATTTATACTATCAATTATTGAATATTGTATATATTCAGCAAGAACGAATAAATACACATAGACACGTGTAATGCGATAGAAGATAGAATGGTTTTTATAGATACATAGGTGTCAAGGGTATAAAAAATTAAAAAATATCTTGGTAAAATTTGAAATCTATTGATAGAATATTGAAAGGTATCAATTTTATCATAACAGGTATTAATGATATTAACTATGATATGTTTTAAATGAATTTGAAAAAAATAATTTTATATGTGAAAATAATATATAATGGATCCCTATCATATACTTTCCTGAAATATTTTAAAAAAACATTTGGAAAAAAAATAAAGATGTGTTAATCCCTATCTCAATAGTCATATTCATTCTTATACCAGACATTAAACAACTTTATGGCTTAGTATTTTATATGGAATATTCAATATGAGACTAAGGATCATTCATTTAATAAATTAGTAAAATGAACTATCAAATAACATTCATGAAAAATACAATGTCATCGACAATTAATTATCCATTAATATTTTTAATTGTTTCAATAATGAATTAATATATATAACCAAATCATTTACGTATTTAATTGATAAAATGAATAATAAATATTTCCATAATAAAAATTTATTATTTAAAATTTGATTAATTTGAAATATAAAAAATAAACAAAAACTATATTCTTCACACCCAGATCTTTTCATGAAGGGGAATTTCTAGCTCCACCATCATCATTCACTTTTCCCTTCTATCTTGTCCTCACTATTCAAATCACATGCACACCCTCACCCTATCATTGTCTATTTGGGTAATTGAAACTTCAGTATCATTATCTTCCATCCAAACCCATCATGTAGTAAAATATAAAATAAAATTTGATTGAAAATTTCTATCAAAAGTGAAATACAAATAAAAGTTGACATAAATGAAAGGAATAAAAAGTAAATAGAGGATAAAAAAGAAAAGAAAATATTATTTAATTTTATAGAAATATATCAGTATATATAATTTAGAAAATTATTTAGTATGTTTTTTTGAGGAAAACACTTATCTATAAACAATACAAATAACAAATAAAAACATTGTTTTCACAGGATTCAACTACTAATTTGAAAAAAATAAAACGTCAATGAAGAATTTATGTCACATTGTTATGTCGAGCCAAACATACCAAGATACTCTACACAAGCTTGGTGGCGATCCCATAGAATCAATCAACAGACTCTTCCTCCTTGGATATTGTATAGAGTGTATGAATCAAATAATTATTAGGAAGGATTTTACATTAATTAATGACCTTGTCAAGCCCCATTAATTAAGGAGAGTATAATAAGAAAAGCAACGTATTTGAGAGTATAAAAATGATTGAATCACTTTTATAAACCACAGTTATACACTCTCAACATGGCATAAACCACTTCATATATTCATTCATGTATTTTCCATAGAAGATAAAATATAAAAAAATTCTAAATAATAAATTTTTAGCGTTTTATAAACATTACATACCATTTAAACTCTTGGTAATGTGGGGCTCATCCTCACATCATATTTTTTTTTTATTTAAACAATTGATTTGTATGTCTGAAACCCTTTAAAAATCATCCAATAATGTTAAATCAAATATATTATAGCTTATATTGAAGTACATATTGGTTCATGTATTGTCTTATAATGCATGAATATATGTTCATTAACTCGGGGTGTAGTGATATTTATGACAATATGGTTTACTTCAACACAAACCATGTCATGGTTAATACCTCAGTAACATAGTTTTTCATTAGTGAATATTTTTTAATAAATATCACACTTAAAATAAAAACTCATATATTTTTGCACATTTAACCTATTCCACATCATATGTAACAACATGTGAAATCAATTGCCAAACTACATTTAGATATCCTCTAAAAACATTTTAAAGAAACTATCATTATTCTCTAAAAGTTTTATGAAAATAATTTAAAAAAAACATATCCTAATTAACACAATCACTTTGTGAGACCTCATGAGACATTGGAGTGTTAATTTTTTTTAATTATATAAGGAAAAAATAGAATATTGAAGTGGTGTATAGAAAAAAAATAAGTATTACTTATGTTACAAAGGGAACTGACGTGATCTTCAACAAATACATGTATCATCCTACCCATGTCGAATATATTTATTAAAAAATTTATGAATAGTTTTGTAATCCTGTTATCTACAATATCGAGTGGCCACAAGAAATAAAATATATCAAAATTATATAACCTCTCTTATATTCTCAGTTCTCTATGTAATGATATGATACGATATATAAACATACCCACATACTATTCATCCAAGTAGATGAATATATGGAATACCACTCACAAAAATATAAAAACACCTCACATTTCACTTATCAGGGTATGATCATATAATTCCCTAATATTTTTCAATAGAGGAAATTTATGTTATTACTTACATAAAGGTGGAAAAATATCACCGTAATTGATAAAAATCCTACCATATGATCTACAACATAACCAACTGCCCCTAATTTTTATAGCCTTAAGGCTGGTGTAAGTAAGGTATCAAAGTATAATATTTTGTCAATAAATATTACTTATTAACCTTGCATATTATGTATTATTATGAAACATTCACATCTGGTATACTAAAGACATAATGTATGTCCTTTTATATAGTATACATAGGGGTTATCAAAGAACAAAATTTTGATATGGTATTCATAATAAAAACATAGAAACTCTATACGAACCCTACATCATGCTAACCGACACATTTTATGACTAGTAATACATTTATGTAACGATCACTTATTTGGGATAACATAAGGTTATACCTTCAGAGGTTAGTTATCATTTCATTTCATAAAATACCCAGCATGTTTTAATGAATAATATAGTAGAGATGTTTTATCAATAACATGATATATTTTATAGATTCTTGAACTCCTTTATTTATACTAGCAAGACCATTAATTATCATTAATCTATATCATTTCCAATATAAACATACCTAAAAGGCCTTACGTTTTCTGTATTTTTTGGGTCCTATAAAACATATTACATCTCTATAAAACATGATATGTATATCAATGAAACAACTTCTACATCTCAATATAGACATTTTATAAAATCATCCCATTAAACACCTTTAGTGAGATAACATACATGGAGAAATTCTATTTTAATAATGGTGATATTAGGAATCATAATCCTTATGTTCAAACATGAAATTATATTCAAAAATACTTATTCAAAATTTATAATTTTACAATATCAATAATATCTACATTTTATATACGTATAACACCGCTAATATGTATTTTATCATCATCTAAGAACCTTCTCATTCAAATATTTATTTTATATCATTATATTATAGATATAAATGTAACTCTTTGCATTGATATTTATCATTACTAATTTATTAGAAACACCACTAACATATAAAGTAAATTTCAATTAGAATTAGATTGGAATAATAACTTATTTTTTATACTTCAAACTTATCAAAATAAAAAATTGTCCAAACATCTACATATAAATAGTATTCCCCCAAAATATAAATATATATCATAAAAACACATTATTTAATGAAAAAAACTAGTTTATTCTATTATAATATTTCAAAAATTAGCTATTAATAAAAATAACTCATATGTTACATTATTTTATTATAGCAATATCCTAGAAAAGAATAAAATATATTTATTAAAATATACCCCTCATTGGTGATAGTAACTCTTTAACACAAATTTTATTAAATAAATTTAATAAAAAACAATTTATATTGGATTAGAACCTAGTTATATTTTCTTTTCAAACCATATTATAGGTTGGATGAAATAATAAGTCTTTTGTAACAACAAAGCCATCTCAGTTATTTATTACAAACATTGGTTATAAATGAAATTATCTATTTATATAATAAAAAATGAAATAAAAATCCACATAATATAAATTATTAAATAAAATTATCTTGAAGCAATATTTTATGTTCCATATCTTCATAAAATAAACTCTAAACAGTTTCTTTGGATTATAACATCAAGATTCATCAATTATTTCTTTAATTTTGAACTCCTGTTCAAATTCACAACTATTATTTAATGTTATGTTAGTATCATATACTCTTAAAATAGAATAATTGATTTATATAGAATTAATACCTAACACAGACACTCCTTTAACGATTCTAATTATATATTTCTCTAATTTTTACAATTTCATCATTTTATTCAACACACTTCCATCCTAACACAAGATTTATTTTCGATGGACGAGGAAAACTATTAGACCCTATAGCATATGTTTCTTTGTTGTTATAAATAATAACACTTCTATATTATATCTACCACATCAGAGATTAGATCCCCATGTGTGACTCAATAGTACAAAATGTATGAATAAGATTGGGTAAAATTTTATTATAATCATTCAAATAATAATTAAAAATAAATATTCATATTTTTTTTCAAAAATGATTATAAAAATATTTTTGTAACCAGGTCAAGTATTAAAGGAAGAAAAAACATCTATAAATCATTAAAATACCCAATCATATCAAGTATATAATATAAGAATTAAGATCTATTAAGTGTTTTATTTTCTATGGGTCTTTGTGTTTTGTTTTCATGGTGTTAGAGGCATCGAAGGAGTGATCAGGTCCATTAAAAAACCTTGAGTAGATTTTTTACTCTCTTTGGGGTTGAAAAGCCTATGTTTTAAGCCATGTTACCACCATTTTGGGAGTTCAATCTATGTTCCCACATTTTTTGGAGATATGGAATGGGAGATAACTATTGTGGTTCTTGGAGAACCCAAGATGTTAAACACTAATTTTTAGGGCCTTATTATGTGCAAGAATTCCATGTATAACATATGGAGAGTCATAATACTTGTGTTAAAGGGAATAGATCATGGATGATTTCTATGTAGGAAATAAGGAATTATAAAACACCAGTGTTGGTTGGTTTGGGGAAGTAATGTTAACAAAAGGATAGGGCAAATAGGTTTTTCTGAAAATAGTGGGGGTGGTCCCTCGACAATGTGGGGAGAGATAAGGTATCCTAAAAATGAAAAAGGGAATGTCCTCAAGGCATAGTGGATGTTCAAATGTGGGTCATGGTCGAGAGTCATCATGAAGGTTTTAGGTACCAACACATTGTGGTGTTGGTTAATCTATTTTTATATTGGTGAAATGACTATCATGTTTAGGGGGTAGATATATCCCTATAAAAATGTTGGGATTTTAAATCTAACCTTTACTAAGGGAATTATGACAATGTGGTAATGAACCATTCCATGGTAGAGGTTGGAAATATATATATATATATATATGGGTTGATAATTATTACTAGTTTAACATTATTCATTCCTCTCAAACCCTTTCTTATTCAAGATCCTCCTTTTTAGAGAATTTTTTTCATCCAATTATAGATCATAATAATTTAAATTCATTTTCTTCATCGCTCTTTGATATGAGGTGTGTACTTTAATGGATTATATTTATTGTCTTGATAATGAATGTAACATCCTACTACCTTGATCAGGTAATTTTACCAATTTTCTAAATCCACTTTTTGTTAAAAATCCTTTTATATCATTTTTTCTGGGTTTATTATAGACTGTAGAACAGGTACATACCATGTACCTGAAGTACACACCATGTACATATTGCTGGTTTCAAGTCATGAATGGGGAGGTCACGCCGTGAGATGGTACATGTTGTGTACCTGAATTACATGTCATTTAGGGGCTAAATACTTTATTTTTAACCTGAGGTTATGGGTTTTTCTGTGTACTTATCTAGCATGGCCTACACATCGTACCCCTTACTACACATCGTGACTCAACATGCACCCATCTTTAAATAATGCTTTTGGAATTTTTTCTCGGTCCATTTGTTTCAAGTAATTATGTCTCTCAACCTCGAGATGTTCTGGTTCGATTTTGAGAGACACAACACCTTCTAGATCAAACAAAATGGCTTGGTATCTTCATTTTTATTGCGGTATGATTCCTGGGTAAGTGTTCTCCCTCATTCTTCGAGTTTATCCCCTTCTCCCCTCTTGGGTTTTCAAAGGATCATCTGGTGATGGATGGATCCATATCTTGTGGTGTTGGATCTTTCTCCTAGGTAGAGTTTTGAGATCTCCTTCACCTTCATCCTCATTGACGGGAGTCATTGCGAGTGCCATTCTTCCAGAAAGTGGTAGGTGGTTCCGTCACGACTTTCCAAATTGTTTACCATCGTATTACATGATTTATTTTGATTGCTGATTTAAATTCAATTTCTTAACCATTCTTTCAATTTCTTCGATAAAAACCCAATTCCAATGAATTAGAGGATTTGAAATGGTTTTGTCATGGAAATTTAGAAAACCCTTAATTCCGTTGAATTGTGGTGGCTTTAGGGAAATTATACAATTTAAATAGTTGAATTTAAATAATGGATTTGATAGAATTGTTTTAAATTAAAAATTTTAATTTAATTGGGAAATGAAACTTTTAAAAATACGGAAATTTTTTCTAATGAATTTCAAATCTGCTAATGGTTTAAAATGATATGATAGACACCCAATGGGTTTATCATGTAAAAATGCATGTTTTTGAATAAAACCTATTTTGGTTTTAAATGCAATGAAATTAGAATTTTTGAAATGGAATAATGGGATTGATCATATTTTTATTAGTCTTAAAATAGTTCTACAATCACATAAGAGCACAAGAAATCCTTATTTTGTGAGTGAGTTATTTGGAAACACTCTAGGGTACAACAAAATTCTATAACATACAAGCAACAGGTCACATCCCTGATTGGTTGGTGTCTAGTCTCCTTTGGCCAGTGTCATAGGGACGTGTGTATACACATTTTTCTATATTCACATAGAGATTGTAGAATCCTATATCTAGTTAATACTATCATACCTTTTAAAATATGACCATGTTTCTCTCTTGTTTATTTATATTTGAGATATAAATGCTTGTAAATTTATTTTGAACTGGTTTACATGCCTAAAGAATTTATATAAACTTTTTTATATAATTTTTTTACTAAATCCATTGTTTTATAAATATTCCATCTCTTTTAATGTAATCGTTGTGCTTTGAATGTAATTTAAATTATTCCAATAATGTATAGAAAGTTTTGTTTAAATATGATTTTAAATTTAAAAAACTATTTGTTCTGAAAATTTGAAATATTTTCTTTGTATAATCTATTTTAGGAATCTGCTATGGAATCATGGGTGGTATCCTACTAGGATTAGTCTCACACCCTACTTTTTCCTTCAGTTGATTGTAGAATTTATTCTTCCAGGACCGAGCAACGTGATGGGATCTCTAGGAGGTGGATCTAACTGTTGAGATTTGGACATGGTAAATTGTTTCTAAAAGGACCTTAGGGCTTATTTCTTGTTTATTACCTTAGGTAGTAGTAGTTTTTCTTTTATGCCTCATTGTATTCTGGTACCCTTACTCCATGTGGAGTTTTCTTCTTGATATGCATACAATATTTTATCTTTCACATCAACAATCTTGTAGAGAAATTATTCCCACTTGTATGTTGTATGGTGGAATGTGTTAGTCGCCAACCCGTGGGGGCAGGGAACTCCCTTCGGGTCATGTCAGTACTAGCTCAGATATCAGGTTACTAGGGTACCTAGGCTGGTTCATGACAAATTTCTATCAAAGGAGGTTGTTGATCATTTCATTGAATTCGTTATGCATTTTTTAAATCTTATCATGACTTAGGAGGTAATTACAATTAGTTGTTTGGACATCCATCACCACAATGAACCTTATGTTTCCAGGGGTGTTTAGGGAAATATTTCTTCAGGATTAATTCGAGTATTTTCCATATGGGGATTTAGATATAGAGAAATATAAATCTTGTTTTTTCATTATATTGATAATATTATCACTTTCTACTTAGTTTGGGTGTCAATCTAAGGTATTATTCTATCTGCTGATGTTGTGTAGAATCATGCCTCCGAGAAGACATTTGAATTAGATATAGGAAAATGAATCTGATGTACCTCATCAATTAAATATAACTATTTATATGAATCTAGATGAGGTGATTGTGCACACTATCCAAGATATGGGACATGCACCACCTCTAGTTCTATCTCAAGATCCAACTATGGATCCTCAAGGGGATGTTCTTTGGAGACATTCTCAAGAGTTACTTTTCAAAAATCCAGTAGTATTGTAATTCTCCACTGATCCTCAACATTTTATGGAATGGTTGGTCAAGATAAAATGTATATTTGAGTTATTGGAGACCCCAAAAGTGACAAGGGTGAACTGTGTCACCTTCGTGCTAGAGGGACCGAGAAGGATATGGTGGGACACGATGGTGATGGTAGGGAAACTTAAGGGATTATAGTGGAAATACTTCCAATTTATTTTCACCAATCAGATTTATCCAGAGTTCATGGTGTTGGATAAGGCTATTGAGTTTTTCAAGAATGAGAAAACTAAAAAAACTATGACTGGGTATTCAAATCACCTTTCTGAGCTGGTTCAGTTTGTTCCTGAGATTGTATCTAATGGGAGGATGAAGGATCAACAGTTCAATTTGGGACTTCAATCAGATATTTTTTCTCAGGTATTCTTTCTAAATATTCCTGCTTATGTTGATGTGATGGATAGGGTGATGATAGTTGATATGGACTTGGATGGCATGTTAGGGTTGATGGGAGTTCATTTTTCCCAATGGAAGTGTTGGTTCCTTTAAAGAAAAAAGGATGTGTGATGATCTTCATGGCAGTTCTCGATAGTAGATTCATTCCAGACCTCCTACAGTTCTTGGATAATGTTCCTTGACTTACTACCAGTGTGCCATGCCTGGATATTTTATGAGTTTTTTCACTAAGGCACCCAAGAACTATTGCTCCTATAGACATTTAGGAAACTTATAGAGGTTTTTCCATCACATCTCTACTCCTCTTAGTGGAATAGGATCATCAACTCCTCTTAACATTAGGGGCAATCAAATAATTTATTTTCAAACGGGTTACAACAATAGGAATCTAGAATGAAGCTTCTTCATGTAGTGGAAAAGTATCCAGAATAAGAAGACACGAGCCCAGTGACTATGAGAGGTACCATTAGCATTTCTTCTTCATTAGTGACTACAATTTTTTGATACTGGTGCATCTCACTATTTTATTTCAACCAATATTTTTATGCAGATTAATCATCCTATAGAGAAACTATCTTTTTCAATGGATATTACTACACCCCTTAGTATGAAAAGAGAGCATGGTCTCTGCAGTCATGCTTGTGTCATCTCTCTACTAGATTTCAAGATAGATTAGATATTTCTGGTTTTTTATATGAAATCTATTGAAATCATATTCGGGATGGATTGGATCATTCCCAACAATGCCCAAATTTATTATTATCTTCGAAGTGTTTACTTTACTATGATTAGTGTTGTGCCCCAGTTTTTAAAGGAGAATGTGACCCAAGGTCGATCATAGATGAACCTTCTTATCCAGAGTTGGACAATGTGATATCAGTGTTTTCTGTTGACATGGAGTGAGGTTTCATGGGTGTTGATCTTCCTCTAGTTGTGGCTAATTTTTCTAATGTTTTTATTTCATACTTATTGGGTCTACCATCGATGTGAGAGGTTGAGTTTTCTATTGACTTAATGTGTGGTACTCAACTGGTCTATATCCCCTATTAACACATGGTACCAGCTGAGCTGAAATAGATAAAGTCTCAATTGGATAATCTTCTTGAGAAAGGATTAATTATTCCATCTGTCACCTTGGGCAGCTCTGGTTCTTTTTTCTAAGAAGGCTGATGGTTCCCTGTTCTTATGTGTTGATTGCCGAATGATCAATCGAGTTACGATAATGAAAAAAATACCCATTATCACATATTGATGATCTTTTTGATCAGTTTAAAGGGGAGAAGTGGTTTTTAGAGATCGAACCTCAATCTGGTTACCATCAGTTTAGGATAAAAAACCTGACATTCAAAAAACATCCTTTCGGAGCAGGTGTAGTCACATTGAGTACCGTGTTATGACCTTTGGTTTGAAAAATGATCCTTCTATTTTTATGGATTTAATGAACAAGATTTTAGATAAGTATCTGGATACTATTGTGGTAGTCTTTATCGATGACATACTTGTTTACTCCAAGTCTGAGATGGATCATGTACAATATCTTAGAATAGTTTTGAATCTACTATGAAATCACCAACTTTATGACAAGCATTCAATGAGTGATTTTTGGATTTGAGAAGTGTAATTCTTAGGACACGTGGTGTCTGAACAGGGTGTATCAATTGATCCCAAAAAGGGGAATATTCTTATGAATTAGGAGAAACCATGAAATATATTCATAATTTGGAGATTATTGGGCTTATCTGGATATTGATGTATGTTAGTGAAAGAATTCATGAAGCTGGATTCTACAATTACTACTCTGACTCAAAAGGGGGTGAATATTGAATGGGATGATAAATTTCAGAGTTATTTTGTTGAGATGAAGCATCTGTTGACTATTGCACTGATGCTGACTCTTCCAGAATCCAGGAAGGGTTATATGGTCTTTAGCTGAGTTGATGATTCTTTTGGTGGAAATTCCATTTTGGAGAAAGGTTTACGGTTTATTCAGACCACAAAAGCATGAGTTATATCTTCTCTAAAAAATATTTGATTCTTTGTTAGTGTAATTTGGTGGAGTTCCTACAGTCTTCTGACTTTGACATCACATATACAATGTGGAATGTGAATGTCACTACTGAAGCTTTGAGTAGGAAATATTTGACCCAGTTAGTGAATGATTCTTCATAAGAGTGGAACTTGATGGCTCTCTTTTCTCAGTTGAATATAGGAGTTTGGGAGGAAGGGGATAATGTTTCTTTATCTAGTTTTCACTTGACGTCTACCCTTTTAGAGATGTTTATTAAGGGTAAAGAGCTTGATGATGAGTTTCATAGCATTATAGAATCCCTTTATAGTGGGGAGAGAGTTTCTCATTGGTCATTATATATAGAGGGTGTTATATACTCTTAGAATTGATTCATTGTGTCATTAGCGGTGAGAATGGAAGTGATGGGGGATTTCCAAAATTATCAGTGGGTTGTGCACCCAGGAATCAAAAAATAGTTCTTTAAAAAGAGGCAGAAATTCTGGTGGCCATGTATGAGATGATACACTGCTGAGTTTGCCTCTCGTTGTTATACATTCCAATAGGTGAAAGGCGGGCACCATGAGCCTTTGGGTTTCATTCAACCAATTCCAGTCCCTACTGGGAAGTGGGATGAGATCTTTGTGGACTTTGTGGTTGGGTTTCCTCATACCCAGAGAAGGAATAATGCAATATGGGTTGTGATTAATAGGCTGACCAGGTCGTCTCACTTTATACCCATTTGTGATACAAACAAAGTTAAGGAGTTTAGAAATATCTATATGAAATAGATTTTTCTATTTCACGGAGTTCCGTCTACTATAGTATCTTATAGAGATCCTCATTTCACATATCGCTTTTGGAGAGGTCTTCAAGAGGAACTTGGATCTTAGGTTCATTTGAGCACAACCTATTATCTGGATTCATATGGACAAATAGAATGAGCTATACAGATTATTGAGGATATTATTTGTGCCTACGTACTCAAATTCGGTGGGGATTGCGATAATCTCATTGGGTTGGATGAGTTCTCTTATAAATATGTTTACTACCCAGCTATCATATTGAATCATTTTGTGGCCCGGTATGGCCATCCTTGTAAATCTCTGTTGTTTTGGTCAGAGGCTGCTGAAAGTTCTTTGGTTGGGCCAATATTGATGAAAGATACGACATATAATATTCAGCTAATTCATTAGAGGATTTTGAAATAAAATAGTCGATATATGTCTTATGATGACCAACGTCATAGGGCGTTGGGGTTCTTAGTTGGTGACTAGGTGTTCTTAATGGTTTCACCTCGGTTGCATCTTCAATGGCTTGGGAAGTAAGGGAAGATCTATCCTCTCTTTGTTTGACCCTACGAGATAGTTGAGAAGCTGGGGAATGTTTCATACCGTTTGGAACTTCCACCACAGCTGATGTCAATACATAATAGGCTCCATGTATCACATCTGAGAAAGTATATATCGAATCCATCTCAAATTCTGATATGAAGTGATCATGAGATCAAGACTGATTTATCTTTGACTAAGAAACTAGTGTGGATAGTTGATTCTGAGACCAAGGTACTTCATGGGAGGATGATACCTTTTCTTTGTGTGTTATAACAACTTTGTACTGATAGTCACAAGACATGGGAATGTGAGGCACTAATGAAAGAGTAGTGGCTTAATCTATTTGGCATATAAGTTTCTTAATAAGATTTTAGGGGGCATAAATTTTTATGGTGGGGAGCTTGTTACCTCACGTTACCTTGATCAGGTAATTTCCCACCTTTTATAAGCCCCTTTTTTTAAAAAAATCATTTTATGTGATTTTTCTAGATTTACTGCAAACTGAAGAATAGGTACATGTCGTGTACTCGAATTACATGTCATGTACTTGGTTTTCGTTATAGGTCTTTAATGGGTAGGTCACGTCATGTGTTGGTACACACCATGTACCTTAAGTACACATCTTTTAGGGGATAAATATCAGATTTTTAACCAGAGGCGATGGGTTTTTAGTGTAATTATCCAGTGTGGTCTACACGTTGTGACCCCTTAGTACACGTCATGACTCGGCCCGTGCCTAGCTTTAAATAATCTGTTTGATGGTTTTTCTTGGTCCCTTTGTTTCAATTCCTCATGGATCTCAACCTATAGAAGTTCTTTGGAAATTTTGAGAGACTGAACTCCTTCCGGATAGAACCAAACAGCTTGGGATCTTTGTTTTTATTGTGGTGTGATTCTTTGGTAAGGGTTCTTCCTCATTCTTCAAGTTTATATCCTTCTCTCCTCTTGGGTTTCCAATGGATCTTTTTGGGATTGATGTATCCATGTCTTCTGTTATTGGATCTTGCATCTAGGTAGAGTTTCTAGATTTCACTCACCTTCTTCCTTGTTGATAGGTGTCATTGTGAGTGTCTTTCATTGGGAAATAGGTAGGTTGTTCTATCATGAATTTCCATATTTATTATCGTAATATTGATTGATTTATTTCAATTTATAATTTAAATTAAACAGATTAATATTGCTTTCAATTTCTTTGATAAAAAACCCAATTTATTGAATTGGTGGATTTGAAATGGTTTTGGCACATAAATTTTTAAAACAACTAATTCCATTGAATTAGGGTGGGTTTATGAAAATTTTATGATTTAAATTGTTGGATTTAAATTAGGGATTTGATGAAAATGTTTTGAATTAATTAATTTAATTTAATTGGGAAAATAAATAGTGAAAAATATGGAATTGGTTTTGAATGAATTTCAAAATTGTGAATAACTTAAAATTATTTGATATAATCCCAATGGTTTTATATTGTGAAAAAAATCACATTATTGAATAAAACCTATTTTGGTTTTAAATGGAATGAAATTTTAATTTTTGAAATGGAAGAAAGGGATTGATCATATTTTAACCAGTCTTAAAATAATTTGCACATCATGTAAGAGTAAACGTAAACCTTATGTAGTTTTTGAGATATTTGGATAAACTCTATACTATGAAAATGTTCTAAAACATAAATTCAGTGGGTCACATCCCCGATGTGTTGGTAACAGTCTCCATTGGCAAGTTTCATAGCGACATGTGTATACACATTTTTCAGAGTTCACATTGAGAGTGGGAAATATTATAGCTGGTTAATACTATGATACCATTTGGAAGATGACCATGTTGCTAACTTGTTTATTTATATTTGAGAAATAAATTTATTCCAATGTTGTTTTAACTTCTTTAAATGTCTGCAGATTTTATATAAACTATTTTATATGAATATTTTACTTAACCGATTATTTTTGAAATATTACATCTCTTGTAAAGTAAAGACTATGCTTTTAATGTAATTTTCATAATTTAGAAAATGTATAAAATGTTTGGTTTAAATAATATTTTAAATTTTAAAACCTATTTTTTCATTTAAATTGAATGATTTTTAAGACAATCTATATTTGGACTATGTTATGGAATACTTGGTAGTATCCTACTAGGATCAGGCTCAAACCCTACTTTTTTCCTTCAGGTGTTTATATACTTTCTTTTTCAAGGATCGGGAAAAGGGAACGGATCTCTTAGAGGTGGATCCAGCTATTTAGCTTTGTAATTTGTGAATTTTGTCCTTAGGGACCTTGGGGTAGTTTTCTTGTTTAGTACTTTGGGTTGTAGTAATTTTTATTTAATGCCTCGTTGTATTCTAGTACCTTTACGACCTATGGAGTTTTCTTCTTGATATGTATATTGTCTTTTATATTTATCTTTTGTATTATTCTACCAAAATCATTCCCACTTGTATGTTGTATGATGCTAGGTGCTGGTTTCTAGCTTGTGGGGATCGGGAACACCCTTCGAGTCATGTCAGGGTCGTCTTGGTTGTCGGGTTACTGGGCTATCCTGGCTGGTTTGTGACAATAAATGTGATGATAGTGGATCAAGTAATATTCTCTTGGATTCATTAGTGACCAGATTCATTTATATTGATTTCTAATTGATAAAATTAATTTTGTTAGGTGATTTATGAGCATTCATATTAAATTATGTATCATTAAATTTCTTGATACTTCATGGAACCTTATATTGTTCCTTTTTAATCATAAAACTATTCCTTTGAAATACCATTGAATCTAATGGTACTAAATCTCATTAATTGTTACCCCCATCGAAATTAATGATATGAATTATCAAAATTTCCGTGATTGGAACCCTCTCATTAAAGCATATATGATTTAAATTTGTGTACCACTCTACCACTTTACACAACTCCAAACAATAAATTATAATAAGAAAATTTCATGATCATCCCTTGGGATCAGTTAATATGGGATGTATTGGGGAAAGGGGTTTCTTTTTAACATATGAATTTTTTATTGAAATCTTCCCTCGGGCTTTGTATCTTAAATTAGGTTTAGCAGAAGGGGTTATTTTTTGTCTTCCCTTCTTGTGTTTCTTCCTTCTCTCAAATTTAGTGTTTTTAGTGGAAGTGGGTATGCTTTATTTCCTCTTATATAATATCTGAAGATTAAATTTTCCATTCATATAATAACGCCTCTTGGATTACTATAATTTTTTAACTAGTATTTCATTGATATTTTATTGTATATAATTGTTTTGTATCATATATTTATACGATACACAGACTAGATTATGAACTTTATATGGAAATGTAACCATTTTTTAGATTACTCTTTTTCCACTGTTGAAATTTTCATTTGGTAAATTTTATTTTTATATGATTCTATACAGATATGGATTATTGTAATACCCCAACCCCAGAAGCCGAGAGTCAGTTCATTATTTTAATACATTGGCATGATTAAAAGGAATTATGTCCCAAAATACCAATCAGTTTAACAGTATTGGAAAATAGATTACATACATGAACGTTACATTACACATTCAAAGATAAAAAACAACATAAATAATCCATTTAGAACACCATTATTACCCTATATTAACCCTTCATATCAAAAATAATACAATTTTTAGAATCCAGGGAAAAAACATAAGAAAGGGGTGAGCTCAGATGCTTAGTAAGGGTAAATAAATTAGTGAAAGCTATAAAATTTTAAGGCAAGATTCGTAATAGAAAAAAAAACCTTTTAAACATAAACCTTAACATAATATGGAGAAAATAAATCAAACATTACCATATAAACATGCACTTGGATAATCTACTAGTTTAATAATCACATGTAATAATTAATTTCATAATGAGGGAATGCATAATATTGGACATCATTACCACATAGTCAAGGCCTCATACCAAGACTACAAATATTTTTTTTAAGGCATTGTGACAAGACACCAATTTGTCTCATAAGATCTACCACTGAATCGAGGGGCTATAGCGGTCCCCACCCATCACTTACTAAGTCTAATGAATTCCTCGTATGAAAATGTTTAAGCGTAACATAAAAATTCGTATTAAAACTAATATACAAAATGTGAATACATCAACAATAAACCATGAAGGGTATAAAAGTAGAACATCCACAATAAAATATATCATAACTCATTCAATACAATATGAAATATAGTATTATAATAAATCAACCTTATTCAAGAATAATATTCAGTAAAAAATGTTTACATAGTTGAAAATGATCAGTAAAACTTTTGGAGAGAAATATCCTGTTTTTTGAAATCATGTAAAATTCAACATTTATAAAGGAATTAATTTGAAATAATTTTTGAATTAAAGTGCCCCATACCACTTTGAAACATTTTAAAAGAATTAAAATTTTAAAGAAATCATGTCCATATAAATAAATCTTTAACCCCATTTAGAAAATCTGGACATTAATGAGAAATATTTATAAGAATAAAAATTTAAAACATTTAAAATGATGTTTTAGTTAAAGTGTGCCTTAAAAGTATAATTCTTAAATGTATTTTATGAAACATGGACATTGATAATAAATATTTCCTACAAAATACTTACACATTAATAATCTCAGATAATAATGAGAATGAGGAATTAACCCTAACCTTGCACTTTCATTTGTTTGAGGGTAAGTTTAACCTCTTGTATAATGACCATAGTATGTTATTATATTATACCATAACAATATTCATATTTAATATATCATACATGATTCATTTATGACTTTATACTACCCAATTAATAATTATTTCCATGTCAAACTAACATTTTGGGTAATAATCACTTTCTTTATCTTACGTGTTTTAACTTGTTATTATTGATCGTATCATTTAAAAATGATTTAAATAATTATAGAATATAAAAAATTATTTATATATCATATATATTTAGAGTATATATATGTATAATAGATAGATATATGAAATGGAAAACTTCGTTTATGGAGATGGTAGGCCATGCATACTTATAAATGTTGTTTCCGTTTTCATATCATATTGAACAGATGTAAGTGAATAATATTTATGTAAATACATTTATATATATTTATAGTATCATTATTATTTCATATATTACATACTTATTAATAATATATATTTTATAATCATCGTTAAATGGTGAACGTGGAAATGAATCTCCTCGCTTCATGGAGACGGTAAGCCATACGTACGCATGAGCGACGATATAATTCAATTGATGGTGAAATCATATGTAATTTGAAAGTATATTATATATAATGTTTCATTAACATGTTATATTTATTATTTAAATAAATTATTCGCATTATTATACCCATCCAAATAATGAACTGTTAAATAACAAAGTACAACACGACATGGAGACGGTAAGTCGTACGTATGCACATATGGTGAATTTGTAATTAATAGGATGGATAGAATAACGAATATGTTTGTACCACATTTATAATAAAATCTTAGTATGTATAAGGTACTAGAGTTATTATTTTGGTATGGAAAAACCAAGAAAGGGAATGTGGAAGAAGAAAATAACTTTGAAATAGGTGATAAAATAATTACCTCTTATTTGGGTGTTTCCATTTGATTTGAACAAAAGGGATCATTATTTTGTCTTTATACTCAAGTTAATTCCTACAAAATTAATTGAGATATGTTGGGAGGATATTTTTTCAGGTTTTGGCTGAGCCAAATGGATTTTTATGTGTGGTTTTGAGAGAAGGGTAAGTACCCTTTTATAAGTTAGGTTAGGGTCACTTTAGGAAATGTTTCAAATATTATTTTATTATAAAATCATTTTCGGTTTCTAATGGATCCAAATTGATTTATTTCTGAGATAAGTTGGGTATGGGTCTAAATCATCTTAAAAAATAGGTTTTAGACAAATTTAGGTCACCATATTAACCCTATCCTTTAGATTTAACTCTTATTTAAATTGTTTAACTTTTACCATGTCCTCTTGTATTATTAAAATAAATGGTTATTAAACATAATATCAAAAACCAAGATAACCCCAATAAGTTCATTATTGAAATATCTAATCTTATCTAAGTCCTTTGGACGAACCTTATATTTTAGGAGAATTTTATCATTTAGTAAAATAATATTTAATTTAAAAACTCATTTATGTCAATTTTGACACTATTTACTATTTGGTTTTTGTGAAAGTCATGACAACATTATTACTTCAAAAAAAATTCATTGACTTAACCCTAAAATGTCATATTAACCTATAAATTTTTTTCAATGCATCAAATGTCTCAATTTGAATTTATTTTGATATTTATAACATCAATTGTTTTAATCTTTCATTAATAAAGTAATTATTACATCAACATTTTTTCATAAATAAATTAAATTATTTAAAGTATAAAAATTATAAATAAAATACAATGATTTTGTAAATATTTTTATATTTCTAATAAATATTTTTAGTCAAATTTATATTATGTATAACCCTATATTAAAAATTGTTTAGTTATTAAACTTTGAATTTTATACTTTTAACTTTTCTTTAAATAAAATAATAATAAATGTCCTAATCTAATCCATGTGGATCAAATCAGTTTATATTTTATTCCTAAGGTTTATTTTGGTCTAAAAACTCTTATCCAATAGAATTAGGACATGTTTTAGGATAATTATAACATCATTTTTACTTTTAATTACCCTATTTACTTTTAAGAGTGGTAAATGAAATTCAAAAGTTACTATTCACCAAAAATTATTTTCATTTAATTGAACCACATTTTACTTACTGATGTCAACTATGTCTCTCATATTTTTGAAATTCAATTCACAAAAAGATTCAAATTACATTTTACACAAATTTGCAAATGTTCCTAGAAGGTGGGTAAAAGACGGTAAAAGTTCTATAAAATTTTATATATCTAAACTTTTTATAAAACAACTCCAATGAATTACATTGAACTAATATATGTATTATGTAACTATTTTGACATAAAATAAATTTAAATAAAAAAAATTAAATAAAAAGTCGGTTTTAAATAATGAAGTTTTGTTTTTACTATTCATAAAAAACTTGAAAGTTTTAAAAAAACCAAAAATCAACCCTAAGATAATATTCTGAATCAAAAAATGATTTCTATTTTAAAAAATAAAAAACGTAGAAGTTTGATTATTTAATTTTAAATTAATTCCCTTTTTCAAAACCAGAAAGAGGTGTTTTGGGATGTTAACACTATCAAAAGATTGATATGTGTTTATATCCAATTTAAAAGTGAAATTATTTATAATGAACAACATTGGATTAAATGATAAAATATAATCTAATTATACATAAAAACCATTAAAATTTATAATTTAACACTATAAATTATTTGAAATAAAAAATTAGTTTTCAATTAAAATTTAGTATCTTTCACTGTTGATCAAAATATGATAGTTATCGAAAAAACACCAAAAACTTATCCAAACTAAATTTTTGTGTCCTGATTATAAAAAATAATTTAATTTCATTAAATTTAACACATAAAACTGTAAAATAATGGATTAAAAAGGGTTCGACATTATAAAGTGGAAAAACTACATTTTTTAAAAATACTTCTTTTATCTAAAAAATTGAATTTGTCTTTATATTATGTCTAAGAAACACAAAATATAAATGTTAAAATTATATGGGATATATATAAAATTCAAATTTTGGATATTATTATTCATAATATCTATTTAAATGGGTTGTTTGATAGGTCGTGGTGGTCTTGAACTCGGTGTTGTGTACATCGAACGCTATTATATTATTCAAAGAGAAACGTACCGTGGAATCTTGGAGTGTCAAATTATTCCCACCTTCAATAATTTATGTCCTAGAAAGTTTAAATTGTACTTCAAAAAGAAAAGGCTAAAAAATAGAAAATACCATTGTGGAAAACCCACATCAAAAATATGGTTATTAAAATTTAATCTTACGAAGAGTGAAAGAGAAATGAAAAATTCACCACCAAATTATGATTTCGAATAGGAGAACATTGGTGGAAATTATAGTTAGAAGAAAAATGTAAATATTTATAGGGAGTGATTGAGTTCATCAATCAAAAACATGTGAATAGAAAATTGAGGGCCTCAAAGCCATAAATCTATGATGATTTAAAATATAATCACTTCAACAAATAATAAGGTATTATGATGTCACATTTTTTGTTTTAAGATCCTTTACCTAAAGGTTCAGAATTAATTTCATCATTGAATAAGTAAAAAATAATTCATGAAAAGTTGAGTTCTATCCGATAACTAATTTCTACCACAAACTCATCTTTCACTTCAAAAGATAATAGAACACACAAATATTATATTTATCCTAATAATATAGGGTTCCAAAAAAATAAATTTATATTTCATCTATTGGCCCATTTAAAAAAAACTACATTATATAGTCCAGGACATCATGTAGGCTAGTGGTCGGTGATGCACCATTGTCGCCCATCGGTTGTGGGTTCAAGTCTCACAGACTTTCCGGATGTGACAGGTGGTCACCCGACCTCCGGGTTTTCGTTTTTATAACAATCCAAAAATAATATTAAGAAATATTTAAACCTTAAACAATAGTATCCAATGTCCAACTTAATCCAATCCAACCATTATAGTTATCCAAAATACTTCTATCCAAACTCTCTCTAAAAGGCATCTAAATTCCAAAATAAATTGTAACATTAGATTCCCCAAATAACATAATGTTTCTCTTATTATCACATACTGAAAATATGAATACCATTAGCATATTAATACCTTAATAAAAATAAAAAATTATTGCAGTACAATTATTATATATATCACGTTCTTATTATAACCAAAATATAATTCATTAATCCAAAATCCCAAATACATTAATTATTCCACTTCAACTGTAGTAACATCATAAGACTGGCCTTTCTCCCATGGCCTTTTTCGGAGGTAAGTTTCCTTGGCACTTAGGAAATTTATTTACATAATGACCCATTTATCTATAATTTTAGTATTCAACGTTGATAGCCTCTTTCTTTCCCATGAAATCACGAGCCTAGTGACCTTTTCCTCCACATTTTTAGCAAACTCTAATTCCTTTTAGGCAATTACCATGGTGTTTATTCCCACAATTATCACATAAGAAAAAATCCTCCTTTCCATATTTTACTTTTTCTATCTCTTTCTCCACCTTTATTTTCTTATCTCTATTTACTTTATTGTCATAAGACTTAGAGAGTTCCTTTTTTGTCATGATAGCACACAAATCTATATTTTCATACAATGAGAAGGATTGTGATGCTAATTCTCGATAGAGAAATGTTTTTAACCCATCAAAGAATTGACCAATCTTACTATTTGAGTTATGTATATAATCTGATGCATGCCTTGATATCCTTGTAAGGTTAGCTTCATACTTTATGACATTCTCATCCTCCTTTTTCCACAGACTCAGAAATTGTCTTTCAATATCTACTTGACGGTCACGAGGAAAGTATTTTTAAAAGAATTTTTTTTAAATACCACTATTCCATATTTGATACTTCTTAATCCTCATTTTTTGTTTTGAATAAATAACCACCATTGATCTTCATCTCTTGTGAGGTGATAAACTGACAAGATAAGTTTTTACCTTTCGCTACTCCCCAAATAATGAAAAAAATTCTCTAAGGAACTTATCCATTGATAAAATAAAAATGGATTTTTTAGTCCCATTGAATGTTGGTGGTTGTTTCCTCATGAATTAGTCTAACATTGATCCTCCACAATGTGGATCCGGGTGCTCTATATAGGTAAGGTTATTATTTATAACCTGAGTGAGTTGTCCCAGTATTGTTATAAGATGATCAGAACCAGTTGCATCACCTAATCCACTATAATTATCCTTAGTATGAGGGAAATACCTACATGGATTACATGTGTTTATATGGTTTACATTCCTTCCATTGGGTTCCATTTCTAAACACTGGCATACACAACATTAGTTTGTGAATCATAATACAAAATACTAAAATAGTGAAATACGTAACATAAATTGAAAAATTTATGCATATAATCCTTATTAATAAACAAATGTTTTCATTGAATAATTATTTACTCCTAAATCCATCATAATGGTTTTTAAAGAAAATATGATTTATCCTAAGCAGATCTCCCAGGAGTGTCGTAACCAAGAGTGCAACAAGGCCTGTTTTTGGGTACAAGGATACCCCAGGTCAAGCCTGAAACTCCTTATTAGAGTTTTCACTCCTAGGTGCATCTGTTCCAGAGCAACCTCTATCTACTGGTATCCAGACTGGGATGTATTTCTTGGAAAATACATAAAATCTCTATATTACCAAAATTCGAGGAAGTTCTTCTATTATAATCCTCAAAGTCTATCTTAGTGTAATATTTCAAAATTAGAGTTTATATAAATATATCTCCAAGGTTTTTTCTAAACATACTCTAATACCTACTATAACGCCCCGAACATAGAATCCCAGAGCCAGTTCTTTATTTTAATACATTGGCATGATTACAAGGAATCAGGTCTCAAATGACCAATCAGTTTAGCTGTCTTGGAAAATAGATTACTTACATGAACGTTACATTAAAAAATCAAACATAAAACACAACATAAATAATACATTGAGAACTAAATTATTCCCCTAGATTAACCCTGCATATCAAATATAATACACTTCTTGAAATCCTGGGAAAACAAACATAAGAAAGGGGTGAGCTCAGATGCTTAGTAAGGGTAAATAATTTAGCAGAAGCTATAAACTTTTAAGGCAAGATGTGTAATAAAAAAAATATCATTTTAAAGATAAACTTGATCATAATATGGAGAATATAAATCAAAAATTACCATATAAAAATTCACATGGATATTCTCCTAGTTGAATAATCAAATGTAATAATTAATTTCATAATGAGGTAATGTCTAACATCGGACATCATTACCACATAGTCACGGCCTCGTGCCAAGACAAAAAATAAATTTTTTGTCATGGCCTTATTCTAAAACACTATTTTTTATAATGAGACCTACTGATGCATCGAGGGGCAATAGCAGGCCCCACCCGTCACTTTCTATGTCCACTGCATTCCTCATATGAAAATGTTGAAACATAACATAAACATTTGTATTAAAACTAGCATACAAAATGTCAATACTTCAACCACAAACCATAAAGGGTATAAAAATAGCACATCCATGGTCAAAAATATCATAAATCATTTGATACAATATGAAATATTTTATTATAATAAATCAATTTTAATCCAAAATAATATCCAGTATAGAATGTTCACATAGTTGAAAACGATCAGTAAAACTTTTTGAGAGAAATATACCTTCTTTTGAAATAATTTAAAAGTAACAAATTTATAAAGGAATTAATATAAAATAGAATTTTTTAATAAAATTTTCCCATACTAGTTTTATTCTTTTGAATGGAATTAACATTTTAAAATAATCATGTCCATGTAAATAAATTTTTAAAACAATTTTAAAAACACGAACATTAATGAGAAAGAGTTAGAAGAATAAATGTTTAAAACATCTAAAATGATGTTTTAGTTAAATAGTAACTTAAAAGAATTATTTTTAAATGTCATTTATGAAACATGGAAAAGGATAATAAATATGTCCCAGAAAATACATACACATAAACAATCTTGGATAATAATAAGATTGAAGAATTAACCCTTACCTTGCACTTTCATTTTCTTGAGGGTACATTTAACCTCTTGTATAATGACTATAGTATGTTATTAAATTATAACATAACCATATTAATATTTATTATATCATACATGATTCATTTATGGATTTATACTATGCATTTAATAGTTATTTCTTTGTTAAATTAACATTTCGATTAACAATAACTTTCTGTATCGTACGTGATTTAACTTGTTATTCTTGATTGTATCAGTTAGATGATGATTTCAATACATCAAGAATAAAAACAATGATTTATATATCATATAAATTTAGAATATAAATATGTATAATATATATATATATATGAAATGGAAAACAATGTTTATTGAGGTGGTAGAACGTACGTACAAATAAACGTTGTTTCCATTTTCATATTGTATCAAAAGGAAGTAAGTGAATGAGATATAGGTAAATACAAAAACATTCATATATATATATATCCAATAGAATTATTATTTAATATATTAAATACTTATTAATAATATATATTTTTATAATCATCATTGAATGGTGAACGTGGAAATGAGTCTCATCATGTCGTGGAGACGGTAAGTCGTACGTACGCACCAGCAATGATATCATTATATTGATGGTGAAATAATATGTAATTTGATATTATATTATATATAAACAATCATTAAAATGTTTTATTTATTATTTAAATCAATTATACTCATTATTATATACATCCAAACTATGAAGAATTGAATAAGAAACTACACAACGACGCAGAGACGGTAAGCCGTACGTACGCACATATGGTGACTTTGTAATTCATAGGATGAATAGAATAATGAATATGGTTGTATCATTTTTATAATAATATGTCAGTATGTAGAAGGTACTAGAGTTATTATTTTGGTATGGAAGCAACCATGAAAGAGAAAGTGGAAGAAGAAAAGAACATTGAAAGAGGTGATAAAATAATTACCACTTCTTTGGGTGTTTCCTTTTGATTTGAACAAAAGGGATCCATAGGTTGGATTTATTCTCAAGGTAAGGCCTCTATGTTGAATTTAGGTATGTTGGGAGGAGATTTTGGTAGGGTTTGGCCGACTCAAATGGATTTGGAGGTGTGGTTTTGAGAGAAGGGGAAGTAACCTTTTATAAGAGAGTTGATGGTCACTTTAAGAAAAGTTTGAAATGTTATTTTATTATAAAATCATTTTCGGTTTCTAGTGGATCCAAATTGATTTATTTAAAATATAAGGTTGGGATGGATCAAAATCCACTCAAATAATTGGTTTTAGACAAGTTTAGGTCACCATATTAACTCTATCTTTTATATTTAACTCTTAGTTAAAAAGTTTAACTTTTACCATGTCCTCTTGTATTTTTATAATAAATAGTTAATAAACTTACTATAAAAATTCAAGAGAACCCGAAGTGGTTAATTATTGTCATATATAATCTTATCTATGTACTTTTGAAGAACCATTGATTTTTAGGAGTATTTTATCATTTAATAAAATTGTATTTTATTTAAAAACTAATTTATGTCAATTTTCACACTACATAGTATTTGGTCTTCATGAAAGTCATAAATACATTATTAATTCGAATTATATTCATTTAATCAACCCTAATATTTCATATTAACCTATAAAATTTGTTAAATGCATCAAAAGTCCCAATTTACATTTATTTAGATATTTATAACATCAATTATTTTAATCTTTCATTAATAAAGTAATTACTGAATCATCATTGTGTCATAAATAAATTTACTTATTTATTGTCTAAAATAAATAAATAAAATACCATGATGTAGGAAATCGTTTTATCTTTCTAATTAATATTTATAATCAAATTTATATGATGATTAACCCTATATTAAAAATGGTTTACATATTGAACTTTGAATTTCACACTTTTAACTCTTCTTTAAATAAAATAATTATAAATGTCAAAATCTAATCCAAGTGGATCAAAGTGGTTTATATTTTATTCCTAAGGTTGATTTTGGTTGAAAAACACTTATCCATTAGAATTAGGACACATGTTAGGGTAATTATAACATCATTTTTACCATTAATTTTCTTATTTAGTTTTAACCGTGGTAAATAAAATTCAAAAGTTACTATTCACAAAAAATTATTTTCATCTTATTGAACCAAATTCTACTTTCTAATTTCAATTATTTATATTGTATTTTTAATATTCAATTCACAAAATCTGGAAAATTTGGTTTTATGAAAATTTGCCAATGTGCCTAGAAGATGAGTAAAAGACGGTAAAAAGTTCAATAGAATTATATATATATAAACTTATTATAAAATGACTCCAATGAATTAAATTGAAATAATATAGGTTTTATGTATCTCTTTTGACATAAAATAAATATAAATAAAATACATAATTATTTAAATAAAAATTCGGTTTTAAACAATGACGCATTGTTTTTCACTATTCATCAAAAATTGAATGTTTTTAGAAAAATACTAAATACTCACCCTAAGATAATTTTGAAATTATGAATCCAAAAATGATTTCTATTTTACCAAATTAAAAACATAGAAGTTTCATTAATTAATTTAAAATTAATTCCTATTGTCAAAACTAGAAATTGGGTTTTTGAGAAGTAAAAACTATTAAGAGATTGATTTGTGTTTATGTCCAATTTAAAATTGAAATTACTTAAAATTTTAAAGACCTGTAAATTTCAAGGAAATTTTTTTTCATAATTTCTTTGGGATTTTACGAGTGCACTGTTTCTGACGGCACCTGATTCCAAGGCCCGGTGTGCCCGGAATCTTTTTCCGAAGTTTAGCTCAGGTACGTTCAGTGAAAGAACGAGCGAGTTTTCTTAACTTTTGAACCGGTGATCAGAATCAAAATCCGAGGGCACCGATGAAACCGCAGCGCTGGTAATTTCTTAGGAAGACTTTTCCTGGAGTTTTGTTTTCTCAGGAGGAGATGTTAAAAATGTGAGGAATAAAACTAAAATTGTTTTATAATTTATTTTTATTTCTTTACTGATCATTAAGCATTGTGGAAAAAGAAGATGCAAGGAAGTTGGGGTGGGGCCCACACGAGCCCCCACCTCCTTCAATTTCCCCAACACCCAATTAATTTCCCCTCTATCAATTAGTTTGAAACTCCTCCACATTAAATTATATGCCAATAAAACGCCTCATTAATTGGACAACGCACGTTAATTAATTAGGTGAATTCAATTTGATTTTCAAATTAATGTTGGCATGTGTATGTGTGAATAAAATAAGAAAATATCTTATTTTATTGTGGGTTGATTTGTTGTGTGGGAAAAAGAAGAGAACTCTTACACTCTGAAGAACATCTTCTTCCTCATCGAAGAACGCGAAGAACGCCGAGTCTATGAAGAAAAACTCTGTCACAGCAAGGGGAGATCGTCGTACCGTCTCCTCCCCTCTCCGTATCCGGTGAGAGACGCCTTCTTCAGAGAACGACGACGCACCGCATCCTTCATCGGGCGAACACCGATGATGCTTACGGAGCCTCATTCCGCAACGCTCTCTTCCACGACGTCTTTTTCCCGCGACGATCCTCGTTCGACGACTTCTTTGAGGTAGGGGTGTGTCTTTATGAATTGATTATTCCTTGCGTTCTTTGTTAAATATTTGGGCCTCTTGTTATCAATTTAACGGGTGGAGTTCGGACCGCCCGAACACGGCCGATCCTCCTCCCCCTTTGATGTTGTACTTGTTGCGACTCGAACAAAGGCAGTGTGGTGCAACGACACCACACGGGAACAAGGAGGAACGCGGCGAAGGAGTGCGGCTCCGTCACGCCGTGCCGTTGAGGCCGAAAGAAGCCATGGCCAGAGTCGGCCTGTGGCGGAGGGGCGCTGCGCCGTCGTGCCGCCCCGAGGACCACGAAGGGTCGTGGCTGGGGCGGCCGCGGCGGAGCAGGGAGCGGCGACCGGAACCGCCGGCCTCTAGTGCATAAAGAGCGGGACCAACCGGTCGCGTGTGGTATAATGGCCGGCCGTTACGGCCTGCCAGATCCGGAAAACAGGGGGTTTGACCCCGGTCAACGCAATAGGGCGAACCCCCCGCGGGTCCGCCGTTCGGTCCAAAGGGGTGGAGGCTCCCCCCTTCCATGCTCACGCGGCGCACGGCGCCCCCGCAGGGCTGCACCGCACTGGCCAGGCCGGGCTGTGCCCTAATGGGATGGACCCAGACCCGGGTCGGGTCGACCCGGTTCAGGCTGACCCAGGGGGTCTCGGGCCGGGTCGGTCCGGGCCCAAAACCCCCTAAAACCGGACAGGTTCGTTCATATGCCTGTAACATGGTATACGAACCTCCGATCGACGCACTTTCAGTTGCGATGCGATTCTTGGACCAATAAGGTCGTTTCGGTATATTACACTCAAGGTTTTGGAGAACTTTGGGTACGACCAGGTTGGTTCGAACACAAAACCAACCGGGCCATCGGAGCGGAAATGCCTATAACTTGTGCTCCGGACGTCCGATTGAGGATTCGTTGACTTTTTTGGATTCCTCTTAGTGAGACGGGCCTTTTGGATTACTCCGCTCGAGGTTTGTATGTAGTTGGAGTATGGTCAGGTTGGTTTTGACTTAAAAACCAACTGGACCCCTGGGACAAAAAAGCCAATAACTCTCAGACCGGGCGTCCGATTGACGCGTCGTCGGTCACGTTGAGTTCCTATTGTCGAGACGGAACTTTGGGATACATAAACTCTGGACTACGTGTCATTTGATTTATCAAACCCCTTGGCTCATGGAGCGGACCCTCCCATAATCGAGCATGCTGTGTGCGGGAACCCTAGAGCTGGTTGCGACTGTGTCGACGATGACGACTGCACTGAAATCCTCCGTGGGTTCGCCAGCGATGAAGACCATACTAGAATCCTCTGTGGGTTTGATGGCGATGACTACTGTTCTTAAATCCTTTGTGGGTCCGGCAGTACGCGACTACTGTTCTTGTATCCTACGTGGGTCCGACAGTATTTGACTCTGTACTAGTATCCTACGTGGGTCCGGAAGAGTGGCTGGTCTTATATCCTTTGTGGGTCTGACATCTTAGCTGGTCTTGGATCCTACATGGGTCTGATAGCTTAGATGAATCAGTGGCTACATCTGATCATCTCTAACATCTTACGAAGAAGTATACCTGTGTGAGCTGAGTCTTGACCTTCAATCATTATCTTCGATATGATTGTCTTGATTTTCTAAGTGTATTGGGTTCTGTTATCCCGTGTGGATTGGTTGTACTATCCTATGTGGACTAGATCAAAATTGCGCTCGGATGATGGAGCTGAACTGGAATTGAAGACTTAGGTATATGTATGGGAAAATAAGTAAGTAGTGTTGGTTGTTACTTCATGATTGTATCTTTCCTTTGTGGATTATACTTTGTGGATTCTAGGAGATCTTCGGGGGTCTCGAGGTCCCTACTAGGTAGTGTATACTCACCCCTGCACGGGCTATGCCCGCACTACATTGTGTTGGATGCAGACGACGGACAGCGCTGATCGTGGTTGAGGCTCGTGGAGCAAGTTGGTACCTGGAGGCGGTCCACTTGGCGGGACGTACACGGAGCGGACGGTTGGACCAAGAAGCTGAGGAGGTTTTGTGTACCCACCCTTCAGGTGGGATTTCCAATGGATTGATCGGCGTTGCTGCTTTACTTTTCAGTTGCTGTACTTTCTTTTCAGTTGTACTTTACTTCAGTTGGGTTTGTATTCTGGCCCATTTACTTTCCAGCACTTACAGTTGTACCCAGTTTACTTAGTGTTTACTTCAGCTTGCTTACTCTGTGGTGTTTGTTTACTTTATAAAGGAAATGCCTTCCCTTTTTATTGGGATTTACGCCTTTGGTGCTAGTCGCCAGCCCTTGGCCTATGGAAGGCGGGCTTGGGGTAGTCACGACACGAGCCCCGAGGATGGGTCGTGACAAATTGGTATCAGAGGAGTTCGGTTCTACCGCAGAACTCAAGACTCTGATCTTTCTTCTATGTGAATCAATAGTGTTAAAGGGTATTGAGTGTAGTTATCAATCCAGGGAGTCCAGTGTTGGTGCGGTGGCCGACGTATCCGTACACCAGGACCCTGACATCTGATTTCCGACTTAGTGCATGAAAACATTGATTGCATGTGTGTTTCAAAAGTTTTATTTGTGATTACTTTGTGTCAGCTCACCAGGTATACTGTTTTGACCGTGGCGCACCTGTTTCTTTTCAGGATGTCCCCACGATGGCAGCCAGCTAGGGTTCAGAGCTTTGTGTGAGATGACAACCCACCGAGTGACGAGGCCTCGGTGCAGGGCCCTTTTACAGTGGAGGCACCAGCGGTACCTCTACCCGCCGAGCCACTGATGCCACCAGCCCCAGCCGCCGAGAGTGCACGTCGCCTTAGTTCACTTCACGAGTTTCAATGGCAGAGACCACCCAGGTTCCGTGGGGAGAGGGACGCTCAAGCAGCCTATAATTGGATGGAGGCTGTAGTTCGAGTTTTCAGGTTAGTGGGGACACCAGCTGACCTCATGGTGATCCTTGCAGCGAGCCTCCTGCACGTGGCAGCAGGCAGATGGTAGAGTTTGATGCTCCAGGTGCACGACGAGGCATATCTCCTCTGGATGGACTTTGAGAGCCTCTTCCACTCAGAGTTCTTCCCAGCCACCATACCTGTGGTGTGCATTCAGGAGCTACTATAGTTATGGCAGGGTAGCATGATGGTAGCCCAGTACTTGGCGAGATTTATCGATCTCTCGCGCTATTCGACGGACATGGTACGGGAACCATTCTTCCAGGCCTGGCCCTTCAAGCAGGGACTGAGGCATGAGATCAGGGCATCGATGATCTCCCTCAGCATTCCGACGCAGGCATGATTACTAGAGCGATCTCTTCTCATTGAGAGCTTTCTTGATGAGCCTACACCAGTAGTGAGACATACCACAGGGCGGCACATAGCTGAGTTGTCTGCAGCTGGCAGTCGACGGATGTCACAGGGGTCCAGGTGGACCAGACCAGCTGGCGGACGACCCTAGGACACTGGCTTAGAGGTGCGGGGCACAGGGCACAGAACCAGCCTTCTGAGGAGCAGACAGTGCTACGCATGCGGCGGGCAGGGCCACATGGCTCATGACTACCTGACCCGCCATACAGAGGAGCAGTAGACGGTTGAGGGACCACCCAGGTAGAGGCAGAGGGTCGACCGTGGTGGTCCGCAAAGAGCAGGCAGACGAGGCCGAGGAGCTGGCCGAGCAGCAGGTGGTGGGAGACGCTTTGAGGCTTTACCACCACCACCACCAGGAGGTCCACCCCGACCACAGGGAGCTGGCAGACAGAGGTAGGCTCAGCTTCAGGCAGTGGTGGCCTATGACCACGGCGCACCAGTGATGATTTGAGGTACTATATGTGTCTACTCCACTCTTGCTGCAGTTCTTATAGACACAGAAGTGTGTAATTCTTTCATTTCCGCTGCCCTTGTTCGGAGCTCAGAGATTCCGACAGAGCCTTTGGCTCGACCCTTATGGCTAGAGACTCCTAACGGAGCAGACTCGACGATTACGCACTGGTTCTGGTAGTGTGAGCTTACTCTAGGAGGCGAGAGCTTCGGCTGAGATCTTCTTGTAGCGGCGTCGAGCCCTTACAACGCCATCTTGGGCATGGATTAGTTATCTACAGTCCATGCTCAGATCGACTATATTAGGCGCAAGGTGCGGTGTGTCCGCACCGATGGGAGCAGGTTCACATTCACCGGCGAGAAGTGAGCCTTTGCAGTGAACGATGGACTCACACAGAGGAGAGGACAACCAATCACTCATTAGTTGGATAGCCTCATCCAAGGAGCAGTTGACGTGCGGAGTCTGAGTTTTCCTATAGTGGTGGATCAGTATGCAGACATTTTTCCTGATGACGTTCCAGGACTACCTCCTCACAGAGAGGTAGACTTTTATATTTACCTGTAACCCGGGACAACCCCAATATCCACTCCAGCATATCGGATGGCTCCCGCTGAGCTTCGAGAGCTACGGGTACAGTTGGAGGACTTTTAGGACAAGGGATTCATCCGACGGAGTGTTTCACCCTGGGCTTCCCCAATATTGTTCGCCAAGAAGGAAGACGGGAGCTTGCGACTGTGTGTAGACTATCGTCACCTGAACCAGGTGACCGTGAGGAACAAGTATCCGCTATCGAGGATTGAAGACCTCTTCGATCAGATCGAGGGAGGACGGTGGTTCTCGAAGATAGACCTCGGGTCAGGCTATCATCAGATCAGAGTTCGGGATGAGGATGTGCAGAAGATGGCCTTCAGATGTTGGTATGGCCACTATGAGTTCTTGGTTATGCCTTTCGGCATAACCAATGCTCCAGCAGTGTTCATGAGTCTCATGAACAGGATCTTTCAGCCTTACCTCGATCAATTTATCGTGGTTTTCATCGATGACATATTTATATACTCGACCACTGAGGAGGAGCACGCCTACCACTTGCGGGTTGTACTGGACACACTCTGAGAGAACCAGATTTATGTTAAGCTCTCGAAGTGTTAGATCTAGTTATGTGAGGTCCACTTCTTGGGACACGTCATCTCTGAGGTGGGAGTTGTGGTGGATCCTGCGAAGATCGAGGCAGTTCTAGCTTGGGAGCCACCCAGGAGCGTGACAGAGGTGCGGAGTTACTTGGGGCTAGCTGGATACTACCAGAGATTTGTGATAGACTTCTCCAGAGTTGAGGTACCACTTTCATCTTTGATGAAGAAGGGGAAACCCTTCGTGTGGTCAGATAGATGTCAGCAGAGCTTCCAGGAGCTGAGACAGAGATTGACCAGTGCACCTATCTTGAGGCTACTGAAGGAGGGAGTAGAGTACGTAGTCTACTACGATGCATCAGGGACCGGACTCGGGTGTGTCCTAATGCAGGAGCAGTCAGTGATCGCCTATGGATCACAAGAGTTGAGGTAGCTCGAGAAAAACTACGCTACCCATGACCTGGAGTTGGTAGCAGTGGTCTTCGTTCTAAAGATGTGGTGACACTATTTGATGGGTGAGCGTTTTACAATCTACTCTGACCACCAGAGTCTCAGGTACATATTTTTGCAGAAGGACCTGAACCTGAGACAGCGACGATGGCTCATGTTCCTCCAGGACTATGTCTTTGAGATAGTCTATACTCTTGGAAAGGGGAACATAGTAGCTGATGCTCTTAGTAGGAGGACGGTCATTCTGCTACATGGGGAGGTGATAGAGCAGTTAGCCTCTTTGAAAATATCCTTCGTGGATAGAGATGGAGCAACCTTTCTTCAGTCACTCACAGTAACTCCTCCACTTCATCACCGAGTCAGAGAGGCACAACGTGGGGACGCTGACATTGAGACATGATGTGCACAGATTTCCACAGGACAGGCACCTCATGGTTTTTCAATGGGAGGAGAGAACGACACTCTTTTCAGAGGATGTATGATGGTACCAGCTGCTTTACAGGAGGAGGTTCTGAGGGAGTTTCAAACTTCCCCTTTAGCAGTACATCCAAGGGTAGTAAAGATGTACCAGGATCTCAGATGACAACACTGGTGGCCGGGTATGAAGAAGGTTGTAGCAGAGTTAGTTTCTCAATGCCTCACCTGCCAATAAGTGAAGAAGGAGCACTAGGTACCAGTAGGCTTGGTACAACCCTTGAAGGTCTCGAGTGGAAGTGGTATGGGATATCTATGGATTTCGTGACGGGACTTCAACGCACTTCCAGACGTCACGACTCCATTTGGGTGATTCTCTACCGACTCACCAAGTCGGCCCACTTCTTACCCATCAGAGATCAGGTCTGAGTAGAGAGCTTGGGATGTCTCTACATTTAGAAGATTGTATGGCTTCATGGTGTTCCATCCTCTTTCATCTCTGATCGAGATGCTCGCTTTACTTCCCGCCTTTGGAAGGGGTTACAGGAGGCATTCGGGACGCAGCTACGTCTGAGCACTGCCTTCCACCCTCAGACGGATGGTCAGATAGAGAGGACCATTCAGACTCTCGAGGACATGCTCCGTGCATGTGTCCTAGACTTTGGTCGCAACTGGGAGGATCACCTACCCTTGGTGGAGTTTGCGTACAACAACAACTACCACTCCACCATCAGGATGGCACCATACGAGGCATTGTACGGATGACCTTGCAGATCACCATTGTGTTGGAAAAACCCTGAGGAGTCAGTACTTGTGGGACCGGAGATGGTCTAGGCCATGACAGAGAAGGTCCGGGTCATCTAGGAGCGGATGAGGACAGCTCAGAGCTAACAGATGTCTTATGCGGACAGGAGGCGGAGACCACTGCAGTTCGAGGATGGAGACCACGTTTTCTTGCAGGTCTCACCTCGACGTGGATTATGGAGATTTGGCCGAGGCGGCAAGTTATCTCCATGCTTCATCGGACCGTTTCAGGTTCTTAGTAGGATAGGCGATGTGGCTTATCGCCTGGCTCTACCACCTCAGTTGCACTTGGTGCATGACATCTTCCACGTATCTCAGCTGAGGAGATACGTGCACGACCCGGTGCATATCATCGACCATGGGGAGCTGAACATTGATGATGAGGTGACTTTTGCAGAGGTCCCGGTGGAGATCGAGGATCGACAGAATCGGGTTCTACGTGGGCGGTCGATTCCCCTAGTGTGCATCAGGTGGCAGCACGGGAACCTTCAAGAGAGCACTTGGAAGCGGTCGGCTCAGATGCGTGCTCAGTACCCTCATTTGTTTCCCTAGTTTGTGATGTATCTTTACGGGGACATAAAGACCTGATGTGGGAGTAATGTAAAGACCAGTAAATTTCAAGGAATTTTTTTTTCTTAATTTCTTTGGGATTTTACGAGTGCACTGTCTCTGAAGGCACCTAATTCCGAGGCCCGGTGTTCTCGAAATCTTTTTCCGAAGTTTAGCTCGGGTACATTCAGTAAACGAACGAGGAGGTTTTGTTAACTTTTTAACCGGTGCTCAGAATCAAAATCTGAGGGCACCGATGAAACCACAACGCCAGTAATTGCTTAGGAAGAATTTTCCTGGAGTTGCGTTTTCTCGGGAAGAGATGTTAAAAACGTGAGGAATAAAAATAAAATTGTTTTACAATTTATTTTTATTTCTTTACCGATGGTTAAGCGTTGTGGAAAAGGAAGATACAAGGAAGTTGGGGTGGGTCCCACACGATCCCCCACCTCGTTAAATTTCCCTAACACCCCATTAATTTCCCCTCTAACAATTAGTTTGAAACTCCTGCACATTAAATTACATACCAATAAAACGCATCATTAATTGGACAACGCACGTTAATTAATTCGGTGAATTCAATTTGATTTTAAAATTAATGTTGGCATGTGTGTGTGTGAATAAAATAAGACAATTTCTTATTTTATTATGGGTTGATTCGTTGTGTGGGACAAAATAAGAGAAATCTTGTGCTCTAAAGAACATCTTCTTCCTCGTCGAAGATCGCAAAGAATGTCGAGTCTACGATGAAGAACTCTTTCACCGCAAGGGGAGATCACCGTAACGTCTCCTCTCCTCTCCGTAGCTGGTGAGAGATGTCTTATTCAGATAACGACGACGCACTACATCCTTCATCGGGCGAACATCGACGATGCTTACGGAGCCTCATTCTGCGACGTCGTCTTCTGCGAAATCTTTTTCCCGCGATGATCCTCGTTCGGCAACTTCTTAGAGGTAGGGGTGTGTTTTTACGAAGTGATTATTCCTTGAGTTCTTCGTTAAATATTTGGGCCTCAGGTTATCAATTTAACGGGAGGAGGTCAGACCGCCCAAACACGGCTGATCCTCCTCCCCCTTTGATGTTGTACTTGTTGCATCTCGAACAAAGGTAGCGCGGTGCAACGGCACCGTGCGGGAACAAGGAGGAACGCGGAAAAGGAGCGTGGTGCCGTCGCGCAACGCCATTGAAGCCAAAAGAAGCCGCACTCGGAGGCCGTCCGCGGCGGAGGGGCGCAACGCCGTCGTGCCGTTCCGGTCGGACCAAGGTCGTGGTAGAGCAGGGAGCGGCGGCCGGAACCGTCGGCCGCCGGCGCATGGAGGGCGGGACCAACCGGTCTCACGTGGTACACTGGCCAGCCGTTACGGCCGTCCAGATCCAGAAAACGGGGGGTTTGACCCCCGGTCAACATGACAGGGCGGACCCCCCGCGGGTCCGCTATTTGGTCCGAAGGGATGGCGGCTCCCCCCTTCCGCGCTCACGCAGCGCACGACGCCCTCGCCGGTGCGACCAGCCATTCCGGGCCGGACCGGCCGCACCATAATGGGCCGGACCCGGACCCGGGTCGGGTCGAACCAATTCGGGTTGACCCAGGGGGTCTCGGGCCGAGTCGGTCCGGGCCCAAAACCCCCTAAAACCGGACAGTTTTGTTCAAATGCCCGTAACTTGGGATACAGACCTCTGATCGACACAATGTCAGTTGCGATGTGATCCTTGGATCGAGATGGTTGTTTTGGTATATTACACTCAAGGTTTTGGAGAACTTTGGGTACAGCCGGGTTGGTTCAAACACAAAACCAACCGGGCCCTCGGATCGGAAATTCCTATAACTTGAGCTCTAGACGTCCGATTGACGTGTCGTCGACTTTGTTGGATTACTATTAGTGATATAGAACTTTTGGCTTACCCCGCTCGAGGTTTGGACACAGTTGGAGTACGGTCGGGTTGGTTTTGACTAAAAAACCAACCGGGCCCCTAGGTCAAAAAAGCCAATAACTCTCAGATCGGGCGTCTGATTGACGCGTCGTCGGTCACGTTGAGTTCCTATTGTCGAGACGGAACTTTGGGATACATCAACTCCGGACTACGTGTCATTTGATGTATCAAACCCCTTGGCTCGTGGAGCAGACCCTCCTGGAATCGAGAATGCTTTGTATGGGAACCCTAGAGCTGTCTACGACTACGGCGATGATGACGACTGCACTGAAATCCTCCATGGGTTCGGCAGCAACGACGACTGCACTGAAATCCTCCGTGGGTTTGGCAGCGATGATGACCGTACTAGAATCATCTGTGGGTTCGACGGTGATGACTACTGTTCTTGTATCCTTTGTGGGTCCGGCAGTACGTGACTACTGTTCTTGTATCCTACGTGGGTCTGGCAGTATTTGACTCTGTACTTGTATCCTACGTGGGTTCGGAATAGTGTCTGGTCTTGTATCCTTTGTGGGTCTGACAGCTTAATAGGTCTTGTATCCTACGTGGGTCCGACAGCTTAGATGAATCAGTGGCTACATCTGATCATCTCTATCATCTTACGAAGAAGTAATCCTATATGAGTTGAGTCTTGACCTTCAATCATTATCTTAGATATGATTTTCTTACTTTCCTAAGTTGATTGGGTTGTGTTATCTTGTGTGGATTGGTTGTGCTATCCTGTGTGGACTAGATCGAACTTGGGCTCGGATTTTGGAGCTAAACTGGAATTGAAGACTTAGGTATTTGTATGGGAATATACCTAAGTAGTGTTGGTTGTTACTTCGTGACTGTATCTTTCCTTTGTGGATTATTCTTTGTGGATTCTGGAAGATCTTCGGGGGTCTCAGGATCCCTACTGAGTAGTGTATATTCACCCCTTTACGGGCTATGCCCGCACTACGTTATGTTGGATGTAGACGACGGAAAGCACTGATTGTGGTTGAGGCTTCTGGAGCAAGTCGGTACTTGGAGGCGGTCCACTGGGTGGGATGCACATGGAGCAGATGGTTGGACCGAGTAGCTGAGAAGGCTATCTATACCCACCCTTCAGGTGGGATTTTCAGTGGATAGCTCGGCGTTGCTGCTTTACTTTTTAGTTGTTGTACTTTCTTTTCAGTTGTACTTTACTTCAGTTGGGTTTGTATTCTGGCTCATTTACTTTCCAGCACATACAGTTGCACCTAGTTTACTTAGTGTTTACTTCATCTTTCTTACTCTGTGGTGTTTGTTTACTTTATAAAGGCAATGCCTTCCCTTTTTATCAGGATTTATACCTTTGGTGCTAGTCACCAGCCCCTGTCCTATGGAAGGAGGGCTTGGGGTAGTCACGACACGGGCCCCGAGGACGGGTCGTGAGAAAAATGACCAACATTGGATTAAATGATAAAAATATAATATAATTATACTTCAAAACCACTCAAATGTATAATTTAACACCATAAATTATTTGAATTAAAAAAGTTGTTTTTAATAAAAATTTAGTATCTTTCACTATTAATCAAAATATGAAAGTTATTAGAAAAACACCAAAAATTTATCCAAAATAAATTTTTGTGTCCCTATTCTAAAGAGGAATTTAATTTCATCAAATTTAATATATAATAGTGTTAAATATTGAATTTAAAAACGGTTCTCCATTAAAAGGAGGAAAAACTGCATTTTTGAAAATTACTTCTTTTATCTGAAAGGTTGATTTTTTTTATATTATGTCTAATAAACAAAAAATATGAATGTTAAAATTATTTAAGATATATATAAAATTTAAAATGTGGTTATTACTATTCATAAAATCTTTTTAAAATGATATTTATATTGGTTGTGGTACACTTGAACTCGGTGTTGCGTACATCGCATGCTATTGAACTATTCAATGAGAAACGTACTGTGGAAGATTGGGGTGTTATAATTACAATGGGTTGGAATATAAATGGTAAATGGAATTAAGGATTATCATATAAATATTATTATTAATTAATTATATATGATGTAATGATTCATATTTTCCATTTATTATTTATGGGTATTTTATTGATAATTTTTGACAATAGGCATTGAGACATTGTACAGTTCTGAGGGAGGGTGTGGCTAGAATAAATGTATGAACCCGGATTTTTCTATAAAAGTCTTTGGAATATTCTTGATGTTATTCCAGAGAAGCGCCTTCAGACGGCGTGTGATTCCGAGCCCCAGTGTGGCTGAAATTAAATTTTCAGTGCATTCACACTGGGAACACAAAATAAATGGGATAACTACTAAACGGTGTGTCGGATTAGATATCTGAGTGTACGTATTGGTCCGAAATGGGGTGTTTACCCTAGGGGAGGCTTAACCTTGACCTCTTCGAGCATTTATGAAGCGGGTTAATTTGGAGTTTTAATTAATTAAGTTTTTAATTAATTTCTCCTTATTTAAACCTAATCCACCCCTCCCTCTCCTTTGTTTTCCTGGCAGAAGGAGCTCCTACCCTCTCCTCCACCTCTCCGGCGACGCACGACAACTCTGGAGGATGTGCGGCGAAGCTCCGGGAAATGACCAACAAGGTAGGATCGTGCATTTTATATTTCCGCACCTCCTTTGAATTCGTAGTTATGCATAGAATTGGAGTTTGATCGTCGAACGAAGCCCATAAATACATAGTACATGTTTCGAGCTATCCAATGCATGTTTCAGGTTGAAATTTTGAGTTCTGAGGTGATTGCAGTCGTCCGACGAATGATGTGGGTTTTGGAGTTTTTTTTTCGGCGGTTCTGGTCGGCTCAGGCGGCGGCGGCTCGGAGCGGGGGTGGCGGAGCGGGAGACGACGGCGCCGCGAGGCCAGGCAGAGGCAGTCAGCTGGATGGCTCGGCAGTGGGGTAGGCCGAGCGAGGCGGCTGGGGCTGTGCGGCGCAGGCGGTCATGGGGCGTCGCGGTTGAGCGGAGGCCCGCGGAGGCCCGGGGTCAGCGGGTGTTGGCTGAGGCGGCGACCTCGAGAGAGAAAGTCTCACGCGCCGCGGGTCTTTGTTTGACGCAGAGCGAGGACGGGAGACCGGCCAGGGTGGCCGGTCTATTTGAAAAAAAACCCGGACCCAACGTGGGGCTGGTGGTTTGGAGGTGGCCCGTGGCCAGCGGGCCACGGCGAACTGGACTGGACCCGCAGCTGGGCCGTGGGCCGGTGTTCTGGAGTGGGCCGGCCGGGTGGGCCCGGCCCATCTAGGCCCCCTTGCATTCGGGGGGCCGTATCTCCTAAAAGGCACGTCCGTTTGATGCACTGTCTATGGTTGTGGAACCGTATCGACGAGGCGGAATTTTTTCGATGGTCTTGGGATTTTTTAATTCCTGAGACGAGGGCTTAGGTGGTGCGACTCAACGTTAAGTGGACGAGCGTTTTTCACAAGGATTATTGTTTTGGACGGTGCAGAAACATCCGATGTGTGTTTTGAGCACCGTCAGTGGCGTTGCGACCCTGGAGTTTAGACCGAATTTTCCAGTGTGGTTTCAGGCATTGAAACAAGAGTTGAGGTGTGGGCCCCACGACCCATCTTTTAGGCTGTGAGCAGCGTTTTGTAGCTTTAACATCATCTGTCCATTCGGGGCGTGCGAGTAGTCGTTTTTTGGTGTTTTTCTGAGGGCATCGAATTGGCGCAATCTGCATGCTTAAATTCTACATGATGATGTGGGCCCCACGAGGGTCGTTTTGGGCGTTGACGGTGAATTTCTATCTCCTTCACCCGGTGTCCGTTTTGGACAAGTGATTAGTCGAACTTGTGTAATTTTTTGAGAGGATCACAACGGTGCGATCTGTTTGTCGTGCTTCGGGACCGGGGTGTGGGTCCCACATAGAGCCACTTGTGCGCAGTTTGACGAAATGCATCTTTTCCTCTGGATATTCGTTCGACTCAAGTGAGCAGTCATTTTGACGTGTTTTCCCGAGGGGATCGTAATGGTGTGATGCGCCCGACTATTTTCGAGGCCGAGGCTCGGGATCATGTGATGTCGTTCGGGTGTAAAGCAGTGTTGGCGAATTTTATGTCGAATATCCGTTGGAGGCGAGTATGTAGTCAATCTCGCATGTTTTTTTGTGAGGATTAAAATGGTATGATCTGTTTGGATGTATGGATACTCCTTCGAGATCTCTTTTAAATGTGGAAGCATGAATGGTGTACATGTGGAGGTTCTACCTGCGGTGTTTGCAGAGAATCCCTGGCATGTGATCGCGTGCACTCCCGTGTGAGTGAATTAAATGTTTGAAAACATGTAGTCGGCCGTGCCTGGGCTGATGAGGTGGCAAGTTTGAGTTGATACGTTTACGCCCTTCGCGTTGACGTTGGGTGTTGTGTGCACGATAGGATTTGGGCTAGAAACGTGGTATACTCTGGAAGTATATAGGGACGCTTTGAGGTATATGTGGTTTTTTGTACCTGAGAATGTTTGTGCGCTTGGTTGGAGTTGACTTGGGGCCACACGTTGTGTGGGACCCATGTGCATTTCGTGTTCTTCTTTAAGTACCTTTGACCAGAAGGGTGGAGTTTTCCCTTGGTTCTGTTCTCGTTTGTTGACCAGCAAGGTTGAGTTTTCCCCTAGATATTTTCTTGTTTGTTGACCAGTAGGGTTGAGTTTCCCCCTGGTTCTGTGCTCATTTGTTTGACCATCAGGGTTGAGTTTCCCCGTGGTTCAGTGCTCGTTTGTTTGACCAGTAGGCTTGATTGTTTTCCCCCTCGTTCTATTCTCGATGGTTTGGCCGGTAGAGTTTCTTTGTGTTCCCGGGTAGAGTTCTTGTGGATTCGGTGTGACCAACACATTATGCAGGCATCGATCCTCTACCCAGGAGGTTGTTTCTAGCAGGGCTGACCATGAGGTTGTTTCCAGCAGGGCTAGCCAGTTGTACCATCTAGTAGGGATGGACAGAGCAGTATTATCCAGTAGGGATGTCCAGTGGGTTACCATCCAGCAGGGATAACCAGTACAACGGTGTTCACTAAGCAATACCATCCAGCAGGGATGGCCGGAGCGGTTCGGGGTTTACCTCCGGTGGGGCTAGAAAGTGGTCATTGATGTCGGGTTTACCTCCAGCTAGGCTGGGAAGTGGTCCCCGATGCTGGGTTTACCACCCGCTAGGCAGGGAAGTGGTCCCCGATGACGGTTCTGAGCCTCCCTCCAGTGGAGTACCCTTTTATGAGACTAGGCATTGGGACTCGTCAATGACTTTAGCCGGGTCTCACTCCAGTGGATTACCCTTCTACGGGACTCGGCAGTTTGGCACCCATCGACTTCTGTCGGGTCTCCCTCCAGTGGGAACCCGTCGAATTCCAGGGATTACCCTCCAGCGGGGCTGGGCAGGGGGTCACCTGTCGACTTTGAGGAGACCTCTCGACTGCGGGGTAGTGACGAGGTGTGGCTTGACATTCCCCCAGAACACTCAAGTATTAGGGGTGCTTTAAAAACCAAGAGGCGTCCTTGTGACTCGACCTAAAATCGTACGGGCGAGTCAGTGTTGCCCAAAGTGGATAGTGTCAATGTGCGGTGATTTGAGCCCCTTGACTTACAGTTCGGGGCAGACGTGCTGGATGCTGGGAATCAATGGTGTTTACTTCTGGGACTATTGGCTACTCACTTCCTTGGGCTGAGATATTGGATGGATATCCCCTTATGATCTTGTTTGGGCTTCTTGTTTGAGCATATGGATATGTATATACCTTGTTCCAGTACCCACTTTATGGGTTTTGGTTACTCTCCTTCCAGGAGAGGCAAAGACGCAGAAGGTATGCCTTGTGCTTTCGTGTCTAGCTTCTCATGGTTAGACGAGTCTACTCTCCTGCTATAGCTAGAAAATACTCGATAAGAAGTTCATCTTCTCACCATTTCCAGCTCCTTGTGTCTGTATGAGTCTACCTCCGTTCTCTTGTAGGGTTGAGTTGGACTCTTTACTGCACTCCATTCTGTACTCTCTACTATACTCTCTATTGTACTCCTCTACTATTCGATGTTCGGTCTACTGCTCACCCTTCGGTACATCCTTTGTTGCCCCCTCAAGCCTTCGGGGTATCCTACAGAGTATTTTTATACTCACCCCTTCTTGGTCTTTGCCCGCACTTGGTGTGACCTTGCAGACGACGGACAGGTTTGTCGTGATGTCAGACGAGCTTAGGAGTTCGAGAGCTTGGACTGCGTGCGGTGGACATATTTGAGTTCCATGTGTGGGACTCTCCTAGGTGTTTTCTTTTGTTCACCTATTGCCGGGTTGTGGCACTTTTCGGGTTGGGCGCGTGTTTTTTCCCTTTTCTTATTAGTTTACTTTCAGCACTTTCTTTGTACTGTTAGAGGTCGATGCACTTTTTTGGTTTATTTATAGAAGCTTGTACTTTTATTTTATTTTACTCTGCACTTTTTCATTGAGTGTGTTGTGTTTGTGTGTACAAGTACTTAGGCAAAGGCCTCCCTGAGTTGTTGTGCCTTTGGCGCTGGTCTCCAGCCCCTGGCTTATGGAGGCGGGCTTGGGGTAGTTGTGACTCGAGCCCGGGTAGGGTCAGGTCGTGACAAAGTGGTATCAGAGGTGGTTCGTTCCTTGAGACGTTGTTTGGAAGTCCCTAAAAAGTAATTGGTTGGGATTGAGGGAAAAAATATTAACGGGTCTCGAGAGTGGCTCTCAGATCAGGGAGTCCAGTGATGGTGCGGAAACTGACGTATCCATTCACCAGGACCCTGATAACCCGCTTGTCTACTCAGCATACTGAGACACTTGTTACAGGGGAAAATGGTTTGAACATCACATAGGATTGAGTCTTGACTGTCCTTCTTGAGTCAGCTCCCCATTGTTGTTACGGTTGTATACATATATGCTCATCTGACCACATTAGTCCTTGATAACATTCAGGATGTCTCCGTGAAGATAGCCAGCCAGGATACCAGCTTTGGTTCATGACGAAAACCCTGTGAGCTACGTGGCCTCAGTCCAAGACCCATCATGTGAGCCCCTTTCTCTGGGTTGGTAGGTAGAAACACCCCCACCTGTTGAGCAGCAGACACCTTTAGTAGAGTATACTGAGCTTGAGCATAGGTTGAAAGCGCTCCGCGAGTTCCATTGTCAGAGACCGCTGAGGTTCAGTGGTGAGCCAGACCCTCAGGCAGTAGAGGTTTGATGAGAGACAGTGGTTCTCCTTTTCAGGCTTGTGCAGGCACCAACATATCTTATGGTGGATTTGGCCGCCAACATTTTCCGCGGAGCAGCTTGGAGTTGGTGGAGTCTAGTGACTCAGTCTCTTGAAGAGTCGTCGCTTTCGTGGGGTGACTTTCAGTTGTTGTTTCGTGAAGTGTTTTACCCCTCCTACTTATGCTCTGTTCGGATTTAAGGGCTCCTACAGTTTCAACAGGTCGGGATGACAGTGGCCAAGTACGCAGCTAGTTTCGCAGACCATGCACGCTTTTACCCGGACATGGTCCATGAAGGAATCTTCCGAGCGCAGAAGTTTGAGCAGGGTCTCCGCCGAGAGATTCGTGATTTTATAGTACCCTTGGGAATTTCCACATATGTTGGGGTGCTATAGCAGGTGCTGGTTACAGAGAGCTTCATGTCACATTCTACAGTTGGTCGTGCCATTAGGGACGTTGTAGCCGTGACGTCTACCACAACTAGCGGGCGTCGGCTGACAGATCCTCGACGCAGGTGGCTTTCCGATAACTGGACTCAGGGGCGTGGTCGTACACCACAGTGGCACCGGAGGGCACCAGTGCAGCCCAGAGAGTGCCGGTTCTATGCTTGCAACGGGAAAGGTCACTTGGCATGGGACTGCCTGACCAAGAATGCTGAGAATATTGTGCAGGCAACAGGTGAACCACCACGACAGAGGCAGTTTCGTGATCAAAGTGGCACCCGGAGAGGTGGTTCTTGCAGAGGATTGGGAGTAGATGGAAGTGGAGGATGACCTTATGAGGTCTTCCCATCACCACTAGGCGGTCCATGTTAGGCTCCGGGACCTACCAGTTGGGACCCCAGATAGCCTCGAGCTTTGGATGTCTACGATCCTTCAGATAATGAGGTGATAACAGGTATTCTCTACAGCTCTTCTACTTTTTGCAGTAGAATTGTTAGACTCTGCGTGTGAAATGATTTTTCTCCCTGCTTTTTGTTTGAGGTGTTACAGGGTGACGCGGGGCGTTGGTGTAACCCTATGTTGGTAAGGTAAAAAGGAGTAGGACCTTTTCTTTAGTCGATGGTGTTGACTCCTTCATTTTCCGAGCATGTAAGAGGGTCTTGGTTGTGGGACATTGACAGTGAAACCTTGTGTGACCAGATATCCTTGGGGGTTTCACCATATAGATATTCTGAAGGAGGGAATCACCGGGCCATGTTCTAGGTGCGGGTGGTGATTCCAGTCGCGGCATGTGATGTAGAGGTTCGTCTGGGGAGGTGAGATACCCATGAGAGCCTTCTAGCTGTTTGAGACCGTGCAATGGGATGACGAGGTTCCCTACCGCCTTGCCCTAACCCCAAGGTCAGGAGTGGGGGCACGATGTCTCCCACGCAGGTTACCCGAGAAGATGTGTGCATTCCCCTATGCATGTCTTCGGCGAGGGCAGACCTTGCATGAACAGATCAAATCCTTTGGTCTATGTGCGGTGGGGTGGGACTGTGCAAGAGTTCTTCTGGGCACGGAAGAGCCAGGTGCAGGCTTAGTACCCTGAGTTGTTCCCTTGTTTTTCTTTTTGGGGACAAAACGATTGAATCAAGGAATGATGTAAGAACCAGTTTTTTTCTATATAAGAATTTTTAATATTCTTGAAGTTATTCCAGATCAGCTCCTTCAGATGGCGTGCGATTCCGAGCTCCGGTGCGGCCGGAAATAAATTTTTAGTGTGTTCACACTGGGAACGACAAATAAATGGGATAAATCCTAAAAGGTGTTTTGGATCAGAGATCTGAGTGTACAGATGGGTCTGAAATGGGGTTTTTACCCTAGGAACGACATAAAGCATGTCGGTGAATGACGTTTGGACCCCTCTCCTGTTAACGAAACATTAAATGGATAATTAAAATAATTAATTTATTCGTTTAATAGTTAAACTCAGGTGTTTCTTAAACTGTAGCTCGGATTGGAAAACCAAGGACACAATTGAGTCTGGAGCGTTCCATTTACCCGATAAGGGGTGAATGTTTCGCGGGCGCGGGCCTTCTATAAAAAATGGCCAGAGGGGCGTTTTCGTAATTTGGCAACTTCTGGGGTTGAGTTTAATATCTTTTGAATGAGGCCTCTGATTAAAATTCTGAGAATTCCATTGTGATCGGGAGGTGGTTTTTACCCTAGGGGAGGCTTAACCTCGACCCCGTCGAGCGTTTCGGATGCAGGTTAATTTGGAGATTTAAATTAATTAAGTTTTTAATTAATTTCTCCTTATTTAAACCTAATCCACCCCTCCCTCTCCTTTTTTTTCTGAGCGGAAGGAGCTCAACCAAGTAGGATATCCTCCCCTCTCCTCCACCTCTCCAACGAGGTGCGGAAACTCTGGCGGATGTGCGGTGAAGCTCCGGGAAACGCCCAACAAGGTGGGATCGTGCGTTTTATATTTCCGCACTTCCTTTGAATTTGTAGTTATGTGTCGAATTGCTGTTTGATTGTCGAACGAAGCCCCTAAATGCGTAGTACATGTTCCGAGCTATCTAACACATGTTTCAGGTTGAAATTCTAGGTTATGAGGTTATCATAGTCGTCCGACGAAGGATGCTGGTATTGGAGTTTTTTCTGGCAGTTCTGGTCGGCACAAGCGGCGGCGGCTCGGAGATGTGGTGGCAGAGTAGGCTAAGTCGACGACGGCGTGATGCCAGGCGGAGGTGGTCGGTCGGGCGGCTCGGCAGTGGGGTAGGCCGAGTGAGGCAGTTGAGTCGTGCGACATAGGTGGCCACGGGGCATCGTGGTCGAGCGGAGGCTGGCTGAGGCGTGGGGTCAGCGGGTGTCGGGGGAGGCGGCGACCTCGGGGGAGCAAGACCCGCGTGCCGCGGTTCTTTGTTTGACGCGGCGTGAGGAGGGGAGACCGGCTTGGGTGGCCGATCCGTTTGAAAAAAAAACTGGACCTGAGGCGGGTCCAGTGGTTTGGAGGCGGTCCGCGACCAGCGGACCGCGGAGAACTGGACAGGACCCACGGATGGGCCGCAGGCCGGTGGTCTGGAGTGGGCCGGCCGGGGTGGACCGGCCCGGCGAGGCCCCCCTTGCATTCGAGGGGCCTTATCTCCTAAACAGAGCGTCCGTTTGACGCGCCGTCTGTGGCTGTGGAATAGTATCTACAAGGTAAGCTTTTTGAGATGGTCTTGGGAATGTTTAATTCCCAAGTTGAGGGGTTCAGTGGCATGACTTGACGTTAATTCGACGAGCGTTTTTCTCGGGGGTTCTTGTTTTGGATGGTGCAGACACATCCGATGTCTGTTTTGAGTGCCGTTAGTGGTGTTGCAACCCTGGCGTTGAGTCGGAGTTTTCCAGTGTAGTTTTGGGAGTTGAAATTAGAGTTGAGGTGTGGGCCCTACGGCCCGTCTTTTATGCTATGAGAAGTGTTTTGTACCTTTTGCATCGGCCGTCCATTCGGGGTGTGCAAGCAGTCGCTTTTGGGTGTTTTTCTGAGGGCATCGCATTAGGACAATCTGCTCGCTTAAATTCTGCACGATGGTGCGGGCACCATGAGGGTCGTCTTGGGAGTTGATGGTGAATTTCTTTCTCCTTCACTGGGTGTCCGTTTCGGACAAGTGATTCGTCAAACATGTGTAATTATTCTAGAGGATCGCAACCATGCAATCTGTTCATTGTGCTTCAGGACCGGGGTGCGGGACCCACGTAGAACCGTTCGTGTGTGGTTTGACGAAATGCATCTTTTCTTCTAGATATTTGTTCCACTCAAGTGATAAGTCCTTTTGAAGTGTTTTCCCAAGGGGATCGCAATGGTGCGATGCACCCAACTTTTTTCGGGGCTGAGGCTCAGGATCACGGGACGTCGTTCGGGCGTAAAGTGGTGTTGGTGACTTTTTTGTCGGATATCCATTAGATGCGAGTAAATAGTCGATATCACATATTTTTCTGTGAGGATTAAAATGGTATGATCCATTTGGATGTACGGAGACTCCTTCAATATCTCTTTTAAATGTGGAAGAATGAAAGGTGTGCTGGTGGAGGTTCTTCCAACGGTGTTTGTAGAGAACCCTTGGTGTGTGATCGCATGCACTCTCGTGTGAGTGAAGTAAATGTTTGAAGAGATGTAGTTGATCATGCTTGGGATGATGAGGTGGAAAGTTGGAGTTTTTACGTTTACACCCTTCGTGTTGACGTTGGGTGCCGTGTGCAAGATAGCCTTTGGGCTGGAAACGTGGTATACTCTGGGAGTATACGGGGATGCTTGGAAGTATATGTGGTTGTTTGTACCTGAGAACGTTTGTGCTCTTGGTTGGAGTTGACTTGGGGCCACTCGTCGTGTGGGACCCATGTGCGTGTCGTGTTATCCTTTACGTACTTTTGACCATCATGGTGGAGTTTTCCCCTGGTTCTGTTCTCTTTTGTTGATCAGCAGGGTTGAGTTTTCCCCTGGTTCTATTCTCATTTGTTAACCAGCAGGGTTGAGTTTTTCCCTAGTTCTGTGCTCGTTTGTTTGACGAGTAGGGTTGAGTTTTCCCCTGGTTATATGCTAGTTTGTTTGACTAGAAGGGTTGGGTGGTTTCCCCCTAGTTCTGTTCTCGTTGGTTTGGACGGCAGAGTTGCTTCGTGTTCCCTGGTAGATTTCTTGTGGATTCAGTGTGACCAACACATTACGCGGCCACCGATCCTCTACCTAGGAGGTTGTTTCCAGCTGGGCTGGCGAAGAGGTTGTTTCCAACAGGGCTGGCCAGTTGTACCATCTAGCAGGGATGGCCAGAGCAGTACCATCCAGCAGGGATGGCCAGTGGGTTACCATTCAGCAGGGATGGCCAGTACAACGGTGTTCACCGAGCAGTACCATCCAGCAGGGATGGCCAGAGCGGTTCCGGGTTTACCTCCAGCGGGGCTAGGAAGTGGTCCTCGATGCCTAGTTTACCTCTAGCTGGGCTGGGAAGTGGTCTCTGATGCTGGGTTTACCTCCAGCTGGGCTGGGACTTGGTCCCCGATGATGGTTCTGAGCCTCCATCCAGTGGAGTACCCTTTTATGGGACTGGGCATTGGGACTGGCCGATGACTTTAGTCGGGTCTCCCTCTAGTGGATTACCCTTTTACGGTACTGGGTAGTGTGGTACCCGTCGACTTCTATCGGGTCTCCCTCTAGTGGGAACCCATCAACTTTCAGGGATTACCCTCCAGTAGGACTGGGCTAGGGGTCGCCTGTCAACATTGAGGAGACCTCTCGACTGTGGGGCAGTGAAGAGGTGTGGCCTGACGTTCCCCCAGAACTCTCAAGTACGAGGAGCACTTTCCCCACCGAGATGTGTCCTTGTGACATGACCTAAAACCGTTTGGGCAAGTCAGTGCCACCCAAAGTGGATAGTGTCAAGGTGCAGTGATTTGAGCCCCTTGACTTGAAGTTCGGGGTAGACATGCGGGATGCTGGGAATCGATGGTGTTTACTTCTGGGACTGTTGGCTACTCAATTTCTTGGGCTGGGAAATGGGATGGAGATCCCCTTATGATCTTGTTCGGGCTTCTTGTTTGATCATATGGATATGTATATACCTTGTTCCAATACCCATTTCTTTGGTTTTTGTTACTCTCCTTCCATAAGAGGCGAAGAGGCGCGGGGTATTCCACGTGCTTTCCGTGTGTAGCTTCTCCTGGTTGGACGAGTCTACTCTCCTGTTATAGGTAGCGAATACTCGACTAGAAGTTCATCTTCTCACCGTTTCCAGCTCCTTGTGTCTGTATGAGTCTACCTCATTTCTATTGTTGGGTTGAGATGGAATCTTTATTGCACTCCTTTTTGTACTCTCTACTATACTCTCTAGTGTACTCCTATACTATTCCCTGTTCGATCTACTGCTCACCCGTCGGTACCTCCTTTTTTCCTCCCTCGAGCCTTCAGGGTATCCTACTAAGTATTTTTATACTCACTCCCGCTTGGCCTTTTCCTGGACTTGGTGTGCCCTTGTAGATGACGGACAGGTTGGTAATGACGTCATAGGAGCATAGGATGTTGGGATCTTGGACCGCGTGTAGTGGTCGTAGTCAATTTCCATGTGTGGGACTCTCCCAGGTGTTTGCTTTTATTCACCTGTTGCCGGGTTTTGGAACTTTTCTTTTTGGGAATGTGTTTTACCCCTTTTCTTTTTAGATTACTTTCAGCACTTGCTTTTTACTGTTAGAGGTCTATGAACTTTTGTGGTTTATTTATAGCAGTTGGTACTTTTATTTTATTTTACTCTGCACTTTTGCATTGAGTGTGCTGCGTGTGTGTGTACAGGTACTTAGGAAAAGGCCTCCCCGAGTTGTTGTGCCTTCGGCGCTGGTCGCCATCCCCTGGCCTATGGAGGCGGGCTTGGGGTAGTTGCGGCTCGAGTCCGGGTAGGGTCGGGTTGTGACAATAAATGTTTGAAATATATTAAATATAACACTCACATAGTTTCCCTGACAAAGTGAAATAACTTCTAAACATGGTCCCAGACCAACTATTTTAGGGCACCATTGAGTTCAAAATATGGTTTTCACCCTCTCTGAGACTTTACCTATCTTGGCATGGGGAATTTGTGGAAATGTAATCACATGAATACAAATAAAAAATTATTAAATAAAATTATTTTTATTATCCATTGATGTAGACACCAAAATTTATCTTTAAGAATACAATTGTGATGGAATTCCACGGTTTGCAACATAAACCTAGATTTTTTAAGAAAACATGGAGAGATATTTAGAGGATATCTCTCTAGGAAACATCCACAGGATTATGGACCAATGATCAGTGTGCAAAACGATTCAGAGATATTTCTAAAAAAAATACACAAGTTCTTTCATCATCAGTTATCAATCCATCTCGAGATAGGAAATTTATTAATTTGGTTTTATTTATCCATTTTTATTTCAATGAAAAACATGGCCCAATCAACCAACATATTGATCTGTGGATCGTACATATTTTGGGATAAGTTTATTTCATGGTTTTTTTAGGGAAATTAAATGTGATTAATTATTGTATCTTCTTTCACTATTCTAATGACAATGGATTTATTTTTATTCAAATATCAACTGAGGTCTCTCCCTAATGATTTTTATTTGTAATTTTCTTTCCCCTGATTCTTCATTCATCTTGGGTGTTCTTCATTTTCTCCATGGTTTGAAAAATACAGAGGAAATAAAAAATTGAGCACCCAATTCATGGAACGATGATTTGATATCATAGATTCGGGATCAACATGACATGATTTTGGTTCATCGATTGGAGTGGCATTAGATCACATGATGTTGATACCCATGTTTTGGTGTTCTTCAATGCACAATGAATAATTTCATAAAATTTGTATTCCAAATGGATTAAAAACAAGATTCTGATGATTCTATGTTTGAAAGGTATAGCTGGCAGCACTCCTTTACATTTAGTGCAAGGTGAGGATGGATTGAATGTTAGAGAAGCGAAGGAGACGCATGATTGCATATCTTTATTTTTGGATATTTCTTATCTAATTGGAATGTACTTCAGAGCTACACATCATTTGGGACCCTTATATTAGCATCTAGGGTTCTGGAAGAAGAGAAGTATCAAATGGATGGTGACCTTGTAACATAGTGTGTGGTCCCCTTTGATGATCTTGGTGTGTACCTCAGAGGGTACACTGACACCGGATGAGAGTACACTAACCTGGTCATGCTATATACTTCTATATGGACATGGTCAGCCCAAGGATACCAGGGAAATTTAATGTATTATTACTCAACATGAGTACATGGGAAGGATCACATCATATACTTCTACACGGACACGAACACATACACAGGTTGGACCTGGGGTTGGATGGACACAATGTGTACCCCTACTACACGTCATGTACTCCCAAAATAATGGAATGGAGCTTGTGTCCTCTATATCATGGAAAAGTTTAATTATGGTACATTCCTCATATCCATTCCCTAAGAGTTGGTATGTAGAGACCCGAAGCTTGACGTACATGGACATTACATTACTTTTGCGGAATACTTAGTACATAACAAAAACACACACACAAGGATCGTAATATTTTAGTGTCTTTGGAAACTCAGAATATAATCTTCTAATCGTGGTGAAAGATCTTCAACATCTCCCATAAAGATCTTCATTTTATTATACCTAAAACCTTTCTTTATATCCTGGGGAAAAGAAAACATAATAGGGTGATCTCAAATGCTCAGTAAAGGTAAACAAAAGAAATATCAATCACATCATATTCATAAAAACATAACATTTTGGAAATCGTAACCTACAAAAGAGAGCATAATTTCATAACATGGGATAAATCATAGTAGTGAAATGAAATCCCAATAATCAAAACTTAAAACATGAAACTTTGTGGCATACACACATAATCATAGAGAATCATATCTTATTAGTCAAGACTCATTGCCAAAACTATCTTAGTGGACAAAGTCCATTTCTGAAACGAGTCACCCTCGTTTTAGTCCTGTTTCACTGAACCGGTATAACCTACCATTCCAGCCATGTATATCTCATGAGATATAAAATCATTACCCAATGCATTGGAGGGAGATATAGGTCCCACCCATCTCAAAATGATACCATTCTTATGTGCGCCACAAAATCATAAACCATACATCATAGCATAACACATGTAATAAAAATGGGAATCTTAAACATCATGATATCATAAAACAATTCATATAAGATAAAGGAATTCATAAAAATAATTCCATCACAACATAATCAAATAAATGTAATAATAGGTATGAAAACAGAACCCTTTATTATCTTAGATGGAAAATAAATTTGATAAAACACCTGAACTCCATTCTTGAGGAAAATATCCTTTCTACTTCAAAAACAATTTTCCTTTCTTAACATGTCATACAATTTTAAACTAAAAGAAGTTGATTAAAAATAATCTTGAAAACTTGAAAAGGAATCTTCTTGTAAATAATGTTTTAAAAATACATTCATGCCATATAAGTTAAAAAAACCTTCTTCTCGTACTTTTGTCGGAAAAGTCAAAAAGTACCTCGTACGAAAAACGACAAAAGATTCCTTTCATATCTTTTACTAAAAACTCACCGAAAGGTAAAATTGGATTTAAAAAATTGTAGATGGATGGAAATAACATTACATATTTAGGAAACATGGATGTGGATGATAAAATAAACCCCAGTAAATTTCAAAGTATAAACAATCTTGGATAAAAATGAGATTGTGATATTTCCCTTACCTTATGTCTGATATGCTTTGTACGTATCTGAACCTCCTATATAATGATTTAAATAATGTCATTAACTTATTATAGAATCATATTCATTGTTATGATATCATATATGGTTCACTTATGACTTTATATTACCCGTTCTTTTGTAAATTCCTTGTTAAAGAAGCATTTTGGGTAAAATCGTTTCATTTATCATAGGTGTTTGGACTTGTTGTTCTTGACATTATTATTACTTATATCGTGATTTAATTACTTCCAGAATATAAAACATGATTTATATATCATATATATTCAGTATATATATATAATAGATAGATAAATGAAATGAAGCACACCGTTCATGGAGACGGTAGTCCGTACGTACGCATGAACGCTGTTTTCCTTTCCTTATTGTCTTGAATGGAAGTAAGTAGATGACATACATATATATATATATACATAAATCCAGTAGATTTAACATGTCATATATTTCATTATTATTCATTATATATACTTTATAATCATTCATGAATGGTTAATGTGGAGAATGAATCTCATCGCGTCGTGGAGACGGTAGTCCGTACGTACGCACGAGCGATGATATCGTTCTCATGATCGTGGGACTGTATTGGAGTGTATTTATAATATATCAGAATCAATATCACTTTAAAATAATCATATATAGTTATTATTGACACCATTATACCCATCCAAGTACGGTGGTGGTGGAAAATAGATTACACCACGGCGTGTAGACGGTATTCCGTACATACGCACGCGCGGTGATTTCTTTTTCCATAGGATGGATAGATGGGAAAATAGGGTTGTTTCATACTTATAATAACATATATGTATATGAGTGATACTGATGTTATTACTTCATAATTAAACAACTAAAGAAGAAGAAGTGGAAGAAGAAATAAAGATGAAAGAATCGGTAATGGACATTACCTCTTCTTTGAAGTGCTTCTTTGAGACCTCCTTTTAGGGCACTAAAATAGGTCATTGAAAAAGACCAGAACCTCTAGGATGTTTCTAGGGAAGTGGAGAGAAGAAATTGGTAGGTTTTGGACGAGCTTGAATGCTCAAATTGGTGTGAGGAGGAGAGGGAGGAGGTTCCCTTTTATAAGGGAGGAGAGGGGCACCTTAGGAAAATCTCAAAATATTATTTTATATTAAGGTCAAATTCGGTTTATAATGTTTCAAAAGGGTCTTATTTTGAAGCTAATGTGGAGATGGGTCGAAATCCTCTCATCCAATAGGATTTAGACAAGTTTAGGTTATTATTTTAACCTTATCAATTAGATTTAACTCTAAGTTAAATAATTTAACATTTACCGTGTCTTTTTGTTTTCTTACACTATATGGTTAATAAACTTACTATATCAAGCCAAACGAACCCCAAGTTGTTTATTATTAATATATATAACCTTATCTAAGTAATTTGGCAGAACCTTAGATTTTTGGGAATAAAAAAACATTTAATAATATAATATTTGTTTTAAAAACAAATTTATGTCAATTTTGACACTATTTGGTACATGATTTTTATGAAATTCATAACAGAATGATAGGTTCGAACCAAGTTACTTAAATCAACAATAACATGTCATATTAACATAGAAAATTAGTGTAAGTCATAAAAAGTCTCAAATTACATTTATTTGGGCATTTATAACATCAATTATGTTAATATTTTCTTAAAAAGGTAATTACTTCATCATCGTTGTGTCATAAATAAATTAAATTATTTAACGTCTAAAAATTACCAATAAAATATCATTATGTAGGAAAGATTTTTATTTTTCTAATGAATATTTATAGTCGAATTTATCTTATGTATAACCCTATATTAAAAATGATTTACTTATTAAACATTGATTTTAACTATTTTAACCCTTCTTTAAATAAATTAATAATAAATGTCCTAATCTAATTCAAGTGGGCTTAAATGGTCATATTTTATCCCTAAGGTTGTTTTAGGCTGAATTAAACTTATCCAATAGAATTAGGACATGTGTTAGGGTAATAATAATATCATTTTTACCCTTAATTACCCTATTTACTTTTAACCATGGTAAAAAAAGTCAAAAGTTACTATTCACCAAAAATTATTTTCATCTAATTGAACCACATTTTAGTCCTTGATATTAACCGTGTCTCTTGGATTTTCGAAATTCCACTCACAGAAGTGGGAAAATTAAGTTTTTTGAAAAATTCAGTTTTTTAACTACCACTTAGTGGTTTCACTATTCATCAAAAAATGAAAGTTTCCAGAAAAATACCAAAAATTAGGCCTAAGCTATATTTGATATTATGAATTCAAAAATTATTTCTATTTTATCAAATTCAAAACATATCAGTTACATTAATTAATTTAAAAATTAATTCTCGTCATCAAAACAAATAGCGTGTTTTAAAGAGATAATAACTATCAAAAGATTGACACTTGTTTATGTCTGGTTTAAATGTGAAATTACACCCAATGACCAACATTGTATTAAATTGTAAAAATATATTATAAATATAATTTAAAACCACTAAAATTAATAATTTATCACTATTAATTATTTCTATTAAAAAAGTTGTTTTTAATTAAAATTTAGTAATTTTCACTATTCATCAGAATATGAAAGTTATCCGAAAAGTACCAAAATTTCACCCTAAGCTAATTTTAATATTCCGAATCCAAAAATGAAGTCCATTTTGAAAAATAAAATTTAAAAAATTTCAAAAAGTGGTTATTACTGTTCATAACGGCTAGTTTTTAATAATATTTTAATAGCATATCGTTGTTTGGTGAAACTCGGTATTGCATACTACACACGCTATCGTGGAAGGTCGCGATTGCGTGTAATGCAAGGCAAGTCAAGGATGTGTGTTGTGCAAGCTCCTTTTGGTGTAGCGTACAACACAATACATGAAATTAAAAAGAATATTTTTCATAAAATCTCGGGGTGTTACATGGTACATAATCACCTACTACACATTAACAAATGATATTTTTAGAAGGACAAAAAGGAAATGGATTTTGTAATACTTTTGCGAGGCTTAGAGTGAGATCCTCTATTTATCTTCATAATCTTGGTGGAGTTCTTGGTATATATATAACCAATAATATGTGGGAATCAATCCTCTACATATAAGGTTAATCTATATTGATTTGTTAGATTACCCCATATCCTTGGGAGTAATCCTGATATGTGTATCATATCTCTTTATACATTATGTTTTTTACTTCTAATGGAGAGACCCAATGATCATTTCCTCTCAAAAAAACGTCATCACTAATATCAGACTCCTGTAGTGTGTTCTCTTGGATGAGTCCTTTATGAAAATTTTGAGATGAAATCTTAGGTTTCCTTTACAATAATAACTTTAACTTGACACAGTGTGTCTTTATTTAGTTTATCTAGATATTCTTGTTATATGTGTTGTAGAAATTTACCTATGTAATGTTTAATGTTATACTTTGGTTGGATATTATGGGGGTTTGGGGAGTCATATTGGGTATTTTTATACTCACCCCAGTACCGTATTTTCCCACACGTGTTGCATCTAATGTAGATGACTCACATTTTGAAAAATATCATGAGAAACCAAAACTAGATAGTTTTTAGTGAGACTAAATAGACCAAGGTGTGTTCCTATGATATCTTGACAATTTTCCATATTTTACCTTTAGGTTGTCATTGTTTTTAGATTCTTTACTGGGGGATTGTATTTGGACTTGGATCTTACCACTACTTCTGATCATAATCAGGTTGTCGTATTTACAGATATTCATGAGTGGTTATTTGTTTTTTTTACATTTCATTATTTTATGGGCTATGAGATGTATGTGTTTTTATAGGTACTTAGGATAATACCACCCATTTTAGTGATATATCTACTCAGTGCTAGTCACTATCCCCTGACTTATTAGAGGCAGGCTTAGGAAGTTGTGGAATGGGCCCCTTTGGGATGGTTCAGGATAAAGTGGTATCAAAGGCAGCCATTTCTACAATTGGAATATAGTTATTGATATTAGTTTTAGGAGATAATAGAAATTATTTCAATTTATTATTTCATTCTTGGGACTCCGGTATTAGTTTGATGGTCTATGTATCCAAACACAAAGATTTTGTTCACCTACATTTCCAATCAGTGAATGAGAAAATTGGTTGTAGAGAAAACAATGGTACATGTATCATATAATAATGGGTTCTGGTTTCTATGTATTTCTTGAGTCAGATCTCCAGATAATCATTGATTGTGGTATATCTTTTTTACTATCAGGATTCCTCCACAACATATTCCAACTTGGATTCAGCATCATGATCATGTGGTTGATCCCCTCAGTGATGAGGCATCGACCAATATAATTTTCCCGGAGGTCATACCTCCAGGTGGTTCCCCAACTGTACCACCAACTATAGAGAAGCATATGGTACTTGTAATACCAGTAGATAAAGTGTGTAGGTGGATTTTACTTCTGGGGTTTCAAAAAAATATTCCACTCAGGTTCTGAGGCAATCTCAACCCACAAGCGGCTGAGGATTATCTTCAGGTAGTGACATGTTTTTTCCTTCTGATCAAGACACCAGCAGATCATATGGAGGTCCAAGAGCTGAGATATATCCATGGATCAGATGGAAGATAGTGGGGTTCGTGATATAGTATTACGATGAGGTGACTCTATCATGGTGAGAGTTTGATCTCCTTTTTATAGAGGATTCATCTATAGCTATGCAAAGGGTTGTACATATGTAGAGGAATATATAGCTTAATCAGGGAAGCATGATAGTAACTGATTATTCATCAAGGATTACTTCCTATCTAGGAAAATGAAAGATATCATTCAATATCAATTCTTCTAGGCTCGGTAATATGAGTTAGTACCACATAGATAAATTTGATCCAGTGTTATCCCTTTATGAATTCCTACCTTTTATGGGGTTCTAGAGTGATCTTTTGTTCTTGAGAGTTTCTTGGATGAGAAAACACAACCAGTGGTTTTTGAAAGTGGGAATACTATAGTAGAGACCTTGGTAGCAGGTAGCTGATGTCGGTCTCAGGGACCAATAAATAAGATACATTTCAAGAGGGGGTCCCAAGATATAGGTTATGTGGATTATGACTAATACGGTGGATCCATTCATCCTTGGGATAAGTAGTTCTACTAATGTGATGGGAGAAGGTATGTTTCTCAAGATTATTTGACCCTCTATACATCTGACTTGGAGACCATGGATGGTCCACTGAGGTAGAGGCAGTTGTAGGAATAGGAAGTTCTGTAAGGTTGAATAATTGGAAGAGGATTTAGGAAAGAAGCTAGATGAGGTAGATTCTTTGACTTGTTACCACCACCACTCCCAGGTGGTCCACTCCATGCTCTATCTCCTAGAAGACAGAGATATAGAAGCTTCAAGATATCGAGTCTTACAACCTAGAGGCTCTGGGAATGATACGATGTAGTAACTATGTCGTTTCTACCATATATTCTGTATTGATAGAAATGGGTTTTATTCATTCATTTATTTTAACCTATCTTTTCCTAGAATTAATTATTTTGGTTGAGTGCTTGGATTGAACCTTGTGCTTGCAGACTTCAACTAGAGATGACTCAATGATCACACACTTTTACTGAGAGTGTGACCTGACTCTTGTAGGTGTGAGTTTCAATTTGGATATATTTGTAGTAGCAATGAGGCCATAAAATATCATCTTATATATGAACTAGTTTTCTATAGTTCATTCCCATATTGACTATTTTTTAAGGAGGATACAATGTGTTCTCAGTGATGGGGATATGTTCTCCTTTTTTATAGAAAAATAAACCCATGAATCGCAATATGGACTCATGTATAAGAGGGTTCAGTGGATTTCTCATCATTTGGCTAGAATGACCCTTGGTGCAGTGGATGTTATGAACTTCTAGTTTCCTATAGTGCTGGTGGAGTACAACTATTAATTCCTTAAGGATGTTCCAAGTATACCTCCATGGTGAAAGATAGACTTTTGTGTTGATATACACCTTAAGAAATCACCTATATCCGCACCAACATATCAGATGTCTCCTGTAAAGCTTTGCAAGATAAGGATGTATTCGGAGGACATGCAATGGAAGGGCTTTGTTAGACCAATAATTTCACTGTGGGTAGCCCCAATTTTGTTCTCCAATAAGGCAGATGGGATCTTGAGGTTGTGTGTCAACAACCAGAACATAAACTAAGTGAATGGGAAGAAAACGTATTCCATAACAAGGATTAATGACATATTTTATCATTTGAGAGGGGTGAGATGGATCTCACATATTGGCCTCTGGTCATGCAATCATGATTTGCGAGTACGATATAAGGATATACTGAAGACGACATTCTGGTGTCACTACGGTCACTATGAGTACTGGTTGATTCCATTTAGCATGATGTATACCCTAATAGTGTTAATGAGACTCATGAAATGGTTCTTTCATCCATTATTAGATTCGTTTTTTGTAGTCTTCATTGATGATATATTTGAGTACTCAGCATCTGAGGAGAAGCATGGGAACCACATGAGGATGGTTTTGGACATACTTTGAGAGAACATGATTTACATGAATCTCTTGATGTGTCACTTATTATAATAACCTAGCCATATTACATTACATAATCTTGAATTTAGTAAATAAATCACTTCCTTTCACATTTAGTATCTTTTCAAGTTTATATCTTTAGATAATTGGTATATAATACATTCATCACAATACACATTAATACATATTTGATACCATAAAAACATTATTCATGTCTTCCAAAATATATAAATTTTTAAATAAAACATGATTTCTTTGACAATTATCCAAACATTTACTTTGGATTCTTTCTTTGTCTTACACGTCTTTATAACCTAATAAAATAATTTAAAAGCTTGGGATGAGCACAACAAGCTCAGTAAGGGATATAAAAGGAAGGAAATAACACATTAGTCCATGAATACTTTTAATGTATGAAATCATTTTCAAAAGACATACTTGTCGACCATATATACTTACATTGTGAATTATGATCTTTCCAAAAGATTAAAAAAACATAAGAACATAAATAGAACCATAAATTTGTCATGGGGAATTTCTTAAATAATTGTGTAACCCTCTTGACTACCTTATATTTTGTAACCCTCACAGCTACCTTACAATTTGTGTAACCCTCATAGTTACACATGGAGTAACCATATGGCCAACCTCCAAAATACACATGACAAATGAATTGGGGGGATATATAGGTTCTACCCTTCATTATAAACAATTTCCAAGTACCATAACACAATCATACAACAATAACAATTTCATAAAATAATTTATTTTGAATTTTGTAAAACCAAATTTTAAAAGAGGTTTTTAGTATAAAATTCCCTTATAAATATCATATAAGTGATTTGAGACTTAATAGAGTGGATGGAATATGTATATATACTATAAATACACATAATTAAACATAATATAATCCAAATGAATTTCATAAAAAGTTTTAATACCACATAAATAATGAAGTAGAATGTTTACCCAATAAATGGAAATCAGGTTAAAAATTCCCTTAGCTCAGGGTTTTCTTACATAATACATGTTTAAAACTCCTATATATTGGTTAAAATAGTGTTATTAATATCTTAATGAAACATATTCATGTTTATAACACCTCATATGATCATTTCAAAACATCATTTCACCCTTTAATTATTAGTATTTTGTTCCTTGTATTGTATTGGGTGCGTTCTTTACCTAATTTCCACAATCAGTTCCAGATGGATATTCTTGTCAATTGGAAGTGAAACAACAGAATTGGAATGGAGTGGTATTTACATATATCCAGAAACATAAATTATACCATTTTTCATTTTGAATATTGACGTGAGTATGATTCATAAGTTAAGACATTAATGATATTTATTTAGGTCATTTTGGTGATTCTTCGATTATAATGAAATCATTTGTTTTATAAATTGATAACATGTGTATAAAATGATTCAATAACCTTATATAATATATAAAACACATATTATGATCTTTTTAAATGATAAAAATGGTTTCATGGCTTGTCTTAAAGAAATTAAAATATATTTAAATCACATTGTCCCTGATGTCGGTAAATCGACACATCACGGACGATGTTTTAATTTATTGAATAAGTGGGAGAGGAGAAGAAGTATATTGTTGAGTCTTCCATAAACATGATGAAATCCATAATATGTAATATACTGGATCATTCATACCTCTTGGATAAGGGGGGTGATGAAAGAAGAAGAATAGAAAATAAAATAAAAAGAAAAGAAAGAAAAAAGGGAGGTTGTTTACCTCCTGATATCTTCTCCTTGAGATCCTTATTAAGGCCTTTGGTTTTGGCCTTTTGGTGAGACCAGAAGATCTAGGATGTGGGGAAAAGACTTGGGAGGATTATTTTAAAAAACTGGGGTAAGGATCAAGTCATTAGAGGTTTGGGAGGAAGAGAGGAATGAGGGTGGTATTTATAGTAGAGGAGAGTAGGTGTTTTACATTATTTTAATCATTATTATAATATTTTTTCTCCTGACTATGAATAGTTTAAATTCCTGTGACCCAAAATAGTAATAATGGAATGTGAGTTCTGACTATGTAGGCTTACATCACTTATGATGTCATGGATAGTTTATTTAACTAATAATATGAATATATGGTATTTTACCGTATTTCACTATTCATAAAAAATTAATGAATATCCCAAAAATCCCAAAAATCCACCCAAACAATTTTTCAATGTGTAGAATTCAAAAATGACATCTATTTTTTGAAAATAATTTTGTAAATCTTATAAATTTAATTTTAAAATAAAATCATAATTTATTCAAAAATGCAATGTAAAATCTATAACTCATTTTTTATCATATGGAAAGATTAATCAAGATGAAAATTATCTTAAAGCCTTATGAAAATAAAATAATAAAACAATTTACTATTCAATAGGGTCATGTTACTATTCATAAGGGTTTGTTACTATTCACCACAAAACAATTTGATATTATTAGACTCCAAATAATATGCTAATCAAAATTATAGATGATCATTTTTTAATATTCAAAACATTGAAGTTTAAAAATTATATTTAATGTATAGTTATAAATATCTACATGAAATAATGTTTCTTTCATTTCAATTTTTTTTAGAAAACCATAGGGTGTTACACTAATGGATTCAGTTGGTTTGATTTCTAGGACATGTTATCTTAGTAGATATTGTGGCAGTAGACCCAACCAAGGCTGAGTCGGTGTTACATTGGGAGCCGCCCAACAGCATGATGGATGTGTAGAGACTCCTTGGTATTGAAGGAAAATTACCAAAGATTGATACATTATTTATATAGGATTATAGGACCCATAAAATCATTAAATTGATTAGGGTGGCCATTCTTATGGGTAGAGAAGTGCCAAAAGTCTTTTCATCGGTTGAGGTAGAAATTGACAAGTTCTACCATCTTGAGATTACCAGAGGATGGTGTCGAGTACATAGTGGTCTACGATACATGAGGAACCTATCTTTGTTGTGTTCTTTTGTTGAGGTAGGTGGTTATTTTCTATGGAACATGTTAGTTGACACCAAATGGGTAGAACTACACGACCCATGATCTTGAGGTAGCAGCGGTAGTCTTCCCACTAAAGTTTTGCGGCACTAAATGACGGGCGGGTGGTTTATTGTTTATTCTAACCACAATAGTCTCAAGTATATCTTTTACCATAAGAATCATAACATGATATATAGGTTATGTCTAGATTAGCTCCATGGTTATAACTTTAAGAGTGTCTGTACTCATATGAAGGGGAATTTGGTTGTAGATTCTCTTAGTATGAGATCATGTTCATAGTTTTAAAATGAGGCATCAGAGTAGTTGGTCTAATTGTAGTTATCCATTGTGGATGGATATGGATCAGGTTACCTCCATCCAATGGTTGATTACCCTCCACTTTTACAGTAATTCAGGGAGGAACATCTTTGGGGTACTTTTTGTGAGGCCCTATATACTCAAATATCCATTGGAAATTCTCTTGATGGATTTTATTAAGGTTGCGAGCATGAGGTGCTTTTCCAAGTACACATGATGGTACCCGTGACATTGTGGTAAGAGGTTATGAGAAAATTTTAAAAAAATAACATTTCTCGGTATATCCAGGTGTGAAAAAGATGTATTAGGACCTCTGATGTCTGTTTTGGTGGATAATGATGAATAAGGGAGTTGTAGAGTTTGTCTATCGATGCCTTACATGATAGAAAATGAAGACCCAGAACCAAGTTCTAGGTGGTTTAGATCAACCCCTTGGGGTTCCATAATGGAAGTGGTATGGGATATTCACATAATTATCTATAGTTTTACCACATAAATATAGGGTACATGATGTAATCTAGGTTATCATATATTGACTCACCAAGTTGGCCCATTAATTAGCTATCCAATAGCAGAGTTCATTAGAGAGATTAGATGCCTATATGTACCATATATATTCCAACTCCTTGGAGTTCTCTTTATGATCATTCTGACTATGATGTTATCTTCACATCTCAATTATGGAAGGGATTAAAAGAAGATTTCATGACTCATTTATGCTTGAGCACAATGTTTCACCCTCAAACTGATGGCCAGAAAGAGCATACCACTCAGGTATTGGATGAAATGTTGCGGGCTTACATGTTGGAATTTGGACATAGTAGAGGGGATCATCTACCACTAGTGCAGTTTTTAATTAACATAATTTACCATACCACCACTGGTATGAAACCATTCACAACATTATACTGACAACCCTATAGGTCACCATTTTTCTAGACTGGTCCATGAGATCCAACACTTATGGGACTGGAGTTGGTGTGAGTTACTTCAGAGATAGTTAAGATCATCCAAGAGTTAGTGGGAACAAAACATAGCTATAAGAATTCTTATGAAGATAAAAAAAGAGGTCTTTGGTGTTCAAGGAGGGTTTCCATGTGTTCTTATGGGTTTCAAATCAATTTGGATTAAAAATATTTTTCTAGGGTGGTAATCTATCTATGAGAATAATTTTATCTTTCAATATACTATATAGATTTGGAGAGGATCCATATTTCTTAGCTATACAATCGAAGTTATACATGTTTCCTGACATCTTCCACATGTGATAGCTAATAAGGTACATGCATAAACCATTGCACATTATCGACTAGGGAAATTTGGACATCAATGATGGAGATAACTTTTCTGAGTACACAGTATAGATTGAGGATCGGTAGGAGAGGATCCTTCATGGGTGATAAATTACTTTGGAGTGTTTACATTATTAGAATGGGAATGTTTAGGAGAGACCCTATTAGTGAGAAGCTCAGATTCTTTCTTAGTACCCCCATATTTTTCTATAGGCTTTATATTGTATTTTTGAGATGTAAAGCCTAAATTTGGGGAGAATATAATAACTCAATTTTCCATATATTATTTTTTTATTCTATATATTATTTTCGAGACTAACAGCTGAGATGGCGTGTGATTCTAAGGCCCGGTGCTCCAAGAAATTATTTTTGAAATATATTAAATATAATTAAGAGCACACACATACAATTTTCTTAAAAGAGTGTAATAAATTATAAATGGGGGATTAGATCAAAAATTATATGGAACCATTGAGATCATAACATGGTTTTTAGCCTAGTTGCAACATAACCTTTTATATCATAATGAATTTGTGAAAAAGTCATCATAGGAATGAAAATTAATAATATATTTAAATAATTTTTTTATCAATCAACACAATGAACTAAATTATTCTTTAAGAATGTGAATATGATTGAATTATATGGTTAACTACATAGCCCTGGATCCATTAGAGAACCCATGAATAGAGAATGTTCGAGGATCTCTCTTAGGTGAACATCAATTGGATCATGGATCGACAATTGGTGTGCAATGAGATTTGGATATCTCACCAATGATAATTACATGATATCATTTATCATAAAATATCAATCCATCATAAAGTAGGACATTGTTTATTTTTTTTATTTCCCCATTTTTATTTCTATGAGGATAATGAATCAATCAACCAACAGATTTAGCCACGGATCATCTTTGTCACTATAAGGGTTTATTTCAGGGATTCATTATGAGAAATTAATGGGGATTAATTGTTATCTATCCCTTCATTATTCTATTGACAGTGAATCAAGGTATACATGAACATTGATCATATTCCATTCATAATACTTTTTCTTTATCCTCTTATTTCCCCCCAATTCTTCATTCATCATGGGTGTTCTTCATTTTTCCCATGGTTCAAAAAATACCAATGATATAGATCATTTCACACTCGATTCTTGGTACAAAAATTTGATATCATAGATCTAGTCTTGGCATGGCATGATGGTGGTGTGATGATGGGAGTGGTAGTGGATCAGATGATGTTTGTACCAATGTTTTGGTGTCCTTTAGTTCACAATGAATATTGAGGTTTGAAGGTGTTTTCTAAATGTATTGATGATAGGATTATCACAATTATACAATGAAAATGTTCAGATGACATCAGTACAAGATTTATAGCATTTGGTGTATCCATATTGGGTCTTGAATAAATAAAAGAGATGAGAGATTGAAATTATGGATATTTGGAAAACTTTGATCTACACAGTGTGTACTTTGGAGCCACCCACCATGTGGGATCATTATGGTGGAGTATATGGTTTCTGATAAAGATAAGTATCACATGAATAAAGACTTTTTCACATGTAATGTGGCCCCGTTTGATGATAGGGATGTGTACCTCATAGGTTACACAAACATAGTTTGAGGCTACACGGACACGAGTATGTCTTGTACTCCAACATGGACAGATACATGCAATTGATACATCATTACATCCATGTACTAGTATATAGAAATAAGTACAGGGGAATAAATACAATTTAGACTTCTGAAGAGACACAAACACAGACACATACATTGGATTTTTACATGGGTAGGACCTGGGGTCGAAGGGAAATAGTGCGTACCCCCACTACACTCTATGTAATCCTAAAATGATGGATTTTAACCCTTTTAATCTATATATTGGACAAGTTTCATTAGGGTATCTTCCCAATATCCATATCTTATGTTTCAGTTTAGAATCTCCTTTGAGACATATAATAGGGATCTCTTTAGTGGGACTTCTTGGAAAGAGTTGTTGGAATCCTTCCGTGAGGTCCATAGTGATATCCTCTCTTCATATTTGTTCTCTAGGTGGATTTCCTAGTATCTTCATGACCAATACTATAATGTCATAGATCCTCTACCTAACGGATTAATCTATATTGAGTTGTTAGTATACCCCATTACATTGGGAGTGATCTTCATCTATGTATCATATCTCTTCGGGATTTTTCATGTACATATGATGGAAAGACCCGATGCACATTACATATAGGTTGGAAATCAATAGTTATATCAGATTCAAAGATTGTATTCTTCTAATAGAGTTCTCTGTGGAATTTTTGAGCTGTAATCCAAGTTAGGCATTATGGTTGTGACCTTACCTTGAGACTGTGTGTCTTTGTTGATTATTTCTGGATATTTTCATTTTATTTGCTGTAGAAGTATACACATGTGAATATTACTATTATAATTCTTTGGTATACTATGTTGTTTTGGGGCGTCCTACTCGGTATTGTTATACTCACCCATACATGGTATTTTCTCACACATGTCATGACTTGTGTAGATAATCGACCTTTTAATAGATCCCCAAGTGACCAGGACCAGGTAGTGCTTAGAAAGACTAGAAAAACCAATCTATGTTCCTAATGTATCTTGACAACAGTCCCCATTTTACGTTCAAGTTCACTTTTTTCATACTCATTATGGTAACCATGTATTTGGTCTAGTTTACTTTCCTTTACATTTTTCGTACTCAAGTTGTGGAATTTTGATTGTATGTATTCATGGTTGTTTAGTTTTTTATACATTTTAGCATTTTATAGGATTGGAGATGTGTCTTTGTGCATGTACTTAGGCTAACGCCTTTCATGATAGCGATATTCCTAGTCAGCGCTAGTCTCTAGCCCCTAGCTTATTGGAGGTGGGCATGGAGAGTTACATCCCAGGACTCTTGGGGATGGGTCATGACATGTAAGGTATCTTGAGAGTGGGAATGTGAATGTAAGGTAACCATATTCGTTATCTATTTAAATAAACAATTCAATTTTTTAATTTTCAAATATATAGTATTTAGTTTTAATTGAAGTGTATTGGGAACTTTTCTCCTTCAAAATTGTTTTCTTGTGATAGATTAAATGGGAGGTTTAGGATTAGATTCCAGTTCATTACATTTTTTCTAGGTAGGGTAGTTAAACTAGTTATTATCTGTAAATGATATAGGAAGTATTTTTATTGATCAGTCATTGTTTGTTCACTTTAATGTAATTATTTCCATTACCTATAGTGATGTTTTGAGTTTATATTGAATGGTGGGGAATTAGAATCCCTCAAGAGTAGGGGGATTATTTTTTCTTCATATTATGGGACTGGTGTGTTTGTTTTAATGATTGATTTTTTGGGATTCAATAGTATAGGGAAGAATAAATATATTATTTTGGGGAGACATGGGTAAGTTTAGGTGTTATGGGTTGGTGGATTTTTCATTTAGTTTAGAGTGTGGATTCACCTTAATAATTTATATGTTATATTGGTTTGGGAAGTCTTTTGGTTCTAGGTATAATTTTGGGACTATATTAAGTGTCTAATATTTCGTTGTGGAGTATATATTAGTTGTTTGAAGGTATGAGTATATATTTATATTAACTGTTCTAATATTGTAATTGAATAATTGTATTTTTTAACAGTATAATGTTAAGACTTTGTAAATTAATAAATAAAATAATAATAAAAACCAAGGATTTTATTTCTGGTAATATATTCAATAATGAATTTTCAGGATAGATTATATGTTACTAAATTATGTAAATTAATTAGCAATCCATGCTTGGGGTTTAAATTGTGAATATATTGATTAATGAATAGTTATGTTCTGAGGCTATTATTAATATAAAATTTCTTGATATTGTTAAGAATAAAAGGAATAATTTTGATTAAGTAATTGAATGAGTAAATAGTATATATGGTATGATGAGAATATTCATGGTGGTATGATTATTTCTTCAATCATGATATTTTATTATTGTCAAAAGATGAATTATGTTTTATTTTTATTACCACAATTCTTGGTTATTAAATATTTCTTAATCCTGGTTATGAAGATTGTACAGTTATAAGATTCATATCTGATATGAGGAGTTTCTTGGATCATCTGGTTTTATGTTATATAGAATGGTTTGTAACATCTCATGTTATGTTTCATGTGTATGGGTGATGAAGAGTTGGTATTATTAATTTGGATATGGTTAATTGGTTTGGTTATGATGGAATTATGGATAGATAGAGGGTTGATATATTTTATATGATTCTCATTTATTTGTTGGCTTATTTATTTGTTGGTCAGGGGTTTTACTACTATCCCACTACCAATCTGAGTTGCAACAACTGCTGAATAGAAAAGTAAGAGCAGTTGTAAATTTTCAAACACTTTTCTTCCTTATTATATTATTGATATATCCCTCAACGATTGAAGGATATTATTTGTTTAAATAAAGATATAACACCAGGAAAGATGATAATGGTGATTATTATGCGGTCTTGGTATGTTATTTAAATAGATTTTGATATCCTGACAATGATATGTATTTTATTTGATTATGATTGGTTATCTGTAACTCGTTCTTGATTCATACTTTTCCTTATGTAGTGGTTTCCACACATTTCTATCCTCGAAAATTGATTTAACATGGATAATATATTTCTTACTATATTATCTTTTTGAGTAATCATAAGTGTCGAACCCTCTACAGTTTTCTTGAAGTATTATTGATTGGATGAGATTGGGTACTTTTTTATATAGGTAGATTGATTGGTGATGGGAAAGCTCAGCCTTACATTATATTTGGTTCTATTATATATGTGTCATGTAGTTATAGTAGGGGATTAGTAATACTAACTTTTATGTTTAATTTTATAAATTTTATTTGTGGTTATTTTAGTATTTATCATAAATTAAGAGGTTATTGAATTGGATAGTTTTGATGGATACCATCAATTCCGGTGACCAACCTTAGAGATTTTTGTGGTAGGCATAATGGTCACACATGCACTCACTACTATCCTTAGTGGTTGTTTACTAGGGGAACGTCATGAAAAATTGTTATCAATGATTTTGTTTCAAATATATTGAGCAAATTCAATATATGAACAATTTAGGATTATATGTGTATGGTTGGGAAAGTCTCATCGAAACCAATAGCTTGATGTAGATAGAGGAGACTAACTAGAACACATGTATTTATGGATCCCTATGATGTGGTGAAAGGATATTGTCAGCATAATAAGAATGTTTAGCTGCAAATGCACTAATGAAAGGGTTTAACATTTAGAGAGTTATCATGCCTCATCAGTATAGATTGAATTTATATTAAGTATCCGTTATAGATAGGATAATTTGATTAGATATGTTAATTTATATTGATATGGTTCATATTAACTAATTTATTCATACTTGTTTAATCATGATTTATGCTAAAAAAATTACATGATAACCTTATTGAATTTACTTTTTTGACATTCCATGTTTTTATTTTAAAATTTAATGTTTAGTTTATGTTAATTATTATACCTATAAATTATATCATTAAATCAAATGTTATATTGAAAATTTTATGAATATTATGCTAATATGTTTCTATTTATGATGAACCATGGATAAAGGATCATTATCCTATTAAATAATTTCATTTGGAAGAATTTTTAAATGATCACTCCCATAATTATAATTTATAGAATAATTTAATATATTTTGAAAGAAAGATATTGTAAAACATGTTTTTAAGATTTATGTTTCTCAAATTTGATATTATAACACATGTTAAATTAATACAATTGAATGGGGAGTCTATTGAGTTTTTGAACATTAATGAAATTAATAGAAGTTATATAATATTGAAATTTTATTTATGTCGGTTTATTTTTTAATATGACATGATATTAATGATTTTATCAATTTATTATTTGTATTTAATTATTCAATTTAATTAGCATTTCATATTGAGTTAAGTACAAACCATGAAGGTGAATCACGTAGTTAAGTTATTAGTAAATTACTATAATGAAAGTATTATTATTCTTTTAAGGAAAAAATGTGAATATTATTATGTGCCTCATAAAATAATATAGTTAAAATAGATTTAATATTCTATAATGAATTAATAACCATTTTCTAGATTATCCATGTGTTGATAATTAATTATTTAATATTTATTTGTTGATGACTGGGTAAATGATTTATTATTATTGTGTAATGTCTCCTGGGATGAAATGTTTCTATATTTCTATTTATGTTACTTATATGATTTAAAATGGTGATATATGGTGGAAGTGGCTGATGGGGAAGAATGAATATTATGTAGAAAGATGTTTCAGTGAAATGTGTGTAGATTGATGTTATAGTTATGGTGGGGAAATGAATTATTAGAGTAATGGGTATATAAGGATTATGGATCTATTTTCTAACATAATATGATGTTCTATATGGTGTTAATTTTATAATTATGATATGTGAAAACATGGTTATTTGATTTTTAACTGAGGATAATCCTCTAAAACATCATCAATACATTACATCGGGGGTTAAGGATGGGAAAATTGTGATGAATCTTAATTTTAGTTTTAGTTATATGAGTTACCAAATATCCTTTATGGAGAATCAATATAACACCCCATACCTTATTCATCCCATAATTATTAATTTAATATAATGTATTTAAATTTCTTACTTTCCTGTGACCTTTTAGGTTTATAGTTTTAAAGAATTAATAAAAACTCTCAGATATCAAATACTTATAATACAAATTGGACGCTTAACACTATGTAAATTTCTTATAAAAATACGATTCTTAAATTTAAATTCTTTTTTCATTAAAAAAATATTTTCTTCTTCCATATAAAATACTCATATAGTAAATTTTGACATTTCTATAGTTTTTACTCATCTTTAAGCCCTATAATAAAATTTAAAACATGAGATGATCCAAAAAATCCCCAAAAGGGATATAAAAATAAATTATACCTATCATTTCATTGTAAAATTCATGAAAAACCATAAGAAAAATTTCCTTTTTCATAACAAAATTTTAAATAAAATAATCATTTACCTACCCATGAGATAAGTTTCCTTGATCAAAGGTCTAATCAAATATATAATAAGAAATCATAACTGAAAAACCATGATCATGAGGGGTTCTGGTAAAATATTATCACTCATGAAAACATTTTCTTAAAAAAACAAAATTTTACCATTAAAAATGTCATAAAAATTCCTTTAACAATAAGATAATTATATTAAATTATTAAATAAATATAATTCCATGATAAAATCATTTGTAATATTTAAAAAATATTGTAGGTACCTTGGGACATAATCATTATATCACTCTTATAATCACTACTATAAGCACTCTTACAAATGGTATAACTTATAGAGTTAATCTAGTATATAATCCTCAGATAAAATAATTATTACCCCATGATTGGAGAACTATATTGGGCTCACCCATCATCATGAATATTTTCCAAGGACAAAAATTTACATAAAATAATTAATACCTTAATTCCATTATAAAAACTATAAAAATTCCTTTTTAACACATATATATAATCACTTTTAAGCTTTATGTAAAAATAAGGATAAATAAATTTTCTCATTTAAAACACTAAATATGAAAATTTACTAGAAGAATAGGAAATGGTGTTTTCTCTGAAAAATCATGAAAATTTGTAGTGGAATATTATTAAATGATAACTTTCATGATGGTGGTAAATTCTATTATTGTTGTGTATCTTAAAAAATATATTTTTTCATTTTGGTAAAAATATCCAAAAGTGTGATGTTTGAAAATTTATTTTTAATAATTTGTAAATAAATTCAACTGTAGAAGAACATATATTAAGAAATAATTTTAAATTCGATATTAACTACCACAAAAAATATGTGTGAACATGTACATGGAAGTAATAAAGATGATAAACTTTAAAACTTTGAAAATAAGGTTTTAGTGAAAATTCCTTACCACTCTGGTAACTTTGGAATCAAATGGTAATTGAAAGATATAAATCTAAATGGTTTCCTAAAAAACAATAATTTTAGTAAATTAATTTTTAATTACAAGCCTATTTAATTGTACAAACTAAAAAATAAAAACATGAGTTGAAAATAAAATTATTCTCAAAGGATATAATTTGGGATGATAAATCCCTTACCTGAAGTCATATATAATTTTGTATACTCTCTAAATATTGAATAATAGAATTATATTAGTTATATAATTTATTAGTAACCATTTTTTTAATTACATAATATTTTTCCCTTTTATTATGTTTATTACCCTGTTTTATTTAGTTACATGATTAGTTAATTTTACATCATACGTTTTGAGGATGTTCAATTCAAAATCCAAAAACAGATTTAATGGGTTGAAAATAGTGAAAATTTTCGAAGATAAATCAAATAGATAATATTATTTATGTCGTAATTATTATATTTATAAATTAAACATAATTTCAAAACCATCCATATAAATTTGAAAGGAAAAAATGAGTCACATCGCCTCGTAGAGGTGGTAATCCACATACACACACAAATAGTGTTATCTTTTTTCGAACTGATGGAAATATAAGAAAATATATGATATATAATATTTCAAGAATAATAATTATTTCATGAATATCATATAGGTGATGACCCAGACACTCTTGGTCCTTTCCTTTTCCAAAAATCTGGATCCTAAAGGGGTAGCGTCTCGGCGCGACTGATCGGTGAGACCGACCGGCACGACCGATCGGCGCGACCGATCGGCGCGACCCATTGGGGAGACCGATCGGCGCAACCGATCGGCATGACTGATCGGCGTCACCCGGCTTTGTCGGGGGTTTTCTAGTGACGTGCACAAATTGAGTTTTAAACCCTTCTTTGAATCCCTTTGAGCTTGTTTTAAAGCCCGGTAATGCCCATAAATGTTATAATTAAATATTTAATAAATTAACCTGGTGTGTGCATTGGTTTAAACCACCCTACCCCTTTAATAACGTGTGGGGCTGCGTGGTCAACCCATGACCCCCGCTCCTTACGCGGTTTGGCGTTCATATCTCAACCGTTCGCGGCTCTTGTAAACTAAGGGTTAGCCTTGGTTTCTTCTTTTCTCGATCACCCTGTGCTAAGAGTACCCTTCATCTAGACGAGCAGCTTTTCTTTCAGATGAACCGCATCACTATCCGTGAAGTTCTGCCCCCCGGCCTTAGCATCGATCGTTGATCCACAAGTAGGGAATTTCTTCGTCTCTCGCTTTTGTGTATCATGTGTGGTGGGCATGCTTTTTATTTTGTAGAATTGGTTAAACCAGACCTAAATAAAGATAATGAACTGATTATATGAAGAAATAAGGGGGGGTTGTGATCTTTGATGTTGTTTTATGTTATGATCATGTTTCTGAATTGTGCGGGCTTACGCCTACTGAAAATCATGGTCGTTGGTGGTCTTTCGCTGTACACTAATGAACCCTTGGGGATGTTTTAAATGACTTGTTTGTGGTTTTTAACTCCTTCTATAAAAAGGAAAATTGGTTAATCACGTACACCCGGCTAAATAAATTGAAAGCACTGGGATCAACCCTTCTGTGCTAACCCCCGGTTAAAGCACACGAAATTGAAATCATGGAGTGTGTTAAATATTATAAATCTAAAAATACTGGCATGGCCCTACTTTTTTTTGGTGGTAGTGGTTGGGTTTTTTTCTTTTATGGGTCGATTTCTAGAGATGTGGGAGGGGATGGGATCCCCTGTTGATATGGATTCGGTGGTTGTGAGTTTTAAGACTGGGTGGTTACCTTGTTTATATCAAGAATTGGGGTGGGATCCTCTGTTGATGAGAAACCATTTTGGGGGACATGGGGTAGTGTCTCGAGGGTTTATTTGGTTCCATTACTTCGAGGTATCTCACTTATCCCCTTGTTGTTGTAACATTACAAGAGAACTGGGTGTGAATGTTTAAATTGACGTTTGGCTGGATTCTTTCCTTGGTTATGCTTATGGTGTTAGTTTCCCAAGTAGGTGCATGAACTTATTTAAACATTATTACTGAACATGAAAACAAGAATGAGACAAATGAGTTTTGTTGGCATGAGTCGTGACTCGGACTTGAGTGCTGTTGTGATCTATAGGTTGTCTGAAGAAAATCCTAACTTTGGGTGAGTGCTTGTTACCTATGTATATACTTGTAGTTTTGTGTTTCTTATTCGCGCCCCACCCAAGTTGAGCACTTAGTGCCAAACACCCCCATTTCATGGGGGAGGGGGTTTTTTCCAACACTATTCTTAGTGGCTGGTTATTAACTCCTTTTCTACTCCCTTTCCCGGATAGCCCAAGTACCTTCGGGCAGGCTGTGATGGCCTGGGATCCATTATTACCCCAAGAATCCTCGGGCAGGGTAGTGTGATGGTTGGCCCAGGTGTGTGCGGGCAGGTGGTTTCCCAAGTGTCTTCGGGATGAGGCCCAGGTGTCTTTGGGCGTGGCGGTGGATCTTCTAGCCCAGGTTTCTTCGGGCGTGGTGGTGTTTGTTATGGCCTTGGTGTTTGCAGGCGTGATTACATGTGATAGTTGTGGACCAGGAGTTTGCGGGCGGGATTTGGCAGTGGGATTGCATGCGGTTGTGGCCCAGGTGTGTGCGGGCGGGTGTGGCAGTGGGACTGCGTGCGGTTGTGGCCCAGGTGTGTGCGGGCGGGTGTGGCAGTGTGACTGCGGTGAGAATGGAGGGATTGGTTTGATGCATAGGATGTCTCAATAACCAGTTGGAATGTGGCGCGGGGTACCCAAACATCGATGTGATCTTATATATATTACATGGTTTGCGTTACTTGGTGAGTGTAGCCGGTGAGTGGTATGGGTGAACTCCTTCATAGTAATGGATTTCTGCTTCTCACGGGCTTTAGTACGTTCCCCCACTTTTGAATGAGAGTCTTTGGTTTTCCCTACTAAGTGTACTTGTATGCTCACCCTATGTATATAAAACTGCCTTCAGGTTTCCAGGAGGACTTCGGGGATCGCGCAGGACCATACTAGCTCGGACCTTTGGGCAGTTGCAGTTGCTGTTTTCTTTTCTTTGGTACTTACCCTTGTAGTCACTTTTGTACTTTGTGGCTTTTACATTTATAACATTCATGTGGGAATGGTTTACTTTTGGATTTACTTTTCTTTTACTTTTGGTGTTGTTGGGTTTCATGATCTTATCTTCCGATCCTATAAAAGAAAAATGGTAATGCCTTCCACTTGTGTGTAATTTCTATACCCTTGGTGCTAGTCTCCACTCTGGGACCTATAGAAGGTGGGTTTCAGGGGGTCATTATCTCTCCTTCAACTTAAAAAAATAAGGGCTTGGCAACCTGCTGACCCTTCCCTCCTTTTGGTGAAGGCGGGTCGTGACAGAATGGTATCAAAGGAAGAGGTTGAGAGATAGGATGGAGTCTGGAGTTAGGCACAGTGAGGATTTCATGGGATGGTAAGGAAAAAATGTTGGGTGACCTTGGTGCGTGAATTAGGCCAGGGAAGACCGGCTAGGACATGTGATATTAGGTCCCCCCGTGATCAGATGCAAGGACTATGGACCTACCGAACGACCAAGTGAGGCCACACTGATTGCAGGGTAGAGACCCTAGGAAAGGTAATGCATCATAATGACGTGTGTTCTTGTGTTTCTGGGATGTCTTGGGAATTAAGAATAAATGAAAAGTTTAAGAAATTTTAAGAACAATATTCTGCACTACTTGGGCTTAGGCATTCCTTGTTTACCTTGCAGCTATGGCACCTGGAAGGTGACCACGTGTGGTACAGAAGATCGAGGCCCCATAGACTACTTTGCCCGATCGGCAAAGAGTTGATTGAGAGGAAGAGGACGACCAGTGGTAGAAGACTCTTTGGGCCTTCCAGTGACAGACCCTCGAGAAGTATGAGGGAAGCGCCTCTGACATAAAGACGGAAGGCTGGCTAGTGGAGCTAGTGATAGCCTTCGGCCTGATTCGGGCCCCGACCAAGTACTGGGTTCCTCTGGCCGTCAGCCAGATGCGGGGAGTGGCGCGTCAGTGGTGGATGCTTTACTTGGGGGAGAGGAGAGAGGTTGAGGTGCCATGGGTTGATTTAGAGAAAGAGTTCCGGGCAGAATTCCTCTCCTCAACGATGAAGGCGGAAAAGGGACAGGAGCTACTCTCCCTCCAACAGGGGAGTATGTCAGTGAGGGAGCTAGGAATCAAGTTCTAGGACCTCCTACATTTTTCTCCAGACCTCTTTCCTGATGAGGAGTCTCGGGCAAGACGTCTAGAGGAGGCGCTCCGACCCTCCCTCCAGTATGTTGTTACACCCTTTACCCTTCCGACGTACTTGGAGGTCCAGAAGAAGGCCGAAGTGGTGGAGAGGATTCACGCTCTAGGAGGTGTGTCATGAGAGGGGATCCAGCTGGGACCATCGAAGGGGAAGACCATCAGCACTAGGCCTCCAGCATCAGGACACTCCAATTTCTGACCCGCAGGGAGCAGGCTGCAGGAGTTTCAGTTTCGATCCCCCGGTCCTTTCCCTTTTCCTTCGGGCCCGGGACCGTGATGCTTCGTCTGTGAGAGCCATGGACATCTCCAGAGTTAGTTACCGGACTGGGTACAGTATGATGGTGGCAGATAGCCCCAGCACCCGCCCCAGTAGCAGCTTCTATCCAGGCCTTTCCAGCAGCAGCAACAGCAGGGACAGTGAGCTCTCGCTCCTCCGAGGACATACGTAAGAGGAGGGGGCCGACCTCAGGGCGCTCCTTAGGGACCTCGACCAGGGCATGGTCGGGGAGGTGGAGGACAGCCGAGAGGCAGAGGAGCCAGGAGTGGACAGCTACATGCCGCAGAGGCAGCAGTTCCAGCAGGGCTGGAGGTTGTTCGAGGTACGATCAGTTTGTTTAGAACTCTTGCTTATTCCTTGTTCGATACAGGAGCTTCACACTCGTTTGTTGCACCTAGTCTAGCCCGTCCCCTGGGCCTAGATGCCAAGAGACTTCCAGTTCCCCTTGTGTTGAGCACCCCAGTCAGAGGTCAGACCGACATGTTGTTTGTTTGTCGGGGATGCAGACTGATGATAGGGCCACATCAGTCGGTTAGGGATCTTCTTCTGCTATTGATACAACCATACGATGTCATCCTAGGCATTGACTGGATATTTTCTGTGTGATTCGTCATCGACTATTTCTGAGGAAGGGTTGTGTTCTCAAAATTGGCCGGCCGACATGTTACCTTCACCGGTGAGCGGAGCAGTCAGAAGGGTAGCAGGCGAGAGGAACCCCTCTTCTCCTTGTTTGCCAAGCTGTCAGTGGAATCAGTAGATGCTGAGATGGTGGAGCTACCAGAGGTTGTCCATGAGTTTATGGACGTCTTTCCTGAGGAGGTAACGACTCTACCCCCACGACGGGATATCGAGTTTAGGATAGACCTGCAACACGGCGCTCGTCATATCTCGATGGCTCCTTACCGGATGGAACCTTCATAGCTACGGAAGTTGCGGATCCAGATTGATGATATAATGAATAGGGGTTATGTTTGGCCGAGTGCGTCACTATGGGGTGCTCCAGTATTTTTCGCAAAGAAGGAAGATGGTGGTCTCAGGTTGGGCATAGACTATATAAGGCTGAATCAGGTGATGATCATGAATCGCTACCCTCTTCCGAGGATAGACGATCTTTTCGACCAGCTGAAAGGGGCATGATGGTTCTTGAAGATCGACCTATGGTCTGGGTACCACCAGCTTAGAGTGAAAGAGGAAGACATCCCGAAGACAGCGTTCAGGTGCAGATAAGGACACTTAGAGTTCATAGACATGCCCTTCGGTGTTACGAATGCTCCGGCTGTGTTTATGGGGCTTATGAACTCCATCTTCCGGGAGTACCTAGATTGTTTCGTAGTTGTGTTCATCGAAAACATCCTGGTCTACTCAAGATTAGAGGAGGACCATGCAGAGCACCTGAGGATGGTTCTGGAGGACCTCCGCCATCGTCAGCTCTATGGGAAGTTGTCGAAATGCAAGTTCTGGACACGAGAAGGGCACTTCCTCGGGCACGTGGTGTCCGAGCAGGGGGTAGCGTTGGACCCATCAAAGGTTGAGACAGTTGTTTCTTGGGCAGCACCCAAGAATGTGGCAGATGCCCTTAGTTTCCTCGAGCTGGCGGGTTACTATTAGAGGTTCGTACCCAACTTCTCCCGAGTTGCAGCCCCTTTGACAGCCTTGACCGAGAAAGAACATGTTTTCGTGTGGAGTGAGAAGTGAAAGTCATCCTTCAGCTATCTGAAGGATAAGTTGGTCAGTGCCCCAGTGCAGAGATTTCCAGAAGAAGGTGCAGTGTATGAGGTGTCCTATGATGCTTCAAGACAGGGCCTGGGATGTGTGTTGATGCAGCAATAAGGGGTGATCTCTTATGGGTCCAGGCAGCTACGCCCTCATGAGTGTAATTATGCCACCCATGACCTGGAGCTTGCAGAAGTCGTTTTTGTGCTAAATTTATGGCGACACTACCTCATCGGAGAACACTTTGTGGTCTTCACAGATCACAAACTTTTGAGGTATATCTTCTCCCAGTGGGACCTAAACTTGCAACAATGGAGATGGGTGGAGTTCCTCCAGGATTACGACTTCAAGATCTCTTATACTGAGGGCAAGGGAAATGTAGTGGCCGATGCCTTGAGTAGGAGGACGTAGAAGGATGCGGTCCGAGAGTCGGCAGACGCCTGGAAGGTGATGGAGGAGTTGGCTTCTGATTCTCTCTCAAATTTACCCAAGAGATGAAGGTATAACGGTCCTTGTAGTTTAGCTTGGGTTATCGAATCCTCAAAGACCGAAGAAGAATCCTATAGACACGTACATTCTATGGACTATTTTTGGCTAGGAAGTGGCCAAATTGGGTTGATTTTATATGGGTTTAAAGGATAACTAACAGATTTAAGTGAATTCCATTTAAAATAATGAGTTGATCCTAGGTTATCGCTCGGGGTGGATTGGATGAATTACTTTTTTAATGATTTCAATCTCTTATAATTGAGATGGATTCATTTAAGAAGATCAAACGAAATCATCACTTACTGGTTTAATGACTACACACCCTAATACTAATCACCTATACACTTGAAGGATTGATGTTTTGAGCACTCCAAGGTAGATGTTCGTATTAGCACTTGAAATGTGTGACCTTAAATTCAATAAGGATGAAGATGTTTTAAAATCATCAAATAAAAATCTCATTTAAAAGAAGTGATTAGCCATTAATGGAGTGATAAATAACATCCAATCCAGCCCCTTGCTACTCCCTTGGATCAACCCATAAAAAAGTTATCCCTCCATTGATGACATGTCTTCAACGGAAGCGGGAAGTAGACTCATGAGGGAGGAAATGGAGAAGTAAAAAAACACAATAAAATAACAATCACTCCACCGTTGTGTGATAATATCACAAGGTTTGGTATGAACAAGTTCACACCTTGATCCAAAGGTATCAAAGTGATAAGGAGAAGAATAGAATAATAAGAGAAGAAGAACTTTTATTAAGAGTCAAGGATGAATTAAAACAACTTACATGTGAAGGAAGAACAATACAAAAAGAAATTGGTAGCATAACATTATGATGAAAACAAGCTCAAAGATTATCAACTCCTCCACCACCACTACCTTAAATAGGCATTTTGGAAGGCTTGGGTCGATCCTCCAATAGTACAAATCATCCCACTTGATTATGGTAGGCATAGGGTGGTGGAAAGTATGTGGAAAGAAGACTTTTCCACCTTTGACCTGAAAAGACATCCAGCTTTCTTGCACCGAACAGACGTGCTTGAAACAACTTCTATATGGCCGAATATGGGTGGGCCATAGAAGACTTAAATTTAGTTCCGGATGTCCCCAAACATCCTGAAAAATCTCAACCCAATAGAAGTTATGGTTTTCGAGATATGGTTTAATTGGTGGAATGGTTTTCTGGGTCGTAGAATCTGGCCTAGAATTTTATCTCTAACTTGGGACACCTTAATGGCCACAATAAAGGCCGAATTAGCATTATCTCATGAAGAGTGATTTGTTCCTAAACATTTCTTATATCATCTCAAAATATTTGGGATTCATTGGGCCTGTATGTTGGTCCCCATAGTCTCATAAGTGGGATGGTTTCCAATCTTCCTTCTCTAGAATTGCTTCCATTAATCTCCAAATATCTCCATCATCGTTTATGAATCATCCATTGATCCCTGAATGAAAAAGGTTCACATTTAAGTGTAGATATAGTTCCAAAAATATCAAATTAAAATATTGATAATTGCATTCCTTAGAATCAGATGACTCATTGGGCCTAAATTGGTGTATATTAGGCATGAAGTGCACAAATCATGAGAATGGATGTTCATAATAAAAATGCACTAACTCAGGCCCATAAGATAAAAAATGAACATTTAATACCATTAAAATGTAATTAAAATATATGTTTTTATTGGATAATCACACCCCCCCAACTTGAGATTTTCTAGTCCCGAGCAAATAAATCAATGATTTTATTTGAATTCCTTTCTTCAAACACATTATAACAAACAGTGCTCACAATGTAAACTGCACAAAAATATATCTTTGTAACCTATCAAGATAATTTAATTCAAGATGAATTTAAAAGCAGATCCCAATCCCAATCCCATTTCTTTGATCAAATCCATCATCATACTTCATCCAACTCAATTAGGTGTAATGATGTGTTGTGTATCACAATAGATATGGGGGTTCATTTTCATTTAAGTGGGAAATCATGGAAGCGCTAGGTGGAATCACATTTAATCCTAATATGAGTATTCTTAATTCTTTTTTTTGGATTTTTTTGTAATATTTCCATAGTAATTGAGATTTCAGTTAATCAAATTAACCCATGTAGCAAGACTTTGCCGATGACTCCCAGACTCAAAGGCCTTAGGGCACCAATTGAAGCCCACATACTCAGGAATCGCCTCGAGTTAACTTAATCAAAAAAAAAGTCATATTACCATAAATAGAGATATATTGAAAAACTCAGGGCTAGACATCTCTGGAGTCATGATCCCCAAGTGCCGAAAGCCTCGCATTTTATCAATCCATTTCTCTACACGCAATTTTTTGTTATTATTTTTTTATTTTTCTTTGAATACTCATATTATTGATAAAAATAAAACCAGCCTATGGTATTTATTATGGGACCCCAAAAATTCAAATTAGTACCCCACAGTCTAGAGGACGTGCATTGTGGCATTTTGATTTAATGGATGAAAATAAAAATAATGAAAATTTTCATTGGACAACCAAACTTCAAAAATCAATGCTTTTAAACTTAATCATGAATTAAATTAAGAGTAAAGGAAATAAAAATTATTTTATATTTAGTTTTTATGTGAGCAAAGATGTTATTATATGAATGATAAAGGAATTTTACTTCTTTTTTTCATTGTTTTTTTAAACAAACATTTTGTTTACACACCCCCCAACATAGAATGAAACTATCCCTAGTTTTGTAAAAATAAAATTTAGAATGGGGTAGAGGAATAAAAGGGGATTTCAATAAGGAAATTGAAATATGAGGATCATGGAATGAAGTCACCTGGTGGTTGAAGTTTGAAGTTCTTGTTGCTCGAATTTAGTCCTTTGATATCCATGTCTCTTGGAAAGTTCCCTAGTGGAAAAAGGAAAAAAAACAAAACAAAACAATATATATATATAAGTAAAATATAAGTATATATATAGAAATTATAGAATAAGGAAGCACAAGAAGCCGTAGGTCAGTGGTAAGTGCGTGCCCCTGTCTCCCTTCGGTCCCAGGTTCGAGTCCCCGCTGCTTCGCCGGTTGTGACGGGGTTTGCCCCATGGCCTATGGAGTGTCCCCTTTTTTAATTATTATATTAGTATTATTTTTATTATTTTTTATCTTAACCTATAAAATAATAAAAATAAAACAAAATAAACTGATGATACATTGTCTTATTTTTAAATTTTTGGGTAAGGTATTACTCAAGGATCACACCACGTGACACAGATGAATATGGTGCTCCCCTTTCATACCCATCCATACTCATAATAGAAGAAAATGTCAACAGTCTTTTTTTTATTTTTAAATATAAAAATGATTAATTAATCTTATTTGAAAAATAAAGATGATTCAGAAAGATTAGAAACATAAAAACCACGGGTTGCCTCCCATGCAGCGCTTTGTTTAACGTCGTTAGCTCTACTTGAACCCCACAACTTACCCAATACCAACATTCAACATTTTAAGGACCACATGTTTCACCACTTCTACTAGGTTGAGATTCATTCTATTTTTATAATTTTTTTTCATACACAAACCTATGTTCTAAAATGAGTGGTAAAATCAAAGGAATATCAGAAATGGTTGATCTAGTTTCCTCTGTAGTCTTTCCTAAGACATCAATGATCATTCCAACTTTTTTGGTTTCAAGAGAAGAATGAATTCAAATTTAAAGGTCATGATTATACCATATGAATGGATTATTTAGATGGGAGGGAAGGACAATAATTTTGAGCTCAGGTTGTATAAGACATTTAGACAAAAGTTGATATTTTGAATCCAACTCAGTTTCATTTTCCAAATTTCTCAACAAAATTGGTTCCTTTTGAATAGAATATTAAACCACCAAATTAGAAAGATCAGTTTCAGGAATGGGTATGGACTCAATGTTTGTGATTTCTCATAATGGTTCAGTGATTTGTGTTTTTGAAAAATCATCAATGGAGTTATATTCATGAGACTCAATCCATGATGTCAAATTTCCCTCTTGTGAATACAAAAAATCAGTTTCCTCTTGATTTAAACACCCATAAAAAATTCCATGATCCTCCTCATCTTCCCCAAATCCAAAGGTTTTCTCTTTAGTAAATTAATGAGAGGTTTGTGGGAAACTAGACAATTCACATAAGGTTATGGAAGGGACAGTTTGTGTAGGGATGGGTTCCTCACAATGTTTAATGCTTTGTAGTTCTAACCTCAATGATGAAACCTCAAAATTCATTATCTCCATTTGTTGACACAATTTTTCAATTAATGGGTTGTGAATTAGGATGGATAAGGGGTTGAGACAGATGGTCTATTCTAGGAGGATAATTATGTTGTTGGAATTCCATAGAAGGATGTTCAAATCGGCTTTATGGGGATTGAAACTCATTATATGTTGAGATGTTTTGTGGATCATAGGATTAAAAAAATCGTGGATCATTAGGTTGTTGATGATCCCACAAGTAGAAACTAGGATGGTCATTGTACATCTCACTTGGTGTGGAGTGATCAAAGTAAGAAGAGGTTCCCCATGTTTGGATTTGTTCAAAAGGGTTTTCCATAGGAATGAAATTGGGGATGAGATAAGAGAAGTGGGATAAAAAAAAGGATGATAGTGTCTAGTATAACATACTTAGGTCCCCGGAAAAGGCGCCAAAATTTATTTCTCACTCAAATTTACCCAAGAGATGAAGCTAGAATGGTCCTTATAGTTTTTCTTGGGTTATCGAATCCTCAGAGACCTAAGAAGAAAACTATAGACACGTACATTATATAGACTGTTTTTGGATATGAAGTGGCCAACTTGGGTTTATTTTATATGGGTTTAAAGGATAACTAACAGATTTAAGTGAATTCAATTTAAAATAATGAGTTGATCTCAGGTTATCGCTCGGGGTGGATTGGATGAATTACTTTTTTAATGATTTCAATTTCTTATAATTGAGATGGATTCATTTGAGAAGATCAAAAGAAATCATCACTTACTAGTTTGATGCCTACACAACCTAATACTAATCACCTATACACTTGAAGGATCAAAGTTTTGAGCACTCCAAGGTAGAGGTTCATATTAGCACTTGAAGTGTGTGGCCTTAAATTCAACAAGGACGATGGAGTTTAAAAATCATCAAATAAAAATCTCAATTAAAGAAGTGATTATACATTAATGAGGTGATAAATAACATCCAATCCAGCCCCTTGCTACTCCCTTGGATCAACCTATAAGTGGGTTATCCCTCCATTGATGACATGTCTTCAACGGAAGCGGTAAGTAGACTCATGAGGGAGGAAATGGAGAAGTAAAAAAATGCAATAAGATAACAATCACTCCACCGTTGTGTGATAATATCATAAGGTTTGGTATGAATAAGTTCACACCTTGAACCAATGGTATTAAAGTGATAAGGAGAAGAACAGAATAATAAGAGAAGAAGAACTTTTATTAAGAAACAAGGATGAATTAAAACAACTTACATGTGAAAGAAGAACATTACAAATAGAAATTGGCAGCATAACATTAAGATGAAAACAAGCTCAAAGATTATCAACTCCTCCACCAACAGTGCCTTAAATAGGAATTTTGGAATCCTTGGGTCGAGCCTCCAACAGTACAAAGCGTCCCACTTGATTATGGTAGGCCTAGGGTGGTGGAATGTTTGTGGAAAGAAAACTTTTCCACCCTTGACCCGAAAAGGCATCCAGATTTCATGCACCGAACAGACGCGCTTGAAACGCCTTCCAGATGGCCGAATTTGGGTGGGACATACAAGACTTAAATTAATCTCCGAATGTCCCCTAACAGAATAAAAAATCTGATCCCAAAAGGAGTTATGGTGTCTGAGATATGGTTTAATTGGTGGGATGTTTTTCTGGGCCGCAGAATCTGGCACAGAAGTTTATCTCTAATTTGGTCCGACTTAATGGCCACCAAAAAGGCCGAATTAGCATTATCTCCTGAAGAGTTATTTTTTCATCAAGATGTCTTCTATCATATAACAAAATTTGGGATTCATTGGGCCTGTTTTATGGGCCCCACAGTCTAATAAGTGGGATGGTGTCCAATCTACCTTCTCTAGAATTGCTTCCATTAATCTCCAAATACCTCCATCATCGTTTTTGAATCATCCATTGATCCCTGAATGAAAAATGTTCAAATTTAAGTGTAGATATATTTCCCAAAATATCAAATTAAAATATTTATAATTAAATTCCTTAGAATCAGATGAATCATTGGGACTAAATTGGTGTATATTAGGCATGAAGTGCACAAATGATGAGAATGGATGTTCATAATGAAAATGCACTAACTCAGGCCCATAAGATCAAAAATGAACATTTAATACCATTAAAATGTAATTAAAATATATGTTTTTTTTGGATAATCAGCTTCCTTACACCTGGATGTGAGGATGGATGGTGGTAGAGGTTGCCTATATCAGATGGTAGTGCAGTCGTCTCTGTTGCAGAAAGTGGAGGAGTCTCAATGGGGAGACCTAGAGTGTGAAGTGATGCATGACTGAGTTGACCAGGGAAATGCTCTGGAAGGATGGATAGAGGATGGTCATGAACAGATTATTTTCCAGGGAAGGTTGTTTGTTCCAGGAGTGATGTGCGTCAAGGTTCTCAGTGAGTTCAACAACTCACCCCTGGTGGTACACCCAAGAGTTTCCAAGATGTACCAGGGACTGAAGAGATAGTTTTGGTGGCCCAGAGTGAAGCGAGCAGTGGCAGAGTTTGTGGCCAAGTTCTTAGTGTGTCAGCAAGTGAAGGCTGAACACCGAGTTCCAGGCGGCCTACTGCAGTCTCTAGATGTCCCCGAGTGGAAGTGGGACGAAATCTCACTGGATTTCTTCATGGCACTTCCCAAGGTCCAAGGGGCATACGACATCATCTGGGTGGTAGTGGACCGGTTGATGAAATCAACCCACTTTCTAGAGATCAAGGAGTCCATTACTGTGGATGCTTTGGCATGAAAGTACGTGGAAGAGGTGGTGCAGTTGCATGGAGTTCTGAGGTCTATAGTCTCGGATAGGGATGCACGGTTTACCTCTCGGGTCTGGAAAGGATTGCAGCATGCTTTTGGCACAAAGTTATGCCTTAGCACTACTTTCCATCCCCAGACAGATGAAAAAATAGAGCGCACCATCCATACCTTGGAGGATATGTTGCGGGCATGTGTTATGGACTCAGGAGGATCATGGGTGCGACACTTGCCCCTGGCAGAGTTCGCCTACAATTATAGCTATCACTCTACCATCGATATGGCCCTGTTTGAAGCCTTGTATGGGAGGCCATGATGTTCACCTGTGTGTTGGGCCGAAGTAGGAGAGGAAGGCATCCTTGGCCCGGAGGTGGTGCAGAGCATGACATAGAAGGTTCAGCTCTTTCGGGAAAGGATGAAGGCGGCCCAGGACCGGCAGAAGTCGTATGCTGATACCAGGAGGAGACCCTTGGAATTTGAGGTTGGAGACCACGTGTTTGTAAGGGTATCCCCTCGGCATGGACAACGGAGGTTCGGCAAGGGGAGTAAGCTTTCTCGCAGGTTCATCGGGCCCTTCGAAGTGTTACGGTGAGTCGGCGAAGTGGCCTATCAGCTAGCGTTACCACCGCCGCTACTAAGGATACATAATGTCTTCCACGTGTCCCAGCTCTGTCGGTATCTGCATGACGATTCACACGTCATCGGATAGGGAGAGCTGGACATCGAGGACGACGTGACTTTTTTGGAGAGACCAATGATGATCGAGGATCTCAAAGAAAAGGTGCTTCATGGGTGAACCATTCCCTTGGTTCGTGTGTTATAGAGACATGGTAGGATTGAGGAGAGTACATGGGAGAGGGAAGCACATATGCATGGCCAGTACCCAGAGTTGTTTTGAGTTTTTTTCTATTTGTTATAGCTGTTGTGGTATAACGTTTTACCTTGTTGGCTATGAGGGACGAGAGAACCTGACCCCTAATCAAGACGCATTAATGTGGATGCGATTAAACCCATGCGGGCAAGTCAGTGCCGCCCAAAGCTTAAAATATCTTGATATGGGGAAGGAGACTCCCCAACCCCCACATGCCTGGGCAGTTTTACATGATATATTGCTTGGTTCGTAACAGGAAAGTGTTCTTAGTTAACAATGAGGTTCACTCTTGAGAGGTATCTTTCAAGGTGGTCGTTCGGACCTGCTCTTTTTTTCTAGCTTGTTTAAATTCTCAAGGGAGAGAATAGTTTGAGAGGTATCATATGTGATGACCCAGACTCTCTTGGTCCTTTCCTTTTCCAAAAATCCGGATCCTAAAGGGGTAGCGTCTCGGTGTGACCGATAAGTGAGACCGATCGGCGCGACCGATCGGGGAGACCGATCGGTGAGACCGACCGGCGCGACCGATCGGGGAGACCGATCGGTGAGACTGATCGGCGCGACCGATCGGCACGATAGATCGGTGAGACCGATAGGTGGGACCGATCGGCGCGACGGATCGGCGTCACCCGGCTTTGTTGGGGTTTTTCTAGTGACGTGTGCAAATTGAGTTTTAAACCCATCTTTGACCCCCTTTGAGCTTTTTTTAAAACCCGGTAATTCCCATAAATGTTATAATTAATTATTTAATAAATTAACTTGGCGTGTGCATCGGTTTAAACCACCCGACCCCTTTAATAACGTGTGGGGACACGTGGTCAACCCACGACCCCCGCTCCTTATGCGGTTTGACATTCTTATCTCAACTGTCCGCATCCCTTATAAACTAAGGGTTAGCTGTGGTTTCTTCTTTTCTCAATCACCCTCTGCTAAGAATACCCTTCGTCCAGACGAGCAGCTTTTTGATCAGACGAACCGCATCGCTATCCGTGAAGTTCAACCCCCGGCCTTAGCATCGATCATTGATCAACAAGTAGGGAATTTCTTCGTCTCTCGCTTTTGTGTATCATGTGGGTTGGGCGTGCTTTTGATTTTGTAGAATTGGTTAAACCAGAACTAAATAAAGATAATAAACTGATTATATGAAGAAAGAAGGGGGGGCTGTGATCGTTGATGTTGTTTTATGTTGTGATCATCTTTCTGAATTGTGTGGGCTTACGCCTACTGAAAATCATGGTCGTTGGTGGTCTTTCCCTGTGCACTAATGAACCCCTGGGATTTTTTAAATGACTTGTTTGTGGTTGTGAACTCTTGCTGTAAAAAGGGAAATTGGTTAATCACGTACACACGGCTAAATAAATTGAAAGCACCAGGATCAACCCTTCTGTGATAACCCCCGATTAAAGCACACGAAATTGAAATCATGGAGTGTGTTAAATCTTATAAATCTGAAAATACCGTCATGGCCCTGCTTTGTGTTGGTGGTAGTTGTTTGGTTTTTTTCTTTTATGGGCCAATTTCTGGAGATGTGGGAGGGGATGGGATCCCCTATTGATATGGATTCGGTGGTTGTGAGTTTTAAGACCGGGTGGTTACCTTGTTTATATCACGAATTGGGGTGGGATCCTCTGTTGATGAGAACCCATTTTGGGGGACATGGGGTAGTGTCTCAAGGGTTTCTTTGGTTCCAGTACTTCGAGGGATCTCACTTATCCCCTTGTTGTTGTAACATTACAAGAGAACCAGGTGTGAATGTTTAAATTGATGTTTGGCTGGATTCTTTCCTTGGTTATGCTTATGGCGTTAGTTGCCCATGTAGGTGCATGAACTTATTTAAACATTATTACTAATCATTAAAACAATAATTGTAAAAATGTGTTTTGTTGGAAAGAGTAATGAATCGGACTTGAGTGCTGTTGTGATCTGTAGGTTGTCTGAAGAAAAACCTAACTTTGGGTGAGTGCTTGTTACCTATGTATATACTTGTAGTTTTGTGTTTCTTATTCGCGCCCCACCCAAGTTGAGAACTTAGTGCCGAACACCCCCATTTCATGGGGGAGGGTGTTTTTCCCAACACTATTCTTAGTGGTTGGTTATTAGCTCCTTTTCTGCTCCCTTTCCCGGATATCCCAAGTACCATCGGGAAGGATGTGATGGCCCGAGGTCCATTATTAGCTCAAGAATCTTTGGGCAGGGTAGTGTGATGGTTGGCCCAGGTGTGTGCGGGCAGGTGGTTTCCCAAGTGTCTTCAGGATGAGGCCCAGGTGTCTTCGGGTGTGGAAGTGGATCTTCTAGCCTAGGTGTCTTCAAGCGTGGTGGTGGTTGTTCTGGCCTAGATGTTTGTAGGCGTGGTTACGTGTGAAAGTTGTGGCCTAGGAGTTTGCGGGTGGGATTCGGCAGTGGGACTGCGTGCGGTTGTGGCCCAGGTGTGTGCGGGCGGGTCTGGCAGTGGGACTGCAGTGAGAATGGCGGGATTGGTTCTATGCGCAGGATGTCTCAATAACCAGTGGGAAAGTGGTGCAGGGTACCCAAACATCGATGTGCTCTTATATATATTACTACTGTTTTGTGATACTTGGTGAGTGTAGCCGGTGAGTGGGATGGGTGAACTCCTTCATAGTAATGGTTTTCTGCTTCTCACAGGACTTTAGTACGTTCCCCCACTTGTGCACGAGAGTCTTTGGTTTTCCCTATTGAGTGTACTTGTATGCTCACCCTACGTATATAAAACTGCTTTCAGGTTTCTAGGAGGACATCGGGGATCACGCAGGACCATACTAGCTCGGGCCTTTGGGTAGTTGCAGTTGCTGTTTTCCTTTCTTTGGTACTTACCCTTGTAGTCACATTTGTACTTTGTGGCTTTTACTTTTGGAACATGCATGTGGGAATGGTTTACTTTTGACTTTAATTTTCTTTTACTTTTGGTTTTGTTGGGTTTCATCGTCTTATCTCCCGATCCTATAAAACAAAAAGGGTAATGCCTTCCACTTGTGGGTAATTTCCATACCCTTGGTGCCAGTCGCCACTCCAGGACCTATAGAAGGCGGGTTTTGGGGGTCATTATCTCTCCTTCAACTTAAAGAAGGAAGGGCTTGACAACCTGCTGACCGTTCCCTCCTTTTGGTGAAGGCAGGTCGTGACAATATATATATATATATATATATATATATATATTAAATCCATAATTGTTACCATCCATTAGTGATGGTGGTGGAAAAAGAAAATAATCAGTTGGTGGAGGTGGTAGTCCACACATACACACAAATGATTTTTTATTCACCATATGATGAAAAAGGAGATGAATAAGGGTTATATGATAAAAACAATAGAATTTATATATATTTTAGGTGGTTATGTTTTTATATAATTGTTTTTATGACTATTTTAATGAGGTATAAAAATATATAAAATGAAAACATCTTGTTAAAAGTTATACATCTTCTTTGGAAAACCATAATTGGTTTACCCCCTTATCCTTTTAGGTAGTTTTTTTTGCTAATACTTGAGACAGTATGTAATGGGGAGGAATTTTGGGATGTGAATTGGTATAGTATTGTCCAATTTATGCGTATCTCGAGATGTGAATAAGAGAGTATAAGTGATTCCATATTATAAGTGATCAAAACTAACACTTGTAATGACTTAAAATATTTAAATATAATATATATTATGATAATTTAAAGTGGAAAAAATCACTAAAAATTAATATATAAGATTTTTATGGTCAAAATAAACTTAATAAATTTCATTTATACATGTTTTGAAGAAATGTTAAGCCTTATCCCATAGCTACACAATTTTAAACACATTTAAACCTTAAACAAGATAACGAAACATTTTATAATGGTAACCTATTTATTTTATAAAAAAGGGGGAATTAAAAAAAATTATAAATTATTATCCCAAATTTGAAATAATTTGTATCAAATTAAAAATATATAGGTTTTAGAAATTATATTTATTATAAATATTCTAAACACATGAAACACCATTTTTAGGAAAATATCTGTTGTAAGTGTAAAAATAATGTAATAAGTTCATCTACATGATTTTTTGTCAAATAATAAAAATATCATGGTTTTAAAATTTTTTATCAACACAAATTAAAATAGGAACTTCAAACCACATCATTAAATGAAAAGACCCAAAATAGTTTTTAATTTGAATAAAAAACATTATGTTCATAAAACTCAATCATGGGTTCACAAATTCAAAATAATGTTTTAAAATAAATTATTTAACTTATTTAACATATATTTTATTTATGATATGATTTAAAATTTTATTATGTCTTTCTCATATCACAATAGTATCATAAAAGTGATAATACTAAAAAAATCAATATTTTCCTTATTCGCCAAAAAATCCACCATTTTAGAAAAACCTAAATAATTATTCATATTCATATTATGAAATGACAATTTAAAAAATTATATCCACTTTATAAAATATAATCTATAATAGTTTTATAAATTACTTATAACATCTACGCACATAATACAATTAAAATAATTTTTAAAGAAAATATATTTTTGAAGCATAAAATGATTTTATACACATTACTTCAAGGATAACCATAATCAAGTGATTATTAATTCATTAAATTGTATATAAAATATACTTATTATAATAATTTATCGATAATTATTAATTTAATCTATTTGTATCAAAATAAATTGTATATATAGAAGCAGTTTTATGAATAATATATATACTAGATTTAAAAGATTTTATCTTAATTTCAGACCAATTAATAATCAATGTATGATTGATATTTCATTTATTTTACAGAAACACAATATATATATAATTACAATATTACAATTAATAACTACAAAATTAATATCTAGGTTATATTTTTCATGTAATATTATATTGTTGTTCATTTAAGCTCGGTGTTGTGAATACTAATCTCTGTCGAATAAATTACTTAAGAAAAATAAATTCTAAATTATTTAGGAGTTAAAATATATCAAGTAGTATGAGGAATGGAAGGGATATATTGAAGTTTAATTTGAGTTATTATGAAATTTTAATCCACTTTTAGTCACTTTAGTGATTGGATAATTTTTTAAGGTGGACCAAATATGATAAAAGATGAAGTGTCATAACCCTTATGAGATTATTTTGGAAGAGTTTATTATAATATTCAAGAAGGATTTCAATTATTATTTATAAGTTTATATCCACATAAAATACATTTATGTGATCTATTTGGGGTAGGATAGTGTTTTAAACATAGTGGTTTTTATAGACTTTTAATTTTCTATTTTCAAAATTCCCATTTGGTGAATCAGAACAAGTGTAGCACTTGAAATTATCCTTGAAGCCATTTATTTAGTGATCTCTTGAATCCTTTTAGACATATTCTTGGGAATTGGTGAGGAACCATGCATAAGTACTGTAAATAGTCCTTTCTATGAGTGACTGTTTCTATATAGTTATTTGTTATTCTTAAAGATAGTTTGAGATAAATTTTCTTAGTTGTGGGTCTTGAGATACATGGAAGAGAAGAGTGATAAAATATTCTAAATTTAGACCCCGACTTCGATCCATGGGGTTGAGTATCTTGATATTTACTATATTGAATGGTTGATCTATTTCAATGGTAATATTTTGGGTTATTGTTAGTATGTTTCCTTGAGTTTTAGGATGTTTACCATTATTTAGTGGGTAGTTTGTTATGGATTGGGAGGTGAATAAAGATTTGAGATTGTTTTGGTAGTGTATCAGACATGTTTGAGAGGTTTATCCCCATATTTTTAGGCTTTTGTATTTATATTTTTGTTTTCTTAATTATCATAGAATGGATTATTTGTGTTGTCTTTAATATGAGGTTATTGGTTCCCTATTAATTTAATAGGTATATATTTCTCTTTTATATGATTTTGGTTTTGATTCTATAGAATGATAGTCATCTGAAATTCATCTCATTTGATGGAATATTATTTACATGGGTATTTGAACTATATTTCCGTGGAATTAAAGATATAAAGTGAGTGATGGCGTAGTTTTTGAAGCTTATAATTTAGTTTTATAATAATTAGGGGCTATGATACCCATGTTGCGGTTGAGGTATGATGTGTTTTGGAGAAGTGGTTGCGGGATATGGATTCTGTGGTTCTTAGAAAACCCAATGAGTGAACCACCTATTATAAGGGTTTTAGTGTGTGTAGGATTTATCCATGTAATATGGGGAGAGTTTAAATGCTTGTTTTAGATGTTTTGGTGCTTGAATGATTGGTTGAAATGTATATGTTAGTGGTTGTGGTTGTGCTATATGAACGTGAGGTTGGTTTTGGAAGGTATGTTGGAAATGGAAGGGGTGGTCTCTCCATTTTTTGGTAAAATATGTTCTATACTAAAAAGGTAAAGGTGAATCTCTCAATTTTATGGTTGATGTTCAATGTTGGGTTATGATCTGGAGACACCATGGATGGATTGGGTATGAATAATACGTAGTGTTTTTAACCAAAATTTAAATGATAAAAATGAATTCTATGTTTGGTGGATGAGAAAATAATTTCTAATGGTTGTTATTTCATAACTATCCTAGAACGATTCCATTATAGATGTGTTGGAATCCACCACCCCATTGTGGATTTTAGTTAGGTTTCCCTAAAAGTAGTGTTTTAACTTTCTTCTTAGTTAGATTTTGTTTTCCACTTGAAGCATGGATAATTCTAGGGCATTTTTTGTAGAGTTTTTTATAATCCCATTATGGATCCTAACCTTATTGATTCATTGCGTCCATAATTATGATTTCTAGGTGTCTATCCCAACTATTTGCATTCATTAATTTTATTTTCTCTTCCAAGATGGTTGAATCAACATTGGTGCTTGGTTTTGGTGTATTATGGTTGATGTCTTGATGATGAATGTGATGTTTTAGTTTTAAAGAGTCTTATCTTTAATTCATTGGTGATTTAATTTAATAGTCTCTATTTGGAATTGATCATATTCATTGAGGTAATATATTTTTTATTTTTCCTTTAATATTTTCTATTATGACTTTTCTCTATATTTTTTGAAATCACCAGAGTTTCATTATTAATCCTAAAAATAATTTTTTTTATTCCTTACAAACAAATTAATGTATATACCATCACTTAATTTATTGAAACCCTCTCATTGAAGCATATAATATGTGGCTTCTTGTACTCTTCCATCCTTAGATAATCTACCTCTCTACCCAACTGCACAAATTCCTTCCAATAGGGTATTTACATTCCCTTCTCTCTATCTTTTAAAAAATAGTCTTGTCTAGGGGAAGAAGTTTTCTACATTCCTTATTAATTTTTTATCTAATTATTACCTAAGGATAAATATCATTTTTTGGGTCTTTGGTAAGGGTTTAATTTATTTCTTTAAATTATTTTGTTTCGCCACTCTCTCGGGACTACTATTGTGGGTTTTGGTATAAGGTAAGGGGATATTGAATTCATCCTATTTTTTCATTTCTATAGATTAATTGTATCTAATTTATTACAATACATATTTTAATTATTTTAATTATTACAGTAGCATTAAATTTTTATGTTTTTATCAACAACTGCTATGGAAGTGGATTTTATCAGAGGAAGGGGATAGATTATGATCTAAAACTTGTAAGGTGTCAATTTTTTTCAGCTTCCTATTTATTACCCTATTCATATTTTTATTTTCTAACTCATATTTACATATTGTATTGTACATATAGGAATAATAGTGGGTTAGAATATGTGTGGAAAATAGAAATGAGGATGATAATTTAAATTTAATGTTGAATTAATGAGATAAGAATTATTTGGAGAATTATATTATGATCATAAGGTAATATATATTTTATATTGATGGATATGAATAATGTTTCAATTATTTGAATTGAGAACTTTTAGTATTAGGATGTCTCCAAATTTTATCATGTACTTGTCTCCTTGTAGTATATTTTCTTGTGGTAGATTTTTTTGGTTTGTTTAGGATTATATTTTATCCATTCACATTTTGTATTCATAGGTTATCTTGGACTATTTATTTTATTTTGGTGAGATAGGGAGTTTTTTACTTGTTTTTATATAGTAATTACCTTGTAAATATATCCCTTCAATAGAGTGATTTTTTAGTTTATATTAAATTATGGGAATTTAGAGGCTCTTTAGGATAGTATTTTTTTCTGTTTCTTCATAGGATTTTGATTTTGGATGTGTCGTAGGGATAGGTTACTTGTCCTAGTAGAGTAGAGAGAAGAAGTGATATGTTATTTTTGGAAGGGTTTGGTTTGTTTAACTACTAGGGATCAAATGTTTTCTAGTATTGGTTACAATGGGTATGATCATTGATAACTAATAGGTTATGGGGTCTTGTGAAGTTTTGTGGATACATTTCTCGTTTGAGTACCATATTAGGAGTGGAATATATTGAAACTCACAATTTTTATTAATAGATATTATGTATTAATAGATTAATATTCAATACCTAAAATTATGATATGAGATATAGTCATAAAGGTTTAGTATCTTGGGAAACATTTATATATAAAAAATCAGTTCCTAATTTATCTAAATTGTCTCCCACAAGTATTTTATAACTGTCACACTTCTCAAGAATATCATACATAATAACTTGCTTCATTATCTGGGGAAAGGAAACATAAGAAAGGGTGCTCTTGAATTATTTTTAAGGGTAAGAAAGATAGATATCACTGATCATTTATAAATAACATGAGAATAATCATATGAGAACATGATCACAACATTTTAAAACCATAACCCACATATCATATATTCTAATAATGAGTCATAGAATAAATATTTTTAGTTCATAAAACATGAATAAAAAAAGAATCAAAGAACATGATCTGTGAGAATATAAAAGTATTATATAATATAGATTTTTTACATACATATTAGCATAGAAAATCATTTCCTTATTAGTGAAGGATCACTACCAATACCTTCATAACATATTTGGTTCAATCCTCATTTCATCGCATACTTTTTTAATGTTTTACTCCTAAGATTTTCATAATGGAAAATTTTCCTTGCAAATCTAGATTCACTCCCTATTTTAATCCTTAGTATCTCTTGAGATATACATATTTACCCAATGCATTGGAGGGATATATAATTCCAATCCAACCCATCAAATAATAAAAAACATATTTATGTGTTCCAAAATATCATAAATCATTCATAATATCATAAATAGTTAAAAGTAAATTGGTTTCACAATCACTTCATCATTTCATAAGTCTTGGAAAAAAATGGTTTTTGTAAGATTATTATCTCATGGAAAATAAACAGGTTTCATTGATCATCCTTAAATAATCATCATGAAAATCCATCTAAAGAATTAAATTATATGTCATCATTAGAGGATATCCCTAGTAAGGAATAAGTAACATTAAAATATGTTATCACAGATGAAAAAATATTTTAAAAGTCCATTGAAATATTTATTAAGAAAAATAACCTTTTTAATTTGAAATCACCTAATTAAAATCTAAACATATACCAAATTTTATAAGATAACATTTTATTTTAAAATAACATAGAGACATTTAAATTATGCTTCAAATTATTGAGTAGTTATAATGAAAAAAAATTATTTTCGTGTCATGTATGTAAAAATAATTATTCCTTTCAAATTATCAGTAAAAATTCAAAAGTAACTCATTCAAAAAATAAAACAATATATATTCATTAGGAAATTTTTTAAAAATTCTATCATGGGGGAAAATGAAATTAAATGATAATATAATAATAGTGAAACATTCCTTATAATATTTTATCTAAAACATGGTCATCTAAAGAAAACAATTCTTAGCTGAAAAGATAAATAATTTTTTCCCTTATAAAAAATAATTCAGTCTCTTAATAACATAATGACTGAAAAATCAAAGGAAAATTTGAATTACTAAGAAAAAATATCATGATATTCATTTGAGAATGGTCATGGAATTTTATCATTGGAAACATAATCATAAACAATCCCAAAAAACAATGATATTGTAATATAAATCCCATAGTGTTTTGGTAATCTCTATATAAAAACCTCAAGGAATAGAGAATATTATATATATTTTTAATTGAAATTAATTTTAAAAAAATAATCATAGAATATATTTTTGGGTAGTATGTACACCACACAAAGGAAACAAATGGTTGTTGTGACATAAGTCTCACAGAAATAAAAAAACACAAGAAACTCTTACATCAAGCCCAAACTACATTGAAAGTGATCTAACCTATTATATAACAGATTTAAATTTATATTACTTCTATAAAATAATAATTTACAGAATTTTAATATCATATATTATCCCCTTATAATATTTAAACTCCCATTTACTAAAAATTATATATTAAAATCATATTGTTCGAGTGTTAACTGTTTTATTTTTCATATCAATTTTTATTTCGTAGTTATGGTCCTTATACATTCATCATGCTTACATAATCAATATAATTTTAATAAAGATATCTATATAATATATAATCATTATATATACATTTATATCCATAAATAAATGATATAGATTAAAAAATTAATTACACTGGATATAAAATATAAATTATTTTATAATGTATATCATGGATATATAAGATGTGGAAGAAGAAATAAAATTGAAAATGATCAGTTAAGAGTTGTAACTCTTCTTAGAGAACCCACTTTTACCCTGAACCTTAAACATTAAAGGGATGATATTTTGGAAAGAATAGAAGCTCTATGATGTGGTGAATGAATTATAGAAAGGTATTAAGGAATATATTTTATGATACATAATTCTCAAAGGATGTGATGAATAGAGGAGAATAGGTGCCCATTTATAAGTGAGTGGATGGATACTCTTTAAATTACTTAAAGTGTTTAATTAATAGAAAATAATTTTTTTAGAAAAATGAATCCAAATCTATATAAATAGATATTATTATTATTATGAGTTTATATAAACTCTGACAATAAAATTTAATCAATTTTAGGTGATTTTTTAGCCCTCATCATTTATTTTTAACCCCCATTGCTCCTTTTAACAATTACCGAAAACCAATGTTTTTTACTATTAAGGGTCAATAATGTTACCATTAAAATAAAAGTGACCATGGAAGGAAAATAGTTTATATTTGAAACCATATCACATTCACTTAGAAAAAATAATATTTTTATTAATTTTATAACAATTTATTAAAATATTGTTTTTATTATAAAATATCCTTAATTACACTTTTGGAACTATTGATTAAATTTGAATTTAAATACAACTTGACTAAAAAATAATTTGAATATTAAACATTAAAAATTCTGTAATATGTTTTATTTTTCAAAAAAAAACCTGTAATATAATAATTCATCCAAATTATATTAATTTTAATTTTTGTAACCCATTTATTTTATTTTCCTATTAATTGAAAAAATATTGTGTTCATGTTTCGTAATAATTTATTGTAATTATTCAAACATGAAAATTTATAAGTAAATATATATATGATAATAGAATTAATTTTTATTTAAAATATACAACTAAAACTAAACTTATCATATTTTTAACCTTATATAAATTTTTTATATATATTAAATTCAAGGGGGAGACATTTTTTTAATATTTTATATAAATAATATGAAGGTCATAATTCAAGAAAAATGGCACCAAGTGGCCACATATTCTACACATAGATGTAAATGGAGAAAATAAACTCATATAATAAGATAAAGTCAATTTATTGAGGAATTTTGAAGCTTTAATCCAAAATTTTCACCTTGTCTTAATCATTTTACTTATACTAAGGGGTAAAAATTTTACCTAGGATATTATTCCTAATGAAAAAAATAAAAGGGATGTATTTATAAAATTTTAATCTCTTAATTCAAAATATGGGATGCAATTTTCAATATTTTATTTCTATAAGTGGAAGTACATCATTTTAAAATAATTACACAATCATTAAAAAAATCTACTTTTGGAAAAATATATTTTTTTAACGTAAAATTGGATTTATTTTTATCTAATTCCTAGAAAAAGAATTACATGAATTTTAAAACATTTTATTGAGTATAAAATATATAAATTTCATTAAAATATTTAAAGAATAGATATTAATTTAATTTATTAATATAAATAAACTTGTTCATTAAAACATTTTTTAGAAAATCTTCTCTTTAATTTCAATGATTTTTATTTTCATTTCTAATTAGTTAATAACAAATGAATTAATTTTATAAATGTGTAAACCATAAATTTTTCATAATTTAGTTAGTCTTATTCATACCTTCTAATCTAAGGGATAGGAAATAACTGTCACATGAAATAATAATATTTCAATAGTATATTGTGTTTCATTTAAACTCAGTGTTGTATGTAAAACAATATATAAAAGAAAAAAATTGATAACTATATAATAATATCTTGAGGTAACATCGTATTTTCAGTTGGGGTGTATATATATCTTCCTATCCTGGGTGCCACACATTGGTTCCTCGATCCAAGTGGTTACATAACCTCTAGAGTGCCTCCTCGTATTCCATAGGCTACTAACTAGTAGTGAGGGTTTGATATATCAATAATGTAGAGACTATACCCTATTTTATCAGAGAAATAAACAAGAAAAAAAATAAAATAAAAAAAGCGTAATAACATATTACCATGAATATTACTAATATCACACGACAACAATAATTTTAACTGCAATAACAAAACTAAAAGTGTAAAAAATTCCATGCTAAAGTATGTTCCAAGTTTCTAAAATGAAAACTCGAATGTAAAGACACAGAAGAATACTAATCATGTCTCAAAAAATGTCAAGTTCCCTCATTCTGGGTCCATACCAACTTTGTCATCCAACTCAAGGCCCTTTCCCTTAACCTGTCTAGAAAACATAAAGTACATTCAGTTACAGATCAGGAAGCCCACATAGGGTGTGATTACAACTCGGTAAGCCACCACTAACAAATTCTTAAACAATATACATTCAAATTAATTTATCTAAAGTTTTATAAAAAATAATTACAATATATAAGCAATCATTTATCACATTATCAATTAATCTATCTTTAACCACATCAACCCCTAGGTTCTAATAGAAAACCATACCTCAATCCCTTTTTTGGCTCATGTTGGGGCCCAAAGTATTCTCAAGTGATGTTATATCTCAAAATAACATTGTAACCATTATTTAATTCATAATAAATTTCAAATGTTACCATTCACACTTTACACAATAGAATGACCATGTTCTGATTCTTTATTTGAAAACTAAATGATTGTGTCACCCTTCACACCACATACACTAGATTTTCCATGTTAACATTATTAAATTCATAACTAAATGACCATGTTATCATTCATACCTTACACATTAGAATGTCCATGATTCCATTATTTAAAGAACATCAAAATAACCATGTTACCATTCATCACATAATTAATTCAATAATTATTTATCAACAACAATTCCTTTACTAATTCAAAATTTAGTTAAATACAATAATTACATTAGTTAACTAAACTATTAACTAATCACATAACCCCCTTAATTGATTCCATAATTAATTATGTCAACCCAATTATTTAATTTATTAATTAATTAATCTAAATTACCAACTCAAAATACTATAATTTATTTCAAAATTAATTATCTCTAATCTAATATATCAATATCCCATAAATAATCCATCAATTAAATATCTCTAATCAAAAATATTTGTACCTAATAATTAATTCCACATTAAATTATCTCAACCAACAACATAGTATTTCATAATTAATTCACCAATTAATTTTCCTCAAATCCTAAATTTCACAATTCCTTCATTAATTAATTTACCAAATTAATTGATTCAACTGGGAAATTCAATTAATAAAAACCTCTAACAATTCAACAATTTTCATACACATTATTCAAATCGTGACTATGGGATTTAAATATTAGACCACTGACCTCAACTCATTGGCAAATGATTTCCCATTAGAAAATCCCCAAAATTTCTATGGATTAATAGCATAGAATGAGATTCGGATCTATAACCCTGAATCAATATTAAACAACTCAAGATATATTCAATCTAGATATAGATCCATAATACATGATCTTGATTCATATAACTAGATCTATATCTTGAAAAACTGTGAAAAATCCCACTAAAAGAATGAGAGATGAAATATTGATGGAAAAAAACCAGTGAGATAAGATCCACTTACCAGGGGGGAAATGTTCTTTGATTTTGGCTTTGAATAATGAAGAACCAAGGTTGGAATGGATTTTAATTCATCTAGATAGCTCAAAAATCATGAAAGATGACATATGGTCGAAGGGGGTGATTTGGGATTAAAATGGGGTGTAGGAAATTTTAAAACTAATTTTCGAGCTAAATTAATTCCCTCGCATGGTTTGATGGGTAAGGGTGAATAGTTTCCCCTATCTATGTTCCTAAATTGTGTGCGTCTTTTATATGGGTTCATGGTTACTTCGAATAGGGAATAATGTTTTAAAACCTATGTTCCGACCATTCAAATCCCCACTCTCAAGTTTTTCATGGTCTGCTAGGCTAGGGTGTACAGTTTACCATAACCATCCACCAACCATACACAACCCTCTTTCCTTCATTTTCATAAAAATTCCACCCAAACTACACCCAAGATAAAACCCAAATGAAAATAACTGAACACTAAACAAAATATTACATGTAAACAACACTAATAAATCTCTGGAAAAGTTTGATATCTTACAATATCCCCACCTTATAATAGTATATACTCGAGATACACTACCAAAATATCCAAGATTCTAAGCTAAAAAGATAAGGCCACTGGGCCCTCATATATGATTCCCTTTCCCATGTTTCTTCCTGCACACACCTATGTTTCCACAATACATGAACAATCAGCACTGCCTTTCCCAGCAAACATTCTCACTCTGAACCAACACACGTATTGGATTCCCCTCAAAGGATGCATCTATCTCAAGCTCAACATCTTCCATGTTGATCTCATGAGAAGGGTGGGAGTGATATCATCATAGTTTTGACACATGGAAAACATCATACATTGCACTATATTTCTATGGAATAGCCAATCGTTATGCCACCAGATCGATTCTCCCCACCACCTCCAATGGCCCAACAAACCTAGGCATCAACGTCCTCTATATTTGTATCTGATAGTGACTCAACATAGGCATCAGCTAATGTAATATATGATCACCAACTACAAACTCTAGGGGTCATTTATTCCTATTAGTGTATTCCTTTTGTCTACTCTAAGTCGTATCCATCATTTACGAATCAAAGATACCTTCCACAATGTCTCTAACACGAGATATGATCCCAATAACTCAGACTCACCTACCTCCATACATCATAATGGAGATCTTCTTGTCCTTCTATAATGTTCCTCATATGGTGGAATCTATATTTTTTCCTAAAAACTGTTATAATAGGAAAACTCCACTAAATCACATTTCTTCTACCAATATCCACCAAAATCTAGTACACACACTTACATTATATCTTCAAGAACCTTTATAATATGCTCTAACTGCCCATATAGCTGTGGGTGGAATGCCATACTCAACAAAATATGTGTACTGAGTGCCTCTTAAAATCCTTGGTGGAAGCATGAAGTAAAACATGAATCGCGGTCTAAAACAATAATGTTTGGCACCCCTTGAAATAGAACTATCTCTTGAACATAGAAAACTCCCAACTTCTCCAAGGAAAAATTATTATGTATAGGGAATAAATGTTCTACTTTCTTCATTCAATTCACAATCACCCAAATATCATCATTCTTATGATGCATCATCAAGATACCCACCAAAAATTTTATGGTAACATCTTCCACACTAGTGCAGAAAACGTTTTTTACGTCACCATTTTTTACGTCGGTTATATAAAACCGACGTCATAATATGTAAAACGAGGTTTTTTACATCGGTTATTTCTTAACCGACGTAAAAACCTGTGTTCGGTACACCTTTAACGTCGGTTATAAAAATAACCGACGTTATTAATCGCGCGCCTTCGTTTTTTACGTCGGTTATTTTTATAACCGACGTAAAAAACGCTGTTTTCGAAGGCCTTTTTACGTCGGTTATTGAATAACCGACGTAACAAACGCGGTTTTTGATGGCTTTTTTACGTCGGTTATAAAATAACCGACGTAAAAAAAGAATCCGCAGATGTTTTTGACGTCGGTTATGGAATTACCTACGTAAAAAAACGCGGATTTTGAGCCCTTTATAACGTCGGCTATAAAATAACCGACGTAAAAAATGATTCGGAGGAAGGTTTTTACGTCGGTTATTGAAATAACCGACGTTATAAATGTTTTTAAAACAATTATCACGTCGGTTATTGAATAACCGACGTGATAACTCATTTAAAAATTTACCCAGACCCGTGGATTGTCATTCGCGAGTTTACCTTCGACAGTCGCGACTCGTCTCTCTCGCGCGTAAACCCGAATCGGCTCGTCCATTTCGTTAGTTTAGATTCGTTTTGCGATCATCGTTTCTCATATTTAATCTCCTCGGATCAATCATCTAAACTCGCAGCACTCAGGTAATCCTCCCACTCGTTCGTTTTTTTTCGCGGAAAGTATATATATATATGTTGTGATTTTTTTGTTGAAACTAGCTAAGATTCTTCGATTGCGAACCCTTTTAACTCGTTTTGGCAACATAATCTTATTTATCATCCCTAGATCTATTTGTTCGACTTTCAATATTGAGTAATTTTATGATTTCACTAATTTTTCATCGTTTTCTATAAATCCCCGAGAGGGTTGGGGCGTGTCCATTTGGATGGGTTGCCCTTTTACAGTTGTGACTACTTTATTCACACACAACCATGGCATAGGTGCATGGATTTGGGGTCGGGGGAGTCCAGGGGGGTTTACAAGGGGGTGGGTGGGTGTGGGGGGTTTTCCAAGGGTGTGGGTGGGTGTTGGGGGTGTCCAGGGGGGTGTCCAAGGGGGTAGGGGGTGGGGGGTGGTGTTTAGGAGGGGTGGGGGGGCTTTCCAGAGGGTTGGGGGTGTCCAGGGGGGTGTCCAAGCAGGTCGGGGGTGGGGGGTTGTGTCCAGGAGGGGTGGGGGTGCTTTCTAGAGGGGTCGGGGGCTGTCCAGAGGGGTCGGGGGGTGTCCAGGGTGGTGTCCAAGGGGATGGGTGGGTGTGGGGGGCTGTCCAAGGGGGTGGCGGCCTGTCCAGAGGGGTCGGTGGGGTGTCCAGGGGGGTGTCCAAGGGGGTGGATGGGTGTGGGGGGTTGTCCAACGGTGTGGGTGGGTGTTGGGGGGTGTCCGGGGGGGTGTCCAAGGGGGTAGGGGGTGGGGGTGGTGTTTAGGAGGGGTGGGGGGCTGTCCAGAGGGTTGGGGGTGTCCAGGGGGGTGTCCAAGCAGGTCGGGGGTGGGGGGTTGTGTCCAGGAGGGGTGGGGGTGCTTTCTAGAGGGGTCGGGGGCTGTCCAGAGGGGTCGGGGGGTGTCCAGGGTGGTGTCCAAGGGGATGGGTGGGTGTGGGGGGCTGTCCAAGGGGGTGGCGTCCTGTCCAGAGGGGTCGGTGGGGTGTCCAGGGGGGTGTCCAAGGGGGTGGATGGGTGTGGGGGGCTGTCCAAGTGGGTGGAGGCCTCTCCAGAGGGTATTTGGGGTTGTCCGGGTGGGTGGGGGGGCTGCCCAGAGGGTTGGGGGATGTCCAGGGGGGTGTCCAAGGGGGTAGGGGGTGGGGGGTGGTGTCCAGGAGGGGTGGGGGGCTGTCCAGAGGGGTCGGGGGCTGTCCAGAGGGTTGGGGGGTGTCCAGGGGGTGTCCAAGCAGGTCGGGGGTGGGGGGTTGTGTCCAGGAGGGGTGGGGGTGCTTTCTAGAGGGGTCGGGGGCTGTCCAGAGGGGTCGGGGGGTGTCCAGGGTGGTGTCCAAGGGGATGGGTGGGTGTGGGGGGCTGTCCAAGGGAGTGGCGGCCTGTCCAGAGGGGTCGGTGGGGTGTCCAGGGGGGTGTCCAAGGGGGAGGATGGGTGTGGGGGGCTGTCCAAGGGGGTGGATGGGTGTGGGGGGCTGTCCAAGTGGGTGGCGGCCTCTCCAGAGGGTATTTGGGGTTGTCCGGGTGGGTGGGGGGGCTGCCTAGAGGGTTGGGGGATGTCCAGGGGGTGTCCAAGGGGGTAGGGGGTGGGGGTGGTGTCCAGGAGGGGTGGGGGGCTGTCCAGAGGGGTTGGGGGCTGTCCAGAGGGTTGGGGGTGTCCAGGGGGGTGTCCAAGTAGGTCGGGGGTGGGGGGTTGTGTCCAGGAGGGGTGGGGGTGCTTTCTAGAGGGGTCGGGGGCTGTACAGAGGGGTCGGGGGGTGTCCAGGGTGGTGTCTAAGGGGATGGGTGGGTGTGGGGGGCTGTCCAAGGGGGTGGCGGCCTGTCCAGAGGGGTCGGTGGGGTGTCCAGGGGGGTTTCCAAGGGGGTGGATGGGTGTGGGGGGCTGTCCAAGGGGGTGGATGGGTGTGGGGGGCTGTCCAAGTGGGTGGCGGCCTCTCCAGAGGTTATTTGGGGTTGTCCGGGTGGGTGGGGGGGTTGCCCAGAGGGTTGGGGGATGTCCAGGGGGGGTGTCCAAGGAGGTAGGGGGTGGGGGGTGGTGTCCAGGAGGGGTGGGGGGCTGTCCAGAGGGGTCGGGGGGTGTCCAGGGGGGTTTACAAGGGGGTGGGTGGGTGTGGGGGGCTGTCCAAGGGTGTGGGTGGGCGTTGGGGGTGTCCAGGGGGGTGTCCAAGGGGGTAGGGGGTGGGGGTGGTGTTTAGGAGGGGTGGGGGGGGCTGTCCAGAGGGTTGGGGGGTGTCCAGGGGGGTGTCCAAGCAGGTCGGGGGTGGGGGTTGTGTCCAGGAGGGGTGGGGGGCTGTCCAGAGGGGTCGGGGGGTGTCCAGGGGGGTTTGCACATCGATTTGTTTTATATTTCAAAATTGTTTACATTCAAATTATGATTTTTTTCATATAAACATATATTTGTCTTATCTAAAAAATATATATATTTTTTCTATTTGTTATAGGTAATAATGAGTCGAAGTTGGATTACGGCACATCGAATGAGCAATGAATATGAGGAAGGTGTTGATGCCTTTTTGGAATTTGCTAAACAAAATGTTCCAAGTAGTGACATTTTTTTCTGTCCATGCCTGAAATGTCTGAATATGAAGAAGTTGAAAAGTAGAGAGATAAAAGATCATCTGATTTGTCATGGTTTCAATCCGAGTTAAAACCCTTGGATTTGGCATGGCGAAACTGGACAGAATGTCACTGATGATAATGAATCGCAAGATGGTAACTCCGATGGAATTGAAGAAATGATTCGCGATATTGTAGCAGAACAAATTGAGATAGAACCGACAGTTGCACGTCTATATGGTGATGCCGAAAAACCATTATATCCTGGTTGTAAAGATTTTACGGTTTTGTCGGCGGTGTTAAGATTGATTAACCTGAAGGCGAAACATGGATGGAGTGACAGAAGTTTTACAGAGCTGCTACAATTGATGAAAGACATTCTTCCAAAAGATAACGATCTTCCAGATTCACATTATAAGGCCAAAAAAATATTATGCCCGATGGGATTGGGATACAGGAAAATACATGCCTGTCCGAATGACTGCATTATATATAGGAAGGAATATGAATTTCTGAAAGAGTGTCCTAAATGTGGGACATCACGGTATAAGGTGAAAGAAAAATCACAAGCTGATGTAGAGATTACAAAGCTCCCTTCAAAGGTATTTTGGTATCTTTCTATAATTCCTCGTTTCAAATGTTTATTTGCTAATTCACATGATGCAAAAAGGTTAAGATGGCATGCTGATGAGCGGGTATGTGATGGAAAAATACGTCATCCAGCTGATTGTCCACAATGGAAGAAAATTGATTCCCAGTACCCTACATTTGGAAATGAAATTAGAAATCTGAGACTAGGCTTGTGCACAGATGGAATGAATCCATACCGAACCCTCAGTAGCACACATAGTTCATGGCCTGTTTTATTGGTAATTTACAACCTCTCTCCTGAAGTTTGTATGAAGCGCAAATATGTCATGTTGAGTATCATGATCTCTGGTCCAAAGCAACCCGACAATGATATTGATGTATACTTGTCACCGCTGATTGATGATTTGAAACTGTTATGGGCTGATGGTATTAGGGTGTATGATTCTTATAAAATGGAATATTTTCAACTGCATGCAGTGCTTCTATTCACTATAAATGACTTCCCAGCATATGGAAATTTGTCTGGATACAGTGTTAAAGGGCATAAAGCATGTCCAATTTGCGAACAACAGACGTCATATTGTCAATTGCATCATGGGAGGAAAACAGTGTACATGGGTCATCGAAAGTTTTTGCCTATGGATCACCCTTATAGAAGACTAAAAAAGGCATTCAATGGCTCACAAGAATTTGATACTGCTCCTCAACCTTTATCCCCAGAATTGTATTTTGAGAGGGTGAAAAACCTTGATGTGACATTGGGAAAGACACAGAAATCTGGTAATGATAGACATATTTGGAAGAAAAGGTCAATATTTTTTGAGCTACCATATTGGAGGTATCATGAAGTCAAACATAATATTGATTTCATGCACGTGGAGAAGAATATCTGTGATTCTTTGATCGGAACATTGCTAGATATTAAAGGAAAGACAAAAGATGGGTTGAATGCAAGGTTAGACCTACTGTCAATGGGAATACGTTTGGAGTTAGCTCCCACTCCTAAAGGAAGACGAACATTTCTTCCCCCGGCTTGTCATACATTATCGAAGAGGGAGAAAAGTAGCTTCTGTCAGTGTCTTCATGATATCAAAGTGCCTCAAGGTTATTCTTCAAATGTAAAAAATTTTGTCTCATTGAAAGACTTGAAGTTGATTGGTATGAAATCACATGATTGTCACGTCATGATGCAACAAATTCTACCAGTTGCACTGCGTGGAATATTGCCCATCCGTGTCAGAAAGACTATAATGAGGTTGTGTTATTTTTTCAATTCAATTTGCAACAAGGCGATTGATGTGAATGCTTTGAACATTTTGGAAAAGGATGCAATTTTTATACTTTGTCATTTGGAAATGTATTTTCCTGCAACTTTTTTTGATATGATGGTGCATTTAATGATTCATCTGGTTCGAGAAATAAGGCTTTGTGGACCTGTATATCTTCGTTGGATGTATCCTTTTGAAAGGTATATGAAAATATTAAAGGGATATGTTAAAAATCCATATCGACCTGAAGCCTCCATTATTGAAAAGTATATTTCTGAGGAGGTAGCAGAGTTTTGTACGAGCTACTTGGCTACGGCGCAACACATAGGTTTGCCTCCATCTCGCCATGAACGGGTTAATAATGAGGGAAAGGGGATTCGTGGCTTGAAAGTCAAATCACTGTCAGCTGAACATATGAAGAAGTTAGAATCATACATCTTGAATAACATAGCTGATGTTCAACCGTATATCACATTGCATATTAATGAGTTGAAACAATGTCATCCAAAGAATAAAGAAATGTGGATTTTGAATGAGCACAACAAAACTTTTTTGCCATGGTTTAAAAAGACCTTGCTTGGTAGATCAGATGTATCAGAGACATTAAAATGGATAGTGGGTGGTCCATCTTTAAATGTGATAACATGGTCCGCTTATGACATTAATGGCTATACATTTCATACGAAAACTCAGGACAACAGAAGTGCAGTTCAGAATAGTGGTGTATTGGTGTTTGCAGAAGCAATGCATTTTTCGAGTGCTAAGGACAGAAACCCAATTTCGGAATCAAGTGCATATTATGGAGTGATTGAAGACATATGGGAGGCTGATTACTTTAAAATTAAAGTTCCCGTTTTTAACTGTAAATGGTTTATCGGTAACAACAGTGTCAGACACGATGAATTTGGAATGACACTTGTTAATCTGAATAGATTGGAAGACACAACTGATTCTTTTATAATGGAAACACATGCCAAACAATTTTTCTATGTAGTAGATCAATCAGATATGCAGTGGGCTGTTGTTTTACAAGGGAAAAACCAATATGTTGGTGAGGATGAATTTGATGAAGATGCTGATTTATGTGAGATCCCTACTTCCATGGAAAGATTAACAGAACATAATGATGAGTATGTTGAAGACATGGTTTGTGCCATAAGGAACGATCACGACGAAGGAATTTGGGAAAACAATCCAACTGTACATTCCTAAAATTACAGGTAACACAAGTTTATTTCTTGTTTACATTTAGTTTTTTCATATAATGTTAGATACTGTAAATTTTTTACTTATTAAAACATGTATCAAACAAAACAATAAAAACCGTAAAGAGGAGAAGTTCTGGGCGCACCGGCTGGCCGGTGGCGGTGGTCCAGAACAAAGCTCTGTCTGGTCCACCGGCCGGCCGGTGGACCAGACAGAGAGCCTTCCTCTCTGTCTGGATCACCAGTGGCCGGCCGGTGCTGAGCCAGCGGCCGGCCGGTGGTCGAGACAGAGGAAGGATGTCTGGTCCACCGGTCGGCCGGTGGTGAGCCAGCGGCCGGCCGGTGGCACCAGGCAGTGGGCAAGTCCACTGCCTGGGTCCTCCGGCTGGCCGGTGAGCTCACACCGGCGGACCGGTGGACTCAGTGAGTCCACTTTTCAGCTTTCTTGGGCCAACTCCTTGGCAAACTTTTGCCTGTGTTTACCATGTTTATCATTTTTTAACATGCTTACCATATTACCAATGTTTACTATTATGTAATTTAGTACACTTTTCTATTTGTGAACTAATGTTTGTTTTTTTGATTTGAAGGAAAATGACAGATCAAACAGTTGATCAGCCACATGATTCTGGAGATGAGCATGTTTTTCATACATCTGGGGAGGAACATTCACATGCTCCTATTATGACAAAGAGTTCAAAGGTTGGTAAGCGTGGGTGCACACGTTTACCAAAATTATCACTTGCCCGTACGAAGGAGGAGAGGATAGTCGTGGAGTTTGATGATGATGATCTTCCTAGAGGTCCAAATGCTAAAGATTTTAAGGGTTTTGTAGCAACTCAGGCTAAGAGCAAAGTAAACATTCTCTATGATGATTGGAGAAGTGTGGATAAGGCGATAATTTCTCAGCTGTGGGAGACCATTTTGGTAAGATCTTTTGCTATTGTTTGACTGTTCTTTAAATGTTTCTAGTATATATAATATTTTTAACCTCTTTTTTATCAGATGACATTTGATATTCCTGACACTGGAGGAGTCAGGAAGAAATGCTTATCGTTGGCTGCTAGGAGATGGAGGGATTTCAAATCAACCCTCTCATCTGATTTCATTTATCGTCATAGGAGTCGTGAGAATCCATGTCGTATATATCCTTTTATAGATGAAGACACATGGAGACAATTTTTTGAAAGTAGAAGAAAATAATCATTTTTGGTAAGGGCAATGTAAACTTTTATAAGCTTTCTTATATAAATGATCTTATTATTGTTTTGTTAATGATTACTTATTCTTAATTTACAGCAAACAAGGAAAGCTCATCAAGAGATCCAATCTAAAAATGTATACCCTCATAGTTTATCTCGGGGAGGGTATGCATTATTGGAAGAACAAATGATGGCAGAAAAATTTCAACAACTAAGAGCTGAGTCTTCAAGCTCTGGAGAGGTGGCCCCTCCATCCCCTCCATCTAGACATGAGAAATGGAAAAGAGCTCGGAAGGGCAAAAAAGGACAATATCTTTCGGAAGAATCGAGACTCGTAGTTGAGAGGATTGTAAGATATCTATTTTATTTATTTGAGTTTACTATTTTCGTCATATATTTCCAATCATTATAGAAATGTTCAATTAATTATTACAGGACTCTCTTGAGGAGCAGAGTTCACAGGGGACATTTACACCATCTGGGAGGGAAGATATTTTATCTGTGGCATTGGGAAAGCCCGAACATCCTGGCCGTGTAAGAGGATATCCGGCAGGTGTATCGGTAAGAAAAGTGTTGCCACGTTCCTCAACTTCTAACGTTGAGGGAGTTTATAAAAAAAATAGAATCCTTGGAGGCTAAAGTCCATAATATTAATGCGACAATGGAGGACAAGATTAGAGCATCGGTGCAGTTAATGTTTGCAGACTTGCAAAGACAATTTCAGGGTGCAGCTCCCACTCCACCTCTCCCAGTAGCTCCCACTCCCCCACCTCAGCCTGCGGACCCCATTTTTGATCCTCCTCCTCCGCCGCAGCTACCTACTTATTGTGAGTTGTATGTTGATGATCCTCAACATCATATAGTTGCATATGGGATGGTATGTTGTATAGGAGATACAGTTCATCATCAACAGTTAGAGGTAGAGAATCAGAGGGTCACTGTACATGATATTATAGATAGATCAGCTCGGATACCATTACCTACAGATGAGGTGACGACAGTTGGACATAGTATCGGCCATTTTTTACTTTGGCCATCAAGACTTCTTCAACTCATTACCATAGAGGTATGGATGTTATATCTTTTATTTTATATTTTTATTAATGTTTTATCATTTGAAAACTAATATATTTTTCAATTTATTTTTACAGGAATACTTCAAAGGTAAAGAAATACTGTATAGACAACAACAAAGACATATAGCTATGACATCAGATGCAGATACTAGCAGTCTTGACAAATTGTCAAGATATTCAAATTTGTTGGCGGATCATTATGACTTTAAAATGGAAGCTCATGTCTGTGGACGTGAACTATGTGTGGGGATTATGAAAACTGATATCATTGAGTTTGTCACTGGAGATAAGTTGGGCATCAACGTGGTGGAAATTTTTATCATGTAAGTCTTAACACCTTTTCCTTGCGTTATATTTATTAAACATGTATACTTATGTCTGCTTTGTATTAGGTATCTGTATAAAATTTGTGAGAGGAATGAGCTGACAGATGTATATGGATTCGTGGACCCACAATTGATTTCCCCTGAAGCATGTGCATTGGATGAGGAACAAAGAATGCTTTATATTGCTGATAGATTTGAAAAGAATGTAATCACACAGTGTTGGATGATGCCTTTTTGTGAGAGGTATGAAACACATCCCTCTCAAAGAGTTAATTATCTTTTAACATAAAAAACCACTAACGTTAAATTTCCTTTTATCAGGGATCATTGGATGTTAGGGGTTTTTTGCCCTAGGGAGAAAACACTTTATTGGATATGCTCTCTCCATGCTGATGTGCGAGAAAGTTTTAAGAATATATTGGAAACGTAAGTTTCAATTTCACAATAGTTTTATATATTATAATGAATTTTAAATTTACCCCATTCGTATTATTTTCTAACAGGGCATGGGTCCACTTTCGAAAAAGCGCAAAGAAAAGGAATTTCAAGATCAAATATGTACATGTGAAGGTAAATATCCATTTATAATTTGTACATTTTGATTTATTACATAAAAATAATATATTGAATTTACACTCATTCAAACAGAAATTTCATGAGCAACAAGGCATCATCGAATGCGGATATTACATGTTAAGATTTATGTATGAAATAATAACAACTGGGACAGTTCTGAGTTTTGACCTGGTAAGATTTCCTCTTTCTCATAATATTTCAATTTGATTTATTCATTATACACGTTGACTACTATCCTTTTACTTTGTAGCTTTTTGATGACCCTCAACCCTATACTGCTGAAGATATCAAACACTTACAAGTGGAGTTGTCAAATTATTTTACAGGTTTGATTGACTTTTAGTTGTTTGTAATGTAAAATGTAATTTTGAATATTGTCAATGTAATTGTGTATTTCGTAGTCGTTTAGGTTGGATTTAGTTTTTTTTGAAGTTGACAGTGTAAGTTTTGAATGTTATATAAGTGAAAGTTTAATTTTTCTCTACTTCTTGTTTTGGTCTACTGTTATGGTTTTTCTGGTCTGGATTTTGGTATGGGGGGGAGAGGTTCCAAGGGGGTGCGTGGGTGTTTGGGGGGTGTCCAAGGGATATGGGAGGGGTGTCCAAGGTGTGTTTGGGGCTGTCCTAGGGGTCAGGGGGGGGGGGGTGTAAATGAGGTGGGAGTTCTGTCCAAGGGGCCGGTTGGGTGTAAATGAGGGTGGGGGGCTGTCCAAGGGGTGGGGGGTGTCCAAGGGGTGGGGGGTGTCCAAGGGATATGGGAGTGGTGTCCAAGGTGTCTGGGAGTTCTGTCCAAGGGGCCGGTTGGGTGTAAATGAGGGTGGGGGGGCTGTCCAAGGGGTGGGGGGTGTCCAAGGGATATGGGAGGGGTGTCCAAGGGGTGTTTGGGGCTGTCCAAGGGCTCAGGGGGGTGTCCAGGGGTCGGGGGGGTGTCCAAGGGGTCTGGGAGGGCTGTCAAGGTGTGGGGGGGGGGGGGATGTCCAATGGGGGTTTGAGGCTGTACTAGGGGTCTTGGGGGTGTAAATGAGGGTGGGGGGCTGTCCAAGGGTGGGGGGGTGTCCAAGGGGTGGAGGGTGTCCAAGGGATATGGGAGGGGTGTCCAATGGGTGTTTGAGGCTGTACTAGGGGTCGTGGGGGTGTAAATGAGGGTGGGGGGCTGTCCAAGGGGTGGGGGGTGTCCAAGGGTTGTGGTGGGGCTCCAATGTGGTGGGGGAGGGCTGGCCAGGTTGTTAGGTGGGTATAGATGAGGGTGGGGTTCAGTTGGGGCTTGGGGGAGGGCTGGCATGGTTATTTTTGTTTGGTTTCTGGTTGCTTTTTGGTGAGAGCAGTGCAATTATTTAAAAAAAAATTTCTTTCACGTCGGTTATTTTATAACCGCCGTGGTAAATAATCGGTAGGGGGTTATCACGTCGGTTTTTTCTAGAACCGACGTGATAAACCGTTCCCGGGGCTTTTATCACGTCCGTTCTTAATATAACCGACGTGCTAAAAGGCCTGGGAATCGATTTACCACGTCGGTTATTGGATAACCGACGTGCTAAAACGTTTCCCAGGCCTTTTTATCACGTCGGTTATGACATAACCGACGTGATAAACGATATCCCAGGCGTTTTATCACGTCGTTTTAGGGAATAACCGACGTGATAAAGCCCCCCAGCGCATATTTATCACGTCGGTTATTATATGAACCGACGTGATAACCACCGTGATGTTAGGGATATTACGTCGGGTTTTAAATAACCGACGTAAAAAAACATTATTTATAACGTCGTCCGTATTAACGTCGCCTAAAAACCGACGTAAATAATAAAAAATAACCGACGTAAAAAATGTTTTCTGCACTAGTGCCAACTTCCGTTGAAAAATGGAAAACAACTTTAGAAATCCACCAAGTCATTTATGGTTCTCCTTCACTAGCTGATAGGTTTAGCATCATGTCATGAATCCCACTATAACAGTTTTCATGCTTGTCCACCAGAACAATAATCATAGTTCATGGTAAATTTTAGTCACACCTAGGTGTACAAACAACTTTGAGGAAGGAAACTCATACATTGAATTACCTTTCATGCTCATAGGTACAAAAATTTGAATAATGACATAGATGATATCATCCTTATCTATGATCCAATCTAATGTTGTCCCCCCACCATCAAAGATTAACCTCAAGGTCAATAATTCCAGATCCCCATACTATATATCTCTGATATGTCTAAATACTGTATAATTCTCTACAAATGACATGATATTCATTTAATCTTGACTCTCATGAATAACCTCATACATTTTTATCTATCACGATCATTGTCTTTCACTCGATAATAGAATCATAACCCACTTGAATATACATTTTCCTACTCAAAGCATCAGTAACATTTTCCCCTTTATTGGTGTATATTCTAGTTCAAAATCAAAAGGCTACATATACTCAACTCATCTCCTCTACTGAAGATTCAATTATCACTATCAAAATATTTTCTTTAAGTTCTTATGATCATTTTATGTAGTAAAATTTTCACCCAAAAGATAGTGCCACAAATATTTTAAGTCAAAAACCACTACATCCATCTCAAGGTTGTGCATATGGTAGTTTTGATCATGAATCCTCAATACCAATACCCATACGCCACAACTCGATATCATTTCATTAACACTACTCCAAGACCAATCCCAAAAGAATCACTAAATTATGTATACTCCTCACCTAGCATGGGTAGGATCAAGATTTGTGTAACTGTCAAATGCTTCTTCAACTCCTAGAGGAAATCCTCGCATGATTTTGACCATTAAAACATTATCACCTTTTTTTCTAGCCTGAAAGAGGCCCTACCAAACGTGGAAATTCATGGGTGAAACTCCTATAATATCAAGATAATCCCCAAAAGCTATAGAAATCAAACATGTTCTTGGGATTCTCCCAAGAAACTATTACCTGAACATTCCCCCTAACTACTAACACACCTTACTCATAGATGATGTGACTCATGAACTGTACCTAGCCAATCAAAAAATGGAACTTTGATATCTTGGAGTATAGATGAATCTCTCTCATCATACTTAGGAGGATTTCAAGATGTTAGGAATGATCCTTAGGATTCTCAGAGTAGCACAAGATTTCATCCATGAATACTACTACCAACAGATCCATGTACAGTAGGAAAATCCTCTTCACCAGGGATATAAGCACTCCTAGTGCATTTATAAATCCAAACGGCATTACAAAAAACCCATATAGAAATTTCTTCTTCTGAAATAAGTCCTTGGTATATTGGATGTCCAAAATATTATCTGATGATACCCTAATCTCAAGTCAATCTTTGGTAATACACAAGCTCCTCTCATTTGGTCAAATAGATTGTCGATAAATAGGATATCATACTTGTTCTTCCCAGTTATCCAATTAAACATCTTCTAATCAACAAATAAGTTCAAACTCCCATAATCCTTATTTGAAAAAAAACATAGGTGAATATCAATGAGACTCACTCGAATAGATAAATCCCTTATCCTCAAACTCTTCTAGATGTGTCTTGAGTTATTGAATCTCTATATGTTCCATTCTATATGGTGGAATAAAAAACAAATATGCCCATGGACTAAGCTCAATGTTGAATTCAACATCCCTCTCAGGTAGAAACCCCAAGAAGTATTCTAGAAATACATCCTGAAACTGGTCCATTATCGGTAGAAGGACATTATGACCTACACCTCCTTCATTTAGTAATATACTAGAAATATGGGCCGTAATTTCTCCTAATTGCTGAGTAATAGGCCTTACATGGCCTTCCTGGATTTCCCAATATCCATGGTGAAATTTATTTTCACCATTAGGTGGTGAAAAGGTTAATCTCCTATAGTAACAACCAATGTGGGCTTGGTATGTGACTATCCAATCCATACCAAGAATTAGGTTTGATCCTAATGTGTATAGGATATAGATATCCCACATAAAATGATACACGCTGACTTTTAGAGGACGAAATTTTCAAAAAAAAGATGTCTCTAGACCACACTCCAAATGGTGTATATATAGTCATAAACCTACTCAAAAACTATGGTTCCAGGATCAAACCATTCAAATGTTTTTTAGAAATAATGGAATGATAGGTTATAGTATCAAATAAGGCAGTAGCTAAAGTACATGCAATAATAATAGTTCCTCTCAATTTAGATGGTCCATCCTCGCAATCCACAAGTCTAAGTTTTACCACATGAAACTATCCTGGACCTCTTCCATTGGATGTAGTCTGACTCCCCTATGCTACACCCGAAGTCTACATCAGCTTCAACATAGCTATGAGATCCTGATCCACCACTTCAGTAGACTTATTTAATAATAAATTGTTAACCTAAGGCTTAATCTCACATTTATTCCCACCATGAAAACATATTGTCATAGTTGAATCGTCCACTACTAAAGCTAGTTAAAATAATAAATAATATTTAAAACATTTATCATATTCCATCACTGAGATGAACCTATGAGTCATCCTAATGAATGAAACAACTCTCCCCTTCCTCAATGGCTTTGGATATAAGTGCTCCAAGAACCTCTCCAAAAATTCCTTCCATAACATACCATTTTCATGTACAATCCAATACTAAACATACCAATAGTGAATATATGATCCTTGTATCATGTAAGTAGACAATATTACCCTCTTCTCTTCTGCATTCTATAAGAGGTCAAGTATAGTCTTGATGGACTGAACCCAGAACTCAGCTCCCTCGGTTCAACCCCCTCCAGTAAAATTCCTAGGATGCTGCGAATAGAACTCCCTCTTCATATCATACATATTTTTCACAACATTAACACATTTACATAATATGGAAAACAAAACATGACACAAAAATTAATTTCCCAAAACCCTACCACATGGTCAAAACTGAGGCGTTGTCACTACCCCTAACCATCCTACACCTAGGCCATTGTTCAAAAGCGAAACTCTTTCTCATCATTCAAGTTTCTTATTTATAAATCCAATCATTCTCATCTTACATAGTTTTAAAATATTTCTCAATTTCATGTTAGGAACCATTTTTAGTTCAGTTTTTTAAATGAAATGAAAAATAGTTTGTGTTAAAACAAATTAACCATAACTAATTTTCAAGTGCATGCCTAAAAAGATGCATGTTCCAAAATAATTTTGAGTTACTTTAATGATGCATGAAAACTTATCCCTCATTCTATATCAGTCTATGAATAAAATATCGAAATATCTCAACATGAATAATCACATCACACAATAAGTGTGTCACACAAGGTGAAATAAAAATTAATAGTAATAGAAAACAATAATAACGATAATCCCTCCTAGTGTACTTGGGTTCTCCCCTATATAGTGGATAGCTACTGCAATGCATGAGCTCATAACCAAGGCCTGATTCTTCCTAGTCTCCCTTCCACCGTTACCAAAATGTAAGATAAAATAAAATTAAAAGAAAACCCTTATAATACCACTTTGTAACATCCTAGCCTAGTTTCCACACACTGGTGCCCTGAGTCTGTCAGTCACTTGACCTCAGGTTCACCTCCTCGTACACTAGAGGTTGCTGACTAGCAGCTACGGTTTGATATATCAATCATAGGGAGACTAACCCCTATTTTATTTGGGTAATAAAACATAAAAAATAAAATAAAAATATCAGAATAACATATAACCATTAAAAATACCAATATCACAAGATAACTAAAACTCCAAATACCTTAAAAAATGTATAGATGCAAAAAATTACATGCTGAAGTATGTGCCTAGTGTCTAAAATTAAAACTCAAATGTAAAGACACTGAAGACACCCAATCGATTCCCGAACCCATTTTGGTTCCCCCATCCCTACTCCATTCCAACTCATTGATCTAACTCATGTCCCTATCCATAAACCTGCCTAAAAACACAAAGTCCATTCGGGTACCGATCAGGAAGCTCGCGTTGGGTGTGATTACAACTCAGTTGGCTGCCACCAATGACAACTAAAACAATATCCAGTTAAAATAAAGTCTATGTAATTTCATAACAAAATAATTAAAATTAAAAAAGTAAACAATTATCACATTTTCAATTAATATTTCTTTAACCACATCAACCCCTTGGTTCCTGTAGACACCCATACCTCAATCCCTTCTTCCACTCATGTTGGATCCTGAAGTATTCCCAAGTGATAATATATCAAAAAAAATCATTATTACCATTATTTTATTCTTACTTGAATGCCCATGTTACTATTCACACATTATAGAGTAAAATGACCATGTTCCCATTCTTTATTTCACACCTAAAGGAGAATGTTTCCATTCATAACACATACACTAAAAAGGCCATGTTACTGTTCTTAATTTTAAAACTCAATGAACATGTTTCCATTCAAACCTTACATGTTATAATTACCATGTTACTATTATTTAGTTCCTAACTAAATGGCCATTTTATCGTTCATCAAATAATTAATTCAACAATTAATTATCCACATAAATTCAATTACTAAATTAATAATTAGTTCAACAAAATAATTCCATTAGTTAACTCAATAATTAACTAATCATATAACCCCTTAATTAATTCCCTAATTAACTAATAATGTAAAACCCATTAATTAATTCATTAATTAATTAATCATAATTCACAACTCAAAATCCTATAATTAATTTCACAACTAAATATCTCCAATCTCATATCTCAATATCCTATAAATAATCCATCAATTAAATATCTCCAATAAATGATCTCTATATCTCATAAATCATTCTACCACTAATAATCTCAATCAATAACTAAATATTTCACAATTAATTCACCAATTATTTTTACATAAATCCTAAATTTCACAATTCCTTCATTAATAAATTTACCAATTTAATTGATTCAACTAAAAAATTATGTTGCTAAAAAACTCTATCAATTCTACAATTCATATACCCATAATCAAAATCTCAAATATGGTATTTTAATATTATACCACATACCTAAATTTGTTGATGAATGCTCGCCCAATGTAAAATCCCCAAAATTAGAATGGAGTAATGGCATAGAATGGTATTTGGATCTATAACCCAAAATCAATATTCAACAATTCAATATCTCTTTGATCTAGATATAGATCCTTATGCCTAGATCTAGATTCAAAAAATATTCCTCCAGATATAGAAAACAGATGAAAAATACCACTAAAAGAAGAAGATAAGAAATAATGAGGGATATAATACTAACAGTATAGGATCTACTTATCAGGATGGATGTGGATCTTCAATCTAGGCTTTGAATATTGAATAATATAGGTAGGGATGGATTAGAAATCATCTAAAGAGCTCAGAATCATTAAAGATAGCCTAGAGTTGAATGGGGAACAATTTCAGATTAAAATGGGATCTTGGTAATTTTTTGAACTAATTGTTATGCTAAATGAATTAAGTTTCATGGTTTTATGGGTAGGGGCTCATGGTTTCCCCTAACATTGTGCATAAACTATGTGATTATTTTATGGGGTTCATGGTTACTCCTAAGAGGGTGCACGTTTAGACAAACAATGAACCAACCACGAAAATCTCTACTATCTAAGGATGTACAATTTCTCGGGTTGTGGTGTATGGTTTAACCTAACCATGATCCAACTGTGCACAATAATCTTTCATTAATTTTTCTGAAAAAACATACCCAAAAAACCCCCACTATAAAACCCAAATAAAAATTTCTCAACACTAAACAAAAGAATTACTGTAAAAAATGTGAGACAAATCCCAAGAATTTCAGGATCTTATAGTATGTTGTAGTCATATAAAGGCATGGATAAGTGGAGAAATTAACTAAATGAACATGGAAATATAATAATTACATGATTTGAATGTTTAATGCTATGACTAGGTTAACATATAAATGAAGTGGTAACCAAAAAATTGATTGGAGTCTTACTAATATATTTTGGAATGAATTATTAGGATGAATTTTGTGATTCTAAATTGTGTAAATGAATTTGTAATCTCATCATGGTGTTTAAAATATGAATATGATGAATAATTAATGGTAAATAATTCGGTGGTTGGGATAATTTTAATATAAAATTTCCAGATATTCTTGACCAAAAGGGAATGAATATCAATTATGTAATAGAATGAGTAAATAGTGTAAATTGTATATTGTTAATATTCATATAGGTATTAATATCGCTTTGATCATGATATTTGTTAAATGTAACTAATATGATTTTTGTTTCACTTTTATTAAAATGATTATTAGTTATTAAATATTTCCCAAATAAGCTTATAATTACTATACCATTTGAGCATTTATATCTAATTTCATGCCTTAGTTAGATCTTATGATTTTATTCTATATATAATTGGGTTGTAAAGTATCGTGGTATTTTATATGTTGATGTGTGATTCATATGTAGTGTTATGGCTATGGCTATGGTGACATGGTTTGATTTTAATAACATGATCATTGTATGGAAGGGAAGGATGCTGTGTTTGTATGATTTTTGTTTCCTTTTTGGATTCTTGATTAGTTACTAATGGGGTTTTCTACCATATATATATCATTTAGAGTTATAATAGCCTTTGAATTGACAAGTATGAGTAGTGGTAAATTTATTGACCCTTTTATTCCTTATTGTATTACTGATATCTCCCTTGATGATAAATGTTTGTGATTTATTAGAACAAAGGATAGGATTTATATAAATATGAAAACAGGGAGGATTGTGATATCATGAAATTTTATTTATAAAGGATTGTGATATCCCAGTAATGATATGTTTTTTTTTTATTATGAGTGGTTTTCTTGAATTCGCTCTTAATTCCTGATGTTTTTTAGTTTTTTCTATACATATCTATAATGAAATTCTGATTTAAAATGGATTCTATAATTCTTAAGATATGATCACATGAATCACATCCAATTGGTCATCCCAAAATAGTTTTCTTGTAGTTGCTTTATAGGATAGCTTGAGGGATATTGTGGATGACACTATTTGAGTAGCCAAAATAGAGCTTTTGGAGCCTGGTCTATCATTCTCTCTTATGGTATAGTGTATACTACATGTAGTTATAATTAATAATGGGTAATGTTAAATTTTTCATTTATTTATATGGATTTAATTGTTAGTTCAACTTTTATTTCCTAGTAATTAAAAGGGAAATGACTCTAATACTTTTCATAGATACCCTCGATGTTAGTTACTTACATGGGGTCTATTTGTGGAGTTATTTGGGGGCCATGATCATTTTCAGTGCTGAAAAATGAGGGATTTTAGTAGGGTTGGTCTATGAAAATTTATTTAAATAATTCTATATCTAAATAATATATTCTAAACCATATATCATTTTTGATTTAATCATTATGGATAAAGCCTCTTCCTATTATTTTTTATCTTGAAAGCATCCATGTTTTCATCTGTTATCCAAAACATAGTTTCCATAGATATAACCATTAAAGTAGATATATCAAGTGAAACATTACTATTTTATTTGTAATCATTATGATCTACATGTTGAATATATTCACCGGTCAATGAATCAGTAATGGTATTCTCTAACACTACAAAATTTTCCACATGTTATTGAATTGTCCATATGTTTATAATCATTCCAATAAATTTATTCAATTAAATTATCCTTTTACAAGATTTATCTCAATGAAATTATTTATAAAGATTCCATTTTTTCTATAATAAAATTTTTTATCAGAAGAATATCAATTCTTATAGTCATTTAATAAGAAATCCAAAAAAAATTAGTCCTACTAAAATTATAAACCATTTTATTTGGGATCATATTTTTATGTATACAAAGATATATATTTTGTTATGATTTGGTTTAGATTTTGTGTTTTTCCCATGTTATAACTTCTTATGAGTGAAATCAGGTCAATTATATCATATATGACACTTCGATAGTTGAGTTTATAATTCCTTAGGTATCTTAACTATTAGGGATTTCCACCTAAGTGTAACCCCAAAATAAAATCATGTTTATGGACATAATCTTATTATGTGCGCCGATATATTTCTCCCATTAAATAAGATAAGTTTCTGCCACCATATCCTATTAGGGTCACTCTTATTGAATTATTTTGATTTAGATGAGTGTTTTCTTTTGAAGGAATACAAAAATTAATATTTTAATGGGTTTATATAATATCTCACTATCTTATCTCATGTATTCCCAAAATTTATGAATTTTTTTTAAAATATATTTTTTTCATATACTTTCAACTAAATTAATATATTCCAAATATAAACATGTATATTGCTCTATAAAACTTATGGTTTATTCTATTTTCTGAAATTATAATCAAATTATACCTACATAAATGCAAATTCATCTTATGAAAAAAGTGTATGAACTAATTTATTTTATACTCTTATAATCACATGAAACTAAAATCCCCAAAATAATAAGTATGGTGCGACAGGTAGCCAACCCCCATTTTTATAGATATAAAAAAAATCCCAAGTTACTGAGAGATACTCAAAGTTCCTCTATTTAGGGATTAATACACTCGATTGATCACAATTATAATAAAATCATTACATATAACCAGTATAAATCTTATTCAACCTTAATTATTGAATTCATAACCCATAAAAAATCATTGTCTTTGTTTAATATGAATAATTATTATGTAATTACTTGCATATGACCCCTTAATGTATGGTATTACTTGCATAAGAAGTATTTTAAACAATTTAAACTAAATTTTTCATCTATTAATAATAAATACTCCTTATATTTCTAAATAACAAAATTAGTGACAATTGAATTAATAAATATTTTAAAAATTTCAACCTAAGATGTGAATTTATATAAATTTCAAAAATATAATATTTATAAACACTTTAAAATTTAGGCATTATTTTATGGACATTACATAACATATAAATATGAAAACGTTATATTTTTTTTTCCAAAATATGAACAGTTAATATTTTATTATTTACATGGAATTCATATGAACTATATATTTAAATATTTTATTCTCTTATGAAATAGAAACCATTTACATTTATTATTATATAAACACTTAATTTTAATATTTTTAAAATTTTAAATTATTTTAATATGATATATTTTATATTTGTTTAAACATTTTTTCAAATCCTCTAAAACTGTATGTTCATGGATTAAATAAATTTCTAAAATTTGGCAATTAATATAAAAATATGAATTTTATGTTACGAAAATTTAATAAATAGTATAAAATCATTAATATTTATATTTATTAATAATTTATAGATATTATAAATTAATAAACCATGTAAGTACACCATAAACCTATATCACATCCTAGAGAGTAATTTTATCATGGTTTAAATCCGCCTTCTGATATAGGGAATGTCCTAAAGGACCATTACATGGAGGTTTTCTATTGATAATTTTATAAAAAAGAATTTCTTAATATTTTATAATATGATGATATTTTTTGTTATTCACCATGTCATGGTTCTTCACATATGATAATAATTTCCAAACGAACCACTATGTTTTCTTATTAAAGAATATATTTTGGACAAAGTCATTAAAAGGCATACATTTGAATCATGGAATGATTCAATATTAAAATGCCTTGGATTTTGTATTCCAAAATCATATTCCCTTTCAAAGAATGGTCATTTTTATATGAATAGTGGTATAGGAAATGAATTTTCATGAATTACTATTTTAAAAAATATATAACAGTACCTATTTTTACGAAACCAAGATGTGATTTTAATATTTCTAAATACCATGAATGTTTTCCTTAGAAACAAAAATTATTATAAAATCATTATAAATATTTACAATTTTATAAAAAATACATCATAGTTAGGGAAAATAAATTTTTTAATTCTTAATCTCTTCAAACTACAATACAAATTAAATGGAAATCCATTTGATACCACTACCAAGTTTTAGTAGGGGAAAATCTAACAAAAATATAGATAGAATATCTAAATAAAACTTTTTATCACAATACCAAACCATTATTTTGAATTTAATATAGAATAAATAAAGATCAAACCTATCATTTTTTGTAAAGGTGAACCATCGCAGATATTAAAAATAATCATCATGTGGATCCCTTAAAGTGAATTAGAAAAATAGTTCCTCCTTGGACAACCAATTGTTACATGAATTACCTAAAACTTAGGTAGTATTCATATTTATTTCATAAAGAGATACAATCTTCGCATGACAACTACAACTTAGAGAGTTCTATAGTGATAAAATCACATTCATTCCCAACACTTATACCCTCTTCAAAAGTTTTGAGCCCTTTTATATTTTCCATTAATGAAATTACTTAGACTGTAAAAATTTAAAAAAAAATAGATATAATTTTTTAAAATTTCATAATTATTGTATATCTTTTTAACTTTTTGTAACATGAAGTTCTACCTTCCCTATTTTTTTAAATTCATGAACAATTGATTTGAATGTTTTAATCTCATTAAATGTGACAAAAGATTTATTATTTTATTACATGGAAGTAATGATAAAGTCATGTGTTTTCTCATAATTAATGCAATAAAATACACTAATCCATGGTGTGGTAAGCTTAACTATAATGTGGTTTACTTCATCAAAAACCATGATATGGATAATACCTTCAGACGAGGGATTTTTTTAGTGTATATTTGTTTCACTATTTACTAGAATCTATAATAGTTTTATTTTACTAGGAGTTTCACAGTGATGTTAATTGTTTTGATGAAAATATCCTTTAAAAGGTAAAATAACATATATTCTATTTATTGACTCAAAAAAATTAATTCATACTTCTATTTCATTTTGGAAAAAATTATGTATATGTGTATCTTACTATAACATTTTCATGTATATTATCCCAAAAAAATACATTATACACCTAATATTTAATGTATAAAATGATCATATACACATTAATATTTATATACTTTCATAAAACAAATATAATTTATAATTTAGTCATAATAATATTACATGTTAATGTTATCTCCTTACTAGTATGGCTAAAAATATTAGAATGAGATATATTAGTGATGTTACTTTATCACTTTTCCCTCTATTTATTAAACTCATGGAACACTTAATTTTTACCCATTTACTATAATTAATTTTAATGTCTTTATCAATAATACTAACCTTATTTATCCTCCACTCTATATAAGAGGTTTAATTACTTGAATTTGTATACTAGAACCCTTATTAGACTTCTACTATCCTATGATGTTTTTTTAAAGTTATGAAAGGTTACTTGAGGATATCAATGGATTTATAAGATTTTATTCATTGGATATATGTGAATAATATAAATAAGATTTTTATTATGAATATTAAAGAGGTAGAAGAAGAGTTATCTAGTGATTAGAGTTTGAGGAAGATAATATTTTCTAATTACGGGGCTAGTATTAATAGGATTCAATGAAATTTGTTGATGATCAAGAAAAAACTATCAAATACGTAATGTTGATGAGTTTTGAGAAGTAATATGACTGAGATGTGTAACCATTCATGTGATTATATTTTATTATCAAGACCAAATATTATTAAACTATATGGATATATCTATTAGTTTGGGTGTGTTTAAGAAACAAAATTGGTGTTCTGATAATTTAAAAAAGATGAAAACAAACATTGTTAAGGAATCGTTTCAGTTTGAGGAAGAGTGAAATGAGTTTTGATAAAAATTTAGTGGTTATAATTTTCATATACTTTGTCTTCCAATGAAATTACTCTAAAAATAATTATAAATATTTTGATAATATTTTTTGCTAATTTTTATTTATTTATTTTAATAAATTTTTGTTATATATATGATTTGAAGAGGTTATAAAAAATTGAGAATTCGGGTGTTCATGTGTGTGCATAATTCATGAATTTAATTTAATTCCAAAGAATAAATATAAAATTCTAAAAGATACATGATTATAAATCCATAAAATGGTTGAATACATAGGATTTCATAGATTATATATATTATTACCTCTAGGAAAATAAGTGCTATGATGGATTACATCTGGAAGAAAAAATCCTAATGAAGAATAAGTCTAAATGATTATATCTACATAATATAAAACTAATCTATCTAACATTAAATCCTAAATATTTTGCATAACATGTTATTAAACATTAAATTATACTGAGATACATGTAATTAATGCCATATGAGAGAGGAATTTACATGATATTACTATGTTCCAGAAGTTTAATAAATATTAGATTATCCTAGTGGAAATAAGGAATATGAAAAAATAATTGTGGGATTATAAAATACTATCCTATGAGTTATATAAAATAAGTGTTTAGAAAGGGATTTTATGAAGGATAATATGAGGTTGATATTATGGGAACTTAAACAGATATTTGAAGGTAAATATCACAAGAAATAAAACATGATGATGTTGATGTTTTCGTCATGGATTAAACATCATGATAGTGTATAAGGATCATGGTTCCAGCTATGTATTAATATTTCAAGATTAATATATAAATGTTATGATCAAGCCGTAGTGCATGATATGAATGAGTAATGGCCTATAGTAGGTTCTATGAATTGAGTGACTGTCTAGTTGTATTATGAATATCATGCCAAAATATAATATGAAATGAGGATTTTAGGATGGAGTTTCATTGAAATAAAAATTCATTAAATTTAATCTCCATAATGTAATGTTATAGGAGAAAAAATACCACTATATTATAAGTAGTTCACCCTAACCATGAATAATCACGAAAATAATGTGGTTTATCTCATGTCATAAAGCATTATATCACAGATTAATAATATTCTTGCATGCATGTTTCCTTGACCACCTCCCTCTAAAAGTACCCCTCCTTGGTAAAAAATGTAGGAAAAGGGATAATTCCCCCCCAAGTCCAACCTTTAGTAGCCCTTGGGCGGTAGACTAGAACTTATAGTATAAAAATATTATATATAGAAGGAATTACCCTTAATAGATAAAGTAATATTGAGAGATAATATACCAATCACCAAGACCATACAAATTCTAATAAAATGGAAAACCAAAAAAAATTCCCCATGATGAATATATTAATTTAAAATATTTAAATAATATCCAAGAAAATACCCTAAAAACCGTAAAGTAGTGACTTAGAAACAACTACAATGTATGGTCTAGTAATGTAAAGCTTTCCCAAAAATTACTCCTAGAAACATTAAAAAAATGCTTGTGTATATTTTGTTTCAGGGCAACATATATTCCAAGAAGGATCATACAAAAAGTATCTCATGAACGTGTCAAAAGGGAATACTATTGTAACATTGGAAAAACATTAAATCCAACATGAATCTACACTGAAAATGAACTAGTATCATCCTCACTGTGGCATGCCCACCAAATAAATTATCCTAGTATAGTAAAATAATATGAAGAATATCGATAAAATGGGGACTTTTCACCACTTTCCCATTGATTTTATTTTATCACACCCCAGTTTTGAATATCCCAATGCTCTCACACAATCCATAAAATATCACAAGAAAACACCTAGGACATCAGGTCATACTATATATCCCATGTGCAATTATTCATCACATACAACCTCAAGAACTATGGTTAATCACTTCATGCCAAGCACCCCACATGAATCTAGTAATCACATCGAAATTTTCTGATAAGAATTTATAAATATCCATGGTATTGATGCATTATGAAAATGAAGTATATAAACCTCATTCCCACATATTACCATGGATAACCCCCACTATGAACCACTTAATTATTCTCATCATCGTAAACATATATACATTATATCTACAATCCATTACGTCTCATGCATAAGAACCATTCATGGAATAGAGAGTAGGTAAGAGGGGGTATTTATCCATCCATCCTCTTTATCTTTTATGTTAGGACCCCCCCATAAAATAAAATTGGGGTAGATGTGGGTGGGGTGGATTTAGATATCATAATGAAAATACAATATATAATAGTTACACGCACAAGCTCATCATATGGGTTTAAAGTTATAGCGCAGTCACAACTCATGACACCACGATAATGCCTCACAACATCCTCCACATTCACTGCCCCATATAAATGTATCAAATCACAAAAGATATATGCAACCACCAACCACATTCCTTATTCCCATTTATGTTAATAAATTTTACAACTTTTCTAATTACCAAACATCTTCTTTATTAAGCTCATTCCTTTATGTTTCAAAAAAATCATATTAACCACACTTCACTTTTTATTTTATGAGTTCATTAACCATTCTAACACATAACATTTTAATTTTTCATTAACCATTCATTCCATCACTAACTAAAAACTAGCACAAAACATTAAAATATAACACTACCCAACCTTTCTACGTCAATAAGATCAAAATTTAAAGCATAGATCCCTTCTTTTTCAAGTCACATTTCTGTCCCCCCTTCCCCATATAAAGAATAACAAATTCTTAACCCCAACATAAAACACCCCCCACATCATAAGCATTCCACCATATCAGAACAACAACCCAACACAAATCATTCCACCATTTCACAACTTCCACAAATCTAACTTTTGTTTTTAAAAAATGTATTTCACCACAAATTAATTCTTTAATCTCATGTGAATTCTCATAAAAATTTAGATTAAATGGGAATCCAATTTATTATCCAGATACACATTCCTATACATTTTCATATTTGGCCAGTCAACTCAACAAGAACACCAAGGTCTGCCAATTTTAAAACCACATCAATATAACAAACCTAAACATAAGATAATTCAAAGAAAAAAATAACATTCATTCTCAACCATATAGTCAATTAACAAAAACTAATAAACCTCATGTAATTTACTCCAGTCTATTTAAATTTAAATTAAACCATTTAAATATCATCATTAAGTCAGTGTACAATACCTCTCTGATGGAAAACAAAAGCCTGATATTCCCTCATACATACCTAAAGAATGAAATATTAAGGGTACCCTACCTTAATTGATTCTTTAAAGATAAAATTAGAAGAAACAATGATCGACCACAATCGATCTCAAGAAAATCACCACTAGGTTCATACTAACTATAAGTCTTCATAAAAACCCATCATGGAGGATAACGTTCAACATACTAATCTTTAGATAATAGATAAATGGAAGATGGGAAATGGGAAATGAGAGAGTAACATTGATTTAATGGAAACCAAATTCAATGACCTAAATGAACCGAGGTGTTTCAATTTCCAAGGGATCCTACTGGATAAGGGAAGGATGAAAATGGGTTATCCAAGAGTTAAGTGGGGGTTTGAAAATTAAGACAAGGGGGTAGCCAACCTCATATTTATAAGAAAACACCACTGTAATCTACAAAGATATAGGGAAGAACCAAAATTCACATGGTGGGTCCAGTAAACTAGAGATCAAAAACCTTTAAACAAGATCCAATTTTTTCACTAATTTTTAAAATGATATTTGACCTCTACTACATCACATACCATGTTAGGGTATAATCCATAATGGTGCTACTGTCTTACTTCATGGCCATACATGATGCCCTAGTTCCCTTTTCATACCCGTTATACCCTTACCAAGCCCATTAATATTGTGTGACAAACCTCTACTTCCCATTTTTGTATAGGTTCTCTACTAGAGCTACATTCTTAGAACCACTCCTATATATAGTAATTTCAACATTCCAATGGTTCATAGGAAGACCACCAGAGAAACACACTCAACACCACACCCTTCCCATGCCATAGTCACATAGTTCTCTTTACACAATAGCATACCCAAGACAAAATTCCCTCCAAAATGGATTTCTTATCTGTTTTGCAAGCTATGGTTCCCCAAAAAAGTCAAAAAAAAACACCTCAAACATCTATATCAACTAAAAATCTTCATAAAACACCGTAGGACTTGATAAAATCATCCAAAAACGCATGTATGGTTCAGTACGTTACATCGAATACCTCTTAAATGATTCTCATCATCAAGACTCAAAATAACCCCAAAACATTGAATGGAAGAGAGGAGTCTAAAAACCAAGCCTACTGGACACCTATTAGGGTTCACATTTCAATTGTAAAACTACCACCATTCCTCAAAAACATCAAGAAAAATATTTTCAACACAAACATGCAAACAAAAATTATAACATCCACATATCACAAGCCAATGTACATAAAAACCATCACACAACACTTCCTCAAACATTAAAGTATGAGAAATCCACCTTCCATATTAAGATATTGTTTGTTATGGGGGGAAATAACCCATTGACATGATTTTAAAATATTTTATAATATAACCGAACTTTACTAGGAAAGGGTTTACCCTACTTAGTTCACTTGAAGCATTAACACACATCATTACCATGGGAAAACATCACATTTTATAACCCAACAATATTTAAACAATTCATCATCAAGGAAAAATAGTTTAGGGAATAGAAAGAAACTCTAGGTTATGGGAATTCATCTATGTCTCATGTTTTCATGTACTATCCTCTAATACAACTTGCATCCAAATCACAAAACTATTGGGATGGTTCATCCACATAGAACCTTATCTCGGGGATCCTAGATTACTACTAGTTGTTCTAAAAATTTCATATTATCTTTGATATCCAAATCACACCAATCAAGGACATGGGGTTCATCATGAATATATTGATGGATTTGAGACATTTGATAGATGAAGTGAATCTTATTTACCCATGTTGGTAGTGAAAATTGATATTCCACCATGCCAATAAGTTGCAACACCTCAAAATTCCTAACAAACTGGGGAGAAAGCATACTACCATTTGCAAACCTTTAATGTCCTCAATGAGTGGAGGCCTTTATGATCATGCAGTCCCCTACCTCAAACTCCAGTGGTCTCCTCATATGATCAACATATGAATTTTCAATCCTTGATCTACCTTTAATCTACCATGAACTACCTTAACCTTCATTAATATACTTTTCAAAACATTGGGGACTAGAATTGATGACTCCCTAATCTTGACCCTACAAAATTAAGAAATACATTACCTCCCATAGAAATCCTCAAATGGGGAAATGATGATTGATGAGTGGTATCTATTTTTATAATAGAACATAATTAATAGAATTTTGTTTTCCCAAGATCCACCAATGTCTAATATTTATGCCCATAAAATATCCTTGAGTTTTTGGATGATCTGATCTATCTATCCATTAGTCTATGGATGGAAAGAAATGTTGAGGTGTAACTGAAATCCAAAACTATTCTACAGTACCATCCCACCTCATGAAGTAATATGTGTGTCCCAATCTGAGACTATAGACCATGAAACCCCACTTATCCGAACAACCCTATCCACATACATCCTCACTAAGACATATACTATGCCCAAATCCATGATCTCTAAGCAGTGAGATGATTTCCTCAGTTGATCCAAAATTACCCACATTGAATCATATCCTCCTAGATAGTGGGGTAATTTTATGAATATTTCCATTAATATGTCACCCCACTTTTGTTTAGGAACATCCCCAGTCTTAAATAAACCATCAGGAATGTGAAGTTCTACCTTCTCCTGCTGGAAAATTAGACATCAAGACATTAACACTGCACTAGAAATTTCATCTCAAGACACCAAAAAATAAACCCTCATATTGTGGTATATATTAGATAAACTTAGATTAATTTCTAAAGTTGAGATGTGAAACTCATGAAGGACTACCTTTTACATCGCCACTAGAAAAGTCTCCCCCAAAATAATATTCATTTATGGTTGTCATTTAACCATATCTATGGGGAATCAACATAGAAAAAATGGTCATGTATCACTTATGCCTCTAAGTATCCCATCTAATAATATTCCACTTGATTTATTAGATAATAATACACCATCACCTGAAAAAGGAATCATCATCCATCAACCAATTTTGTGTCTGGATTGACAGTTTCTAATTGCTTCATCACCCTCCATGCATCCCTAGACTCTCAAACAACAACCATTAATAGAATCCTACTCAAGGAATCACCTATGATTTTTAATTTTATTGAGGTATAGAATATTTTTAATTCATAGTCCTAAAATAAATCCGTCCACCTCCATTGTAATATATTCAAGTCACATTGGGAGAAAACATACCTTAAACTCTTGTGATTGTTAAATACCACAAAGAATTCTCAAATAAGGTACTGTCACCATAGATTTGGAATTAAAAAACTACTACTATTTCCAAATACTAAGTGGAATAGTAACACTCATAGGGACATAACTACTATGACTCATAAGGGATCACCACCTTATATAACATCAAGATTCTTCCTAATCCCATATGGGTGTCATCACAAAAAACATTAAACATCACCCCCTCTTCTAGAAATGTATTCACTAGAGAAATGATAAACCTCCCATTTTGGTAGTCAAATTCTACTAGATACTGATCAATCTAGATAAACGGATGATATTTCCTATTAATATCTATCAATGAGGCTATAAACTATGATAAAATTTTCACAAAAATTTGATAATATCCCATCAAACTGGTGAAACTAAAAACCTTTTCAACATTATTAGGTGCTTCCAAGAAAAAACATATTTTATCTTTGAAAATTCCATAAACACACCTTGGAGGGTTGCCAAATGCGTAAGGAAATGCAACTCCGATGTCTATAAAATTCAATTGAACAACTTTACATATATTATGTTGTGTTGAATGACCTATAAGAGAACTCTGAGATGATCAATATGCTCCCTCCTATTAATTTAAGTAGATCAAGATATCATCAATGAACACAACTCTGAACTAGTACATAAACCCATGAAACATATATTTCATGAGCACTATAAATACAAATTGCATATTCATGACATCAAATATCATGAACATAAGAAAACATTTCCCACACCTAAAATAGAATTAAAGCTTTGAGATATCATCCTCCTTCACTCTAAATAGAAAATATCTAGACTATATATCGGTCATAGAGAACCCACTAGATCCTTGCAATTGATCAAAAATATCATTAATCATTTTCAAGAGGTAATGGTTCTTGATTTTCACAATTTCATCGGGATTCTATAGTGTGAAGTGGTTTTTCCCGTTGGTCTACCATTTTCACTTTTCCCAGAAATTCCAAATGGTTCCCCCATCTATAGCTAGGTATAGACACTCTTTCAAAAGGTTGGTGGCTGTTTTGGTTTTTAGACCCAACGACTCTTGGGGACTCGCATTGGTTGAGAGGATGAGTGGTTGGTCTCATCACACCATTTTGTGGGGAATTATTTCATACTTTAATACTCTCTTATATATTTAAGATATGTTCATGAAATTCTTTCCAATCCATGATATGGTACTGGTTACCCTTGTTTCAATGACTTGATCATGAACTAGTATTGATAGTAACTATAGTGTGCATATTGTGGGTTCTCTATTGGTCTCTTATTTAGTTATGATGCTTTGTTTTATGGCCATGTTCGAGAACTCTAGATTTTATTTCCATATAGGGAGGCATTTGGTGTCTTGGAGATGGGATTAAACCTCTATGAGGCATCCTACGTATCTTGAGAAAAAAAAATCAAAACCCATGTAGTTTGTTTGACCTAGTTTAAGGTCATAGAACTATACCCATCCATTTTGTTTTATGTCATATCATAAGGACGTGAATATAAGTCTCTGAACTTAGTGATGATTCCTACATATGCTTCTTATGATAGGAATCAAAGTCCATGTAGTTATTTCTAAGGTAATCTTTTTATGAGAGATATGAAAATAGAGGCCCCTGATGGGACTTATGCATATGAGACTACGCTGGATTGGTTCTTCAGAAAAATGGACATTTGAGAGGAGGAAAGACATAATAAGACTTAATTTCCGATGGTTATTCTCATCATTAATTTAATACAATCATCATTATTCTCTAAGATAACATGATCCATGATCAGTGTGAGAAAAAAGTGATAGTGGAGACCAGACACATTGCATGTGATCATATCTATAAGAGGATTACACAATAAAGTTTCTATTAAGAAGGTATGGTTTTCCATATCATGGAGGATATGGTATGGAGATCAAGACTTAGGAAGGATTCCTACATATTATGGTTATGTAATGAATCAGAATACTGATATTTCAATTCATCTCAATCCTACTAATGGATTTGGGGTACTTTAGGAGAAAGATAAGGGCTTATACGTAGAATGATTCTTGTGTATGAGTTATATTCTTATTCGCTAATGGATGTGGGGGAATGAAATAATTATGGAAAGATTTGATCCCATAAGATAGGATTAATTGGAATGGAAATAGGCATATACCAAACTGGATCCCTATTAGAGTTCGGGCATTAGGAAGGATTCCTACGTATCCCAGTTATGTTGGGAATCAGAGTCCTCATAGTTTAGTTATCCCTTACCCTATTGATTGGTTAAGGTGGTTGAGCACACTTGGAGACATCATGGTCATCCCCAAGGTATTAGGAATTCTTGGGGATATTATTGAAATGTATTCCCTATGGATGGGGACATATTATGTGATGTTGGTAGTTAGGGATTACACTCTGAGGCTACTTAATTGGTCAGAGCTTACACCTCAGGTTTTCTCAATTGGTATACTTATACTTTATCTTCTAGTATATTAAAGGGACTTGATGATTAGCATGATGGTCCATACAAGAGTATGATATTGGAGGGGTCATATGAATACATGAACCTAGCTCATCAAGGAAGCTTCCCTTTACAAATGGGTATGCTGCTAAAGATTCAAAGCTAGGGTCCCCTTGGCGTGAGTCCTAGTAAGCATGTCGGACATGGTTGGAATGTCCTAGAAGGATTTTCCTAACATATATCGACTATCTAATGGGAAATAATTGATTATATTTTCAATTTGTTGGGAACCAATCTAGCATGGAATAAATATCCAAGGGCGTCTTCATTATCAATTGTCATTATTTGGATGCCTTCATATGGGAAAAGAACACATGTTGAAGATTATTCACATTACCAAAGATGTCATGTTGGGGGTCTCATGCATGATCAACTGACATGCCTCATGTTTATTTTCATGATCATGTAATAAAAGTCTGAGGTGCTTCACATGATGAAATATTTCAAATTGGGGGTCTCTCTCAAGATCCAAATAGGAGGTCTTGTAGATTTGTTTGGTGGTATTCTTGAGTTGTGTCATGGATTTCCCAAGAACATAGTGTGTCATTCTATGACAAAAAAACCTCTCACCTCCTACATGTAGATCTTATTTGTTTCATTCTTCATAGTTCATGGATTACGTGATTTTTCATAAGAAATTATAAGGTTATTTCCTCGATTTATTGGTGATGAATCACATGACCAATATGGGTTACATAAAGTGTTTTCAAGAATGTCATTGAAAAAACTATCTATTTTTCCTTAGGGTGTATTTGACTTTCCTGGACATATCTGAAGGCTTCCATGCATCAAGGAAGATATGTTTGAGGTCTTGTGAATGATCAAAGTAGTCTTGACTATATGTTGTTTCATGATCAATCTGTCTTGTCCTCGGTATGTTTCATGCCGATGTTGAAATGTCTACGAACAATCGCATGATCCTTCCCACATTTCAATGAATTGTTTTCATGGTATTCCTCGATCGTCCAGTGCTCGCCGTGTGAAAATATGGATGTGTAAAAGGGGCTTCACCTGGTTAATTTGGATTTCCCTATGGGTCATTTCATGAATATGGTGACCTGTCAGAGGTGTATCACGAGACCTACCCATCTTGTCTGAGGATTGTCTTGCGATCAACAGGGCATGTCTGAGGCTTCCTAATGACATTATGAGACCATCAAAGGGTATCTCAATCGCATATCCTTGAATGATTCATGTGGTAGGGTCTCATGGATATTTTCAAGGCATGTGTTCTGTCCGAGTGTCATTAGTGTGCATTAAAAGGGATTATTCCTTAAGTCTATCTAGTAAATATTTTCCTTGGAAGAGGGATGCATGGATATTAGAAAGGGATGCCCATGGGATCTTGGGTTTTCCAAATTCACACAAATATTTGAGGGGGAACACCCAGTGTGAGGGAACTACATGGTTCTTTTCCACTCATATGATCACATGTCTTTAACCAGGGTCTTATAATATGCAGAGTGGTGATACATGGAGGTGTATACTAAAACCTTCATGTGCATGGGTAAGGGTATGTGTTTCAGATTAAGGGGTTCATGGTCCACTGTTCACACACCCTAAATGTTTTTCTTCATTTCAAGGGTGTCTGTGGGGATCCACCATGTCGAGGAATCCACATCTAAGGCCACATGAAGAAATTGATGGACATGAGGGATTCTCACATGATCACAAATAGGGTCTTGTGATAGGCCATGTGGCCATGCACGGGGGAATATATAGAAACCTTCACATGCATTGAAAATGGAAGGTGTTACATTGAAAAAGTTTTCACTTCATGGTATGGAATGTGTGGGGGGAGAAAATCCTAAGGTTTGTATTTTGAATTTGAGCGGAATACCATCATGAGATTGAGAATTTAGGGTCACCACAATACCAATGGGTTTTTTTCATACTTCTTCTATACATCGAATGATCTCTAAGAAATCATGTGATGATATCCACATACATGAACTAAGGATTCATGTTGGTTACTCACACAAAGAGAATGCACTGAATGAAGATTGTCGACCCACCTTTCCAGATAGAGTTCTCATTATGGATTTATACTTTTTATAACTACGGACATGCGGGATTTCATATATTGAAACTATTTCCTTTAGGGATTTATTTAGGCATGACAAATATGATATTTCATGTTGTTGCAAGGTGTATTCCCACTGTTATGTGCCTACAGATACAATATTGAATGTTTATATGTCCAGGAGCATAGACTCCTAAGTCACATATGCAATTACATGATCTGAAAAGTGTTTTTTCAAGGGGCCTCATGAACATCAAAGATGACATGATCTTAAAAGGATATCACAATGGGTTTTTCTAATTAATTTCTCATATTGGTTCATCGTGACGGTATATACCTAAATAAGATATCTAGAAATGGTGTTCATCCCCCTATTTTCATCTGGTGTTTTCCCACTGGTCCTTCTTTACCAAATATTCATTTATCCCCTCACTTGAATGTATCTTTATCTGAATGGAAGGGGGTTCATATAGACCATGTGATATTGAAGGTTTCCCCATTTTTTGTGGGATGAAGGATGTGTGTACCAGAATAGCGGTGAAAGAGATTGAATCACATCGCCTTCGCTTGTGATGTCACATGATTATTTCATCCGATCATGTGACGCCTCTATTTCTCTCCATGGAATCACATGATCCTCAAAAAATCAAACTTAAATTGGTCAAAAAATACTTGGAGGAGGAAGTGGTTTTCAGTCGTAAAAATGTTTTCGATAACCCATCATTTTTCTTTATCTTAGTCACATGATCAAAGGGTTATCATGCGATAAATTCAAGTACTACCGGAAACTCTTGTAGAAGGCCAGTATATATTTTGGTGGATTCTTCTAGTTTCCATTGATTAGTTCTCATGACCATTGAATGGTCATACAACAGCCTCAAGTGTTGTCAGGGAATTTCACAAAATACCAGTGGGTCTTGTGGATTATATCTTGTTATTTCTACATTCTGATTATCATGGACATTATCCAGTTTTGGTAAAGTATTGAAGATGTGACAGGGATGATGGGTGAGCATCAGGTGTGATTTGGGATATCAAACTAGTGTTTTAAGTGGGTGAAGATGGAAAATGTATGAGAGGTTAATGATGATGGTCTATTAGTGTGTTGGATATCCTGAATTGAAGTTCTGTGGCATTGGATTGAAGTATATGGATGGGATTATTGGGATTCAAGATCAGATGGAGCCAATCATCAAGCAGCGTTATCGAATGGACCAACTTTTATCTCATCGAAAATGATTTGTCCTATACTGAATTCTTTTCGCACCTCCCCTTCAATATATAATTTATTTCATGGTTTCTATTGGTTCATGATTGAAATTGGGTTGACACCCGTACCATCTACAACACTTCCAATCAATGGGATTCGGCCCACTGAGTTTGGGGCTCATGCTATGCACACGCTCCAGCAGGATTGCACAGCATGAGCCCTATACACAAACATGTCCTATCTTGTGTGGGAGATATGCTCCACTGCTAGTATGGTGGTTGGCCGGGGATGACTCCCATGGGTGTGGTTGACTAGTGTTCCCACAAGATCCTTGGTTTAATTGGCCTCGATGGTTGGTGTCTACCTATATGTTTTTTCGAAGGGTGATAATAAAACTACCCAAACCACTTATAATAAAATTCCAAGTAGGATTTTAGTCCTAAGGTGTATCTCCTTAAACCCTAGGCCTTTATGTATTCCCTATTCCATGTATTATTCCATCACATGGCATGAACCTTGGATCTTCAACGACAAAGTAAAAATGAAAAAATATTGGTGCAAACAGTCACCAGATTCAGCCTCTAGTAGTTTTTACACAGCCTCAGACTTCCATCCACATTCATGGAGAATAACACTAAGAAACTCCACAAAGACACACTTATGTAGGTAAAAAATCTCTATATCAGGTCATCTATCAAAATCCAAAACTCCTACAACATATAGGGTTCTATAAGATAAGGATCAGTTGAAATTGGATAACCTTATGGATATATATTGATCCCAAACTCAATATCACATCAAGGGGGTAGAATCCCAACCTCTTCTGAAAATACATATAGGATTTCCTCAACAATTCTAAGAGCCTACAACATCCCCACACCCACTAATTTCACAAAAAAATCCACCATTAAGGAAAAACGAATCTCCATACATCTAGTTCCCATCTGAAAACTTTGTTCATTGACAAAATAATACACACTTACAATACATAGCTAAGAAAAAGATCTTCCTCTGTAAGCAGTCAATAACAACATAAATAGAATAAAACCAATCAATGATGATAATAAAAAAATACAACTATAATTGTAGTAATAAAATAGAACATGTGATCAATGCTTCAACATTATCATTCTACACATATGGAACACATCAAACAAACGCGTTTGGCTTATGAATTACATAGTCAACACCAAGGGACTAAGAAGACTCTCTCTATCTATTCCAAAAGTGTAGACTAAAATAGGTGAACTAAAGGAGTGTGAGGCTCATGAGTCACATAAGGCACAAAAAATGGTAGATGACAAGATGATCATAACTCCAATTGTAATGCCCCAACCCCAGTTACCCAGAGTCGGTGCATTATTACATAACATTGTCATGATACAAGGAATCATTTCCCAGAAGACTTACCAGTTTAGTAGCCTTGGAAGTACTAGATACATTAATATGTATTAAATTATTTCATTAAATAAAAACATAAACAAAATTTTGTCCCCATTTTAACACAATTATATCATTATCCTATCCTTATAGGTCAACAACAAAATACTTCTTCACATCTTGGAAAAAATAAAACATAGAAATGGGTGAGCTTAGATGCTCAGTAAGGATAACAATATAGCGTAATCTTTTATAAATAAGTATAAACATTTAAGGCAATATGTAAGACTAAAACAAAATCCTTTTAAACTGAAACATAAGCATAATATGGAAATGATAAAATCAAATAATTTCATTTAATTATTCACATGGATATTCTACTAGTTGAATAATCACATGCAAGATCAATAGCCACTTTCATAATGATGGAATGCATAATTCCAGACTTCATAACCACATAGTCAAGGCCTTATGCCAAGAATAAAAATAAGATTTTGTCAAGGCCTTGTGCCAAGACACTAGTTTGTATCATGAGACCTACTAATGCATCAAGGAGCTATAGCGGGCTCCACTCACCACTTACTAAGTCCAATTCATTCCTTATATGAAAAGGTTTAAATATAACATAAATATTTGTATTAAAACTAGCATACGAAATGTCAATAATTTATCCACAAACCATGAATGGTGTAAAAATAACACATCCATAGTCAAACATATAACAAAACATTCAATTCAATATAGAATATTTATATCATAATAAATTAACTTCTAACAAGTTTAAAATCCATTAAAGGATGTTAACATAGATGAAGTGAAAACAATTTGAAATAAATACCTATTTCTATTTTAAAATCACTTAAAATACACATAATTATAAAAAAAATTATTTTTAAAATATTCTTATAAGATTATATGGGAAGATTAAATGATGATATAATAGTGGAAAATAGCCACACCCGCCGTATAAGTTAAAAAAATACATTCTTACCTTAATTTTGTCGAAAAGGTCATAATGTACCTAGTTTGAAAAAAAAACAGAAAGATTCCTTTCAAACCATTTTATAAAAAGTCAAATAAGGGTTTAAATGAATTTAACCCATAATCTAGTAAATAGTAAAAATGTTTTGAAATAAATTTTTAAAAAACATGTATTTGGATGAAAAAGAGGTCCCAGTAAATACTTACGTAAAAACAACCTCAAATAATAAAGAGACTGTGAAATTAACCCTTACCTTGTAATTTTCCTTAGTATATGGTATGTTAACCTCTTGTACAATAGTTAAAACATTGTTATTAAATTATAAAATAAATATATATATAAATATGGCATCATATATTATCCTCTAATATTTATTTGTGAATACTATTTCAGTAGGATCATCATTTTGGGTGTTAACAGATCTATTTTCCTTTATATGATCAGTTACGTAAGCCATGTTTGTTATTGATAGGAAATATTTTACTCATATCCATAATTATATTAAGTTATTAAATTTTTTTAATCATAATATGAAAATTATTCTTGAAATATTACTATGGGGAAAGAATCTCATCGCGTTCGTGGAAACGATAATATGTACATACGCACGGGCGACAATATCATTATATTGATGGTGAAATCATATGTAATTGGTTGTTATATCATATATATAGAATCATTATAAAGTTATATTTATTATTTACATCAGATATATTCATTATTATACCCATCCAAAAAAGTAATTTATTGAATAACAACTACACTACGATGTGGAGATGGTAAGCCGTATGTACGCATGTATGGTGACTTTGTCATGGATAGAATAATGAATATAGTTGTACCATTTTTATAATAATATCACAGTATATATAAGATACTGGATTTATTATTTTATAATGGAAACAAAAAATAAAGAGGAAGTTGGCGAAGAAAAAGAACTTGAAAGAGGTGATGAAATATTTACCTCTTCTTCAGGTTCTTCCATTTGATTTGTTCAAAAGGGATCCTTAGGTTGGATTTATGATTAAACTAAGGCCTATAGGTTGAACTGAGGGAAATATTGAGGATATTTGGGTAGATTCTGGCCAATCCAAATGGATTTGGAGGTGTGATTTTGAGAGAAGGGGAAGTGCCCTTTTATAAGAGAGGTGAGGGGCACCATAAGAAAAGATTGAAATATTATTTTATAATAAAATAATTTTCGGTTTCTAATGGCTCAAAAATGTTTTATTTTTAGTAAAATGTGGGGATCGGTCAAAAACATCTCAAAAAATAGGTTTTAGATAGGTTTGGGTCACCATATTAACCTTAACTTTTAGATTTAACTCTTAGTTAAATAGTTTAACTTTTACCATGTATTCTAGAATTATTATAATAATTGGTTAATAAACTTACTATAAAATGCCAAGAGAACCTAAAGTGGTTTATTAATGATATACCTATCATTATATAAGTAATTTTTAAGAACCTTATATTTTTAAAACATATAATTTAATAATATAATATTTGTTTCAAAAATTCATTTATGTCAATTTTGACACTATTTTGTGTTTGGTTTTTCTCAAAGTCATCCCAACATGATTACTTAGAAAAAAATACATTTAATAAATCATGACATTTCATATTCACCTAGAAAATTCGTTTATGTCATTAAACCATTGAAATTATATTTGTTTTAATATTTATAATACCATTTATTAGATTCTTTCATTAATAAGATAATTATTGCATCATCATTGTGTCATAAATAGTTTTTTTATTTAATATATAAATATTAAAAATAAAATAAAATTATGTAGGAAATCGTTTTAGATTTATAATGAATATTTATAGTCGAAAATATAACTTATATAACCCCATGTAAAAATTATTTTACTAAAAGATATATGTTTAGGTAATTTTTGTCTTTACTTTAAATTAATTAATATAAAGTATCATTATCACTTTCAAGTGGCTCCATGGGGTCCCAAAATTGACCCAAGGATGACCATGGTCGGACATGTATCATCCAATATGAATAGGACACATTTAAGGGTTATTTCATATTATTATAATATTATTTTTTACCCTTATTTACTGAATTAACCTGTAACCATGGTAAATAAAATATTTACCGAAGTAATTATTCATAATGTCTAAAAAAAGTTACCTATTTACACAATTTGACCTCCTTATTTCAAATATGGAATCCATTTTTACAAATTCAAAACACAAAAGTGGCAGAAATTAATTTAAAATTAATTATCGTTGTCAAAACAAAAAGCGTGTTTTTAAGAAAAATAACTATCAAAAGATTGACACTTGTTTATGTCCAGTTTAAATGTGAAATTTCATAAAATGGTCTAAATTATATTAAATGATAAAAATATAATCTAATGATACTTTGAAAACACTCAAATTTATAATTTAGCACTATAAATTATTTTGATTAAAAAAATTTATTTAAAATTTAGTATTTTCCACTATTCATGAAAAATAGAAAGTTTTTAGAAAAGTACCAAAACTTCACCCTAAGATAATTTCAATATTAAGAATTCAAAAATGAAGTCCATTTTGATAAATAAAATTTATAAAATTTCAAAAACTGGTTATTACTATTTATAACGGCTAGTTTGATTGGTCGTGGTGTGTTAAAACTCCAAGTTGTGTACAACGTAAGCTACTGAATTATTAAAAGGGATATGAACCGTGGAATATTGGGGAGTTATATTCTTCCCTCCTTAAAATAATTTTTTCCTCAAAATTTCTAGAATATTATTTCATAAAAAAATTCAGGTGGTTCTTCATCATAAGTTCCTCGGGATCCCACGTTTCCTCTTCCATCTTGTGGTTTCTCCATAGAAATTTTACCAGATGAGTCGTTCAGTTTCTCAGCACTTGTTCTCTGGTATCAAAAATTTTGATAGGCTATTCACAATAAGACAGATTAGGTTCTAGTTTAATTTCCTCCAAGGTGAGTACATGTGTTGGGTCAAGCATGTATTTTCTCAACAGTGATACATGGAACATGTCGTGATCTTTGGAGAGACTTGGAGGCTTTTCCAAACGGTAAGCTACAACCCCAATTTTTTCTATAATATATAAATTTTCGATGTACCTGGGACTTAATTTATCCTTCTTATAGAATCATATAACTCCATTCCATGGAGATAACTTCAAGAAAGCATGATCTCCTACCTGAAATTTCTAATCCTTCCTTCGTTTATTGGAATAACTCTTTTTCTTACTTTGAGCTGCTTTGATGTGGGTTTGGATAATATTTACTTTTTCTATTGATTCCTCAACATGTTCTGGTCCGACGAGTTTTCTTTCACCAACATCATCCCAAAAAGTTGGTGTGTGACATCTCTTTCCATTTAACGCTTCATATGGTGTCATCTGAAAACATGAATAGAAGATATTGTTATAGGAAAATTCTACCAGAGGTTAATATTGATCCCACATACCTTGAAAGTGAAGTGATCATGATATCAACATGTCTTCTAAGGTTTGAATAGAATGTTCTGATTGTCCATCGGTTTGAGGGTGGTAGGAAGTGCTCAATTGAAGTTCAGTATCTAGGGCTCTCTGAAGACTTTTCAAGAATCTTGATGTAAAATGGGGATCATGATTAGAAACAATCGATAGGTGTACTCCATGAAGTCTTACAACTTCATTAATATATATTCTTTCCATATGTTCCAGTGGTAAATATTCTTTTATAGCATGAAAATGTGCTGACTTGGTATGACGATCAACAATGACCCATATTGCATCATTCCTTCTAGGAGTATTTAGTAGACCCATGACAAATTCCATCATAATATTATCCCATTTCCACTCAGGTACGGGAAAAGGTTGCATGAATCCTCTGAGATGTTTCCTTCCAACTTTCAATTGTTTTCAAACCATATATCTTGACATAAAATCAGTAATCTCCCTCTTCATGTTATCCCACCAAAAATGTTTTTTCAAATCCCTATACATCTTGGTGCTCCCATGGTGTATAGAGAAATTGGAACTATGATCATCATCCAATAATTATCTTTTTAGATCAGGTATGTTAGGAACACAAAGTCTCTTCCTAAATTTCAAAATTCCATCTTCATATATGAAGCAACTCAATCTCCCATCATTCATCGATTTAATCTTTTTTTGAAACTTCCCACCATCAGTCTGAGATCTCTTTATCCTTTCTAGTAAATATGGATTTCCAACCACTTGAAAAAGTATTTATGTTTCACCTTCCATGGTTATTCCCATATCCATCTTTACTAGATCCATCAAAATAGGATCCCTTTTAACCCACATCTTGTTCAAAACTCCATGATCCTTTCTGCTCAAAGCATCTTCCACCTTATTTGCCTTCTCGGGGTTGTAGTGTATAGTGAAATCATTATCCTTGAGTAGTTCAAGCCATCGCCTTTGCCTCATGTGGAGTTCTTTTTGTGAGAAAATATACTTCAAACTCTTGTGATCAGTATATATCTCACATTTTTCACCATAGAGATAATGTCTCCATATCTTCAGAGAAAATATTATAGTTTCTAACTCAAGATCAAGAGTGGGATAGTTTTTCTCATGATTTTTTAGCTGTCATGATGCATAGGCAATGACTTTATCATTCTACTTAAGGACACAAACAAGTCTTTTCATTAAAGCATCACTGTAAATAACAAACCCATCATTCCCCGATGGTAGAGTAAAGATATAAGCATTAACTAATATTCTCTTTAGTTCTTCAAGACATTCTTAACACTCTTTTTTCCAAACAAATTTAACTCCTTTATGAGTGATCTTCTTTAATGGGTTAGCGAATTGGGCAAAATTCTGGTCAAAATGCCGATAATAACCTACTAAACAAATAAAACTGTGTACCTCAGTTATACCAAATGGTGCTGGACATTCATGGATTGCCTTGGTATTTGAAGGATTAATAGAGATTCCATCCTTAGAGACAATGTGGCCAAGAAAAGAAATCTCTTGAAGCCAGAATTCTCACTGGATAAATTTACCATAAAATGTATTTCATATAAGAGTCCTTAGGATAATGGGCAAGTGATTTTGATGATATTTATAGATTATTGAGTATACCAAAATATCATCAATAAATACCACTACAAAGTCATCAAGATATTCCGTAAAAACTCTATTCGTTATATTCATGAAGACAGAGGGTGCATTAGTCAATCCAAAAGGAATTACTGTAAACTTGTAATGCTCGTACCTTGTTTGAAATACTGTCTTCAGAATTTCTTCCTTCTTCACACACAACTGATGGTATCCAGATCAAAGGTAAATCTTTCAAAAATATTGATCTCCAAGAAGTTGATCAAATAAATCATCAATGCGAGGTAGGGGATACTTGTTCTTTATTATTATAGCATTGATATCCCTATAGTCATTTCACAACCCCATAGATCTGTCTTTATTTTTTACAAAAAGGATAGGGGTTACCCATAGAGAAACACTAGGGATAATAAATCCCTTGTTACTAAATTCCTCTAGTTGTTTATTTAGTTCCACTAATTCCATAGTGTCCATTCTATATGGGGTCTTCGATATGGGCCTTGAACCGGTAATTAAATCAATGGAAAACTCAATTTCTCATTCTGGAGGATGTCTAGGTAAATCCTATGGAAACACATCATCATCTTATTGCCCAATAGATAAGTCCTCTATTAGAACATTATTTTCCTCACCCATATTTATTTCATTATCTTACTCCGCAATAATTGAATTTTGTAGAGCTACTGGGGGTGGATCTAGATAAGAATCAGGTGGTGAAATTTCTGCTCTAATGACAAGGTACTCCTTATCATCATCAAAAGTTGTATCCTCCTTCTTACAATAAATTTTCACATAATGGTTGGAAATCCAATCCATACTGAGGATTATATTAAATTTAATCATGGGTATGATGATGAGATCAGCAGATAAAGAACATTTATATGCCCTAATGAGAACTGATTCACAAAACATTGTTACTATGATACTTACCTTAGGTGTTTTGACTGAAAACTTTCTTGTTAAGTCAATTGGAAAGTATCTAATTTTTAGAGAAAGCTGGGAAGTTATGTAACAATGTAGTGATCCAGAATTAAATAAAGCATTGGATAAACTTGAGTAAACCATTAAATTTCCTTCCACTACAACTTTCGAAGCTTCAACCTCAACAGTAGTGATCACATAAGATTGGCCTTTCTCCCTTGTCCATTTTTTAGGTAAGTTACCTTGGTGATTAGGAAATTCATTTTCATAATTCCCCTTTTCTATATAATTTTAGCATTAAACATTGAAATCATCTTTCTTCCCCTATAAATCAAGAGCTTGGTGGCCTTTTTCACCACACTTGTAACAGAATCCCATTCCATTCAGGAATATACCGGGGTGTTTCTTACTACATTTACCATAGGATAGATATTAAACTTTTACCTTCTTCCCCTTATTTTTATTTCCAGAGTGTTCATAATATCTCTTTTTCTCTTTCTTTACTTTAAATTCATGAGACTTATAGAATTACTTTTTTGTCTTGATAGCGCATGAGACAATATCTTCGCATGACGAGAAGGATTGTGAGATTAATTCTTGACTTATAAATGGTTTTAACCCATCATAGAATTGATCAACCTTACTCTTTCGGTAACATTATAATTTTCTGCATGCCCTTCTAATCTTGTAAAATTAGCCTCATACATTGTGACATTCTAATCCTCCTTTTGCCTCAGACTCAGAAATTATCTTTCCATATTCGCTCGATGGTCATGTAGAAAGTATATTTCTAAGAAAATCTCTTTAATATCCCTCTATTCCGTTTTTGATACTTCTTCATCTTCCATTGTGTTTTGGATTAATAACCACCATTGATCTGTATCTCTCGTGAGGTGATAAACTGTCATGACAACTTGTTCCCTTTCACTAATCCCCAAAGCATGAAATATTTTCTCTAAGGAATATATTTATCGCTCTGCTACTAATGGATTTTTACTCCCATTGAAAGTTGGTGGTTTTTCCCTCATGAATAATTCTAACATTTATCTTCCACGTTGTGGATCAGGGTGCTCCATAAAGGTAAGGTTATTATTCATAACCTGTGTGAGTTGTCCCATTATAGTGATAAGCTAATCAGCACCAGTTGCATCACCAACTCCACTATAATTATCTTTAGGAGGATGTCAATACCTACATGGATTACATGGTTTGATATGGTTTCCATTACTTCCACTCGGCGCCATTTCTTATCAATATCATACACTAGATTAGTTTATGAATTACAATACATAATTCCAAACTTGTAAAATAGTTAACGTAAATTGAACCATTTATGGATATAATCCATAATCATAAAAATGTTTTATTTGAGGAATTATATACTCATAAACCCTTCATAATTATTTTTAAAGAAAATGAAAATTATCCTAAGCATATCCCTCAGGAGTGTTGTAACCAAGAGTGCAGCAAGGCCCGTTGTCATGCACCAGTTCCCATTCGAGTCTAGATCAAAGTGGTGTTTTCAGATTTTACCCCTAGGTATATCTATACCAAAACCACCTCTACCTACTCGTATCCAGATAGGGATATGTAGCTTGAAAAACTCACAAAATCTCTATAGTACCAAAATTCTAGGAACCTCTTATATACTAATCATCAAAGTCCATCTTAGGGTAGTGTTTTCTGATCAGAGTTTTTTCATAATCTAATTTCCATGTTTTGTACAAAACTTCCTATGATACCAACTATAACGCCCCAAAACAAGTTACCCAGAGTCAGTGCATTATTACATAATATTGGCATGATACAAGGAATAATGTCCTGAAAGACCGATCAGTTTAGTAGCATTGGAAGTACTAGATACGTTCATATTTTTTACATTACATAATGAAATAAAAAACATCAACAACATTTTGTCCCCTTTTTAACACACTTATATCCTTAGCCTATCCTTGTAGGTCAACAATAATATACTTCTTCAAATCTTGGGAAAATAAAACATAGAAAGGGGTGATCTCAGATTCTCATTAAGGACAAAAATATAGTGGAAACTTTCATAAATATCCATAAACATTTAAGGAAATGTATAAGACTAAAACAAAATCCTTTTAAAATTAAACTTTAGTATAATATATCAAAGCACAAATCAAATAATTCCTTTTAATTATTCAAATGGATATTATACTAGTAAAATAATCACATGAAATATCAACATCCACTTTCATAATGATGCAATGTATAATGAAAGACCTCATAACCACATAGTCAAGTCCTTGTTCGAAGACTACAAATAAGATTTGGTCAAGGTATTATGCCAAGACACTAGTTTGTCTCATGAGAACTACCGATGCATTGAGGAACTATAGTGGGCTCCACCCATCACTTACTAAGTCCAATGCATTCCTCATATCAAAAGGTTTAAATATAATATAATCATTCGTATTAAAATTGTCATATGAAATGTCAATACTTTATCCATTAAACTTGAATGGTGTAAAAATAACACATCCATAGTAAAACATATCACATAACCTTCAATTAAATATGGAATATTTTTATAATAATAAATCAACTTTTAACAAGTATAAAATCCATCAAATGATGTTGACATAGATGAAATGAAAACTAATTGAAATAAATACCTCTTTCTATTTTGAAATCATTTAAAAGACACATAATTATAAAAGAAAACATTTATTTTTAAAATATTCTCATAAGCATGTATGGGAATCTTTAGTGATGATATAACGGTGTAAAATATCCACACCCTTCGTATAAGTTAAAAAAAGACATTCTTACCTTAATTTTGCCGAAAATGTCTTAAAGTACCTTGTTTGGAAAATGACAGAAAGATTCCTTACAAAGCATTTTATAAAAATTCAAAAAAATTTATAAATGACTTTAAACCATATTCTAGTAAATATTAAAAATGTTTTGAAATAAATTTTTAATAAACAAGGATGTGGATGAAAAAGAGGTCCTAGTAGATACTTACGTAAAAACAACCTCGGATAATAAATAGATTGTGAAATTAACCCTTAACTTGTACTTTTACTTAGTCGATGGTGTGTTAAACTCCTATGTAATACTTAAAACCTATTTATTAAACTATTAAATAACTATATACATAAATATTATATCATATATGATCCTCTAATGTTGCTTTGTTAATAATATTTCAGTAGTATCATCATTTTGGGTGTTAACTGATTCGATTTCCATTATATGCTCAGTCGCGTAAGCCATTTTGTTATGGATATGATGTATTTTATTCATATAAATAATGATATTAAGTTCTTAAACATTATTTTTAAACATAAAATGAAAATTATTCTTGAATAATTACGATGGGGAATTAATCTCATCGCGTTCATGGAGACGGTAATCCGTTCGTACGCACAAGCGACAATATCATTATATTGATGGTGAAATCATATGCAATTGGATGTTATATCATATATAAAGAATCATTAAAATATTATATTTATTATTTATATCAGTTATATTCATTGTTATACCCATCCAAAAAAATGTATTGAATAACAACTACACTACAACGTGGAGACAGTAAGCCGTACATATACACCTATGGTGACATTGTCAATTATATGACGGATAGAATAGTGAATATGGTTTTTCCATTTTTATAATAACATAGCATTATATAGAATATACTTTAGTTATTATTTTAGAATTTAAACAATAAATAAAGATGAAGTGGATGTAGAAAAAGAACTAGAAAGTGGTAATGAGATATTTACCTCTTCTTTAGGTTCTTCCTTTTGATTTCATCAAAAGGGATCCTTAGACTAGCTTTCTGATAAAAATAAGGCCTCTATGTTGAATTTTGACAAATTGGGAGGATATTTGGGCAGGGTTTTGTGGAGACAAATGGCTTTGGAGGTATGATTTTGAGAGAAGGGTAAGTGCCCTTTTATTAGAGAGGTGAGGGGCACCTTTGGAAAATATTGAAATATTATTTCATAATAAAATACTTTTCAGTTTCTAATGGAAAACAATAATTTATTTCTAGTATAATGTTTGGATGCGTCGAAACCCACTCTACCAATGGGTTTTATATAGGTTTGGGTCACCATATAAACCATATATTTTAGATTTAACTCTGAGTTAAATATTTTAACTTTTACCATGTATTCTTGTATTATCATAATAATTGGTTAATAAACTTACTATTAAAATACAATAGAACCTCAAGTGTTTCATTAATGATATACCTATTATTATATAAGTTATTTTGAGGAACTGTAGATTTTAAAGACAATTATATATTTTAATAATATAATAATTTTTTTAAACACATTTATTTCAATTTTGACACTATATAGTATTTGGTTTTTGTGAAAGTCATCACAACTTCATTACTTAGAACCAAATACATTGAATCAACCATAACATGTCATATTCACCTATATAATTCGTGTATGTCATAAAAATATTGAAATTATATTTTTTTTAATATTTATAATACCATTTATTTGATTCTTTCATTAATAAGGTAATTACTGCATCATCATTTTATCATGAATAAATTTAATTATTTGATGTATAAAAATTATAATAAAAATACAATTGTGTATGAAATAATTTTATCTTTATAATGAGTATTTATATTAGAAACTATAACTTATATAACAACATGTAAAAATTGTTTTTCTAAAATATATATGTTAATGTCATTTTTGTCTTTACTTTAAACTAATTAATTTAAAGTGTCATTATCACTCTCAAGTTGCTCCATGGGATACCAAAATCGACACAAGGATGCCCATGATTTGAAATGTATCATCCAATAGGAATAAGACACATTTTAGGGTAATTTAATATTATTATAATATTATTTTATAACCCTTATTTACTGGATATACCCTTTAACCACAGTAAATAAAATATTTACCGAAGTAATTATTCATAATGTCTAAAATTAAAATTTACCTATTTAAACAATTTAGACCTCTTGATTCCAAATATGTAATCCAATTTTCTAAATCCAAAACACAAAAGTGGTAGAAATGAATTTAAAATTAATTCCCGTTGTCAAAACAAAATGCGTGTTTTTAAAAAATAATAACTATCAAAAGATTGACACTTGTTTATGTCCAGTTTAAATGTGAAATTACATAAAATGACCTAAATTATATTGAATGTTAAAAATATAATCTAATTATTCTTTAAAACAACTCAAATGTATAATTTAACACTATAAATTATTTTGATTAAAACAGTTTTTTTTAATTAAAATTTAGTATTTTTCACTATTCATCAAAAATTGAATGTTTTCAGAAAAGTACCAAAAATTCACTCTAAGATAATTTCGATATTCCTAATTCAAAAATGATATCCATTTTGAAGAATAAAATTTATTAAATTTGAAAAAGTGGTTATTACAATTCATAACGGCTAGTTTGATTGGTCGTGGTGTGTTAAAACTCCAAGTTGCGTACAATGAAAGCTACTGCATTATTCAAAGAGAAACATATCATGGATGCTTGGGGTGTTACACTAGTGACCATTGGTATCTATGGTTCAAGTAACTCCATAGCATGCAACTATCCTTTTCCATCTCCCCTACCTCACTGCAAATCACCACCTCTATAATGATCCTTATTTCAGGGTCCCTTATGCTAGGGAACATCCTGAGGGTATCCATTTCTACGGCCATCACCTCTCAATGGAGTATAGTCCTGTTATCCCTCCTATTTAAATAACATCACTAGAAGCTACTACTATGGTGGGTTTTGAACCTGACAACCACCACTCTATTGTGCACCACAAATATAAGGACATGGCCTTAAAACATCACATAATTTTGAATTATGTTAATAATTCACATTGAGGATCTTTTTATGTTTAGAGTTTTATAGAATTAGTTCATAAATATTACATTAAATCCCAAAAGGTACTATGTAGACACTTTTACTCAGTTCCAATTATTGTTCACAAAATAAAAATTCTTGAAATAAAGTGTTATTTCATGTTCCATGTTTTAAACAACATGAATTTTTATTGATCCCATCCTTGACCCTATTCCACTTTATGTCCTATGAATAATTTTTCAAAAACTTGGGATGAGCATAAAGAGCTCATTAAGGGATACACAAAGAACGAAAATTGTCAGTTTTTCAAAACAACAAGTAAACCATGAATAATTTATGATAAGTAATACATTTCACCTTTATGAAGTAGAAAATAGTATTCACTAAATAAAATGCCAATGCTTACCCTTTTGTAACCAAAATATTACCATAAAACCCATATAAAAAACACATAAAATATAAAGGTAACTTGAGACATAAACATACTTAAATGGAATAACCATATGGTTGACTTCCACACATATCACTAAATGTAATTGTCATACGGCCGACTTCTATACCTAATGCATTGTAGGTTATAATGTAACCAACCATACATGTTTATCAAGGCACCACCCATCATTTGGTTTATCACGTAACCACCCACCAAATGTCTATGTACCATTATAAAATCATAACACATACATCAAATATAAAGGAAATAAAATATTTTGACATTTCAATCACAATATATCACTTAAATATATTGACATAACAAATCCATTCTCAAAACCATTTTCAATACCAAAACACATAAAAGAGTATATGGTATTTATTTTCCTTTTAAAAACATTACGACTGGTTAAGGAAGCCAAAGAGAAAACAATACTCACAGAAATAGAAATGTCATTGTCACCGCTTACGTTAAAAGAAACATTCCTTTTTGTTGTTTAGTAAAACACTTCATTGAAAAATATTCCATTTGAATGAAATTAAAATTAGATGTTTTTTATATAGCGTATAAAATAATGTCATGTATTAAACCAAAATATGCCTTAATGAATGGATATTGAGATGAAGTCCCTTACCTCGTGTCCGACATGACCCGTTCGTTCTTTAATCTCCTAAATAATAAACTAAACTTAATGTCTTCATTATTAAGAAACTTTGTCAAGATTATTATTCCTCTTATATCAATTATTACAATTTTATAAACAATATGTAATCATTTAAGTTAATAATGGTCATTTTGTTGATATTTGGTACTTGAGTCAGAAATGGACTTCTTATAATTACATGTTGTTCATGTGCTCAAAAGTTCATTATATCCATAATTATATTCATGATTTATAAATAATATATATCATATATATCCAGTATATACATGTATTTATAATATTACATAACATTTAGAGATAAGAAATGAAATGCACGGTTCATGGAAATGGTGAGCCATACGTACGCATGAACGCTACTTCCATTTATATTTTGTATTCTAATGGAATGAAAAATTAATGATACATAAGTATATTGAAATTCCAGTACAATAAGATATATAATATCATTAAATCCATCCTTTATACGCTCCACAAAAGTCATGAACGAGTCATATCACTTTGAGGGGGCGGCAGTCCGCACTTCCTCAAATGAGATTATCGTATTTACCCACTGTGGAAACCATAGAGGTATTCTATAAATGAAAAATAAAAAAGCATATAAACAATAGAAATATAATATATATATCATATATAAATATAGTTCTATCATAATGGACACCATGAGAGGTGGTTGGAGATATTTGAGCAATCATCGTTTCGTGGGGCACTAGTTCGTCGTCCAAAAAAATAGTTTGTTCTTTACCCATTAGACGTAGGTGTGTGTATGTTTAGTTTGAATCCTTCCCATAAAAAATTCCTAGTATATTTAGTATACTAGTGTTGTTATAAAATAAAGGAATAAAAAGAGTTTAGGGGGTTGGAGAAGTAAAATAAAACAAAATAACTTAAGAGAAGATGATGCCTTTAATTCAGGTTACTCCCTTCAGTTTAAAGCAAAAGGGGTTGTTGAAGTCCCTTATGCCTATATTAAGGATTATAGGAAGAGTATAGGGATGTAGGAAGCTTAATTGGGTAGGGTTTGGATGATCTAAGGGGCTTGAGAAGTGTGAGGAATGGGTCAGAGGTGAGGGCTTGTTATAAGGGGGAGGAGGGGATCTTTAGGAAAGTGTGAAAATATTATTCTATTATATAAATATTTTCGTGTTCTAAAGGTCCAAAACTAATTAAAGTCAAATATAAGATGAATCATAGTCGAAATAATGTCATAAAGTAATAATTGTATAGGTATTGAATATTATTTTAATCTTTATAATCTTATTTATTTAAATAATTTATTAATGAGGTAAACATTGTATCATTATTGTGTCATATATAATTTTATTTATTAGGTGTCTAAAAATTATAAGAAAAATACCATGATGTAGTAAATAGTGTTATATTTCCAATGAATATTTATTGTCAAAAAGATAAATTATATACCATTATGTAAAAATTAATTTACTAAAAGATATTTGTTAATGTCATTTTTGTCTTTACGTTAAGTTAATTAAAATAAAGTCATTATCACTCCCAAGTGGCTCCATGGGGTCCAAAAATCAACCCAAGGATGCCCATGGTCGGATATGTATCAACCAATTGGATTAGGACACATGTTAGGGTAATTTTATATTATTATAATAATATTTCATTACCCTTATTTACCAGATTTACCCTTTAACCATGGTAAATAAGATTTTTACTGAAGTAAATATTCATAACTAGTACTCACCCAGGCTATTGCATGGTGTATTTGATTACTGGTATTTCAATTAATAAGAGATTAGTATTTATAAAATTTGAGAAGAAACTGTCATATTGAATAAATTTTAATTAGAATGTAATGGTGTATGATAATGGAATAGAAGTACATAGAATGTGAAGACACCATTCAAATAGTTTACAAAGAAAAAGGATAGAGTAAATGTTTATGATTTTTTAAATTATAAGGAATAATTCAATTCATTTTCAATTTAAATTATAGTAACTTTAATGAGGGCACAAAAATAATTAGTGAGAGATAAATCAACGATAAGATAGTGGTTGTAATAATAAAAATGAGAACTGTGAAAAAAAATGAAAAAAGAAGAATGAATGTGCTATTTCAGGACACTTTCATACTACGTTCTGGTGGTCGTTTCTTAAGACCACCCACTTCTGAGCATGCAGACACCGCAAACCATCTCCAATCTTCCTGGGAGAGTTATCTATAAGAAAACCATTTACAAAAAATAGTAAAAACATTTATCTTTAATTAGAAATTCATAAAACCTGTATGGAAGCACTTATTATAAATGTCAAGTCCAATAAGAGTTTTTCAGTTAGTTTTCTAAAATAGAAAGAAAATAGTAGTGGAGTGCACCAAAAAAGGATATATTTACCTAAATAGACTTTGAAATGTCCATTACGAAGATCAGTAAATCACATCATGGATAACAATGACTTAAAACCTGCACATTATATGTCTATTAGAGAAACATGCACATTAAATGGGAAATGTCTTGCATACACTTTAAAGGGGAAGATGGAAATAGTCAAATACATTGAAAAAAAAGTAAAAGCATGAACCCGGATGTTTTTTTATACTTCTAACAATATTATGATTTGATCTTCAATAGGTGTGTGCGGTGCTGTCCAGTTTTTTCATTCCCAGAAAATAGAAAAAAAATGTTCTTAAGTAGTAAAATAATTAGAAGGAAATAAAATGAAATGAAAGGTTCGTTATTTTTTCAGTTTAAAACACCAAATATGTGTTGTGGTTAACCTATACATAGCTGGATAGTTCCTACAGGTCAGCTCCAGTCCATTAGCCGGTGCGGTCTTCAGAGTAGGAACCACCACATCCCGGTATGTACCCTCTTCGCATGAACTGAAATAACAGTATGATTTGATATTCAATAGGTGTGTGAGGTGGTTTCTTGCTGTTTTCCTGCCCATAAAACACATAAAAACGTTATTATATAGTAAAATAACACCTTATGAATGTCAGTAATAATCTATGTGATCACATCATTCAAGGAATTGTCCTTACTCAGACTTGAAGTGTTAAACAAATACTCAAATTGATCAAATAAGGCATTATATATGCTCCCCTGAACATTAAAATTATCTTTATTCACCTTAATGCTGGAGATCTGTTTTTGTATCCTTCTCTCCTAGTTCATGATGTGGAAAATTGAGCACTTATATCGCCCTATTTGAGCCATCATATGTATAATGGATTTTTAATAATACTTTTTTAGTAGGAATGAGCTCACCAATATTATATTATAACATAAATACATTAGAATCAGGGGTCATAAATAATTATAAAATAATATGATTATAATATTTTAAATAAAATATTCAGAAAATATTTCCATGATGAGGAACATTCAGTCTTCTCATACAGAATTAAACAAAGGATGTCTATCAATAGAAAATAAGATGGTAACTTTCATATGGGTGGGGGGTACATAGCACATATTCTGTTATCTATAAATAATAAATTAATTAATACAAAAATATTAATAATGTTATTTACCTAAATAGTCTCTAAAATTTACATTACATAGATCACTAAATCTCATCTTGGATAACAGTGACCTGAAACCCATGCATTAAATGTATTTTTCAGAAACTTGCACATTAAATAGGAAATGTCTCACATAAACATTAAATAGGATACATTAAACCATGAAATACATTGAAAAAAAGTAAAAAAACGAACTTGGATTTAGGATTCTACTTCCAACAACACTATGATTTGATATTCAATAGGTGTGTGAGGTGCGGTCCAGCTATTTTCCTACCCATAAAACACATAAAAATGATATTATATTGTAAAATAATACCTTATGAATGTTAGTAATACTCTAGGTGATCACATCATTCAAGGAATTGACATCACTCAGACTTTTAGTGTTAAAAAATTAAAATTGATCGGCTATGGAATGAGATATGTGCCCCTCAATATGAAAAGTCTCTTTATTCCCCTTAATGCTGGAGATCTATTTCTGGATCATTATCTCCATGTTCATGATGCAGAAAAATTGAGTACTTATATCACTCTATTTGATCCATCATATGTATAATATATTTTTAATAATCCTTAATTCAGTAAGAATGAGCTCACCAATATTATATTGTAACAAAACATCCTTATATAAGGGGATTTCAAGTTTACCGAAATGGGTTTGTCATTGCAAAATATCATTCGTAGCTTGCTTGATTTCCTCAGTCAGTCTAGAGAATTCAGCCCTATCCCATCCTCTAAGAGATGATTTGGTACCTTTAAGCATTAACCAGTTCACTTGGAAAACATTACCCTCAACCCACATCCATACATGTTGTATAATATCTACGCATTCCTTAAAATGGGTCAAAGATTTATTGAAAGTATAAGTGATAGGAGAACTTCTATCTTCAGTGAATAAACACAAAAAAGATGTCTATGTATTGAAAATAAGATGGTTATTTGCATGTGGGTGGGGGGTATAGAACACATTTTTGTTATTTGTAAATATGAACTTCATTAATACAGAAACAGTAATGGAGTGCACCAACCAAGGATATATTTACCTAAATAGTCTATGAAATCTCCATTACAATGACAACTAAAGAACATCTTGGAAAACATGTGACCTGAAACCTACACATTAAATGTCATTTAGACAAAATTTCACATAAAATGGGAAATTTCTCTCATACACTTTAAATAAGAATGTGGAAACCATCAAATACATTGAAAAAAAGTAGAAACAGGAACCTGTATGTTTGTTTCTGCTTCAATCAAAAGTGCGATTCTATATTCAACTGGTACGTGACGTGTTGTCCAACTTTTTTGTTGCCCAGAATACACAAAAAAATGATATTGAATAGAAAAATAACACTTTATTTAGTTTTTTTAGAGAAACCTACACAATAAATGGGGAATGTATCACATACTCTATTGAGTGTTAATTTTAGTTCCTCTTGAACATCAACATGAATTATGTCAAAAATATGTCCATTAAGACCTATTGCAATCTCTTCCTTGTATGCACCCCCTTCACATGTACTAAAATAATAAGAAACTACAAAATAATAATTCAAAACACAAATATTTCCTATAATATAACTGGACATGATCATATAAAAACCCAATAAAATAAATACATTTATGTTTATTCCTAAATATAGTCTCTATTTAACTTCTTAACAATGATTTTTTCATGGTATTATTTAAATTCGTATACAAAAATTGTGTAATACAACAGAAAAATAGTTTCACATGAGCAAACTTAATGTAGAAAAAATGTAGTGATCAGAAATGCTAAAACATACTAGCTGACATAGATGAAAATATTTTAATCAGGTTCGGTTTCAGGTATTTTAGAATGCCATGGAGCTGGTAATAGGCCCTCCACTCTGCAGTGTTGGTGGTAGGCTTTATCCCATTGGTCAGTAGGTATCATTTAATTTCAATCATGTCACGTGGAATCTCAATCTTGCATATGAACTACTTGATGTCATAGCCCACCTTGAAGACCACACGCGGGTCATTTGGATATGCGATATTGTAACGACCCAATGTTTGTCAATGGAAATTCCCTTCTTATATTTATGTTATAAAATAACATGAAAACAAAACATAATGAACTACTAAGTGATAAGTTACCTTTAATCATAATTTTTTCACTTCTGTGTTTGGAATTTTAAAAATCTAACAAACACGGTTGTGCTCAAGTAGATTTTTGGAGTCTAATGAAACTAAAATAATTTTCAGTGAATAATAATGTACGCTTAGGAATAGTAACATACCCTTATGAATATTAATATGACCCTTATGAATATTAAATCATCCAACATAAGAGTAACCTTTCCCATGAATAATTAAATAAAATTTAGACATCTTAGAAAGTGACAATTTGACCTTAGTAAACGTTTTGGAATTTTGTAAGTCATAAATAATTAATTATAACTAATTAATTATTTTAAAGTAAAATTTATTTTATTAAAATTTATCTATTATTTATCAAATCAATGTCTTATAGTTTTTATACAATTTTATAAGACCCTACGTAATTTTTGAAAGCACTATAAAATCAGTTTTAATCTTAAAAACTGTTTTTAAGTAAATTAAGATTTTAATTAAATATTAAATTAATAATATATAGATAAATATTTATGAAAAATGAAATTCATTTTTGGATTCTATATGTTGATAAATGGTTGGGTTAAATTTTTGGGATTTTTCTGAGATACTTGAATTTTTGATGAATAGTAGAATCTGATAATTTACATAAAATGCTAAATAATGGATTAATTGAGTCATCAATGATTCTCTACTGATGTAAGCCCACATGGTTCTGGATCACATGATAAAATTACTATTCATGTTCATTCAAGACTCACTATTCCTTTTATTAGGGGAAATTAATAAACTAATGAATTTCATATTAAGGAAACCCCTCTCCCCTCCACTATTAAAGCCACCCTTCACACCCTCATTTCCTCACACCTCTCAAGCTCCAAGACTTCTCTAAACTCTTCCAAAACACCTTCCCTATCCCCTCCACCACGTCCAAGAGCTTCTGGACTCATCAAAAGACCAATATTAGTCCCTTAAAGAAGTTCTCAAGAGAAGGATTCAAGAGGTAATTTCTCTCCCTCTTCTCCTTTAATTTCCTTTCATGTTCAAGTTTATTTCTTGATCTATCCCCACCTATATTAATAAAAATGGTATTTTAACACCATTATTATACATATACTGTAATTTTATGATTCTAATTGGATATTATATCATACATCCCCCTTTCCCTCTTCATTTTATTTTATTAAAGAGAACATTGTTCGTGAGGTGTTAATTTATCACCTTCAAGAATGACATGCTTTCTTCATCCATTTCTACCTTCATATCTGGTCATGAAACCATTTTTATGGTTGAAACAGAATATTTTATTTGTAATATTTCCTATTTAAATTTTTTGAAATAACCTATGGCCATATTACTAATTGATAAGTTAAAACAAGTTCGTTGTGATCGAAAAACCGCCCAAATTGACACAAATAACCATAATTTAATTCTTATCTAATGATTCATCCACATGGATATAATATAATTCATTATAAGATCATTAAAACTAATTTAATAACATTAGTGACATGTAATATCATTTCTGGAGGTTTACCCATGTTCTACCCGAACTTCAATTTATGAATACAAGTGAACCACCCAAGAGAAACCATAAAAACGAACATCCCCGAACAATGTTTTTAAACTCTATAAGTCATCCAAAGGAACATAAAATGACATAATGAAACCAGAATTAACCCTATTAATATATAAAAGGTTCTTTAATTTCTAATTAATGAATATAATTTCATTATACATGACATTAAAGAGAAGGAGGCATTCAGATACAAGGTAAGGGGAAATTCTTGAACCCGACTTTCATCCTCCGGGTTCCCCCTCTTTCACTCCATTTTTAATATTTTTACTCCTTAAAGAACATTTTCTTTATTTTATTTCCTTTTCTGGGATATAAATGTTTTCTAATGAAGTTTATTTCAATCAAAATGTTTTCCAAAAGAACTCTTCTTTTAAAAACTCAACTTTTACTTCTCATTCATGGTTGATGGTTCTTGTATCAAATATGTTGTTCCCTCTTTCTTTTGGGAACCCAAAGATTATGAATGTATTCTTATGAGATGAAACCCATTAAATTTCATGGGTTAGTTATGTTAATTTATATTATACGTTCATTGTGGCTTTCATGATAGATAATAATTTTATGATCTGACGGGTGCGCCTGGAATTATATAGCGCAATATGAATGTTTAAATGTGACCGGTGTGCCCGGAATTATACAATGCTCCAATGCATTGGGTAAAGTGAGGAATCTCATGAGTAAATGTGAAATGATGTGTGAACAATATGCTAGCTTGGTTCAAAAGTATGTGTGGTAGTTAACAACTAAGACATGATGTTTCATTTTTATGCATTGCCACATTTCAAGTCTTTTATTTATGCTCCTATCATGTTCATGATATTTTTCCTATGTTATTATTATGCTCACCCCATGCTATATTGTTCTTATATATCCTCTTACTAGGGCCTCTAGATCACGTCTTTTGATGTGTATCCTCAGGTGGATACATGTACTAAGGAGAGGACAAGTGACAATAAGAAGCTATAGAAGAAGAAATTAAATAAATGTTTATGCTTGATGTTGTATTTGTTATGTGTGGTCCTAGTTTTCCCAAGACCGGAAACCTTTGGATCCTCTATGTGTAATAATATTATGTTGTTTATCTTTAAAATTATGTAATATTAATGTAAAAAAAGGTTAGGTCGCTATATATATCTTCTTGTGAATAATTGAATTGGTTGGTGGCTTGAATGCATAAACTCAAAATGATTTCAAATAAATGTTCATGGAAATCAAATAAATGTTAGGTGGTCAAAAGTAAATTTACATATAGCTCTAAATCTAACTAACAGAACCTACAAATTTGGCAATTGAAGTGAACCCATAGACGGTAAATTATAAAATTTCTCCCTTTCTCCTTTATGTTTGACACGGGATAAGAAACAGGGGTCATAAAACATTATAAAACTATATATAGTTAATTTATTAAATAAAATATTTAGAAAATATTCCTATGATGATGAAGAATCAGTATTCTCAAACAAAATTAATCATAGTTTCTCTAAGTATTGGAAATAATATGGTGAATTTCCTTTTGGGGGGGTACATAACACATGTATTGTTTAAAGAGTTAGATAGAGGGACTCTACAAACTACAATCAGTATATGAAACATCTAACTCACTCAGTCAACTCCCAATATTCATATAACTTCTTGATCACATATCAATCAGTTCAAGAGGGGTGATATCCTTTATGAGCTCCAAATTATATTGAAGACAACCATGTCCACTTTTGAACACATTTATATTCAGTAAGACTGGATGTAACATAAATGTACTTCAATTACCTATAGAAACCTGCATGAAAACAGGCTGGAAGACTGTCCTACTAGTCAAACAAATATAGATCCATTTTTTCCTGACAGTAAACTAACAGTCCATGAAAAATACAGTTGAGAAATAAATCATGAATAGAAAAGAAACAAATTCATTAAATGAGTATTGCCTAGAATGAATACCATCTATCAAATCTAAAAAACATCACTAGCAACAAAATGTACAGCATATAACGACTTCCTGAATGAATAAACAAAGGGAATCAATCTGTATAAAAATTCAAACAGCAGTTAATGAACCAGATGTATATAGAACAAAGTCGATACCATAAATGCAATGTCAAACATATTTAGGTTTTCCAGTAGCCATTTTTCGTCAACACTATTGACTTTTGATTGTAGTTCCTCTTGAACTTCAACATGATTTAATTCAATACAATTTCCATTAAGACCTATCACCAGCTCTTCCTAGTATGTACCCCCTTCACATGCACTGAAATAATGAGAAACTGCAAAATAATAACTCAAAACACAAATATATCCTATAACAGAATAGGACATGATCATATCAAAACCCTATAAAATGAATACATTAACATGTATTCCTAAATATAGTCCTTATTTAACTTCTTAACAATGAATGTGCTTCAATTACCTAAAGAAACCTGTATAAAAATAGGCTAGAAGACTATACTACTTTTCGAACAAATATTGGTCCAGTTTTTCCCTATAGTAAACTAAAAGTCCATGAAAAATACAGTTGATAATTAAATCATGAATAGAAGATAAAAAAATATCATTAAATGAGTAATGCTGAGATTGAAAACCATCCAACAAATCTAAAAAAATCATAGGAAACAAAATGTCCAACATATAACGACATCCAAAATTAATAACAAAAGGGAATCAATATGTAGAAAAATTCAAACAGTTAATGCACCTGATGTATATAGAACTGAGTTGATACCAGAAATTCAATGGCAAGAATTTCGGTTTTCCAGTAGGCCTTTTTGGTCAAAACTATTGTGTGTTGATTGTAGTTATTCTTGAACTTCAACATGAGTGAAGTTAATACGATGTCCATTAAGACCTCTCACCAGCCCTTCCTAGTTTGTGGCCCCTTCACATGCATTGAAATAATGATAAACTGCAAAATAATAATTCAAAACACAAATATGTCCTATAATAGAACTAGATATGGTCATATCAAAACCCTAGAAAATAAATACATTAATGACTATTCTTAAATATAGTCCCTATTTAACTTCTTAACAATGATTTTTCATGGGATTGATTAAATTAGGTGTACAAAATTCATGTAATAAAATAGGAAAATAGTTTCACATGAACAAACATAATGTAGAAACAATGTAGTAATCAGAACTGAAAAAAATATCAGTTGACATAGATGAAAATATATGAATCTGGTTCAGATTCGGCTAGTTCAGAATGCCATGGAGCTTGGAAGAGTCCCTCCTCTCAGTGGTGTTGGTGGCGAGATTTATCCCATTCGTCAGCAAGTATTGCTCAATGTCAAGCCTGCCATGTGGAAGCTCAATCTCGCGTATGAGCTGATTAATGTCATCACCCACCTCAAAGACCACACACGGGTCATTTGTAAATGTGATATCTTCTTGTGAATAATTGAATTGGTTGGAGGATTGAATACGTAAACTTAAAATGATTTTAAATAAATGTTCATGGAAAACAACTAAATGTATGGCGATCAAAAGTAAATTTACATGTAGCTGTAAATCTAACTAACAGAACCTAAAAATTTTGTAACTCAAGTGAACCCATAGATGATAAGTTATGAATTTTCTTTCTCTCTCCTTTATGTTTAACACCAGATAAGAAACAAGGGTCATAAAACATTATAAAACAATATGTAGATAATTTTTTAAATAAAATATTCTGAAAATATTCCAATGATGATAAAGAATCAGTCTTCTCATACAAACATAAACAAAGGATTTCTATGTATTATAAAGAAGATGGTGACATTCGTGTGGGTGGGGGGGTGGGTACAGAACACATGTATTGTTTAAAGAATGAGAGAAAGGTAGTCTCCAAACAAAAATCAGCATATGAAACATTTAATTCATTTTGTAAACTCCTGATATTCATATAACTTCCTGATCACATATCAAGCAGTTCAAGAGGGATGATATCCTTTCTGAGCTCCAATTAATTTTGAAGGCATCCATGGATACTTATGTACACATTTAGAGTCAGTAAGACTGGCTGCAACGTAAATGTTCTTCAATTACCTAAAAACCCACCATGAAAATAGGCTAGAAGACTGTCCTTCTTGTCAAACAAATATAGATCCAGTTTTTCCCCATGGTAAACTGAAAGTCCCTAAAAAATATAGTTGAGAATTAAATCATGAATAAAAGAGAAAAAATGTCATTAAATGAGTAATGCTGAGAATGAAAACCATCCAGCAAATCTAAAAGACATCACAGTCAACAAAATTTCCAGCATTTAACAATGTCCATAATGAATAACCAAAGGGATTAAATATATAGAACAAATCAAACAATAGTTAATGAACCAGATGTGTATAGAGATGAGTTGATACTAGAAATTCGATGGCAAGCATTTCAGTTTTCCAGTATGCATTTTTGGTCATACCTAAAATGAAAAGATGTTGTGGGATGGAATAAAAGATGCAGGAAGCTTGTTGGGAAGGGAACGTGGCATATCTTGAAATTCCAAACCTAATAATCCCTTGAATAGACACCAAAAATAGCAATAGGTAGGGGGTCCGAAGGGAGGGAGTTATAGTAGAATCATGCAACTTGGAAGGGATTATATTTTAGTGGAACATATGGAAAGAGGATTGTGGAGGAATAACCTAATGTAGGTGGGTCGACTCTGAAAGGAATCTTGAGCTGGAAAAGCTATGGATGAATTTTCAAGTGCGATATTGAACACAAAGAAGTGGTAAAGAAAAACTGGGAGAGAGGCCAAAATGTAATATGGGCACGCTAGAATGTTAGGAGACCGGGAGGAAGATGACTCTGGCGTCGGGAGAATATGAGAACCCTAGAACGCAAAGTCATAATTCCTAATCGCGATCGGTAGAAGAAATTGTGCCAAAAGATGGAACAGGGAGAGGGAAACTTGAGGAAATTAAAATAACAACCAGGAGAAGAAATACATCAGAGACGGATTTCGAGCGACTACAGCTTGCCCGAGAATGACAACGCAATGGAGGACAGGGTTTGAGGGTTGTATAGGTCGCACCACATGAATACCTGAGTGGGAGTAGGATTGATAGGAAAAAAGCTGATTAATTATCATGCGGAGGAGGGACGTGGAACGTTGGAGGAGTGAAATGACTAGAAAAAACGATGTGGAAGAATATTAGAGTGAAAAGTGTCAGTTGGAAATGCCAGGATTAGTATATGTAGTAGATGTCTAAAAATTAAAATTACCTATTTAATCATTTTTTACCTCCTAATTATTAATATGAAATCTATTTTTCTAAATTCAAAAAACATAATTGGAAGAAATTAATTTAAAATTAATTCCCGCTGTTAAAAAAAGCGTGTTTTTAAGAAATATTAACTATCAAATGATTGACCCCTTTTAATGCCAATTTCAAAATCAAATTAATTCCAAGGACCAAAATTGAATTAAATTGTAAAAATATAATCTAATTAAACTTTAAAAATAATTAAATAGATAATCTATCCATACAAATAAATTATATTAAATGGCAGTTTTGAATTAAAATACATTATTTTCCACTATTCATTAAAAATTTAATTTTATCATAAAAATACCAAAAATTTACCCAAAGTAAATTTAGATATCCTAATTCTAAAGATGAATTTTATTTGTTCAAATAGAACATTTAAAATTGACCAAAACTAGATTTAAAGAGTGTTCTTCATTAAAAGGTTGTAAATCAACCATTTAAAGTAAATTAAGTTCAAAATTAGATTCCTTCACATTTTAAGCATCTAAATTTTATTAGATATATGTAAAAACATTTAACAAACTTGTATAACCATATTGTAGTTAGTTCGGCTCATTCCCACCAATGCAATGACTAGGCCTTAACTACCATTTAAAATAATAATATTTTATTTTTAGTGTGCAACGTAAGATTTCAAAGAAACTCGTTGTTGCGTATCGGGTACACCATCAAACATAGAAACCCCTTTAAAGTAAAATTAATATTTAATTCAAAAATATTAATAAATATGAAAATTTCATATTTCTCTATTTACTTAGGATGTTACATCCTTTCCCTCTTTTGGAAATTTCATCCTCGAAATTTTATTCACTTTTCAAATAAATGGGGGTATTTATCCCTCATATCATTTTCAGATTCCCATATTGCATCTTCAACCATATGGTTTTTTCACAAAAACCTTTACCTAGTGAATTACCTTATTACACAATACTTGCTCTCTTTGGTCAAAAATCGGGACTGGTTATTCCTCATAAGAGAGATTCTCTTCCAACTAAACTACCTTTAGGCTCAAAACAAGAGAGAGATCTGGCATATACAATCTCAACATTGAAACTTGAAAAACACTGTGTACCTGGGATAAACATGGAGGTAAATCCACTTGGTAAGAAATTGAGCCAACTTTCTCCAAGATTACATAAGGTCCAATAAACCTTAGACTCAACTTTCTTTTCTTACCAAATCGCATCACACTTTTCCATGGAGAAACTTTGAGAAAGACATGATCACCTACCTCGAAAAAGAGATCCTTACTCTGGTAATTCGCAAAACTTTTATGTCTGCTATGAGATATTCTCATGTTCTTCTGAATCAACTAAACTTTCTCTGCTATCTCTTCTACCAATTCTAGTCCCATTAGCTTCCTTTCACCTACTTCATCCCAAAAATCTAGAGTTCGACAACGCTTTCCATATAATGCTTCAAATAGAGCCATCTATATACTAGAATGAAAGCTGTAATTATATGAAACTTCAACCAAAGAAAGATGATGGTTCCAACTTCCTTAGTAATACATCAAGAAATCACGTAACATATCCTCCAATTTATCATTTTTCGTTTTGAAAACCCATCTGATTGAGGATGAAAGGCTTTACTAAAATTTAATTCAGTACCCAATGACTTCTGAAGGCCTTCCCAAAATTTAGAAGTAAACCTGGGATCACGATCAGATACAATAGAGAGGGGAACAACATACAACCTGACTATCTCTTTAACATACAACTGATAAAGTTGATCTAGAGAAAATGTATCTTGAATAGGAAGGAAATTAGTAGATTTAGTTAATCGAGCAATAAAAACCCAGATTTCTTTTTTACCTCAAGATGTCGTTGGTAATCCCACAACAATGTCCTTGGATATATTTTCTCATTTCAACTCTAGCATTGGTAAAGACTGAATCATCCCTTTCGGTAACTGAAACTCTACTTTAACTTGATGATAAGTCAAACACTTCATAGTAAAATCAGCAATATATCTTTTCAATCCATCCCACTAGTAATACTCCCAAAGATGTCAGTAAATATTAGTACTACCAGGATGAACTGAAAACGAGGAACTATGAGCTTCACATAACAACTCATTCTTCAACTATGAATCACAAGGCACACATAATCTTTTCCCAAACCTTAAGACATAATTATTATCAACATTAAAATTGGGAAACTTACCATTATAAACTAACTCTACCTTTTTTTGTAAATCACTGTCCTCCTTCTATACTTTTTTAATTCTGTCTGATAGAGATGATTTCACTGACACCTGAAACAAAACAAGAGAATTTTCTGCACCAACTAGTTCTATGTCGAAGTTCATCAAATCAAAAACCAAAGGATCTCTTTCCAAACATAACATGGTTAATGTAGCATTACTTTTCCAAATCAAAGCATCAACCACTTTATTTTCTTTTCCCGAATGGTAAAGGATTGTGAAATCATAATCTTTCATTAATTCTAGCCATCTACTCTGTCTAATGTTCAATTATTTCTAAGTGAATATATACTTTATGCTTTTGTGGCCATTATATATTTCACATTTTACTCCATACAAATGATTCCCCAAAATTTTTAATGCAAAAAAGTAGATAATTCCAAATCATGGGTAGGGTAATTTAACTCCTGAGGTTTCAACTGACTTGAAGCATAAGAAATTACCTGACCATTCTGCATAATCACACAACCATGTTCTTTCTACAAAGCATCACTGTAAATAAAAACTGACCATTTATGGAAGGTAGTACCAAAACCTGAGCATTTACCGATCTTATGATCAATTCCTGAAAATAATCATCACATTCTTTTGCCCAAATAAACTTAACACCTTTTCGAGTTAACTTAGTCATTAGACTCGATAACCATAAAAAATTCTCAACAAACTTCCAGTAATAACCTGCTAAACTAGCAAAAATGTGGATCTCAGTTATATTTGTGGGTCTTGGCCATTCATCAATAACTTTTTTAGTAGGATCAACCGTTATGCCATTTTTTGAAACAATGTGACCAAGGAATTAAATTTTTTTGTAACCAAAACTCACATTTTCTGAATTTCCCAAACAGTTTCTTTTCTTATAAGGTTTGTAAGACAACCCGTAAATGACTTTCATTCTCCTCTTTATTTTTAGAATAAACCAAAATATCATCAATGAACATAACCACAATCTTATCCAAAAACTCACGGAAAATTATATTCATTATATCCATGAATACTACAGGTGCATTGGATAAACCAAAAGGCATAACTACAAATTCATAATGCCCATATCTAGTACGAAACATGGTATTTAAAATGTATTCTTCCTTTACTTTCAACTGATGGTACCCCAACCTCAAGTCAATCTTTGAAAAATACTGAGCTCCCTGGAGCTGATCAAATAAATAATCTATATGAGGCAAAGGATACTTGTTCTTAACAGTGATGTTATTCAATGCTCTATAATCAAGGCATTGTCTCATTGAACCATCTTTATTTTTAACAAACAAGACCGGAGCACCCCATGGTGATGTGATAGGTTGAATGAAACCTTTATCTAATAACTCTTGAAATTGCTTTTTTAGCTCTAAAAGTTCAATTTGGGTCATTCAATAAGGGGGTTTTGAAATTGGATTAGCATCTAGAACTAAGTCAATAGTAAATTTAACTTCTCGATTTGGTATAATACTAGGCAACTCATCAAGAAAAACATCAAGGTTCTCATTTACCATTGGCACATCATTAATATGAATAGTTCCATTGTTTTCAACAATATTTGCAAGGTAACATTCATTTCCATCTTTCACTAGTTTCTTAGATTCCTGATATGTTATCAAAAGTAAGGGTTCATTCTTGTACACAAACTAAAAATATTTCTGAAAAGAAACCTATTTAGCTCTGTAGTCATTCTTAGCATGATAAACAGACAACCAATCTATGCCCAAAAAAACATCAAACTCAACTAGAGGTAAAACAATATGGTTTTCATGTAGATTCCTTCCACACACGAGGATAGGAAGGTTCTTATAATTTCTTTTTGTATAAACATTTTTCCATGTGTTTTTACCATAAGAATAAGATTAATATCTTCATATGGAATTCAAATTTACTAGAAAACTTCTCAGAAATGAAAGATTGTGTAGACACTGAATCAAACAACACATTGGCATAATCTGAACAAACAAACAGTGTACCTGATACTACTTCTTTCGAAGGCCCAACATCTGCTGAAGTAGTTGCAATGGATTTCACCACACCTTTCTGCTTGTAGTCTGGCTGCTTTCCCTCAGTTGAGTTCTTCGTTGGACAGTCATTTTCATAATGACCCATTTCATTGCACTTAAAACATTTTACTGACTGTAAATCATATTTTTTCTTACCATTATATTGATCTTTTTTGTGCAATTTTGAGCCTTATGTCCCATTTGACCACATCGGTAGTACTTACTAGAATTCAGTAGACCTTCCCCAGCTTTCTTTTTACCACAATTTTCACAAACTGAAAAATTAAGTTTCTTACCATCAAACGTTTTTTGAAGAGTTCTGCCCTTTTTCCTACACCTCCACTTCTTATTCTATTGTATGTCAAAGAACACCTGATCATTGGTAAACTCAATTTCCACCTTCTCTGCACAATGAACAAGTTTTTCATAAATTTTTAACTCATAAGATGCTAAATCCCTTTGATAAATTTTCTTTAATCCTGAGTAAAAATGGTTGATTTTACTATCAAGATCTCATAAGAAATTTTGAGCATACCTTGCCAGTCGAGTGAACTTTCCTTCATAAACAGCCACTAAATCATCCTCCCGCCTCAATTCCAAGAATTATTTTTCCATCCTAAGTCCAACCACCATAGGAAAATATTTCTCAAGGAACATACCATTGAATTAATCCCAATAAAGAGCATCAATCTCATCACAATCCCTAATATTTTTCACCATCAACCACCACTGATCAGCTTCACCTTCAAAATGGTAAACAGAAAGACTAAACTTTTGATATTCTGAACACCCCATGACATCAAAAACTTTCTCTAGTTATTTAATCCACCATTCTTCTAGAACAGGGTTATATGATCCTCTGAATGATGGGGGGTGTTGCCTCGTGAAATACTCTACTACTGACATGTTATTCTATGGTAGATTTGGATGATCTCATGCAAGGATATCACCACCATTTATAGCCTGAGTCAACTGTTCCATCACTGCAACAAACTTTTTAGTTCCGATTTTGACCATCTTATGTTGGTGATTTGGAAGGTTGTCTTCCTCCTAATGTCGTCCCAAAATAGTTTCCATATTTCTTCTACAGAAAATCACTCTAAACATAGAAATATCATAGGCAAATCCACATGGTAATCTGTAAATTATATCAATCAATATTAAGATAAATTAATTTATGGATATTAATTTAATAATACCCGAACTCTTAAAGTTATCTAAACCGAACTCTGATACCACCTATAAGGACTCGGCCTTAAAACATTACATAATATTGAATTAAGTTAATAATTCCCATTGAATATCTTTTCAGGTTTAGATTTTTAGATAATTAGGTCATAACTATTACATTACATCACAAAAGTTACAAAGTAGACACTTCTACTCAGTTCCCATTATTTTTCACAAAATAAAAATTCTTGAACAGAAGAGTCGCGTCTAGTTCCATGTTTTAGACAACATGACTTTTTCATGATCCCATCCTTAACCCTATTCCACTTTATTTCATGTGAAAAACATTTCAAAAACTTGGGATGACAATAAAAAGCTCAGTAATGGATACACAAAGGAGGAAAATGGTTAGTTTTTTCAAACAACAAGTAAACCATGAATACTTTATCAAAAGTAATACTTTTTATCTCTATGAAGTAGTAAGTAATCTTCCCTGAATAAAAGATCATTGATTACCCTGTTATAACAAAAATATTACCATAAAACCCATATAAAGAACACATAACATAAAGGTAACTTGGGACATAAACATACTTAATTGGAATAACCATACCGTCGAATTCCACACATATCACTAAATGGAATAGCCATAGGACTGACATCCATAACCAAAGAATTGGAGGTTATAATGTAACCACACATCGTATTTTATCACTAAAACACCCTTCATTTGGTTTATCACGTAACCACCCGTCAAATGCCCACATACCATTATAAAATCATAACACATACACCAAATATAAAGGAAAGAAAACATTTCCACATTCCAATCACAATATATCACTTAAATATATTGACATAACAAATCCATTATCAAAACCATTTTTAATACCAAAATACATAAAATAGTATATGGTATTTATTTACCTTTTAAAAACATTACAACTCGTTAATGATGTCAAATATCAAATAATAATCACGGCGGAAGAAAGTTCGTTGTCACCACTTATGTTAAAAGAAACATTACTTTTTTCGTTTAGTAAAATGATTCATTGAAAAATATTCCCATTGAATTAAATGAAATGTATAAGGTTTTTTTACAGTGTATAAAAGAAAGTCATGTATTAAACCAAAATATGCCTCATTGAAAGGAGATTGAGACAAAGTCCCTTACCACATGTCCAACTTGTCCCATTCATTCATTAATCTCCTGAATAATAATCAAAAGTTAATTTATACATTCATAAGAACCTTTTCAAGTTTATTATTCCTTTAATATCAATTATTACCATGTTATAAACATTATGTAAGCATTTAATTTAATAATGGTCATTTTGTCGATATTTGGTACTTGAGTCCAAAATGGACTTCTTATAATTACAAGTTGTTCATGTGGTCAAAATTTTATTATATCCAAAATTATATTCATGATTTAGATATAAAATATATCATATATAACTATTATATACATGTATTTATAATAGTACATAAAATTTGGAGATTTTAAATGAAATGCACCATTCATGGAGACTGTAAACCGTACGTATGCATGAATGCTACTTCCATTTCAATTTCGTATTGTAATGTAATGAAAACATAATGATACAGAATTATATTATAATTCCAGTATAATATCATATATAATAACATTAACTCCATCCTTTATACATTCTACATAAGGCATGAACGAGTCATATCACTTTGAGGGGGCGGTAGTCCGCAATTTCTCAAATGAGATTATCATATTTAACCACTGTGGAAACCATAAAGTTATTCTATAAATTAAATATACATAAGATTGGAATAAATATAAATATAATATATTTTATATATAAATAGAGTTCCATCATAATGGCCACCATGAGAGGTGGTTGGAGATATTTGAACATTCATTGTTTCATGAGGCAGTAGTTCACCGTCCATAGAAACAATATGTTCTTTACCCATTTTCTGGAGATGTGTGTAAGTTTAGATCTAATAATTCTCATAAGAACATCCTTGTATATTTATAATACTGTTTTTGTTATAAAATAAAGGAATAAAAAGACTGTAGGGGGTTGGAGAAGTAAAATAAAACAAAAGAACTTAAGAGAAGATAATACCTTTACTTCGGGTAACTCCCTTTGGTTTGAACCCAGAGGGTCTGTTGAATTGTCTTATGCCTAAGTTAATCCTTCTAAGAGGATGATAGGGATGTATAGAGCTTAATTGGGAAGGTTTTGGATAATCCAAGGGGCTTGAGAGGTGTGGGGAATCGGTTAGAGGAGAGGGCTTTTTATAAGGGGGGGAGGGGCTCTTCAGGAAAGTGTGAAACAATTATTTTATTATATAATGCTTTTCGGGTTCTAAAGGTACAAAACTAATTAAGGTGTAAGATACGATGACTCATGGTAAAAATAAAATCATTCAGTAATAATTGTACAGGTATTGGATATTATTTTAATCTTTATAATCTTATTTATTTAAATCATTTATTAATGAGGTAAACACTGAATCATTATTGTGTCATACACAATTTTTTTATTGGATATCTAAAAATTATGAAAAAAGTACCATGATGTATGAAATAATGTTATCTTTATAATGAATATTTATAGTTTAAAAGATAACTTATATAACCCTATGTAAAAATTAATTTACTAAAATATATTTGTTTATGTCATTTTTGTCTTTACTTAATTAAAATAAAGTGTCATTATCTCTCCCTAGGGGATCCATTGGGTTCCAAAATCGACCCAAGGATGTACATGGTCAGATATGTATCAACCAATAGGATTATTAAACATGTTAGTATAATTTTATATTATTATAATAATATTTGTTTACCCTTATCTACCAGATTCACCCTTTAACCATGGTAAATAAAGTTTTTACTGAAGTAAATATTCATAATGTCTAAAAATAAAAGATACCTATTTACAAAATTTGGAAATCCTAATTCCAAATATGAAATCCATTTTTCCAAATTTAAAACACATAAGTGGCAGAAATTAATTTAAAATTAATTCCCGTTGTTAAAACAAAAAACGTGTTTTTAAGAAATATTAACTATCAAAAGATTGAGACTTGTTTGTGTCCAATTTCAAAGTGAAATTAATTCCAATGACCAAAATTAGATTAAATGTTAAAATTATAATCTAATCACACTTTAAAACCAATAAAAAAGATAATCTAACCTTATAAATAAATGATATTAAAAGGCAGATTTGAATTAAAATACATTATTTTCCACTATTCATTAAAAAATGAATTTTTTCAGAGAAATACCAAAGATTTACCCAAAGTAAATTTTAATATCCCTATTCTAGAGAAGAATTTTATTTGGTCAAATAGAACATATAAAAGTGACCAAAACTAGATTTAATGTGAGTTCTCCATTAAAAGGTGGAAAATCAACCATTTAAAGTAAATTATGCTTAAAATTAGATTCATTCATATTTTTAGCCTCTAACCTTTATATGATAATTGTAAAAAAATTTAACAAAAACTTATAATCATATTGTAGTTAGTTATGTCCATTCCTGCCAATAAAACGGTTAGGCATTAACTACCATTTAAAATTATAATATTATATTGTTAGTGTGCAGCATAAGATTTCAAAGAAACTCGTTGTTGCGTATCGGGTATTCTATCAAACATAAAAATGCCTTTAAAGAAAAATTAGTATTTAATTCACAAATATTAAAAAATATAAAAATGTCATATTTATTTATTTACCTGGGATGTTACAAAAAACAACTAGTTAAAACCTTGAAGGCTCTGGTTTGTGAGACCTTAAACTAACAACTCTTCTCCACAAGGAAACCTTCTAGCTCCCCTCTCACAATGAAACTCCTCGTGAGTATATATGCTCAATCACCTCCACCTTCTTCTGTAACTATAAATACATTGTAAAAATATATAGAGTAACTTTACACTAGATATAAGGAAAAAGTTCCTCTTTGAGACACCACACATGATACTCCCCATTAGAGAAAATATCAAGGGGAAAATGTGGAAGATCCTTGAACTTAATCCTAATCACTTACATGGTAATACTCCCCTTTTTAAGTGAAATAAAATCATTTCTCATTATTTCCTTCATGTTTTATGATAGGAACTCTACTAAGAATCATTATGGAAGTCTACCAAATAAGCATTTTCCTCCTCTTTGAGATACCATCTCAACAACTAACATGAAGCACTCCTCATATGACTAACTACCAATAGAACCCAATAATCTACCCAATACATAATCAATCTAAAGGAGATCTAGATATCCTAAAAACATTTCTCTATAAGATGATCAAATACACTACTATTATACTTCTCCATAGATTTTCACTGAAATAAATGGAATAACTTCTTCCACTAATCATCCTCCTAAACTAGGTTGAACCAATGATAGTCAACTAGGTCAGCCTACTGAACCTCACTAGCTTAAACCAACTTTAAATGATATCCAAGATCCATAAATATAAAATAAAACAAGTATTCCCAAATATTGGTGTCATGTAATTTTATTAAGGTTTAATTAATTAGTTTTAATTTCCTAAGACCGCCCAATTTATATTAGAATACAAATAATCATGATACATGTTCCTCTACTAGGTCTCTACCTTATAAGATTCACCACCTCACTTGGTCATCCGAGAGACTCAGATTCCTTTCATAAAATCATGTGGTCCCTAAAATACCATCTCATAACCAATTTGCTATATCATATGTCATGTACTAAGATCATCTAATGCCATTTCCCAACAAACCCATGAAATCCTTGTAGTACCTAACTTCAATATTTATCATATATCTCAGTTATAGAAATTGATACCACTCTGTCATGACCCACTCCCTCCAAAGGTACCCCTACTAGGAAAATAATGATGGTAGATCAATAATTATCCCGTAGTCCCACCCTCAGTAGTCCCGGGGTTAGAGAATAGTACCAAGGGTGAAAAAATCCCACAAATGGAAGGCATTATCCTCAATTGATAAATTATGATAAAGAGATACTATACCAATCTCCAATTAAAATCATTTAAAAAAAGTAAAAATTTAAAAAACCATCACACATTTCTATAAATTAATAAAATAAAAATAAACCCTAAATAAATTCCCAAAATAAATCCTAAGGATGTGACTTAGAAAAAACTCTAATATATATATTGGTAATGTCAAACTGAGTCCTATGAGTAATCCTAGAATCCTAAAAAAATATTATATACATATGTGGGGTGAGAATAACATGTATACTAAGTTATATCATAACTAAAGAATATCATAAACATGTGGAAAGTTCATAATAATATATGAGTGGAAAAATAGTAGAACCAACATGCACCTAAATAGCTCAACTAACAAGTATCATCATCATTATAGAATTATCATCAAATAAATTATCTAAGTAAAATAACTTAATATGAATCATATAGAAAAAATGGTACCCCACACCACTTTACCACTTGTTTTTATAATCTCATTCCACAACATCATATGTCCTAGATCTTTTATTCATTCCATAGAATATCGTATAAAACATTTATGAAACTACATTGAACCAAGCACCACGCATAAAACTTGTTATCAAATCCCTCCTGAAGAAACCCAAGATACATAATCTTGCCAAGAATTCCATATTAAACTAGTCATCTCATAAAAATCATCCAATAACTAGTTCCATATATCACAGATAGTAAGGTACTATGAACTTGAAGGACATCAGCCTTGTGGACTACTCCTCTGATGCCCAACCCCCACTATGAACTACCTCATCAATCTCATTGTCCTAACAATATGTTCACTATATCCATAAGCCATCAAAACCTAAATAATAGTAAATCACAAGTAAAACAGATTGGTTAAGAGGGAGTGTCCATCAATCTATCCTTACCATATTCTATTTTATGAAAAAAAACCCCAAAACATTTGGGTGTCGTCGCATAGTACTCAATGCATGTGGGGTGCATATAAAAATCATAATGAAAATACAATATATAATAGTTAAACATGCAATACCATCTTATGGGTTTAAATAAAGTGTTCCATCACAAATCAATCCACCCCCACAAGGCCTCACAACCTCATACACATTCACTCTTGCTTCTAAATGCATCACACCACTCAAGAAATCCACAACCAAAAAACACATTCCTTCCTTCCCTTTCATGTTAATCCATTTTCCAAATTTTCGAATTACCAACCCTATTCCATATTAATTAAAATAATTTCAAGTTAACAATAACCACATTAACCAAAAAATCAATTTTATCTCAAGGGTTCATTAAGAATTAGGGGTCATTCCATCTCAATTTTTAATTAATATTCCATTCCTTCACTACCAGGAAACTAGAACAATACATCACAAAACAACCCAACCCAGCCTTTCCATGTCATTATGCCTCACATTTCATCCATTTTTCTCAATATTAATAGGTCAATTTTCATGTGTGATGATTCAAATTAATAATCATGATAAGTTCTTTTAATTAAAAATCCATAAAAAATAAAAAACCTCAACAAAATCCAATGATGGGAAAATAAATATCAAGAATTATCAATTGTTCTTCTAAATCACATGAACTATTAAACTTCATGTGATTTATTCTCCTCGATATCAATTTCAATAATTCATATTATTTATATTAATTGATCCAATACATACTACCTCCCCAAAGGAAAACAAAATCATGATATTCCCACATGAACAACTAAAGAAGGAAAGATGAAGGACATCCTACCTCAACTAATTCTTTAAAGAGAAATGTGAAAGAACCATGTATTGACCATCAATGATTTCATAGGAATCACTGATATATTCCTACAAACAATAATCCTCCATCAAACACCACAAAAAATGATAACATTCAGCATAATGATCTCTGGATTGAAGAGAAATGTAGTAAGGAAGAATGGGGGATGAGAGAGTTACCATGATCCAAAAGAAAAAAATTTGAATGATCCAAATGAACAAAGGGATTAAAATCACTTGGATTGGATTCTGAAAAATGAAAGTATGTGTAGGGGTTGTACAGGCATGAATATAGTGTTTTATAATCAAAACAAGGGGTATCTAACCTCTTATTTGTAAGAAAACCCTGATGGAATCAACCATAGTGTAGGGAATAGACAAAACTCCCATGGTTGGTTTGGTAAATGTGGGATATTATTCCATAACAAGAGATACACATTTTACAATCATTTTAAAAATGATATTTAGACACAACTAATAAATACACCATGGTGAGGCCTAAGATGTAGTAGTTATTTTATCTTCTATGATGTCCAAAAGCCATGCCATTACACCCATCAATTTTCTATTTTACCCTCACCATGTTCAGGGATATGGTGTGGGGATACTCTTCTTCTCATTTCATATAGGCACATTTCCAGAAAACAAATCCTAGAGCCACACCCTTCCCTAGGAATTTTCATATGCCTATGGTGAATAAGAATACCATGAGACTAACACATCCAATATCACACCCTCCATAATGTATGGTCACAAATCCAATTTTATATTCAAGAATACGCAAACCAAAATTCCCTCCAAAATGGATTTTCAAACTATTTCACAGGATGTGGTGCCTTAAAAAATACCAAACCCCACATAAAACCTTTAGATAGTCACCAAACCCTCAAAGAACACCAAAGTATTCAATAAAAACACAAATTCAAGTCCAGTAAGGTTCAATCCATTACATCAGGTACCTCTCTAACTATTCTCATCCTTAATAATCAAAATGAATCTATAAAATATAAAGAAAGGGATGGTTCCAAAAAACCATCCCATGAGATACCTCTCAGGGTGTCATAGTACTCCCATGGAGACATAATTCCATGGACTAATAAGAGATCCACACCTTATGCTGCATCTGACGACATCTCATCCCTAGATGGGAGGTGTCATATAAAACCACAAACAATACACAATCTTCTAAGCCATAAAGAATTGAAGAACTAATAATCCAACCCTTCATGTAGTAAAAATCATTAAAAAATTTGATCAATGTAGATAATGGGATTTTCCTTCCCACTAAGGGATGTAAATGAGGTCGAAATCCATGAGAAATCAAACATCAACCTCTTGTAATAGCCTCTAAGACCAATTAAGCAACCAAAATCTTCCATATTATTTGTTGTTACCCATGAAACAACTCCCTAAATATTTCATGATTCCATGAGAACCCATTTTAGGGCCCCCACATACCCAAGTAATTACACCTAGAAAGTCCAAAACATTCAATTATTCATCTTTCTATTGATCTGGGGGAATTGAAGGATGTGTAAGAATGCTCAAAGATGATTAGCGTGACCCTCCTCGGAATTTTAGTAGATCAAGATTTCATCGGTGAACATGACTATGAACTGGTCTAAGAGCACACCAAACATGGATTTTATGATCCCCATGAACATAGTTCATGAATTTGTGACAAAAATTGGTGTGAAAATAAACTCGAAGTGACCTTTAACACATCATAAGGTAGTATTTAGGATATACACCTCCTTCAACCTCAACTAGTGAATGTTAAATCGTATTTTAATCTTACATAACCACTAAACTAGTAAAAATAATTAATCCTAGGAAGAGGTTAACAATTCTTGATTTTCACCTAATTCTTCCTCTAATAGTTTATATATGGACTAACACTATCATCTTCCTTCTTTTTGAACAACACAAGAACATTCCATGGTGACACACTAGGATAAATCAAACCTTTCTACATCAATTCATCTACCTGAATCCTCAAATCATAGAACTTAGAGGGTATCATTAACTATCAATCAATTGAAATAGGATAATTACCGGGTTTTATATCTATCCCAAACATGATATCATTTCAAGGGGGTAGGATCACAACCTCCTTGTGAAACACATATATGAATTCCAAGAAAAATATGGGATCCTCCACCATCCCAACACTAATTAATTTCACTAAATACTCCTCTTTTAAGGAATGAAGTGACTCCACACATGGACATACCGTTAACAACATTTTTCAATTTCAAAATAATACATGTTGACCATCCACAATTGATAATGTTGCCTTCCTATAGAAGAAGTAAATAATAAAACTCATGGAATATAGGAAATCCATGCTGAGTAAGGAAGCATTTGACTATATCTAAAACAAGAAAAGTTCACCACAAGACTATTGTACCCCCATCATCATTCTACACCCTCAACTCATTTCAAAATAGATGGTCATTCATGTGACTTGCATAGTCAACACTAGGGGCATGGGAGGATCTCTACATCCAATGCCAAATCATAAACTAAAGTGAGTGTAACAAAGGAGTGTGAGTATTATAAATAAAAAAGGCATAAATGGTATATGAAAATCTGAGCAAACCTATGTTGACCCCCTTACCCTTTGTTGTTGTCACCTAAAAAGCATGATATTTCCCATGCACTTATCCCTTACTTCACAACTAACAATTTCTCCCAGGGCCATGCTCAAGTTGGGTCCTTGAATTTAGGGAACATCATGAGTTTATCCTATTACTTCTATATATCCTCTCTATAGATAATAGGCCTATTATTCTTAATAAAAAGTGTCCTCACCGATGGATAATTTTAAGGCATACATTGAACCTAATAACCACCAACTGGTTGAGATCCAAGAACCACATGGAACTAGTGCTAGAAATGATCATGATCCCGACATATGTATCACATTATCCTGAATCCCCCATGAAAATCATGGAATCCACTAGACTGAGAAGGATAAAAAAGAATCTATTGAGGTTGAATCCTTACTTTTCAAAACCTCAAAGGCTCTGGAACCTGCTAACTGCTAGTGATAACTCTTCACCTTGAGGAACCATACTAGATAACTTCTCATGGAGACCCTTCTCATGAGTTCATACACTTGATCATATATCCCTTATTTTGAAAAAAATGGCATCATAAACTGAGAAACTGCACATTGGATAGATGGGTGGAGTGCCTCATCAAAATATTGTTTGAGGGACTCCTCATTAGAGAAACAATTGGGGTGAAATAAATCATATCTTTGACCATGATCCTAAGCTAACACATAGTCATGATCCACTTATAAAGTGAAAGAATATATTTACACTTCACTACCTTCTTGGTTGAAGATAGAAACACCAATTGTAACTCCTTATGGAATCCTTCCTAATAAAATCTACATCCTTACATTCCCTATGATACAACATCGACCACAGACATGCATCACCCCTCATATGACTAATCACCAATGGTACAAAATACTCTTATTAGGCTTAAATCAAAATAAAGGTGATCTCATAATCCTCCAAATAACTCTCCATCTCTAGATAATAGATTATTCCCTCATAATTCTCTATAGGCTTCCACTAAAAGGAACAATACATATTCTAGAAATGATCAGACTTCTCAACTAGGTAAACCATATGACGTTCAATAAGGTCTACATTTTGAACCACATGCATACAACAACCAGAATCCCTAACTGAAAATAAAACAAGCATTCCCTAATCATAGTAGCATGGAATTTTATTAATGTTCATTTAATTCATTTTAGTTTCCCAAGACCTCACAATTTAGTTAATAAAACAAATAATCATGACACATGTAGCACTCCTAGGTATCTACCATTCAAGTGGAACCACCTCATCTAGTTTTTAGGAACACTCAATGTCCTTACATCAGATCACAGGGGAAAAATTACATTTACTTTTCCTTCTTCATATACTGATTTCATGCCTAGAAATCAAATGACATCATTTCCCTATCAACCCATTTAATCCTCATGGTTCCTAACTACAAAATGCATCATATCTCTCAAATTTAGATTTTGATACCACTATGTCACGACCCCCTCCATCCAAAGGTACCCCTCATAGGTAAAAAATGATGGAATAGAGATAATGACCCTTGAGTCCTACTTTCAATAGGACCCATGTTAGAGAATATACCTAAAGTTATAAAAATGTCACATATAGATGGAATTACCCTCAATAGATAATGTATTATTGGGATATTGAACACCAATCACCAAGTAACTCCATTTTATAAAAAACGAAATGTTAATAAACCATCCCATAATTCATTTATAAAGTAAAAAAATATAAATAATATACAAATAAATACCCAAAATAAATACTAAGGAAGTTACTCGATAATAACTCAAATGACCAAGATAATATTGTTCAAATTAATCCCTGTATTCCTCTCAGAATCCTAAAAAATAGTTTTATATAGATTACTTGTCAATAAAAATTATACTCATTAGGATTAAACCCAATGTCTCTCATGAAAATTTAAAAATATCATACTAATGAAAAATAGACAAAAAACAGAACCAACATGCACCTAAACAGGTCAACTAACCAATCTCATCCACACTCTGGAACGCTCACAAAATAGCACATCAAAGTATAATAAAATAATATAAATCATATTGATAAAAATTCTTCCCCACACCAAATTCTCATTAATATTCCTCTCATCCCACAAAATCATGAATTATATTTCTCCCATCCCTTTTATAAAATATAATCCAAAATCACTTGGGAAACCATATAATACTAAGAACCCAATGTAAAATGGGTTATTATATTCTTTCCAAAGACACATGGGCACCCTCATGAGGAAAAGAAATCCATTTTTAATTGTCCATCACATCCACATCCTCCTATAACCACTTACATATATCCAGGATTGTAAGGTATTGTGAACACGATGGACATAAACCATGTACCCTCCTCCTAAGATGAACGACCCCCACTATAAACCTCCTCATCCAATGAATAATACCAAAAATAGTTGTGTTATATCCACAATCCATTACATATCATGTGTAATAACCTCTCCTGTAAGATAGAGAGAAGGGAAGAGAGGGTAATTGGCCATACATCCTCACCAACTTAGATATTGGAAAAAACACTCCCCAAAACAATTGGTTGTCAGAACATAGTACATGGAATGGGTGGTTTAAATATATAAATCACAAATAAAATAAAATATATGATAGTTACAAATTAAATCCCTTCACATGATTTTAAATAAAAAGAATTTCCATAACTCATGACACAATCAAACTTCCTCAGAACCTCTACCACTTTTTATCCCTCTCTTAAATGCATCATCCTACACAAGAAAGAAAAAACCATGAACCACCTTATTTATTTCCCTTTCATGTAATTCCATTTTCTTTATTTTCTAATTAACAACCATCTTCCTTATTAAAACAAATAATTTTTATTTTATAATAACCAAATTAAAAAATCTTCCATTTTAGTTAAATAGGTCATTAACCATTATAACCCAATGAATTTTTTTTCATTAACACTCTATTCCATCATTACTGGGAAACTAGCACAAAATATCACAACATAACACAATGAAACATTTCCATGTAAAAAACCATACATTTTAACTTCCAATCACAACCCCCACAAGTAACATTTTAGTCACCTTCCTCGTGTCATCAAGCCCCACATCTTGACCACAACACATAAAAATCATTCCACCAAATTACTAACATGATACAAAACCAAGTATGTGACTATATCCCAACCTCCCTACACTATAATGTTAGTTTTTAATCAAGGATGTTCGTCACAATTTACTTCCATAATTTAAAGGTAATTCTCAAAAAAAACATATATTCTATGGGAAACTAGTTTATTATCCAGATATATCCTCACATACATTTTCATGTGTGGTGAGTCAAATAATAAACCACAAGGGTGTTCACCAATTCAACAAAAATTATAAAAATCCATAACATAATTCGAATCTAGGAAAATAAATAACTATCATTATCAATCATATAGTTAAATAAAAAAAACTTGTAATTTCCATCAAATTTATTCCACTCCCTTCAATTTTGATTAAACGTATTAATTGTTGTCATTAAGATTCTTAATAATACCTCCCCAAAATAGAAAAAAATTATTTCCCAAACGTGCAACTAAATGAGGAAAGATGAAGGATCTTCTACCATGATTGGAGATTCAAGGATAAGCATAAAAGAACAAAGGATTGATCACCACTGATCTTGAAGGAACCACCATTTTATTTATATGTACATCAAGCATCCATCAAAAACTCCCAAAATAGAGAAGCAAATTCACTATAGTGTTCTCCATATATAAGAGGAAGAGAATAATTAATAATGAAGAATGTTAGAATTACCTTGATCTAGAAGAAACCATTTCAAATGAACAAAAAAATGGTTTATATTGACTATGGGAGGTGACTAACGGAGAAAATGATGAGTAAGGGTCAACCAAGAGTTGAGAAAGGTTTTAAAAATTAAAATAATTGGGTATTAGACCCCCCCAATTTTTAGATAATCCTATTGGACTACACCATGGTATAAGGAACATCCAAAATGCCTATGGTGTGTCTAGAAAACAAATGATATGAACCCTTTGTATGAGATTCACTTTTCAAACCCTTTTTTAAATTGATATTTTACAACCACCTTGGCCTGGTCCATGGAATAGTATATGCCATTTGGTTTTTATGTCTTCTTCCATGATAATATGATACACCCTAACACATATCTCATTCCCATTTTTCTTTTACCATTCTTGGTGCTTTGGTGTTGTGAGCATATTCTATCTATATTGCACATGAACTCCACTAGAGTACCACACCTATCACACCACCATTCTTTGGGAATTTACACTTCTGCAAGGAACATTGATAGACCATTAGACTAACACACCTAGAACCACACCCGCACAAGGGTGAGTTCATATATCCCGTTTTACATAGGATAACACGCAATCATAAATTTAATCCAAAGGCTCTTTACAAAATGTTTTCAATGCCATGGTGCCCCAAAAACAGCCAAAAACCCATCGGTAACCTTCATATCATCTCTAAAACCTTCTAAAACACAGTAAGAATCAATAAAAACCCAAAGGAAAGGTTTCTAATGTCTAGTACATTACACATGGTTGGGTGAAAAATAAGCAGGTCGAGTCTAAAGGATAATTATTGTGAATTAATTAAGAAATTTTGAGTTGATCTATAATTGACTATTAATGATTTTTTAAATAGGAATATTTTAAATATCAAAATTACATATTTAAGGTTAGATATTCCTCAAATATATTCTTAACCATTTAAATTGAATGGATCATGGGTATCTGTGGAAATTTATAGACGAATTTATAGAGAGAAGTGTGACTAGTTAGAGGATTGTTGGAAAACAAGAAATATGGTTCTGTTGATGGAATAAAATAAATATACTAGAATTAATATTTGTTCTTAAATTGGGATTTATATATTTTTAATTATGGAAATTAGTTATATAATTGTGTGCTAAGTATATAAGAGAGAATAATAATAAGTTAATAAAGAAAGGATATGTAAGAATTGAAAATCCAAAGCAATAATATAAGCCACTGCACTTTATATAGAGAAAGAATAATAATAATACTAGATGAAGGTGGATAATTAGTTTATATTACTATAAACCATATCATAATTGAAGGAGAAGTTACAACCTACCTAAAATATCATTATATCATAATGGAGAAATATAAGTATAAAGAAGAAGAATAATAATAAATCTGAGAGTGTAAAAAGGCTTACATTATAGAGGCCTATTTAGATTCTATGTATTGAGGCTCTTGAAAAAATAATTGAGGTAAGATCAATGTGCTACTGCTATTTTGATTTATTTTTTTCATTGATGATTATGTATGAAATAAGAAGAAGATAACATAATGGAACCTATTACTTATATGTGTTGACCATTCTAAATATTGAATTGATAGAAAAATTATGACTCGTATTACATTGTAGCAGAAGAGATATTGGCATCTGAAACCTATTATTGAGGAATATGTTTTATCATCCTGATGTTATGATATTTTAGATTACACCTGATATTTTATTCATTATTGAAGTTGGTAGTTAAATTATACACAAGAAGGATCTAATAAACACACTATTCATGAGTTATTATAGCTATCAAGAGAATTTCTCATGGTTGAAGAAGATACATTCATTATATGTATTCAATTTATTATATTAGTGGATATATGTGTGTTAGGATCAACCCTAACATAATAAGGATATAGTAACCCATATTGGCGGTGACCCATGTAAAAATACCATATTCTGATGTTTTTATTTGTTTATTTCTTTTCATATGGTGTATTGTGTTCGGAATTTGTAAGTCGATTCATTCATCTAAAATGGTTCCAATTCTTTAATATTATGAGTCGTTATTGAAAGAGAATGGAATTTTGTATAATTGGTCCACAATAATTCACCACTCCTTATTAGTGTGACTATATATATTATTGGGAACTACAACTAGTAAAAGATTAGGTTTTACCTCTGATTGGATCTAATTATTTTTATCTATTATACTTGATGTGTATATTGGTAGAAGTTTCTATGTTTACTTATACAGAGAATAAATTTTCTATCCTTTTAAATACTATTATTGATGTTTTATCCAAAAACATAATAGACTATTTGTATAATGTGTCTAATAAGTTTATAAATTTTACAGAGGAAAAAAAAGGGTAAATGAAAAACTGAAGGAAATAAAATTGGTTGTTTATCTATCATATCAATTGAAACACATCCTATTAAATTATCAATATCAAACCATGAAAATTATGTTCTTATTGAATCAATTAGTGTTTTTTAATTCAATATAAATGATAGTTTAAGAAATTTCACTATGGAACATTCCATATATATTTATATATATTGGAGTTTATCAGGCATCTACAGGATGAAAAACACAGCTAAAATTGGAAGTTTATGTGATGGAAAACAATTAATAGAAATTTTAAAATTGTGAAAGACTTTCATATAAATTGTCAAATACCAACAATAATATTCATATATATATATATATATATGCTTTTCCTGGATGAAAAAGATTACAAAAAAGATATTATGAAGCTAAGTTTTTTAAAGTATTTTGGGGAAGTGACTCATGTATTGAAGGAAGTTATTAATGCCAAAAATGAACAATTAAAGATCCAGAAAAATAGGATAAAATATTATAATTATTCAAGGATATAAAAGAGTGGAATTCATTAATAATTTTTTGATAATATAATAATTTAATGTGAATAAATAATAATATTAGTTGAGGCTATGAAAAATACCCTCAATATGAACTCTGATGAGCATGAAGTTAAAATTAGAAATCTAGAAGTGATGGGAAATGAATCTTATTGAGTTATTGAGAAAATATATTCCCTATTGAATTATTTTTGTAAATTATTTTCTCTAATGATACTTAATATAGTTCCAAGAAGAGATTGAATTCAACTAGTGATAAATCCACCTCAAGATTCAATAAAGTAGTAACCAATATTGCAGAATTCTTGGTTTTCAACAATCTTATTAACCAAAAAAGTGTAGAATATAATTAAAATTATTGAAAATTATGGATAAAAAACAATTCTAAGAAATATTATACTATATAAATTTTTATGAAATCATGTGAAATAAAAACTTCTTCCCAAGATGTGTTAAAAATAATTGTCATTTAACCTAAACACAACAAGGTTTCAAAGAACAATAAACTATAACTAAAGGTAAAATAAAAAGGATTATTAGACATTATTAGTTTCATGGAAGGTTTATAAATAACGCTATTAATTTTTGGAATAATAGTTCAATATCTAGAAGATAAATAAGGAATTATGTAAGAGGTTGTAGATTTAAAATCATGAATAATTCTGATTATATGAGTCAATGTACATATAAATAGAAAAATATATCCATTAAAAATAAATTTTAATGTTTATAAAATTTATATTGAAAATGAAAAAGATTTATTATTATTATTATGAATGGTATTTTAACTTATAAAGCATGATTCGTGTGTTTTAGGACTAAAAATACTTGATAAAATGAAAAATAATCATAAAAAAGGTAAGTTTTCTTTGGGGTGTAAAAAGAGAAAAAATAATTTTAAACAAATAAAACCTAAGAATAATATTGATAATGATGGTTCACCAATTATATATACTAATATTAAAGAATAAAATTCCATTTAATGTCTAATTTCAATAAATCTGTGAATATCAATGTTAAATGAAAGAATATGGAATGAAGAATTGAATCAATATAAGAATAATATAAAAGGATTGGTTTTGTGAAATAAATCCATGAAGGAGAATATAAATTTCATGAGAGGATTATAAGATATGGAAATACATAAAATCATAAAAATATTTGTGGAAAATCCAATAAAATTGGACATAATTTTATTGAATTACTAATTTTTTAGACAACCAAGTTAGAGATGGTAAATAAGAGGATACGTGTAGAATAAAATGGATGTTCCATGGTAGCTAGTGTGAAAAATTAAATTCCATGTAACCATAGATATGAAAATAGATATAAAACCATAAATCATAAGGAGGTTTAAGTCTAGAAATTCAAAGGATAGATAATCCTGAAGAGTTATCTTAAAGATAGAGTTGAACTGAAAATATTTTATAAGTTTAGATGAAAATCCCAACATCATTTTACTTATTAAGATGAAAAGGATGATAAAATTATTTCCATATATATGAGTTATTTTTTATTCTATATATTGAATTAATGGTTATTCTAGTTTGGTTGAGAGTTAGAATGTTGTGAGGGTGTTACAACTAGAAGAAAATTCCATCATGGGGTGTTTTTATTGTTATCCTTTATCAATGCTTCAATTGGTATCTATCGTGATGAATAGTTAATGAAATTTATAACTTTAGGGGAGTTAATAAGATATTAAAGGATACATAATATCAATATTTCATGTGAAAAACATGTTTTCTTAGGTAATTCAAAAAGTAAGGTATGTTTTTTATATTTCTTTGTCCAATGTTTGAGTGGTATTAATTTTGATATCAAGGGGGGATGTATAAATCTGATTAAGGAAGTGAAGTATCAGAGAGGGGAAAAATTCTTATAGTAGAATTTTTTTGATGTGCTTTTCAAGTTATGTATAGGTGATTACTTAATAATCTTCTTTAACTACCCTTGGAAAAGAGTTTCTGAGTTTTTATCACATGTTTTATAATGTATAAAAAACTTGGATATCTAAATTAATCTCCTTTATCTTCTACACTGAGATATATCATATAAACATAGAGTTGAATAATTTATAGATCACTACTTAAGATATTTTTAATAACACTCATATGAAATATCATTTGTAATTATTATCAATAATGTGATGTAAGAAAACAAAATATCTACTGAGAACATATTGGAAAATATTTTTTTAGGATTATTCCCATCAAATCTAAATAGAGATATTGAAGAGAATAAGGGATTCTAATGATTCTATTTGTACTTAATAACTAAAGAATGTCAATATGTGTTTTATTATGAGTATTTAATAGGTTGAATAAGTGGAATCATGGAAAGAATTTATTGAAGAAGCTAATATGTGATGACTATAGAGATGTTCTTAATAGGAATAAATTATATCTACTGAAGATAATGAAAACACATTCAACTACATGATCATTATGAGTTTTGAGAAGTTAGTTGGATGAGGAAAGTAACCTTCCATATGATTACCATTAATTACCAATATTGAAGATCACTACAACATTTAGATATCTCTCTTGGATGATAGTGTGCTTAATAAAATTTTATGGTACTACATTAAGTAATAAATGATTAATGTATCGTTATTAGAGAATTGGTTAGTTTTGAGAAATATTTGAAATAGTTTTGATCTGATTTTGAGAATATTGAAATTTATATATACTTGATGCACCATTGAAATAGTGTTAAAAAACTTTTTAAATTTTTTGATATTTTTTATGTTTATTTAGAATCACATTAAGTTTTTTGAAATGAATTTGAGTGACTGAAGATGATTTTAATAGGTTTTAAATATAATTGAGAAGTCGTGAATTTGTGCATGTGGTATCTCCTTTTAATTTCTTTACTATATAACAATAAGTCCATAATTATAAAATATATATAATATTAATTCCACAGAATATCTAGCCAAATAGGATTGAAAAACATCTATATATGATTAAATCATTGAATATTAGAGTTGTATAATATTGAATCGAGATGAAGCAAATTTATATATTATTAGAGATATGGAAGCCAAAACTGAGCTATGTAATATTACATCTAGAATAATATGAGTTACTTGAGATTAAAATTTAGAAGATACATAGTTGTGTGATATTAAACTTTGAATATATATATATATATATATATTAATGTGATTAACCTATTTAACAACATGAATCTATTTCATATTAACCCAATTTCTACAAATTCAATGTTAAAATTACAGTGGGATTATAAAATAACAATATATGAGATTTCATGAAGAAGTGATCAAAAAGGGATTTCTAAAAGGGTAATTTGAGGCTGATATTATAGGTATTTAAATGGATATTAAATGGAAATAATAGAAGAAATAAAAGACAATTATGATAAATTTTTTAATTATGTACTAAACATTAGGACATTTCATATAGATCAAGATTCAATATGAGTTTGAAATTTTTGTGATTGTATCTTAAAGATGATGATCATTCCACAATGTAAGATACAGATAAATAAACACTTGCATCTAGTTCAATGAATTGAGATTCCATCATGTTGCAATGAGATTTTCGCACTGTAATATAAAATAAATTGAGGTGTCTTGGGTATTTTTATAATGCAATGTGTGGTAATGAAAGTTATGTTTCATGTTTCAATGATATTTTTAAATAAAATCGCATCACATTTTTATTCTTAAACCACAATAATGCACGACTAGGAGAATAAAAAGGTTTATATCGTGTTGTGAAGATAAGTATCACACTGAAATAATATTCATGTATTCATTTCAACATGGAAAATATTTAGGCCAAGTATTAAGAATTATTATAGTTAATTAAATGATTAATATTGTATTGATCACTGAAAAATTATTCTGGACTTTCAAATATGAAAATCTAAAAAACAAAAATATTAATTAAATCTAGGATATTCCTTGAATTTATTCTTGTCCAATTTAAATGAGTGGATTTTGGGAATTTGTAGAAATTTCATAAAGTTTATATGGAGAGGAGAGTTATCAATTTGTGGATCATGGGAAATAAACCCAAGTGGTTATGTTAAGGTAATAAGATGTATATACCATAATGACAATTTTTTATTTAATCGTGATTTCCAAAAAATAAATTATGTAAATTATTGATTTGATTCTAGGTTGACAATTTATAATTTATAATTATAATAAGATAACATAGACAGGGAATATAATAATTGAGAATTTGATGTAATACTAACAATATTTATCAAATATATCAATGAAAAATAAGAAGTAAAGTATGAGTCTAATGTCATGATAATACTTCATACCCTATCATAAAAAAAGTGATTTACTACCGAATATACCCTTCTTTCACAAATTAAAAATATATATAAAGGAATAATAATAAATAAGAATTTATTAGAGGAATTCATACACTACTACAACCTATACATATTCTTTATGTTGAGGCTCTTGAATAAGAATAATAACATTGATGTAAAATTAATGTTTTATAATTGATTTCATTATATTTTTTTTATTAAATATCTTATGTGAAAGAGGAAGAATATAATTTGAAGAAAATTACTAATTATTTTGTTTTATCATTATAAATATTCAGTTGACATAACAAGGTAGACTTACATGTTATTATCACAAAAAAATATTGGATGTTGAAGACCTATTGTTGTAGAAGAAGATATATCATCATGATGTTTTAAAATCTTAGAGTTCACTTAATACCTTCTTACTTGGAAATGTTGGAAGTCTCAATGTTATCTAATAGATCTAGAATAATAACGAGTCAGAATAATATACATATGTTGTTAATATCCATGGGGTTTAGGATTATACATATGATAATGTACCCACCTATATTTATTTTATTATATTAGTGGAAATATAGGTTTCAAACTTGACTCAAACACATCAAGGATTTAGTAACCCATGTTGGTAATCCACCATGTAAAAATATCATTTTAATTTGATCTTATTTCCTTACGACATTTCTTGTGGTGTGTTGTGTTTGGAATTTCTAAGAAAATCCATTCATCCTAGAAATTGTAGATGTTTGAATACCAAGAAGGATAATTTAATGAGAAAAAATGATTAGGTAACATTAGTTCACTGTGATTCACCCCCAATATAGTGTGACTATATAGATCATTGGTCACTACATTACTGATTAACAGTTATAGAAATATATATCTTGGGGGAATGATTTGACCAAACAAACCATTTAAATCAATTAATATAATGAATACCAATTTAATAAAATTATACCACTAGATGGAAAATATATCATACATACTCTATAATTCATCAAATATAATTCCAAATAATATAATCTAAATAATATAAAAAATATAAAATAATAAAATAATAAAAATTAATAACATGAATGATTAATAATGGCACAAAGGGATATGGTTCTCCCCCATCTCATACAAGATGATCGAATGTCTAAAGGTTCGACTAATTCCAATATCAAACCAATACCTTAAATAGTGCCTCATTCCAATATACACCTCAAATAGTGTCTCATGTCCCGTGAAACTTGCATCCACTAATAATAATTTTATTTTAAATTAAAAATTAATTTAAATAAAATATCAATCACTCTAAATGGTGGGACCACTTAACATATACATATAAATAAAATTTATTTTCCATTATTGTATGTTAAAAGTTATTTATACATTTTTATAATTCATTTAATTTTAATCAAATCTTGATGACTATCTCCCAAGATCATCAAAATCTTATACCATTTATTGTGATCTAGGAAACATCTTATGGATAAAACTCTTATCAATAAGGTGTGGTTCACTCACAACACTTATCCTAACCTCAAAAAAAATGGCAAAATACTCCATGTAACCATCCTCTTGGGATGTCCTCTATTCATATTGAGTAAAATCCCTATTATCATGGATGATTCTCACCTTAATATTCTGGAAATTGTCGCCAAACTCCATATAACCACTAAAAAAAATACCAATAAGATCACCCTTATCCCTGAGAATTAATAGAGGATAAGGATGGGCGGTATAACTAATCAAATTTCCCCATAAACCTCTATTCACCCAAAAAAATGTGGTCACTAGTGGAAAAAATACTAAATTTTCCCCGCCTAATAGAACACTAAGACATCAGTTACTTCATAACAAGGTGGATAATGACCTGATACACCCTTTTTGTGATAATGTTGTAGTGTGACTAGGGGTAGTGGAATGATTCTTCCCAAGAAGAAGGCTTGACATATAGTAGTACCCCATAATTGTGTGACCCAAGGGTCCTAGCATGATCACTTTGTAATATTTATCAAACATTTTCATAAGTTTTAGGATCATGGTTTGAATAACCTCTTCACAATACATCTATTTTTGTCTAGTTCTTTACCCAACAAAAAAAATTCAAAAACACATCATTACATGAAATTATTGGCTATGAAACATCCTCTCAAAAGAAGAGGGGTCATCCCCCTACTAACACACCATCATAGCATGACCTACTGCAACCATTAAAATTTTGAATTGGGGTTAAGATAACCATGATCTGATTCTAACCCTATAACATATAACAACATCCAATCCTAGATCTATAACCAATAACCATCTCCTTGAGATGTGAAAACTCTTAAATTTTTGATCTGAATCCTAATTCATAAAATAAAAACTAATTTAGGGGAAAAATAAAAATATCCTATAAATTTCACATCATGTAAGGATACGAGTCTTTATAAACTCCCCATCATAACACATCTCAAAGTTACGAAGTGGTAGTGGTCTTTAATGCATAAAACCTGACTTTCTCTAGCCATCAATTTATGATTTACTCCCTAAACACTGTCCTGGGATGTCGAATGAGCCACTACTATGCCCATCAAAACATGAGGAATAATATTCATCAAAATTTGATCTACCACTATCAGCCATCTTCAAACACCCAATATTACACCCACCCATGCGTTTTTAACCAATGAAACTAAGAATTGTTCAATTAATTTATTCTCAAGCTCATGGTGAATCCCATTGTAAGTATTTACTCATAAAGGTGGATTCCAAACCATTGTGATTCTTTATAATGAAATTACCCACTAAAATGAATTACTAATGGTCCAACAACATGCTTGATGAGATTTAAATCTCATGACACCCAATTTCGAACAAAAGAATCCTTTATCCCTCTGTTAGTCAACCTCTCCCAAAATAGTCAATCATACCTACCAATGAACTATCATATCACTCGATCACTATGAATTAACTCCCAAAGGAATCCCTAGAACATATAAACACCCATATTATAGTATAAAACTAACAATCATTGTAATTCCATTATTATATGCTCATCCCAACAGACCGTCTGTTATACTCTTATCCTAAGAACTGACACACCTTAGATCTGACTCACTATAGAATCACATTAAAACCATCCCAATACCAGTGTTGACACAAATACTCCATCTAACAACATATTGAATACATAATCCCTGTTATCCCATTAGCATCTCAATAATATGATTTAATGGTCTCACCACACCCACATCCAATCCCATACAAGTTTTGTGCCTCTATAGCTAATATAATGCTCTCTATTGTAAGGGTTTCCTGATTGTCACTTCAATGAACTAATCACTGATTTACAAGGACACCACTACAAAAATAACCATACATAATGACTAGACATGGACATCCTACTCACACCTAAGCACTAGAATTAAATATCCATTGATACCCATCCCTAACTCACTAGTAATTTCCTCATTGGTATCTACTAAAATTTCATCCATAATGAGGTTCACACCCTCTAATGTTCAATAGTGAACTCAAAACCAAATAGATTTCATCATACCACTTCGTAAGTTAAACCTCAATATTTATAAATATCACACTCGTGTCGCTCCTTCGGATCTATGCTTACCAACTTGTTAACCTCTATCATGACACAGGTTCATATCATCAATACCCATATATTGTTATCCATCTATGTGGTTTTATCTCACCATCGGGGAAATATATCTCATAGTCATCAAAATTATAAGAAACTAATACTATAATGATTTCATCCAAAAACATTTTTTCATATCTCACACACACACCCACTCATAGATTCAAATCTTTATAGGCACTTCATACCTCAATCTCATCCAAACCCAATAGTTGAAAGCTCCCAAACTATATTGTCAAATAAATTTAATCCTAATATACTATATCATTGGTAACCATTCTTGAAATCAATAAGGCCAAGAATCATACTAATTGTACCCCCAACCAAAATATGCTACCAAATAACATCAATTATTTTCAACCCAAAATTCTTAGGCATCTCTATGCTTACACCATATACTAGGTAGAACCTTCCATGAATTGATATAAAAAACTAAATAATATACTCTTTCTTCTAATTTCTAAGGTCACTTACAAGATTGAGTTAACCCATATCTTAGGTTATCATAAAATATCACAACATAATAGAATAAAGAAAACAACCTGTTACTCAGTCATAGAAGTATACTCACCAATACCATGAGTCCTATCTCAGAGGCACTAGACTCTCCCATAAAGCCTGTAGACCCTCTCTAGTATAATCCACCAACAATGGGTAAAAAATTTTTTCCCAACCTTATTATTACAAGTAAAATCACATTATTAGACACCAAAATTTGGGTCCTCATATACATATACATATCAGCCATCGTAATCCAAATCTGCTTCCCACTCCATAGAAAGAATCACTCTCGAGCAACTTCATAAGATACGACCCCCTTGAGAACCAATATCTCATATAACAACATATAATGACATCATCCCACAATGATCCATATTGAGTAATCCATAATGATATGGTTCAATTAAATAGAATATCAAAAAAATAATCTATATATAAAATACCATATAGATGTTTTTGAAACCTTAAATAACTAAACATGTTCTCTCTTGGAACTAGTAACAATGAAAAAAGTGCCAATAATGATCCATGAGGGGTCATTATGCATCCCTTATTAGAGGGATAATATATATTTCTTCAAGAAGCTTCACTTTTTAGTGTCCACATGACTTTTAATTAGAGGAAATATACTATGGTTTGGTTTAGTCGATTTCCCCCATTATGATATATGGTAATATTACATAAAAGTTATTTTGAAAAAATTAAACAGTTGAATCATTTGAGTTTAGTGATATAAATCACATGTAATAAAAATATGTTCAGGTAATTCCTATATTCTAAGAATTAATCGTTTACAAAAGTTGATTATCAAATGGTAAAGATGAAAAACAACAATAAAAATCCCTATAAAAATATCATATTAGAATAAACAACATAACTGTAATAGAAAAAATCAATAATAACAATTCCATATCCCTGATAACCTAGAATTTCTCTTTATAAAGGTGTTTGTAATGAACTAATTCAAGGAAAATTATAAGATTAGACACATTATCATGTCAATTATCAACCATCTCACAAATAGTAAGAAAAAATAAAAAATTATATGATAGAAATTTATAACCCACTGTCATCCCAGACCACTCGACCAATACCTAGATGGATGGTTTCTACTTGACCACAAGCATTATTCCCTATATGTCAGAGGCTTTCAAATAGTAGTGACGGTATATAGTGTTACAATGTGGAGACTATATCATCACATTAGATTAGAGATGGTAGAAATATCAAAACCAAATCCATCACAAATAATGATCATAATTATTCATGATAAATAACAATAACCATGCAATATCAGATGAGTGGGAATGTGTACAGACATATAGACACATGGTCATAATAGTATACATCAACTAAAAACCCATTGGTATGGTCACATATATAAGATAAATAAAATAATAAAAATATAGGGAGGATCTACTACCATCCAAAAACCTCATTATATCCATATCTCTATAATCTATCTAAGTTGTGCTCCTTGGCCATCAAATAATGAACCTATACCATATCTAAACTTTTAAATAGTGATGTCTGCCTAGGTAACCAAGTTCCAAGGAAACCTAAGTAGGGTTTGAGTATAAATCCATAGAGAACTTCCAGTTGTGTCTCTAACACAATCAATAATACAATTTTTTCAATATGAATTATTCTTATAATAAATAATTAAATGGGGGAGCATAAATAAAATAACCACCACTAATCCTAGGGTTTAAGGTGACATTAGGATTGACTATACCTGGTTCAAAAATTCCTAGTGTGTCTCTAACCTTGTATGATACCATTCCATATAGTATCATTCATAATATTATATCCTAGAATGTATCCTAGTAATCCCATCATATTGGGCTCAATGACCATATCCCAGGGTGTAACCTTGGTATCTCAAATAATAGTTGGTAAAAGTATTAGATCCTACGAAGTATCCTACGAATAATTTTTGTATTAGGATCATGGATGGATCCGTTAGAGTATAATAGGAATTGATGTGTCATCATCCATAAAGTTAGATCCTAGGAATATATGGCTTCTATAGTAATTTTGTTTAAATTCAGATCATAGGTGTAATTGGCATCCATAGTAATCATAAATAAGGAAATATCATAATTTTACTATAAATCCATAGTCATAAAGAATACAAGTCATATCTTAGTCATAATAGGAATCCATAGTCATTTGGAATAAATCTAGATCCTTTGAAGTATCACATGCATCCCAATATATCAAGTGTGAAACACCAGATCCTATGAAAACAAGGTATCCCATGTAGGTATAAAATTATAATCCCATGTAACATTAAAATAATTTGATATAGTCAATAATTTAAAATCCTAGTTAATAACCCATGAATTTTTAAAAAATTATTCCGGGCCAGGATCTACCTTATGGTGTCTCATTTAATTATCTTAAAAAGGGATGACTATATGTTGACACTATCTCACATATATTAGGTTGAACCCTATGTTCATAACCAATAATTTCATTATCAATTCCCAATATCAATGGTTTAATTCACAATCAACATAGTGAGATCTCTTACACTACCCCTATCTAGGTTAAACATAATATCGGGGACCGCATAATGGTCCCATATGCCACATCTTTTCACAAACACCACAAATGGGATCTATAGTCTCAATCTCAAATATCAGTCCAAACCCATACCTTATAGTTCATAACACATCTCATCATCATTATAATCATGTTAAAAACTCATAAACCAAAAAAAAATGGAATATGATCATCACTATAAAGTTATGGTTGAATTCCTATATCACTTCTTGGGTTATCCTAGGTTAGTCCACTAACCCAATATATCCATAGTCCAACTCAATGAATATATAACTAATATTCAATTACTATTGGTGGATGAACACTATTACCACAATATATTAATAATGACCATAGATCTAAGGTATCTTAAATCTTCCATGACCTACTAGAGATATTGATCTTAGTCCAACACGCCCCTCTACTAGGAAGTGTTTAAGGTTCTCTATAGCTGGGCCATTATGTTCGTTTATTTGATGTAATCAATAACCCAAAGGGTATATAAATATTATGGAATATATTTTATTATAAATCCCTCATCCATCATCAAATGAGGCATCATTTCTGTGCTCAAGGTTTTTCCCAGTCCCTTGATACTTTCGTACATCCATATAAATTTAATTTTAAAACAACAATTCATTTAAATAAAATTACAATCACACTCAGTAGACATACCATATATTAATTGAATATCAATAAAATTCATTTACCATAGGGGTATTATTAAGGGAACTCTTACCTCATATGAATTTATTTTCTTTAATCATGTACAGAAGACTCTCTCCATTTATATTCCAATTCTTGTACCATCTATTGGGCACTAGAAGACGTCCAGTCATTGAAACCTTGAGAAATAAAGTGTGGTACACTTTCACATGGACCCAAAAGTCAACCAAAATGGTGAAATATGACATTTAGCAATCCTCCTATGATTTCATATATCCATACTGAGTAAGATCCCCATCTTCTTGGATGATTTTAACCTTTATCCAATGTGATTCAACACCAAATCACCAACACTGCTACAAAAATTTCACTATGATCACCCATAGCCATGGGAGATTAATGGAGGACGATGAGGGAGAGGATCTAGATTAATTCAACTTCCTATGAAACTCTATTAACCTAAAACACAAGGATGTTAATGAAAAAATGATAGGAACTTACCTTTCTTAAAAAACACCTAGAAATTAGTCATAGTGTGGAAAAAAAGGTCACGATGCAACATGAACCTTCTCATGAAAATTCCATGACATAACCAAGGAGTTAAAAAATCATCCTCTATATGTTAATGGATCAATAATCTTCCAATAAACCATAAGATGTGAACGAAGAGTCACAACATGACCATTTTGTATGGATCTCATCCTTCTCAAGATGGTTCATGGTCATGGTGTGACCTCATTCTTTGTAGTGTGGACATTTTAGAACGTTCCATCCCCATACAAAATATCATGAAACTAATAGATAAAAAAATAACCTTTTATATGGTGTGAACTCCCTAATAAAAAATTCCACCCCTACCCAAACATTGTTGTGATGTAACTTGAGTGTTGTGGAACGACCTGCTACAGTTGCAAAAATTCCACAGCAAAGTCATCTGAACCATAATCCAACTTCCACCAAAGCACATGAATCACCACATGGTAATTGATACATACCCAAAAATATATCCTTAATATCTTTCAACTCTTGGAATTTTGATTTAGAAACCATTTATTCAAAAAAATCCTACTCTCGAGCCAAAATTCAAATTTCTCATAAGTTTCACACCCCATAAGGATGTGGGTATATACAATTTATTTTCAAATTATGAAATTCACTATAAAACAAAAATAGTTTATAAATTCCAATTAATATCAAAAAAATAATTTATTATTCCCAATAAAAATAGTAAGGATCTCTAGGGGTGTGAAATGGATTCTCCCTATAAATATTACCCAATATGGCATGGATTTGAAAGAAACAATATTCCTCACTGAGTATGGTATTGGGAAATATTTTATCCTTAAAAAAAATTTGGATATGGGGAAATATTGAAAAATTATTTCCATGTGGTTCCTTAAAATAATAATAATAATAATTTATTATTAAATTTAAACATATATATAACATTTGTAAATATTATATAATTTTATATTAAAAAATATATCATTAAATTACATAATAAATATATATATATATAATATAATATAAATGAGCACACTAAATTTTCATAATATTTGGTTATATACTATAAATCATTGCACTACTGAAATTTAATCAATATTTCTTATATGGTGTATTTGAATTTTATGATTACATTATTATTTATTATTATTTTATGCATTGTAATTTAATTTATTAATGGATTACTAATCAATTCAATACTTTATTAAAATATTATTAATCAATTCAGCAGCGAAGGGAGCGATCTACCATGGCATTGGGTGGTCCAATCTGTCATGGATAAGGGGTTGTGTTCTTGATCTGTTGTGGCGAGGGTGGTTAGTCCTTTCATCTGCAACGGCATGCTCTGCCAGGGTGAGTGATTTGGAGGGTTGGTGTGCCCTGTCTAGGAGGTCGAGAGTGGTTTTGGTGGTGATGATGGTATTTGAGGTTCATTGGGCATTGTCATCACCAGGGTGGCCTTGTTTTCATCCTCAATGGGTTCTTCACATTTTTTGCATGCTTCCTCATTTTAGCGTCCAGTGCAGGTGTCTCCTAAGCTTCAATCTAATTCATGCCCAGAGCGATGATTCTAATCCAGATTGGCATGGTCCCCCACTTTGGTGATTCTCCTATGATGTGGTTGTTGGGCCTACCAACACTGGGTGGCGTTGTCATGGATTTTTTTCTTCTTGGAGCATCTAGCCTCTTCGAGTTTCTCATTTGCAGCTATAGTTTTGAAACAAGTCTTGTGGGTTCATTGCAGTGAGGCAGTCATTCGGTGGTTTCTCCGATGTTCAGGATACATTTTTTTGCATTGATGCATTTCTATTTGTTTTTATTTATGTCTTGGTGAATGTATTTCATGGTTGTTCTGTGATCGATGACTTTGTGACCTGTGGCCCATGCTCTAGGGCCTTTTCAACCGGAATTCATCAAGGAGCTGCTTCAGATGGGGTTTAGAGTAGGAATATTTTACATGATCATTACTATTAAGAAATGGATGTTTTAGATGGTATGAATTTTGCCTTCGGTACTAAGCTCGAACAATTGCACGGGACAGCTTTCCGAAGTGATGAGAGGGTGGAATATGGAATTAATGTTTCTATGTTGGGGAGGAGATTTTCTTTGGAGCCTTGTTCTAGTTGATGATGCCTTGTGGACTATTGGGGCATAGTTTATGTCTTTATGTCTTTAAAGTCTTGTTGGTTCCCCCTTACCCATTAAAAGGGGTTTATGGTATAATAAAAAATTAAATTTTCATTCAGTAATGATATGTTAGTTTTGATTAAATTATTATATTAGAATAATTATTAACTATAAGTTGTACAGTGTTATTATTTTTTAAAATATTAATACTGTTATAATTTTTAATAAATTATAGATTTTTTTCCTAGGACAAAAATTCCATGAGGTCTAATTTCCATCCATTATCTTTGATGTAAGTTTTCATAAATTAGCAGCGATGACATTTTTGGGTTAGATTTTTCTACATATAGGGAAGAAAAATATTTCCCTGGTCTATAATTCCCTTTCCCCGTTATCTTCAAAAATAATAAAACTATTAAATAAAATCATAAAATATTTAAAAATACAAATTTATCATTTAAAACATGGTTTCAAGACTCTAAATTCATTAAATAAAAACAGTATTAATATAAATAGGGTAATAATAAAATATACAAACATGAACATGCTTTGATAAATTTAATCACAATGTCTCTATTTCCAATGTACTTCCAACACACTTCCACACCTCCACTCATTTTGAATCAATTCAAACATTCTTTCAAAAGAAAGTTAGTTACTAAAATTTTACTATAAATGTATTATAAAAACACATTGGTCAATAGGATGAGATTTCAGCCTCACCAAACCCTTTTGGGGAATTATTTCATACATTGGGAGTCTTGGTTGCGCCCAAATTTACCCTACCAGTAAAATCGGTCGTTGAATTACAGGTAGGGATCGAATCCATAGGGACCGAAGAAAAAACCTTGAGACATTAAGATTGGATACGGGATTGGCTATGCAGTGGCCAACTTTGCATTGAATTGATTTGAAGAAATATTGATTTAATTTAAAGAACAAAACAAATAAAATTACTTGAATTAAAACAACTAATTAAGGTGAGTTGATCCTAGGTTGTCTCTTGGGCTTGATTGGATGTTTTTGTTTTTCATTTGATTTTCTGTTCATCGATTCAAGAGGTATCCATTAAATGAAATAATCCCTCAATATCATTCTCCGATTTAATCCATACACAATTTCAAGTCTAATCACTAATTCATGTAGAGGATCAATTAAATGAGCACTCCAAGTAATTGGATCGTACTAGCATTCAAAATGTGTCATCATTAAAGTCGATGAAGAAAAAGAAGAAGATAAATCAAAGAAAGGAACTCTTAAAATAAACAAATTTAAGAATTTAAGAACATAAAATAACATTCAATCCAGTCCATACAACTCCCTAGGATCAACCCATAAAATTTTATCCCTCCATTGTTTCTATTCTATCAATGGAAGCGGGTAGTTGACTTAAAGAAGCGGGATTGAAGAAGAAAAACTTTAATCAAAACGAACACTTCACTGTTGTGTGATGAATTCAAAAGTGCTGGTGTGAATAAATTCACACTTCGATTCAATGGTATCATCGTGTGAAGAAAAGGAAAATAAAAAGTGAAGAAGAAGAATAAATTTTATTAAAATACTAAACGTGAATGAAAAAATTACACTATAGAAATTGACGATGCCATTACAAAACGAAAGCGGGAAATTACAATTGAAAGAAAAACAAGGATTCAAAGAAAAATGTTAGATGATAATTCCTTCACCAAAATCTCCTTATGTAGTCATATTAGGAGCCTTAGAGACATCCCACCACAATAAACTCAATCTCCATTAATTTATAGAGTCAAAAGGAATGTGAGAAAATTAAGGGATTTTGACGTTTCAAAGTTGACCCGGAAATTTCATCCAGATTCGTCCACCATTTTGACATGTGACTTTTTAATTGAAGGATGCAAAATCATCAACAGTCGTAAACAATAAATATCTTCTTCCATGTGTCCTATATTTTCTGTAAAAATTTCAGGAAACTTGGCTCTTCCTTTTGGATGTTATGGTCGAAATAGTTGGACAGATTTATGCGCATTAATGTTGGGTCCACCATTTAAATCTCAGCTTTAGATCCCATTATCATCATGATAAATTCATAATTAGCTCCATCCACAGTTTAATAAAATGATCCTAATATTTTTATCTTTCTACTTAATAAATTTGAGCTTCATTGGGCTTGGTTTGTGGGCCCCAAATTTTTTTGATGGGCCTTAGGCCCATTATGCTTTCTCCAGCAAATTTCTGCATTCGGGAGAAAAATTCACCATCTTCCCTTATTATTAATCCATCGGACCTAAAGGATAAAATGTTCCAAACAAATTGATCAATCATATCCCAAAATTTAAAATTCAGAAAATGAATATAATGTTATCTACAAACAAATGAATGATTGAGCCCAAAATTCCATTTTAAACATAAATTGCATTTTAGATGAGAAATGAAGTTCTATTTATATAATGCACTAAAAAATGTTTATAGACTTTGTAACAATGAATATAAATATTTTAACAATTAATATTAGCCACTTTCAGTGACTAATCACACCCCCAGCTTGAGTTTTTCTAGTCCCGAGCAAAATAAATTACAAATATGATATTCAAATCCCCCTTTCCAAAAACATTTTAATACACATTGCTCACCCAAATATCTAAGACCAAAAAATTATTAAACCCATCAAAATCATTTAAAACAATCTAGGTCCATAAGCATATCCCAAGCCCAAGCCCATTCCTTTGTTCAAATTCATTGCCACATTTCATCCAATTTCAATTAAGTATGATAAAGTGTTGTGCATCATAAAAGATATGGGGAACATTTTATTGTTCAAGGGGGGAAAATGGAAGAGCTATGTGGGAATCACATTAACCTTACGATGAGTATCCAATTTTTTATTTTTTTTATTTTTTTGTTTTTTTAACCACAATAGATATGAAAATACTGACTCTAGGCAAGACAACTATGGAGTCGTGATCCCCAAGTGCCGGACGCCACACATATTGTCAATTCCATTCTCTACAATAGAGATATAAAGCCTAACTCTAAGAAAGACAACTATAGAGTCATGATCCTCAAGTGTCGAACGCCACACATTTGGACAAAACATTGCTCTATGCAGTCTTTTTTTTGTTTTTTTTTTGTTTTTGGATACTCAAATTAAACTAAAAGTGACTCCAGAACCCTATGCTATAACGAAAGGGACCCAAGAACTCAAATTTACGCCCACAATCTAGTAGACATGAATTGTGGAATTTTTATTAAGAGGATGAAAGTGTAAACTTTGAAAAAACACATCAGAAAACCACACTTTCCAAAAAACGTTTCTCATGAACTTAAACTTGCATTAAAATTAGAATCAAGGCATACAAAATTATTTGTTATCCAATTTCAGAGTTTGCAATGTGCGTTATCATGTTCAAGGTTAATGGAATTTCTCTTTTCATGCTTGTTCTTATTCACAAAAAAAATCATTTTTTATTTCATCTCCCCCCAACATAGAATAACATTATCCCTACAATCTTGGATTTGAGTCTCAGCGGCTTGGATGGTGGTTCATGATGATAGCGCATGCCATAGTCTCCCTTCAATCCTGGATTTGAGTCTCAGCAGCTTGGATGGTGGTGAATGGATTTTCCTTATGACTACGACATGTCCTTTTATTTTATTAACCTATAAAAACATAAAAATAAACAAAACAAAATAAACTGATGATACATTGTCTTCTTTTTAGATTTCTGGGTAAGGTATTACTCAGAGATCATGCCACGTGCCATGGATGAATATGGCACTCCACTTGCATACCCATACTTACTCATAAAAGAAGAACAGGTCAACAGTCTATGGTAATTTATTATATTAAATGATTCAAAATGATTAAAAACATGAAAACCATGGGTTTCCTCCCATTCATCTCTTTTGTTTAATATCGTTAGCTCGACTTAAACCCCCCAACTTATCCAATTCCAACTTTAAATATTTTAATGAAACCATCTTTCTCCACCTCAACAAGATTTTGATTAAGTCTTTTTTTAGAATTTTTTTCATGTGAAATCCCATGCTTAACAATGAGTGTGAAAGTCCAAGGAATTTCTATAATGGTTGATTGAGTTTCATTTGGAGTATTTCCTAAGATTTCAAGGTTCATTCTTACATTGTGATATTCTTTATGAAAATGGATGATAATTTAATGGTCTAGGTTTTCATAAATAGAGGGATTCTTGAGTGGGGAAGGAATGATTATAATGTTGAGTTTAGTTTCATTGAATTTTCCCAAAGATGAATGGAAATTTGAATCCAAATTTGTTTCTTCTACAAAACATTTTGAAATAATTTGTTCCTTTTGAAAGTATGATTCATCCCCAAAATTTTCCATTTGAATTTAATGAGTGGGTATGGAATCACTATTCGTTATATCTCCCAATGGTTCAATGATCGGTGATTCTAAAAAATGTTATTGGAGAAATATTCTGAACACTCAATCCATGAAGACAAATTTTCCCCATGTGAATCCAAAAAATTAATTTCCTCCCGATTTAAATAACCTTTAACATTTCCTTGATCTTGTTCAGTTAACCCATATACAAAGTTTAGTTATTTTTTCAATTCATGGGAGGTTTTTGGGATAAAATATTCATCTATCAATGATGAGGAAAGAACATCTTGAGTGGGAACAGGTTCCTCAAAAGTCTTAAAGCTTTTTAATTCTAATCTGAAAGATGAAACTTCTGAATTCATTTTATCCATTTGTTCACACAATTGTTCAAGAATTTTTTCAGGATTAGGGTTGATATATGTTTGTACATCATGAACTTCCTCATTATTTATCTTTTCAATCATTCTTGATAGGTATGGAAATTGATCTTTTAAACATTCAGCATCCCATTGATTGTACATCTCATCTGGTGTGGTGTATTCAATTAATGTTTTGTTAATGAAATTCCCTATGTGAGGTGTTTCCCAATATTGATTTCCGACATGATTATAGAATTTTTTTTATGAAGGGTTATTTTGGAGGATAATCCATTGGAATTGATTGAAAATTGGTTTTGGGATTTTTTTTGGACACATAGAAATAGAAAGGGGAAAAGAGAAGAGAAATTAGGGTGAGAATAGAGAATTTGGGGTGAGAAAAGAAGACGATGGTCTAAGGTACTTACATGGGTCCCCAGAAACGATGCCAAATTTTGGTTGCGCCCAAATTTACCCTACCGGTAAAAGCGGTCATTGATGTACAAGTAGGGATTGAATCCACAGGGACCGAAGAAGAAACCCTGAGACATTAAGATTGGATACGGGATTGGCTATGCAGTGGACAACTTTGGATTGAATTGATTTGAAAAAATATTGATTTAATTTAAATAACAAAACAAATAAAATTACTTGAATTAAAACAACTAATTATGGTGAGTTGATCCCAGGTTGTCTCTTGGGCTTGATTGGATGTTTTTGTTTTTAATTTGATTTTCTGTTCATCGGTTCAAGAGGTATCCATTAAATGAAATAATCCATCAATATCATTCTCTGATTTAATCCATACACAATTTCAAGGCTAATCACTAATTCACATAGAGGGTCAATTAAATTAGCACTCCAAGGAATTGGATCATACTATAATTCAGAATGTGTCGTCTTTAAATTCGGTGAAGACAAAGAATAAGATAAATCAAAGAAAGGAACTCTTAAAATAAAGAACAAATTTTAGAATTTAAGAGCATAAAATAACATTCAATCCAGCCCATGCAACTCCCTAGGATCAACCCATAAAATTTTAGCCCTCCATTGTTGCTATTCTATCAATGGAAGCGGGTAGTTGACTTAAAGAAGCGGGATTGAAGAATAAAAACATTAATCAAAACGAACACTCCACCGTTGTGTGATGAATTCACAAGTGCTGGTGAGAATAAATTCACACTTTGATTCAATGGTATCAACGTGTGAAGAAAGGGAAAATAAAAAGTGAAGAAGAATAATAAATTTTATTAAAATATTAAACGTGAATGAAAAACTTACATTGGAGAAATTGACGATGCCATTACAAAACGAAAGCGGGAAATTACAATTGAAAGAAAAACATGGATTCAAAGAAAAATGTTAGATGATAATTCCTTCACCACCAGATCCTTATATAGACATATTAGGAGTTTTAGAGACACCCCACCACAATAAATTCCATCCCCATTAATTTAGAGAGTCAAATGGAAGGTGAGAAAATTAAGGGATTTTGACGTTTCCAAGTTGACCTGTAAATTTCATCCATATTCGTCCACCATTTTGACATGTGAATTTTTAATTGAAGGAGGTTGAATCATCAGTGGTTGTAGTAGAAAAATATTTTCTTCCATATGTCCTCTATCAGCTGTAAAACTTTTAGGAAATTTGGCTTTGCTGTTTGGAAGTTATGGCGAAATGGTGGGACGGATTTATGCTCATTAATGTCGGGTCCACCATTTAAATCTCATCTTTAGATCCCTTTATCACCATGGAAACTTCAGAATTAGCTCCGGAGACAGTTGAATAAAATGATCCTAATATTTTTATATTTCTACTGTATAAATTTGAGCTTCATTGGGCTTGTTCTGTGGGCCCTACATTTTTTTGATGGGCCTTAGGCCCATTATGCTTTCTCCAGAAAATTTCTGCATTCAGGCGAAAAATTCTCCATCTTACCATAGAATTAATCCATCGGACCTAAAAGATAAAATGTTCCAAACAAAGTGATAAATCATATATAAAAATTTCAAATTCAGCAAATGAATAAAATGTTGTCCAAAAACAAATGAATGATTGAGCCCAAATTTTCATTTTAAACATGAATTTAATTTTAGATGAGAAAGGAAGTTCTATTTATGTAATGCACTAAAAACAATGTTTATGGACATTGGAAAAATGAATATAAAGATATTAACAATTAATATTAGCCACTTTCAGTGACTAATCAGGTCTCTTTTAAATTTAAGACATATTCATAAAACTTACCCATTAATGTTAGTAACAATACTTGTTACCCTCAGGAAATATGGTCAACAAATTGTGGAATGATAATTTAGTTTAAATCCTTATTATTGGGGAATCATAGAATTTATTTCAATCCATATACGTAGATGGGAATTAATGTCATGATCAGGCCCATTAAACCGGTTTCATACATACCCATGCGAATGGAATTAGATCCTACCCTATTGAGTTCCACTTAATAGGATACATCATATATTATAAGTTCATGTGACAAAGACCAATCCTTAAAATTTTACTTCATGTAGTAAATGTGACTAGTATTAAGGTTCCTAGATATGGTTGGTGTGGGACTTACACACAATCAACACTTTTTGGTTGATATTATAAGGAGTTTGTCCCAATGGGATTGGATTGGTATCATAAAGAATGTAGACCTGTAAAGATGAATTCTTGTATAAGTATGGATAGATGAGAATTCTATTGTATGAACTGGAAAGAATATATCCCCTTGGATGGGAGTATGATTTTATTTAGGAATATGGAACAATAGTGAGGGTACTAGGTTGATGATGTTGGGTTTGAATATCTAGGAATAATAATATATATTCCATTAAGGTGTGAATCAAGGCCCACACATTTTGAGGGCCATAAGTTGTGTAATGGGATTTTACCTTGTATCTTAACATCATCGAGTAGTGTTATTTTCATACTGTTTAATTTCATGTGATGTAGGTATTTCTATGTCATAAAAGGTATGCCATCATAAGATTGAGTGGTGATTACTCATATAAGGTTTCCATTTTGGATGGAACTAGGTTTTCAACCTAAGGAGGAGGCCCAAGAAATATATGTGGGGAATTTAGTGATAATGATATGAAATAATTATAGTCCTAGAAGGGAATATAGACACCTTGAGAGATAGGATATGAAAATATATTGAATATGGTTCTCAAGCCTTGAAGGTGAATTCTACATATCTATCTTATAATAGTATTTAGAATCAATGATGTTTTTATGATTTACTTAGAATATTTACCTTTGATGGAAAGGAAGATATGTTCGAGGATCACACCTAGAAAGAAGGACAAATTTTAAATTTTCAAAGTGAAAATTACAAGTCCAATATAGTAATATAGTCTCACATGAGTCATGTTTGGTGTGAGAATCAAGATATAAGGGAGGATTAGGTGTACTGGATGGGAGTAAGGTACTGGATTTGAATTAGAGTAACACATCGGGGATACATTTTTTAAATATACTACCTATCCATTGGGGTAAAAGGGAAAAGATATAGATTAAATTAGGTATATTCCATTTAGGAATAAATTCTAGGAGATTAATAAATTGGGGATAACCCTTTCCAACTTATCCTATTGAATTAAGAAGATATCTATTACGGAATGGGTGGAATTTCTTCGGTTTCTTTCTCCAATAATCCCTCATTTTCCATAGAATTAAAAACTATGATTTTCCTAAGTGTTTTAAACATTTTTATTGACATTATAGACCCTCCTTTTATCAATATAATTCATAATGAAAGAGTGAATAATAAAATTCATTACTTGATTGTGCATGTCGGGTGCCCCTATACGAGGTTTAAATTTTACTTTTTTGGGTTTTTGAATTGGGATAATGAAATCCCTGGTGGTCTTATGGATTTAATGAACGTGATAAAGGAATATAATTCCATAAGTCCCCCATGATGGGGGAGGATATATTTTATGAAGGGTGGATCCCACATACGTGTTCCATGAAAAGGACACTATGAGATGGTATAAGCATGAGGTCACATAAAGGGATCACCAAATTATTATGTGGTGGATATGCCTCTTATCTATTAATGGTGTTTGTATCACACATATCATTTTATGTGGAATGGATCTCAAAGGAATGGATCACACAATCGTATTATATTGGAATGTTTATTCTCTAGTGTTATCATTATTTTCATGGTCTGGGTTTTACCTGAATAATGTGAGTTTTCTCAGCATATAACCCTCCAATTTAAACCCTTTGATTCAAAAAATTATTTATAGGTGTCATCCCCCCCCCCCACTTTTTGAATGTGGTAATTATGTATTTATATAAAACTTAGGTGACATTGTGTGGCCAGACAACTGGACATATGGTGGCTACCTGGAGTTCTATCTATAAGACACATAATAGGGTTGATTATTGTGTCTAAAAAATATTGAAAGATCATATAAAATTGATGTTATGAAGAAAAATAATAATAATAATGTCCCACAACCACATAATAACTTCGTTTAAGATGATAATGTCTCACATCCATGTAATCTCCCCACCCCTAATCTACTAAATGAGTGATGATAATCTGACATGGTTAGGTGTCATCATGGGATTTACTTGGCTTCAATCCCTAATAGATATAGTTTCCCACGTGGTTTTTTGATTTTTAAAAATAAAAATAACCTCTTATATTCGTTATTGATTCTCCCAGTTGATGATTTTGTTGATAACATTGAAAATTTCCATTGTACCTTGATTCAAATCTCTGACTTATTGAGAGTTACTTTCTAAAATAGTAGTCATTAATAGTCTATTTGTTATAATTTCATCCATTTAGAGTTACATAATTTAAAAAATTATCTTTAGATTTTAAATAACACACACATATATATATTTTTTAGATGAATCCTGGATTAATAAAATAATACCAAAAACCCATACAAAAACAAATACCAGTCCAACAAATTGTGTTCGACTTGCATTAACATTCTAAACTAACCTCAATAAAAATTTCCATCAATAATGAGAGTTCTTACATGGCTTGGGGATATAAGAGTTTTCCATTGGGTCTTGTTTAATAGTATTTATGTTACTTATAAAATACATTATCAGTGTAGATCATGGTTGTCTCCAAATGTGATTCTCTCAAGAACACTTCTCCTTTTTTTATTTATTATACAACATCAAAAAAATTATAAAACTACAAAAACAAAATATAAGAGTTAGGAACCAACTCCAAGGATTATCCCAATCTTCCTCCAGCTTATTTTAAAACTTCCACTTTATCTACACCTATAATCGTACAACCAAATATGCATGATCATCCTTACTGGTCATTTTATGTAAACACATTGTACAAATATAGACCTCTAATGGAGTACATCGCACTGTATCCAATGTTTAGGATATAAAAACACCTTAATCGAGTGAGATTATATCACTATCCTCAATTGGTTGAAAACAAATCACAACCCTCAATAGAAAACTATTCCCATCATATACCAATACTAGAGGGAAGGTAGAGAAAATATATTTTCAAGGAAATACATAAAAGAATAGGAAACCAAGATAAAAGTAACATTCACTAACCAAAACATTAGTCCCCCTTCAGTTCCTAGAATTTAAGAAAAACATGAAAAGTTTAGAAGAATCATTAGAACAATGGGATTCTTATTGGGAATAAATCATTAATTTATCCACTTGTTTCCCTAATAGTAGCATATCATATATGAGATAATTAACAAAAAAAATTAATTAGAAAATAATATAATACATAATTATATAAAAAGTGATAAAAGTAAAACTAATTACTATTAGAAAAAATTCTTAAGGCCACAGTTCTATTTGCATGTTCAGAAAAACCATGGTTGTAGGAAACCTGTAGACACCAAGATATGTGGAATATGGTTGTAGGTTATGATTGAATGACCAATGGCCATGTGAATTGTGTCCCATTGAAGTAGTTTTTCTTTATACAAAGGAATCCTATCCTATGGTGATAATTCATTGTGGGAAACACTACGTGGAATGGTAAAACCATGGGAAGAATATGGGATGAGAGAAGAATTATCTTAGGAGTGGGATACATCCATGGAAAAGAATGACCTTGGTTATAGGTCTACCCAATAGGGGCCTACCACTAAGTGCTAGGTTTATTATGGCTATAGGGATTCCCCAGGGGGAACTAACACCACATTCCTTGATTCCCATGGTCACCATCCATCCATTTGGCTGGGGTTATTATAGCCATGGTCCCAGATGTATATGGAAATTGGGTATCCTCAAGTGGACTTATATACCTATTTCAAGTTACTTGTGTCCATATATCTTCCATGTGGGGAACTTTTACCATAATAAATTTTACTCATGGTTTTTGGTCATTTATATGTGGTCTCATAACCATGGTCCTAGATTCCTACAACTGTAGGACTTCCCCTTGTGAGGATTATTTCAAGAGGCAAATTTTCATGTGTCTATAAACCTTCCATGTAGGGGCATATTAACCTAATTCAGCTGGATCGTGTTCGTAGGGTATCCATGAGGTCCCATAGAATTTTATTGTTTAAATATATAAAATTTATAATATTATATATTTCCCTCTATATATTGATATATATATATATATTAAAAAATGGTTGTTGTAAGGAAGTAGAAATCTTGTTTGACTAGATATTAAGTCATGAGATCTAATCCTACTAAAAATTTTAGTATATTTTACATTAGTAATAGACATGGGTTCCTCCCATGTCCATAGGACATATATTTAGGATATACACCCATAGATACAGGTCATATCACTATGGGTATTTCAAATGGTTATATTTTTGGTTGGCTACTGCTACACCATCTATAGCCATGGGCCATTCCCATGGGCATAACCATTGATGGATACTTAAATTCCATCAATATACAAAAAAAATTACCATTTACAAAGTCATTGGATGCTACCACACCTTTTATGGTCACATTATATACCAATATTCAGTTGTTATAGGTTCTATAGTGATGAATATAGTATCCATGAGTGGTATTCCCTTGGTCATTGTCAATAACTACATGCATTGGACCCATGACCATGGTTTTCACCTATGGTTGTTGCCTTTTTTCGAGTAGTGAATCACACATAAGGTAATTTATTAGGAACCATTATTATAGTAGTAAAGGTTTTAATTAATAAGAAACTCATTTTATCTTCTACTAGCTTATTCAAATTTCATTCATTTTCTATGTAGGTGAGAATCAATGAACATAATCTCAAATATCTTCCCTTTAAGATATGCTTCTATATTTATATCATTTCATTGAGTAATTCTTGATTTAGTTAGCTTCTTTTTATAAATATTTCTTTTTTGGTTTCCCAGGTCTATGCATCTAATCCATATGAAAAGGAATGTACATAAATGGTGAAGGTCCCTATTCTTCTTCCTTAACTAGATCATCAAATTTATCCCAAGGTAAACACTTAAGAAATATAAAAATGTAATAGTTTATTCTTATAAATAATCCCATTAAATATTATATATTTAGATGGTATTTGAGTAATTATTATAATGGTATTTACCTACACATTAAAAACAATTAGATCAAAGTATGGTTATAGAAATTAAATATAGAAAATTAATAAATTCCATGAAATAATTCAATTAACCAATTCTCACTATAAAATATAAAATAAAAAAGTATTTGAAATGTAATACTTTCCCTTATATTAAAAAAATGTTGAAAATTTGTCAAATTAATTACATAAAATAAATGATAGAAAATGAATGTTATCATTCAGTGTGACAAAAAAATACCCCAATTTCTAAATCAAATATTTTCTAACCTGATTGGAGTAGAGGAATGAGAAGAAGAATATAAGGGTAATGGAAAACTTACCTCAGTATTCACTCTTCCATGGAAGTAGAAAATGAAAGAGAAAGGGAAGCATGAGATTCTCTTTTAGGTATCAAACATGTGCATGATAGAGGAAGATAATGATCAACCCATTTTAATATATTTAAAATTATAATAATAATATAAAAAAATATTAAAAAAATACCAAAAAAACATAATCAATGAAAAAAACAATAATAGAAGAAATAAATACTTTAATTAAGAAACTCAAGAAAACCCCAAACACTTTGATATAATCATATGATTAAATAAAATATTTTATATATACCTATAAGAATAAAATAATTAAATTATAATAAGTCATATGAAGTGTAGATCTATGGAAGAAAATTATTGAAAATTTTAACAATTACATAGTTATTGGGCATGATTTTATTAACAATGATCTTTAACCCTAAAGAGCACACTCCCCCCATTTAGACATCTTAATATGATTACAATACATGGTGAGAAATACTAAAATTTCTCCAAAATAATTATTTTTTATCAAAAAATTTAATTTATAATTTTTATATATATTTATACTGAAAATTAAGATGTTATAATTCTTCCTACAATACATCTTTTCTCCCTCATAAATCCATCCAGAAAACCGTTTGAGGAAAAATAAATTTTTTATCCTCATCTATTTACTTATCATATATATTATATATTCATAAGTAACATCAATTATGAAAATCCTCACCTCTCACTTAGATTAATCCAATAAATTTCATTTAGAAATTGTATATTCCTCATATATGGGTTCTTCCCATAATGGAGTCTAGTTTAATTCTTTAATCGTATTGAAAAGTAAATTACCAATATAAATTTAAGTTTTAATTAAAAAAAATTATTTGATCAAATAAATTATTAAATAAATACATTGGTAATTTTAACACCTTTAGATACACTATATTAAAAAATAAGAAAAAGATTCATTGAAATAATCTTGTTGAAGAAAAATCTATTCAATAAAAAATATATTTTATCTTTCAGAGTAATTTAATAAACATAATAAATACTTTCCCCCTCAAAGGGAAATTTGAATCTAATTTCTACCTCAATTATACTATAAGGGTAATGCCCTATAATATGAATCTTTTATTTGATAAAAATAAAATTATGACCACCCTAGGAGTAGTTGTTGTATCATTTCTTTATTAACCCATTGTGTTACAAGAGGAGGCGTGTAATCTAGTTATGTTGAATCTTCCCATTAGAGTAATGAATATATAGAATCAGTTCTCAATTACCTTGGTATCTCTATCTATGAAAATATTATATAGTTATTTACTTATATTTTTTCTACTCATATAGAATAGGCTGAAGGTGCATGTGGGATTTCACCATCTAGTAAACTAGACTCACTAGATGCTAAAGTTTTGGTCATCCCATAACTTCAATATCAAGTATACCTATTTTTATTTGGTCTTATTAATTTTTTTGTGATTCTAAATGATTATTTTTAGGATAGAGATAATTATGGCTGGTGGGGATCATGGTATAGGAATAAAAACAAACAAGTTTTGTTAAATATTGTAGAGAATGTTGGGTGTTGTGTGGTGGATTCAACAGAAGCTCTAGACACTCCCTCAAATTATGGGTTAAAGGATTCATCAGATGGTAAATAGGAGATATATATAAAATTCCATATTAATTATAATATATGACTAAAAAAAGGGAATAAATAATTTTATGCATCTAGAGAATTTTTAGTATCTTCTATAGAGAAAATAAAGGGGATTTATTATTCTATCAAGGGTATAAGACCAAGGTTCAACAAAAATTATTTCACCCTACCAAAACCCATTATTTCAAGGATTGTAAAGAATTTTATTTACTTAAAGTTGATTGAAATTTTGATCTTAGAGGTGACTTAGCATGATCTCATCTCCAAAGGGTTGGGAGAGCCATTTTACAGTTAGAAAACATGGGATATCCTCCCCACCCATTTCTCATGTAAAATGAAATATTTGAATAAAAATTGGTAAAGGCCTTAAATATGGAAATAAATGAGGTGAATAAATTTGAAATCAATTTTCACCCAGATTATAATTCCATGATGAGGTGGAAGAAGTATTCACAAGTCCATGATAAAATCACCATCCTTTGGTTTTTCTCACATATGTACTATCAATTTCACAAGTAAGATTTTATTATGTTTCCTCTTTAATAATTTATTAAAGTCTCAAAAAACATCTTTAAATCCAATGAAAAAATATTATTAATACATCATACCCCATATTTGAATGACCTGGCAGGTGAATATTGGTATATCCCATGATTGGTCACTAGTAATGATGGTTGATTCTGTGTTTTTGTTTAGATATTTTATAATTTAGTTATGTGTTATAGTTTTTGGTTTAGAATCATAATGCTTATCAATTAGATGTAATAATTTTTACTATAGTTTTTCCATTATGAGGATTTGTTGGAGGATATTGGTATTTTGGGTTATCTTATTATGATATTAGACCATTTTGGACTATTATAATATTAATCATGGGAATTTATTTCTTTTTTTCAACATTTTGGTAAAAACTATTCCATGAAATCTTAGTATTTTGGATGGTTTTAGTGATTGCGATGAAGATTTCATATCCTATGATTTTTTTCTGGATTACCACTAAAACCTTAAAAGTGGAAATTTTAATAATAAAAATATTGAATTTTAAAGAAGTAAGATAACCATTATATAATATTAAGTTTCCATCATATAACAATAACATAATAAACCCCCAAAAAGACATTTTGGGAGACCCCGTGTGCCAATTTTGATCATGGAAAAGACATTCCATTAGTTTAATCAATAGTTAATGGTTTAACTCATCACATTATTTATAATTTTATATATTTTGAAGATCAAATAGATATGTGAAACAAAGTTTAAGGATTTTTATGTTGAATTCCTATTTTAAACATATTTCAGTGTCTCATAATCATCTAGGGGAATTATATTAGCTTAAATATTATTTCAAGGGTAAAAGTAGGATGTAAATATGCGTTTTTTAATGAATTTGGGTTTCTTATACTATGTCTCAACATCAAAAAATTATTAATATCCTCTTGAGAAATTATTACAAAAATACAATTACTGTGAACATCTATAAATCATGCGCCAAACCATTTAAAGGAAGTGTTTCTATTTTTAAAACCTATGTAGTTAGGGTGAATAGTTTAGAATCCATGCACAAAAACCATAATAAAATATTACTTCAGTTTCTGATCATTACATAGATTCTAAAACCATGAAACTAACCATCCCAAACTAAACAAAAATAATGTTACTGTCAAAAATTTCTGGTTGATGCCAAATTTTATAACTAACACACCAAACTCCCATGATATCTTTAAAACCTTTAAACCACCAAATTATTGAATTATTGAACCTTTAGATTAATATCTAATCTTTTATTTCCTAATCTTACACCTCGTTTTTCATTTCATCGTATAATTCAACTTAAACTCTATAAATCAATTCAAACTTCCATAATTTGCATCTAATTCTCATCAAACAATACATTAATCTTACTTTCAAGGAAATTTACACATGGTTTAATCATTTTATATCTTTGTAGGCTCATAAAGAAAATAAATCACATACTTCAATACCATATAGATTCACCCATGAATACTAAATCCATACTAAACTTATCACATTACACTAAAATCATTACATTCTAAAATATATACAGACACACACAAACACAAACATATATATATATAACTACACACTTGATAATAAAAACAAAAATTCATGGGATCTAATTACACATAAAATCTATTATTTTTTATATTAAAAACTTATTAATAAATTTCACTACATTCCATGTAAACATACAAAAACAAATCTAATTTTAAAAAAAACTATTTTATCAAACTAATAAGTTGGAAACTAATTCCTATAGAATAATTTCATGTGAATACATTTTTAAAATTATGAAATAAAAAATTAATTTTAAATTGATTCATGGAAAAATATATACCATGAAGGTTTCAATGAGAACAACAGATGTGATTTGAGCCTGTTCTCAGTTAGATTTTCGTCAACTTATTCGAGAATTTCCAAAACAACTAGATAAATGTACACTAAAACATCTAAATATGGGATATTTTTAAATATTATTTTTATTTAATCTATATAAGAAAATAATTACCATACATATAGTTCATTATTTCTTATAGAATTAGTATAACAATTTTTATCATAAAAAAATTTCTTTAGATGAATCTTGTGTACATTACCTCTTGTAGTGATCCACATTTGTTCTGTGAAACATCATTCATCATTGTAGAATCATCTGAGTTCTATCATGGATGCATTTAACACATGATCCCATTCTATTTTGTTTATATCATAATCATTCAAGGAGAGAAGGAATATCTTTGATGGAGGAGGATAATTTCTTTGTGTTCTTCAACGAATTTTAGAAAGGGTCTATCTTGGGACTGAGAGAATCCTCTCTTCACCAAATTGTGCACAATGATTTTAAAGTGAATTGTGTTTCAAAAAATTTCATAACTTATGTTAAATAGATATAGGGTTTAATATATTAATTTAAAATGGATATTATTATTTTCTTAATCCACTATGAACACCATGTCTAAATAATAATAGAATTATTAATATATAATTGACATGAAAAAAAATCATCGATAAATTAAATGTTATTTACATAAATAAATAAATTAAAATTTATTCAAGTAAAATTTAATATAATATTTCTCCTCAGAATATTAAACTCGAACCAATAGTCCTCCTCAATATTTAATAGACCTTGAATAATTAATATTTATTTAATTAATTATATATCAATGTGTTATTTTTTCAGTAAATAAATAAGTATTATATTTACAAAACAAGTGAATAAATATTTATCAAATTTTCTCATAACCAAATAAAAAAATATTGTTTACCATGAGAATAAAAATGAATAAAAAAATATTAAATATTCACATAATTAAATATATATTTACTTGGTGAATGTCTAATTATTAAATATTGAAATCAAATATATATTATTTCTAATAACCAGTGACTGAATATTTTTTATGAAAATAACAATAATAATTATGAGAACATGTATGAGAATAATAGATATCCCACACATTAAATTCATATAGAATTTTTCTGAGGTTCTAAATATACATTATATGCAACCCTCTAGGCTTTTTTCTTATTGGAATTGGTCTAGATAAATAAAGTCCATGGTTAGTATCTTGTAACACATCAAGGATACCATAGAGAAATAATTTAATTTTAGAACAATATATAACCTGCAATGAGCATACACTATTCAATATAATATATTTATCACAATATATCTAATAAAAAGATTTTATATATGTTTTATCAACCTCTATACTTGATGTATCATTATTTGAATTTATAAAATGGTTTTGATAATAGAACACCATGGGCATGGAAAAAATTAAGAAATTCTATTCTCATAAAAGGTCATGAGATATCAACTTTTATTAAGGATCAGGATAGACAAACCCTTTATTGAATTGTTAATTAACACAATATCACTTATGACTCACCTTATATACCCAAGTTCCAATGAAATCATAAAATCATAATTTTTTTAGTAAATAAATGTACATGACTCAATATATAGATTAATATTAATCATAAAAAATAAGGATCACTATACATATCTACAGATTTCTTTAAGTAGGGACATGTTGTCATGATCTCTTAATTTAAGGATTTACAAGGGCGTACCCCATGAGAACATGTCTCACTGTCCTTTGAGTCTCCACCCCAAATATTCTAAATCATTTGTTTCCCATAAAATGATATCATCTAGCTGTATAACATATATTTTAGACTATTGTCATGAAAATTCAAGGTTCCCATCATAGTGGGGAGTTTGTGTGACCATTCTATTTGATATTTACCTTTAGAAAATTATCATATAATATGGAAAATAGTATAGAAATTATGATTTGATAATAACATTATTAATATTTAAAACAATTAATATAGGTAATCATAAATTAGATAGAAATTAGTTCTAAGGAACCAACACCAACAGACTCTCACTTTCACTAGATCCAACTACAAACAACCCTCAGTCTACTAGGTCTCACATGGTATTCATGTGTCTATTTATATAAGTCTTTATTAAATGGGCCTTTCATGTTTTCCTCTATAGAAACTCTAATCCCCAAGACCTCACTTATCTAAGAAATCCATTAAGATGCAATAATAATGGATTATGTGCTTCATAATTATGTGTCCATGTCCCTATTTAGAGAACCACAACTAAATTATTATCACAATACACAATGATATCAAATTTATTTCTAAGAGTCACTTCAAGATTCAAGAGTTTGTTTTGAATCCAAACCAATATTTTGGCTACATCAAAAGTGATAATATAATCAGATTACTCTATATAATTGGTGACCACAAGTTTCTTTGAACTCTTCCAACTCACAAATCATCTCTTTGGAATAAATATATATCCTAGATATGACATAAAATCATTCTCTTATATTTAAAAACTACCAAAAAATATTTCCTCTAATTTCAATCTCAACTTCTCCTCCATATACCAGGAACAAATCCTTTGTACACCTTAGATACGTAAGTATTACCTTAACATCATACCAATGTAATTATCTTAGTTTATCTTGATATATACTTACTCTAATTTAGGCATAGGTAACATCAATCCTAATATATAACATTTCATACATGATTGATCCTACCCTAGAATACTATGGGATCTTACTCATTTTCTCTCTCCTATTCAGTCTAAGGAAACATTTTCTAGGATATATTTATACCATGTGACACTATAAATAATCTCGTATTATATTATTTCATACAATATTTATTATATGTTGAATATATATACCTTTAAATGGTCCCACAATCCTTTTTTATATATCATAAATGATCTTTATTCCATGGATATATGTTGCTTCACCTAAGTCCTTAATAGAGAAACACTTGTTTAACCTGTCCTTAACTGATTGTAAGGTTGGTATATCATTTCCATCAAATATTATTTCATCGATATATACTAAAAGTAATATAACCACACTCCTGTTAAATGGCTTTCAAACACATGAAACATATTCATTCTTTGTCAAAACATAATCTTTTATGGATACATTGAGTTTCATATTCCCTAACCTAGATATTTACTTCAACGTGTATATATATATATGTATTATATGTTTGGGGGTACAATTACATTAAAACACACACACACCACACATAGAGGAAAGAACAATAGGCCATCTCCCCCCTAAGAATAGCCCACCCATTAAAACATATTTATTAAATACATGGCACATAGGCTCGGTGGGCATGAATCCCATTGCATTGCCTGAAATACCAGTGCAGTGGCATGCCTACATCATATTGTCTATGTCACCAGACCTATGTCATGTTTGTATCATCATTTGTTTCATTTCCTGTTTCACCACCTACATAGTACTAAATGGTACCTATACCCAATAGTGCCGGATCCCAGGACCTCCTGGATGCTAAGAAGGAGCCTTTACAACTTGCATACAGGCTCATTGGATGCTTCAATTTTTAAATATAACACTAGAACATTTAATTATTATTTTAATTTTTTAGATATGTAAACCCTTTAGGTTGTGTCATATAGACATATTCTTAAAGGTTCTAATTATAGAAAGATATTTCTACTTCCTTCTGCTGAATCTCATAGTTATGGATGTTTTCTATGGAAAATAGAATTATAATGAATTTAAAAATAGAAACTAGAGGAAAGGATTTTTCTTAGTCAATTTCTTGAAATTATTTATACCCATTAGAGACAATACTTTATTAATAGGTATTTACTTTTCCTTCAATATTCATTTTTTGCTTGAATACACATTTACATCCAATAAGCTTTACATCGACTAGAATATTAACCCTAACCATAACTTGGTTCTAATATATGGAATCCAAATCATAATTTTGAGCTCCATACCATCTTAAAGCTATTTATTTCTCTACTTCCTCTTTATATGAAATATGATCATTATTTTTAGACAATAATGGTTCACCATCCCTAGTGACTAAAAAAACACATCCCACTAATTATATATCTTTTTTACTAAAATTAAGTAGCACATGTTTTTCAAAAACAAAAAAAACTATTATGGGGACCTTTTTAATGTTTCACTACACAAAATATTGTGTATCATGAGAATAAATTCATTGAAGTTGATGTTGATAACACTATCCTTCTTAAGGATATTCTCCCTCTAAAAAATATGGAATTTTTTGCAATGGTTACCTTCTTATCTGAGGGGTTGTATAGATAATATCATCTATTTTAGTTGGGATACCCTATAAAGATCCACTTTGTGCCTAGGGATGCCATTTTATTACCATCGGTGGGATTAATAAATGTATCACATCCAAAACACTGATGTTTTACAACAAATATTTTCTTCCATACATTAACACATATGGTATTATATTTTACTCTTTAGTTAGAACCTAGTTTAGTGCGTATTCTGAAATGTGTAATTAATTTACCCAAAACGATAATGGTATATATGCATAAATGATCATTGACATAAATTTATTATGAATGATAAGGCTCCTCGTTTCACTTTTACAAATCTACTATGTTGTATGAGGTGGAGTGAGTTTTTATAAAATCCCATAATCCCAAATAAAGTCAATAAAATTTTGGAAAATATATTCACCCCCATGATCAGATCAAAGAATATTTATCTTCTCAACAAGTCAATTCTCTAATTTATTCTTGAAATATTTGAATTTATCAATGTTTTCAAACATATTTCTCATGATATAGACATACCTATATCTATTTAAATCATTAGTAAATGTAATGAAGTAAGAATACACACCTATAAAATATTTTGGAAAAAGTCTACACACATAGTGAGTATTAATTCTAGAATCTTTCTATCCCTTTCAAATTGCCCACCAAATGGTGGATTATTCATTTTTTCATGTAAAAAATAATGATATATTTTATGTTTTTTTAACTCAAAATATTCTAAATAACCATCATGATATAAATTTTTCAGAATATTTTTATTTATATGACCAAGATGATTATGAAATAGTTGTGTGTAAAATAACTTATACGAACCTACTTTTTTATTTATTTCCATTACATGGTATTTTAAATTTAATATTTAATTATTATAATTTAAATTTTTCATATCATAATATATATATATATATTATAAAAATTAGTTTTTACTTTTGAAGAAAATAACAAAAACATTTTTATCTTGGTAGGATATAGAGATTATTCAATTGGAATCATTTGGAACATAATAATAATATTTTAATATAAAAATCATCTCAGTTGAAAATATGAGGTAGTAGCATCCTATAGAAAAGTAGCAAGTCATGATGCATTTTTTGTTAAAAGATTCACCCCATCTATGTAGGTCTCTCATAATTTACTTGAAACATGTATTTGAATATAAATGTGAGCACAAAAATCTGTATCTGAAACACAATGTGTAAATGTTGAAAGATTTAACTAAGTAACAAGCATTCCATGGTCTTCCCCTTGCTTCATTAACTAGGTGTAGTTATTCTTCTAGTGGCCTAGCTTTTCACATGAAAAAAATACTGTATATTTTTCTTTCCCATGTCTTTGGATCTTCATTTTCTTGGAAAAAAGGTTTTTGTAATCCTTAATGAGTCTTGGGAACCTTTTTCCTATCCTTCATTTTCTTATTCACCATATGAACAGCTGGATTTTCCTGGCCCATGTCTTTATCAACATGGATAATCAAGGATTTATAAATTGTTATTCTCACTTTTACTCATGTTATAATTTATAATTAAATATGATAATCTCTTAGGTAGGGAGGTTAAAATGATATATGGGTGCATCTAATCAAGGCTCATAAACCCCAAGATTAATATGGGATTGATGTAGCCAATCATCTGGACTATATGAGGTATATCTAGCATTTAATCTCCACAATTTTAGGAGAACAATGCACTAGAAATATCATTTCTATATTATCTCACCCTCTCTTGAAAATAACCATGAATGTGAGACAGGATGTTATACACATCCATAACCTTGAGTTGATTTAGAAGAACATTGTACAAGGATGGTATCATCAAACATTGGGAATATATAGCATCATCTAAATGTTTTATAGAATGGGAGAGTCTCTCCTCATTATCCTCTTTTACTAGTACCTCGGGAGTGTGGTTTTCCAATACATATACTGTATATTCATGGTGAAGTATAATGTTAAAGTTCCTATACCATTCTGTGAAATTTTAGTCCATGAAAAGGTTATCCTTAAATAATATATATCATAGTGATATTTCTTAATCCACGTGGCGTAAAATTTCTATAATAAATAATACTATAATTATAGAACATTTTATGGGTTACTAAATTTTATAATAAATATTTAATTTATTAATCTTAGCATATTTTATTGGAACCCAAAATCCCCCATTATTGGTTTTATAAAATCATATATTATGGATATTTCTACAGAAAGGATCCATATATATCATATCATAACCCATTGGAGGTCTTGGTTAGTTAAATGAAGTTATTTTGGTAGTTTTAACTTCCCAAATACTTGAACTCATGGACCCTAGATCAATTTATTGGACTCCCTAACCCTAAAATCCTATGATCATATTTCCTCAACACTTTACCCACAAATGAACACCAAATAAAGAAAAATCTACTACTGTTAATGTAAAATTGGTTAAGTCAACCCAAAACATTCTTTGAAACTCCCCTTTAAATTTTAGTTTCCTATAAAGAGATTTATCAATAGCTATAACATATTGTCTCTATTATAAATTAGGTAATATAATGTTATACTAATGTCATATTTTATTTGAGTGATTTTTTATATTTTTGTGTATACTTCCCATTTTATCTTATTACATTCAAGTTAATATTAAGTGGATTTAACATAAGTGATTAACCATGAATAGATTATGTTAACACATATTTTAATTTTAATTTAATTTTGTAACACCCCTAATATTTCATATTAAGTTATTTTCTTTAATGTAATTCAATAGCTTGCGCTGCATGCAACACCGAGTTCGAGCGCACCACGACTAATCAAACTAGTCGTTCAAAAAGCAGTTATGAATAGTATTAACTGAATTTTGAAAATTATATACTCCATATAATTTTAGAATCCATATTATGTGTTTTTTAGAAATAATATAAGAAAAAAATCATTTCTTTATATAAAAGAAGTATTTAAAAAATACAATTTTACCACCTTTTAATGGAAACCCCATTTTAAAACCAGTATTTGACACTTTTAAATATTTAGTTTAATTAAATTAAATTTTTCTTTAGAATCGGGACATAAAAATTTATTTTTGATAAATTTTTGGTACTTTTCTGATAACATTCATATTTTGATGAATAAGGAAAAATACTAAATTTAAATTGAAAACCACTTTTTTAATTGAAATAATTCATACAGTTATATTATGAATTTGAATGGTTTGGTAGTATAATCAGATTATATATTTATCATTTAATACAATTTAGGTCATTTTAAGTAATTTTAAATTAAAATTTGACAAAAACATATGTCAATATTTTGATAGTTTTTACTTCTTAAAAACCCGCCTTTTGGTTTTGGAAATAGGAATTAATTTTAAATTAATTAATTAAAATTATATGTTTTTAATTTTGTCAAATATAATTCATTTTTGAATTTGGAATATCAAAATTATCTTGTTGTGAATTGTTTTTATTTTTCTGAAAACATTCAATTTTTGATGAATAGTGAAAAACAATGTGTTACTGTTTAAAAAACAACATTTTTTAAATAAATATTTATTTTATTTATATAAGTAAATATAGATATATAATTCCTATATTAGCTCAATGTGATTCATTAGAGTCATTTTTATAATAAAATTATATTTATAAAATTTTATTGAACTTCTTACCGCCTTTTACCCACCTTCTAAAAGCATTTAAAAATTTGCATAAAACTTAATTTTACCGCTTCTGTGAGTTGAATTTAAAAATTTGGATATAAATGTTTGACAACAGTATGTAAAATATGGTTCAATAAGATGAAAATAATTTTTGGTGAATAGTAACTTTTGAATTTTATTTACCACGGTTAAAAGTAAATAGGGAAGTTAATGGTAAAAATGATATTATCATTACACTAACACAAGTCCTGATTCTATTGGAAAATTATAATTCGACCAAAAAAACATTAGGAATAAAATATGATCCTTTTGGTTCACTTGGATTAGATTAGGACATTTATTATTATTTTATTTAAATAAGAATTAAAAGTGTAAAATTCAATGTTTAATAACCAAACCATTTTTTATATAGGGTACTAAATAAGATAAATTAGAATATTAATGTTTATTAGAAATATAAAAATATTTACAACATAATTATATTTTATTTATAAATTTTAGACATTAAATATGTAAATATATTTATGACACAATGAAGATGTAGTAAATACCTTATTAATGAATGATTAAAATAATTGATATTATAAATATCCAAAAAATGTAATTTGAGACTTTTGATGAATTAAACTAATTTTATAGGTTAATATAACATTTTAGGGTTTATTAAATAATTTTTTTCAAAGTAATCATGTTGTTATGATTTTCAGAAAAACCAAATACTAAATAATGTCAAAATTTACCTAAATGAGTTTTTTTTAAAAATACTATATTATTGGTTGATATAATATTCCTAAAAATCCAAGGTTCGACCAAAGGGATTAAATAATATTATATATTTCATTAATTAACCACTTTATATTCTCTTGGATATTTAGAGTAATTTTGTTAACAATATAGTGTAAGAATACAAGAAGACACGGTAAAAGTTAACAATTTAACTAAAGTTAAATCTAAAAGATAAGGTTAATATGGTGACCTAAACTTGTCTAAAACCTATTGGTTGAGATTATTTCTACACATACCCACATTATCTTATAAATAAATCAATTTTGATCCATTAGAAACCGAAAATGATTTATAAAAAATTAATATTTCATGGTTTTCCTAAACTGGCCCTCACCTATCTTATAAAAGGGTACTTCCCCTTATCTCAAAATAACACATCCAAAGCCATTTGGATCGGCCAAAACCTTCCCAAATATCCTCCCAACATTCCTAATATTATCCTAGAGTCCTTAATTTGACCAGAAATACAATTGAAGGATACATTTTGATCAATTTAAAAGGAAACACCCGGAGAGGACGTAATAGTTTCACCACCCTCTTTCAAGTTCTTTTCTTCTTCCACTTCCTCTTTATTTGTTGTTTCCCATACCAAAATAATAATTCTGGTACCTCCTACACACTATGATGTTATTATAAATATTTTACAACCATATTCATTGTTCTACCCATCCTATAAATGACTATGTCACCATACGTGTGTATGTACGGCTTAATGTCTCCCTGTCGTGGTGTAGTTTGTTATTCCAAAACATCACTATTTGGATGGGTATAATAATGAGTATAACTGATTTAAATAATAAATATAACATGTAAATAATTTTTTATATATGACATACCATCCAATTATATACTATTTTACCATCAAAAGAATGATATTATTGCTTGTACGTACGTACGGCTTACCGTCTCCACGAATGCGATGAGATTCATTACCCATCATAATCATTAAAGAATAATTTTAATTTTATGATTAAAAATAATTTTTAATTACTTAATATCATTCTGGATATGAATCAAATATATACTATACATAACAAACATGACTTACGTAACAAAGCATATAAAGGAAAACGAATCAATTAACAACCAAAACAATGATACTACTGAAATATCATTAACAAATATATATTATAAGATCATATATGATATCATATTTATGTATTTGGTTCTTTTATAATTTAATAACAATTATTTCAGCATTATAAAGGAGGTCAAACTACCCTATACTAAGGAAAAGTACAAGGTAAAGGGCTTCTTATCTTACATTTAATTTTGTGAGATTTCCATTGTTCACCACTTATTTATTGCATGTGGTGTATTGTGTACTGCCAATTGATATATATTATCATGATTCTATTTATATTCATGGTATTCTTGTGAATAATTTTGTGGTTATTATATTTTGGTCTTACGACTCGATTGATTACAACAATGTAAGAGGTTTTCATCTCACTTCTTATTCCCATGAGATTCGTGCTATATCGCCACTATTTCCTTTTGTGTGGTGTATATACTATCAATGATGGTATTATTTGTGTAATATAACTTAATTTATCTGTATTTAGATCTTAGTTTTATGATACTTATTTCATGGGGTGTGTGTTTCTTAAGTTACGAAATCGGTAAAAGAATCTCATATTTCAATTTCCACTCATTGGGCTATATGCATACTTCATTGATTATATTACTCCAAGATTATGTGTAGAATCACTATTTATTATTTATGTAGTAATATCCACTACCCTTTATGTGGATATACCTTTGATACACATAATCACTCCATTGATAAATTCACATTCTATTGATATGAACTTTTTACGGGTAATCTTAACTCCATTTCCATTCACTGAGTTAAACATCAAAGTCATTGGTTTTGTTTTTACAATAATATGTGTGAATGTAAACTGACATACTTACAATGAATAACCAATTATGTTGAGTGTATTTATATTTTTCACACATAATTATTTCATTTATTTATCCTTAATCTAAGGATACGGTCTTTATAAGGTATTTTGTCTTGATTTACATTCCTTTGATACCTCTTTGTCGTTATGCACCAATTCACTTTAATATGGTGTATATACTGGCCTTTGATATATTATATCATGAATTCCTTTGTTCTCATGATATTATAATGTTTTGATTAATTTTATTCTTCAATTACTTGTATTCAAGTGTCTCTTATTTGGTTAGAAACTCTTTAACTAAAATATTGTTTTAAATGTTTTAAATCTTGATTCTTCTAAATCTTTCTCATTAATGTCCATTTTTTAAAAATGGTTTTATGTATTTATTATATGGACATGAATGTTTTGAAATCAAAATTCCATTTAAAACTTTCAAAGTGTTATGGACACTTTGATTCAAAAATCTATTTTAAACGACTTATTTAATAAATAGTGTGACATCTAAATGTTTTCAAGAAAAATGGGATATTTCCCTCAAATAGTTTTAATGACTATGTTCATCTATGTCAATATCCTTTAGTGTATTTTATTCTTTATTGTGGTTGATTTATTATAATACAATATTCTATATTGTATTGAATGAGTTATTTTTTACTTTTGATGTGCTATTTTTATGTCATTCATGGTTTGTGGTTAAAATATTGACATTTCATATGCTAGTTTTAATAAGAATGTTTAGATTATGTTTCGACCTTTTCATATAAGGAATTAATTGGGCTTAGTAAGTGACGGGTGGAGCCCAATATAGCTTCTCGATGCATCGGTATGTCTCATGAGATAAATAAGTGTCTTGGCACAAGGCCTTGACAAAAGCTTATTTGTAGTCTTGTCACAAGGCTCTGACTATGTGATTATGAAGTCTAGAATTATGCATTCCATCATTATGATATTTTCTATAGATATTACATTTGATTATTTGAATAGTAGAAAATCTATGTGAATATGTAAATGGAATTATTTGATTTATCTTTTCCATATTATTCTGAAGTTTACGTTTAAAAGGCTTGTGTTCAAGTCTTATACATTTCCTTAAATGTTTATAATTTTTTATGACAGTTTCCACTATATTATTATCCTTAATGAGCATCTTTTCTCACCCCTTTCTTATGTTTTATTTTTTCCAGGATGCAAAGAAGTATATTACGATTAACCTGCAGAAATAGGCTATGGGATATAAGAGTTTTCAAAGGGGGACACAATGGTTTTTTAATTTCATAATGTAATGTAGAACTTATGTATGTATCCAGTACATCCAAGGCTACTAAACTGATCAGTATTTTGGGACATGATTCTCTGTATCATGCCAATGTTATGTAATAATGCACTGATTCTGGGTAACTAGGGTTGGGTCATTACAGTTAGCATCAGAGGATGTTTATTACAAACCTTGGAAGCAATATTTAGAAAAAAACTCATATTAGAAAACACTCCCATAAGATAGGCATTAAGGATTAGTCTATAAGAACATCCAAAAAATTTGGTAATGTAAATATTATGTGGGTTTTCCAATCAATACATTCATATCTAGATACAAGCAGGTAGAGTCAGATCTGGAACCGATATACCTAGGAGTGAAAACACTGACAAAGAGTTTTGAGCTTGACCTGGGGTATCCTAATACATGACAACGAGCCATGTTTCACTCTTGGTTACGACACTCTCGTGGGATATGCTTTGGATAATTCACATTTTCTTTACAAACCAATTTGAAGTATTTTGATATAAGATGAGAATAAATAACAATGGTTAATTCTATGGTGTTTTATATTGAAAATAAGGAGTTATGATATTCTCTAAATGATTTTATGACTCACACTTTTCTTTCTTGTGTTAGTTAATGGCTGGATTCCAAGGAAGTCATAGTAACATTGAACATGATGTACAAGGTGGGAACAATGGTGGAAATGAGAAAAGAAATGGAATTTTGATAGGTGTAAAAGATATCAAGTTCATGCCGAATCATTTTTCCAAAAATATGAAGAAAAACATATATATTAACCAACTCCCAGACAAAACAAAGAATAGAAAGGCGGTGAATGATAAGAGCTCAAGCAGTGGAGACCATGGAGAAAGGAAATCTCAATTTCTATAATGAAAGAAATTTGGAAGGTCACACCTAGGAAAGTGTCTCAATGGACCAAATAAATGCTTTATGTGTGGGAAATAAGGACATAAAGTAAATAATTAATGAGGAAAAATGAAGAGTAATATGGAAGATAATAAAAATGATCCCAAGAATTCATTTATAGTCATTTGCTATAAATGTAGGGGACCTAGTCATTACCCGAGTGAATACCATATTCTATAAGATAACCTCTTGGTCAAGGAAGAACCTATGTGGAAATAAATGGATGGAGAAATGTTTAAAAGTATTAGTGCTCTTTTTTATGGGAATACTTTGTAATACTTTTATCTTGTATGTGTAACCCTGTAGTTTGTTATGTGAAAATGCTATTTTAGGAAGAATTGTCTTTTCTATTGTTGATATAGTTATAAATAACCATTTGGGTTTATATGAACCTTGAATTTGAGGCAATTACTAGTTATTACATTTTGGGATGAAAATATGAGGTATGAGATAACATTTTGTGGTGAAATTATGTTATGGTTATTTTATGAAATTTATCTCATTTTGGGAATGTTATAAAATATAGTTTTGGAAAAAGGACAACATGCAGACTGTGTGACAACCCTTTGTATAAGAAAAATCTATGGGAATCAAACCCACATCCAGAGTGTGATTGTGATTTATCTCTTACCACTGGTTTATTTGATGTTCGTGGTTAGAGTGAGTAATTATTTTTAGTTAAATGGTTATATTGATCAAGAATAAGTTGATGTGGAATATTTTGTGATATCAAATTTATATCTGTAGTATATGAAAATGATTTGGTTATTAAGTGATAAATGATATTTTGGAAGAACTTTGCTCTCTTTGGAACACTATATGCCTAAAGGAAATAGAATACTGTGGGATTTCATTTGAGGAGTAATGGTGTATTTTTATCTATGTTTTTATTGTGTATTTATAGCGATTTGGGTCATTTATTGAAATGATTAGCATATCATAGAGAATATGTGATTAGTTGAATTAATTTTAAGTATGTGACTTTAAGAGTAATCAATGTCATTTTCATATACAATTTAACATGGAAGACTATGTAGTCAAATTCTTATACGTTTTGGGTTTCAATATTAGTTTTGATTACATTGAAGGATTTTAATGAAAATTGATTATTAAATTGTATTTATTGAACTTTGGGTATTGTTGGTTTAATTTTAGAAATTAATATTAGTATTTCATTATCTAAAGGATTATTCTTTTTGTGGATCATCTTATCTTGTACTAACCATTTTGATTTTGGTTAATCTCTAAATATAATGGAAATATATAGTTTATCCTTCATGGATCATGTGATTCTCTAGAAGTTGATTCTAGTGCTTTAGGTGTGACCAAGTCATCTTGAATACTCATTGTATACAAAATATGAGTTAATGGTAGAAATTTATTAAAGGATGAAACACTACTTAAAAAGTAATTATATCTCTTTATGTTCTTAGTCAATATCATAAATAAATTCCTCAACTTTATGAAATAGAACTTAAAACAAAAAACATAGTAAGTTTACATTTCCAACTGGGAAACTAATGATCGTTTATCCCATCAAAAGTTTGTGGTTTTCTTATTATTAACTTTCTCCCGATCATATTTTCTCTCACTCTCCATCAGAACTTGACACTTATTTTATCTTCCATATCCATGTTTTCCTACATGAAATCCAAGTATGGGTTATCTCTGGTGACCTTTGTACTTCTCTTTATTTCTTTTAAAGTTATAGTTTTATTGACTCTTTTTTCGATGTGGTAATTTCAATTAAGTTCCCAAGCCCAATTTTAAAATTGAGAAGAAGAAATTTCCTAATGGGGGAAGAATTTAATACCCCATGATTTCATAGTAAGTTATTTTCTTTAATGTAATTCAATAGATTGCGCTACATGTAACACCGAGTTCGACCACACCATGACTAATCAAACTAGCTATTCAAAAAGAAGTTATGAATAGAATTAACTGAATTTTGAATTTCATATACCCCATATAATTTTAGAATCTATATTTTTTATTTATTAGAAATAATATAAGAACAAATTCATTTTTTCAGATAAAAGAAATATTTTTCAAAAAATACAATTTTACCACTTTTTAATGGAAATCACTTTCTAAACCAATATTTGACACTTTCACATATTCAATTTAATGAAATTAAATTCTTATTTATAATCAGGACATAAAAAATTATTTTGGAGAAATTTTTCGTAATTTTTTGATGACATTCATATTTTGATGAATATGGAAAAATACTAAATATTAATTAAAAACAAATTTTTTAATCGAACTAATTTATAGTGTTAAATTTTGAATTTGAATGGTTTGGAAGTATAATCAGATTATATTTTTATCATTTAATACAATGTAGGTCATTATAAGTAATTTCATATTTAAATTTGACATAAACACATGTCAATCTTTTGATAGTTTTTACTTCTTAAAAACTGCCTTTTGGTTTAGATAACAGGAATTAATTTAAAATTAATTAATTTTACTTCTATGTTTTTAATGTGGTAAAATATAATTCGTTTTTGAATTTGGAATATCAAAATTATATTAGGGTAGTTTTTTGGTATTTTTTTGAAAACATTCCATTTTTTGATAAATAGTGAAAACACTGCATTATTGTTTAAAAATCGACTTTTTATTTAAATAATTATTTATTTTATTTATTTAAGTCAATATAGATACATAATACCAATATTAGTTCAACGTGATTCATTGGAGTCATTTTTATAATAAAAGTAGATGTAAAAATGGTTATTGAACATTTTACCGTCTTTTACCCACCTTTTAGAAGCATTTGAAAATTTGCATAAAACATAATTTTACCTCTTCTGTGAGTTGAATTACAAAAATATGAGAGAAATGGATGACATCAATAAGTAAAATGTGGTTCAATAAGATGAAAATAATTTTTGGTGAATTTTAACTTTTGACTTTTATTTACCACGGTTAAAAGTAAATACGGTAATTAAAGGTAAACATGATATTATAATTACCCTAGAACATGTAATAATTCTATTAGATAAGTATAATTTGACCAAAAAACCTAAATATTAAAATATTATCCTTTTGTTCAACTTTGATTATATTATGACATTTATTATTATTTTATTTAAAAGAGAGTTAAAAGTGTTAAATTCAATGTTTAATAACTAAACCATTTTTAATATAAGGTTATACATAAGATAAATTCGACTATAAATTTTCATTAGAAAGATAAAATGATTTCCTACATAATGGTATTTTATTTATAAATATTATACATTAAATAATTAAATTTATTTATGACACAATGACGATGCAGTAGTTACCATATCATTGAAAGATTAAAATAACTAATATAATAAATATCCTAATAAATTTAATTTGAGACTTTTTATGAATTCCAATAATTTTATAGGTTAATATGACATGTTAGGGTTGATTAAATAATTTTTCTTTCAAATTAATCAAGTTGTTATGATTTTCACAAAAACCAAATACTAAATAATGTCAAAATTGACATAAATGAGTTTTTAAAACAAATACTACATTATTGGTTGATATAATATTACTAAAAATATAAGGGTAGACCAAAGGGCTTAAATAATATTATATATATCATTAATTAACCACTATAGGTTCTCTTAAAAGTTTAGAGAAATTATATTAACCATATAATGTAATAATACAAGAAGAAATGGTAAAAGTTGAACTATTTAACTAATAGTTAAATCTAAAAGATAAGGTTAATATGGTGACCTAAACTTGTATAAAATCTATTAGTTGAAAGTATTTCGACCCATAACCACCTTAGCTTCTGAATAAATCAATTTTGATCTATAATAAATCAGAAATGATTTATAATAAAATAATATTTCAAGGTTTACCTAAAGTGACCCTCGCCTCTCTTTTAAAAGGGTACTTTCCCTTATCTCAAAATCACAACTCAAAATCTATTTGTCTCAGTAAAACCCTTACCAAATATCTTCCCAACTTCCCTCACATCATACTAGTGTCCTTAATTTGATCATAAATCCAACCTAAGGATCCATTTTTATTAACTCAAAAGGAAACACCCGAAGAAGGGGTAATAATTTCACCACCCTCGTTCAAGTTCTTTTTTTTTCCAATTTCTCTTTATTTGTTGTTTCCCATACCAAAATAATAACTCTAGTACCTCCTACATACTATGATGTTATTATAAATATGGTACAACCATATTCATTATTCTACCCATCCTGTAAATGAAAAAGTCATCATACGTGCGTACGTACGACTTACCGTCTCCACATCGTGGTGTAGTCTGTTATTCAAAAACGTCATTATTTGGATGGGTATAATAATGAGTATAACAGATTTAAATAATAAATATAACATGATAATGATTATTTATATATAATATCCCATCCAATTATATATGATTTCACCATCAAAAGAATGATATTGTCGCTCGTGCATACGTACGGCTTACCGTCTCCACGAACACGATGAGATTCATTCCCCATCTTAATCATTCAATAATAATTTTCATTTTACGATTAAAAATAATGTTGAAGATTTTAATATCATTATTTATATTAATCAAATACATCCTATACATATCAAACATGACTTACGTAACAAAACATATTAATGAAAACAAATCAGTTAACAACCAAAATAATGATACAACTGAAATATCATTTTCAAAGAAATATTAGAAGATCATATATGATATAATATTTAGTTATTTGGTTCTTGTATAATTTAAAAACAATTATTTCACCATTATACAGGAGGTTAACATACCCTATACTAAAGAAACGTATAAGTTAAGGGTCTTCTTATCTCAATTTTAATTTCGTGAGATTTCCATTGTTCAGCAATTATTTACTGGATGTGGTGTACTGTGTACTACCAATTGATATATATTATCATGATTCTATTTATATTCATGGTATTTTTTATTCATTTTCTGGTTATTAACTTTTGGTCTTACGGGTCTATTGATTACAATGTTGTAAGGGGTTTTCATCTCACTTCTTATTCTCATGAGATTCATGTTATATTGCCACTATTTCCTTTTGTGTGGTGTATGCACTGTGCATGATTGTATTATTTGTGTAATATAATTTAATTTTAGGGTATTTTAATCTTCACTGTGTGATAATTCTTTCATGGGGTTTATATTTCGTAAGTTACCAAATCGGTAAGGGAATTTCAAATTTCAATTTCCACTCATTGGGCTTTACGCCTAATTCATTGATTATTTTACTCCAATATTATGTGTGGAATCATTATTTATTATTTATGTACTAATATCCACTCCCATTTCAATTTATATACCATTAATAATCATAATCACTCCATTGATAAATTCACATACTATTTATATGAACTTTTTATGGGTAATCTTAACTCAATTTCCATTCATTGAGTTAAACATCCAAGTCATTGGTTTTGTTTTTACAAGAATATGTATGAATGTAACCAAATTTATTTACACTATATAATCAATTATATTTATTGTATTTATATATTTCACATATTATTATTTCATTTATTTATCCTTAATATAAGGATACATTCTTTATAAGGTATTTCATCTCAATTTACATTCCATTGATAACTCTTTGTAGTTATGCATGAATTCCCTTTTATATGGTGTATATATTGTCCTTTGATATATTATATCCGAAATCCCTTTATTATCATGATATTATAATGTTTTTATTAATTTTATTCCTCAATTAATTGTATTCAAGTGCCTCTTATTTGGTTAAGAACTCTTTAACTAAAATATTTTTTTAAATGTTTTAAATATTTATTCTTCTAAATATTTCTCATTAATGCCCATTTTTTAAAAATGATATTAATTATTTATTTATATGGACATGAATGTTTTGAAATCAAAATTCCTTTTCAAAGTTTCAAGATGGTATGGGACATCTTGATTCAAAAATCTCTTTTAAACGACTTCTTTGATAAATAGTGCGACATTTAAATGTTTTCAAGAAAAAGGGGATATTTCTCTCAAATAGTTTTAATGACTATTTTAGTCTATTTCAACATCCTTCAATGTATTTTTTTCTTGATTGAGGTTCTATTATTATAATACAATCATCCATATATTATTGAATGAGTTATGTTTGACTATGGATGTGCTATTTTTATGCCATTCCTGGTTTTTGGTTAAAATATAGACATTTCATATGCTAGTTTTAATATGAAAGTTTAGATTATGTCTCAGAATTTTCCTATGAGGAATGAATTGGACTTAGTAAGTGATGAGTGGAGCCCACTATAGCTCCTCGATGCATCGATGGATCTAATGAGACAAACTAGTGTCTTGGCACAAGGCCTTGAAAAAATCTAATTTGTAGTCATGGGACAAGGCCATGACTATATGGTTATGATGTCTGGAATTATGCATTCCGTCATTATGAAATTGGATATTGATATTACATGTGATTATTCAACTAGTAGAATATCCATTGAATAAGTAAATGGCATTATTTGATTTATCTTTTCCATATTATTCTGAAATTTAAGTTTAAAAGGCTTCTGTTCTAGTATTATACATTGCCTTAAATGTTTATTCTTTTTTTTATGAATGTTTCCACTCTATTGTTATCTTTACTGAGCATCTGATCTCACCACATTCTTATGTTTTATTTTATCCATGATTCCAAGAAGTATATTATGATTAACCTATAGTAATAGGATATGAGATATAAGAGTGTTCAAAGCAGACATAATGTTTTTTTATTTCATGATGTAATGTAAAACTTATGTATGTATCTAGTACTTATAGGGATACTAAACATATCAGTATTTTGGGACATGATTACTTGTATCATGACAATGTTATGTAATAATTCATCAATTCTGGGTAACTGGGGTCACACTGTTACAAATTTAATATTTAATTCTGGTTAATTTATTTATATAATGATTAATAATCCATAAACAACTAACCATAAAATTGACAAAAATAAAATAACTAAATTTTAGTGAATATTATATTTGTATAATGGTTCATTTATTTAGTGTAAAATAAATGAACCTTGTGACCCTAGAGGGATATCTCTTTTAACCTTCACAGGTTTGAGTTTCAGTATCCCACCTTGGCTCCCATACACCTCAATAGTTTTTTCAGATAAACTGTTGAATTTTACTTCCCCCACTCACTAGGGAAATCTGTATTTAATACATATGTATTTACACACATGCAGGTGAGGGGATCCCAAAGATGAATTAGGGGATTGTATTAAATAAATTTTATACATGAATTTCCATACACAATAAATATGATGGGATGATGCACATTCCATCATATTTATTTAATAATAAAAAATTCAAAACCCATGTATTAAAATAAATTAGTGGAAAAAAATACTTAGGTTGATTTAGTCTCATGATCATCCATAATGTGCAACACATAAACATTTGAATAATTTCTAGTAATTATTTCAATCCATTCTTATTTATTAAGTTAAATGTACCAGAATTAATTGTTTTAATTAACTTATTATTTAAATAATTTTTTTATCTTATTGGTCAATCTAAATTGCCCTGGAAGTCTCTTTACATTTATTTACTACATGATATGTATATGGTGAAAAAAATAATATAATTCTTAATTTAACAAGGAACTAATTCGTAATTTAATATTTTTTAAACCATTTCAATACATCATGTGGACATGTTTAATGTCATAATTAATTTTCTTTATGTGTAAATTAATTAATTTCTTTACATGAATTAAACTCCTCACATTTTAGTTAATTACGCTATATTTAAATTAATTACACCATGTGGGTATTTATTAATTACAACACTTGTGAATTAAATATAGCACATTTAAATTAATCACATTTGAATTAATTACACACACCAAGTGAATTAATTACACACTATATATGAAATAATTACATATTAAATGTTAATTAGTTACAGACCATCTGCATTACACTACATGTGAATTAATTTAATGACCATAGCTTTATTTTTACTGAGTACTCTATGTGTGTTTTAATTTCATGACAACTGCATCATATGAATTAAATTCATCATGTATATATTAATTACACAATCCCTATTTCATGTACATTATTTACTATGTTAATTAGCTATAATCCCCATGTTTCATGTAATAGATTAACTACATATCTTTGATCATCCATATTCCAATATTTATAATGCGAAAAATCATAGACTACACTCTGTGTGAACCGGTTTCATACCATGTAATCTAACATGTTGTGTTCTAATATGACTGATCAGAAAATGGAATATAATAAATAATATACAAGTTGATTCTGTTTGGTGATCCATGTATCTCACATCTTATCAATATTCTGTGAACTTTACTATATAATTTATAATCCATGTCAACCAATGAAAGCTATAGCACCACTCGAGGGATTCTATCGAGTTGTTCTTATTTTATCTTTATCATGTTCTTGGTTATATAAAGGTGAGGAACATAATATTCAATCTAGATTAAGAATTAATAAACCAGAAATGAAAACTAACAAAATATTTTTATAGTCAATTAAAAAATACATAATTATTAAAAAAATTGTGACTACTTCGTTACCACTAAAAGGTTCTCCAGGGAATATCAAAAGTGATTCAAGCCCATGATCGACAATATTTTCATCAACTTCTTTAATAATAATTGGAAGAACGGGATGAATCTTTTCTGAAATGCTCAGAGTGGGGATCCTTTAACATTTTATTCATAGTTAATTTATAAGAGAAAAGAATCACATGAATTTTAATTCATTATTCTTTGCCAAATTTGTATAACCCTTCTTAGAATAACATTGTTATGTTAGAATAATAAGGGGTAGATTAGCTCTAGGGGCGATCCATATGTTTTCCACAAACATCTGATCATTATCGTAAAATCCTCCACATACTGGTGGAGATGGATCTAATGCTTTTGATAATTTTATACTGATCGCTGTAAAATCATTCGAGGCGGGAAGGAATCACTTGGGTGGAGGAGGATAATTTCTCAATGTTCTCTAGAGAATTATAAAGAGTATCTCTATTGGATTGATATAATCCTCTCTATACCACATTTTGAATAATGATAAGAAAACGAATAGTTTTAAAAGAAATGTCATAACTAGATCTAAATCGAGATATGCTTAAAAATAATAATTACCCAAGGGATATTATTATTTTATTAATCTGTACATAAACTCTTTTGTAAGTAATAATAGAATTATTATTATTTTGTCATCATTCACTAAAATCATAGATAAAATAGGTATCATTTCATTGGATAAATAAAGTAATATTTATTCAAAATATATTTAATGTGACATTTTTTCCCAGACCATTAAACACAGTATGTCAATCCTCTTCAATATTTATTGGACCTTGAATAATGAATATTTATTTATTTTAAATAATTATCATTGGATTATTCACTAATAAATAAATAAATATTATATTCACAATACTAGTGGAAGCTATTTATAAAATATTCATTTAAGAAAATAAATAGATATTGTTTACCATAAGAATAAACCAAAATAAATAATTATTATATACTCACATAATTAAAAAATTAATTACTTACTGAATAAATATTTATTAAATATTAAAATCACTTGTATATTTTCTGTTATAACTTGTGATTTAAAATATGTAATTAAACTAATATAAATAATTATTTGACCACATTACAGAATAATATTTATTAAACATGTTAAATTCATATTGGATATAACTAAGGTTCAAAATAAACACAGTGTGTATCCCTATAGGACCCTTTCTCATTGAAATTAGGTTACACCAACTAATTTCTAATGTTAGTGTATAGTTAGAGGAAAAGGATCCCAATGAGAGAAAAGTAAATATAACAATGATATAAAACCTCTTACAAACATACACTGTTTAATATAATATTTTTAGCTTGATATTTGTAATCAATATGTTTACATGTTGGTGTCATCAACCAATGTACTCAATGTCTCTTTATTTTACTTTTCAAAAAATGAACATTATAATAGAACATAGTAGTCATTGAATTTATTATAATGTTATATTCTCATCAAATTCCCTGAGATATCAACTTTTTATAAAAACAGAAGGGATAAATTCAGTCTCTCATTATTCATTAATGCAATATCACTCACCATAAACCAACCATACCCTTCTTCCCACAAACATATAACTTCATAATTTTGGTTAGTAGATTAAATTACATGACCTATGATTTTAATTAACAATAGTATTCATGTATAAGGATCATTATTCTTGTCCAGAGATAGAAATATCTAATAAAAATATAAATTGGGATTTCCAAATGGTTTGTCATGTTCTTATAATATTATTCTTTAGAGATTACCAAGGGAGTACACCATAAGAAAGTAACCCAATGTCATTTGAGTCTCCATCACTAATAGAATATATCATTTATATCCTATAAAATTATATCATCTATCTATACAACATATATTTAATAATACTATCATGGAAGTTCTATGTTCTCATCATAGTGGTCAACTACTTTGATATTTCAATGAAACAATTTTCCTCAGGAAATTATCACTAAATTTTACACGTAGAAGAATAATCATTATTTTATAAAAAAATTATTAATATGAAAAATAATGAATATGTGTACTCGTAAATTTCATTGAATTTAGTTCTATGGAACTAACTCTAACCAAATAATCCATAGGTTTCTTTTAATTTCACAATCCCTGGCCAGATTTCTTTCACAATAATATACTAAACCATACAATCATAAAATTGACATCAATTAATAGACTAAATTTAGTCTACATCTTCAAAAAAAATGGTTAAAAACTAAACAAAACACCTCAACACAAATAATTATTCTCACCCCTTTTATTTTGAAATTAAGTTTAATCTATATCCGACCCTATTGTCTTAAAATTAACCCATTTCATGATTTCTATTTAATTCATTGACATTGCGCTATTTAATTATTTTAAATTTTTTTATTAAAATTAAATAATGTAATTAATTTACTAAACCCAAAAAAAATCAATCATTGTAAAAAATCCATTCCAAAACCGCAACATCTCAATTTTAAAACCATACATGCATCAAAATAGTTTAAAACATATTGTTTGAAATAAAATAGGAAAATATAAATTCTTTAAATTAAATTTTAAATTTTAGTTTTCATATAATTAAATTAAAACATAGTGAATTCTATTACCCATGTTCTATCAATTAGGTCAAGTGTTCCATCCCAATCCAAGATATAATAGGTTGTGGTCTTGTTCCTAGCACCAAGAAAGAGTAACACGCACATGTAAGGATTTATCCCAACAAACCATTACACAACCCTATTTATTTGGAAGAAAATATATACATTGAAAACTAGACATAATCACTTACTATAAAATTATATGCATGAGTAAAATGTTAATATTCATAATAGTATACCAAATACAACTATATAATTAAAAGAAAACATGGTATCCAAAATATATCATGGTCAAGATGGAGATAGATTAAGTGGAAAAGAGAAATATATATCACTCTAACACCAAACATAAACATCATCAACAACCAATTCCATATATAACCACAAAGAGATGGCTCCATGAACACTCTATTCTTAGTAATAAACACATAATTATCTACTATCTATATATAACACAACTTGTGTGGAATAAAGGTTCATGTAATGGTGAGTGGAACATACCCAATATAATTCACCGAAAATAATGTGGAAATTAAATGTAAAGTAATCATAAAACCTAAGATAGATGTTGTATGACCTGAATGAACCCATATATACATTCATGATTGATATAGTCAATGAATTTGACAAGGGACAACTTTAAATCCCACCTCCACTATGATTATATATAGTAGGAAACCTAATATAAATAGAATATTGAAAGTCCAATAACATCTAAAAAAATTTCTTCCATAACTTCCATGAAAATTATTTGAATCCATAGTGGGGTCCACTCACCTCATCGAGGAAAATACATATCAATCGAAGTAGAACTGGTACTTATGTAGAACCCGTACTCTAACACATGGGGGAGTAATAACCCCCATTGATGGAGGACACATGACCCACAAGATGGGGGTTCCAACTATCTAATTCATATGATAGACCCACACATTGAAGCAAGTATAAACCTAGTGTAGTAATAACCACATGTCTACTCTAAATTCCTTGCCCAAACCCTTTCATCATCTTTCCAAATCTAATATTCCCAAACTACCCAAAATGACTCTTAGGAAGCCTCTAACAATTAATGGAACTACACCACCATGTTATACCTCGATAAAGTATAGAATGGACTATTTTTTATCATTATATAAATCATTTGAGAGAATATAAAATAAACTCAAAGATGAAAATTACGTGACATGTCCATGTTCCAACACAACATGTGCCAGTGGGAAACATCCCATGTTTCACCACTACTTCATAAACTATTCAACATTTAACCTATAAGAACAACCATTAATAATATAATAAAATCTAGTCAGTGTTGAATCTTATCATAATAACTTCTGGAAAACACATTCTAATTAATTCAATAAGTATTACAAATAATATAATGGAAAACAATATAAAAACAAAGGGGTGAACAACCCTCTTCATGATTTGTTATGAACTCTATGTTAAGGTGGTTTCATCACTATTAATCTCTATATTACATCATGTTACATCCTAAAAATGTTTTATATTTCTATAAAATGAAATATCCACATTCCAAGGTGGAACGACCCATATAACTATCTATTATTTCTTCCTACCATCCCTTAAAATCACTTCAACACCTAGTCCAACAAATGGAATGTCTCTCATTCGTAAATAGATCAAGCCTTCCTAAAAGTTCATAAATTTTATTACATTAACCTACAAGGGTTTTTTAATAAATTTCCACTGTTACAAGATCATAATATTAAATTTGGGTTTCCATAATAAATGATAAAATAATCAAATTTGAATAGTAATGAAAGTCTAAATCATAAAAAATCCTTAATTAACTCATGAATCCTAAACCACTATTGATAAAATAAATCACTTATACGGTGTATATAATTCATATCGAATTATTCAATAAACATATAATTTATCAACATTTAACTCACATTCCATTTTCCACTATATTTTTATTAAAAATTTTAATATTATTATCCTTTAATAAGACAATAAATGATACCCTATTTCCTCCCAATTATAATTTCTCTTATTATTATCTATATAATATCACTACAAAATGGTAAAAGAATACTAATTCCATAGGTAATCTAAGGTGAATGTGAAATTATAGAGTCCATCCTCATTTCCTTAGTGAACACTATGAATGTTCCATGGTATATTAGAAGTTTTTGGAGGGTTATCTTTTTTTAATTTTATTGGTTTCAATTGATAATATCTAAAAAATAAGAAAAATGAAACCCCAAAATATCATACAGAGAAAATTTTACATTTAATTTATAATAAACTTTTTGAAATAATTATCATCAATGTGAAAATCATCTTGATCATTTTGTTCAATCTAGTCAGAGTATCATTAAGATAGAGAATCCAAATAAGGATTCATCTAAGGGTATCCACACATACTCCTGGAATCTCCTAACACCATTCTTGGATATTTGGGTGCTATCTTAGTAGAGATGAGTGATTCAGGTCATTTATCAATTGATCAATATAAGATATTTCTCTTGATCTTTTTACGTTCTTTATAGGGTGGAAAGGCGTATTATTTTCTAGAGTATTGAGACTATTATAGAAAGCATTTCTTCATGGTTAAAAAAAATATCATAATCTTTGAAATGATATAACTTGAAATTTATAGTTATGGTTAAAAAAATGATAATTTCACAATGACACTATATCAACTTATTTATTCAATTTAATCCCTATGATAAATAGTAAAAAAATCCATGACATGTATTTATTTAAATTACATTTTTAAATAAATAATTAATATTTATTTGACTAATATTAAATAAAATATATCATTTCCATTGAGCAACTAGCTCAACCATTTACTATTGTATGGAATTTATTGAACATTATATAATTAAGATTGATTCAAATTAATATTATTTTTAAGTAAATAATAAAAAATATTATATTCACTAAACTCATATAAGATTTATTTTCATATTCATATAATAACATAAATATTTAAATTAATCTTTTCACTAAATAGGAGAACATATAAATATTTATTTATTACCATGTGAATAAATATATAAGAGACAAAACTAAAATCACATATTTTCAACATGAACAACTCATGATTGAATTTATACAATCAACATTAATTGAATAATTATTATTCCAAAATTGAATCAAAATATTTATTCTTAATATTAAATTCAATATAATTTATTAGGATTCATAATGCACTTAGAATGTGACCATCTAGGCCCCTTTCTCAGTAGAATTCCGTGAACATCCTTAAAATTATAAGATCAACATATAGAAATATTTTGAGTGATACATAGAGAAATAAGTTAATATATGAACTATAGAAACCTACCTAGAAATTCTGTTATGTAATTTAATCTCATTATCTTGATATTTTATCGATCAAGATGCATTTGTGTGTTATCTCCTTATATGCTTGATTTATCTTTATTTGACTTTCTAAAATGAACTGTTCTATAAACTATGATGACCATTGATTTTATCATAAAATTCCATATCTATCAAATGGATAAATATATCTTATTATATTAACTCAAAAGTGTAAAATTATTTCTGTATTTGTTAAATTAATTCCATTTCACTTAGGATACACCCAACATATGCTACCTCACCATGATCATGTCATCAATGATTTATTCCATACATAAATGTTCATCAATTCATGATATATATTAATTATAATATCAAGTTTATGGACCAATACCAACATTAATAGATAGAAATATCCAATCACATATAAAAATGTGAAATTTATATTGGCGGGTATATCCCAATGTCCTCCCTTATTAGAGTTCACCAAGTGTGATATCTATGAGAAGATGATTTAATGTCTTATAAACTTTTGACACCTAATAATAATACATAATTTTTCCCCATCAGACAGATGTTATCTCAACCATAGGACATTTTTTTAAAAATATTTTTGTAAAATCTTGAGGCTCTCATTATATAGGTGGACTTCGATAACATATTGATTTGAAATTTTTTATAAGCTTAATATAACCATAATGTTTCACAAAAGAATAATCATTATGATATAAAATATTTATTAATATACTTGTAATTGAATGTACAAATTTAGTTGGTTATCAGGAACCAACTACATCAGACTTCTAATTTCACTATATCCAACTGCTAACAACATTTAACATGCTATCTATCACAAGATATTCTTGAGATAGCTCTTTAGTAAATTTTTTGTTCATATTTTCTTCTATGATACATTGTTTATTAGTAAATCACCCCATTAAGTAAAATTATTCAAGAGTTGATACTATACAAGTATATGTTTCATCCATTGAAGTGACCTATACTTCTCATCTAAAAACACTTCTATTTTATTATCATAACATAGGGTTGTAAAATACTTACTACTATGTCCAACACAATGCTCTTGGATGAAGTTGGGTACATAAACGACTTTCTTAGCTATATCAAAATCCATAATATATCTGGACTCTATTGTATAGTCTTATAATATAGAATTCATAGAACCCTCCCAGATCACAACTCCCCTATTAAGGAAAAAAAATATCCTGATTTCTATTTTAAATCATTCTGATCGATTTAGAAAATAGAATATGTGTATCAAAATACAGGTAATTTATCATATCCAGTATAAACAAAGAATATATTTTTTTAATACCTTATTTACTTCAGGATAGTATTTATAGCTGATAAATATTTCTCTCCTAGGTCTATTTGGTATTCTACTACCATGATCGAGTCATATAAAGAATCAATAATGGTATATAATATTAAAAACATGATGTACAAAATAAAAAAAATGGATTCTACTCATATTCTCTCTCTATTCTTATGACTGGGGTAAAATTTTCAAAAAGAGTGATATAATAAGTGAAATATGTAGAAATCTTCCCTTAGATTATTCCATATTGTATATTTTCAATAGTTTTTCAATGTATTTACCCTAACATAGTTCAAGAAAACTATTATATATATCTTGTAGAATCTTGATCCCTATAATATGGGATAATTCACCTTAGTCTTCCATAGAGAAGAATTTTTCAACCATGAATTAATAGAAAATAAGACATATATCTCATTTCCAATAAATACTATATCATTAATAAATATTAATATGAAAATAATATCACTCCAAAAAAACATTTTATCGGCACATGGAACAAATTTATTAAAAATAAAATCAAACTCTCTTATAGTGTCATTAAAATGAATGTTTCATGACATTAATTCTTTCATTAAACTGTAAATTGATATTTTCCAATCACATGCATAATTTTTATCCTTTAGGTTCATTGAACCTTTTTTGTGTGTCATATGTACATCTTCTGTATGATTTTAATTATGGAAAGTGGTTTTGATTTCCATTTTCCAAATTTAATAATCATGGAATACTATAATAGAAAGTATAATTCTAATGCATTCCCATATGGTGTCTGTTGAAAAGGGTTTGGGATAGTTTATTTATTTTAATAAATTTAAACCTTTAGTGTATATTCGTACTATTTAGGTACAAGGTTTACCATTTATGTCATCTTTATTCATGAATTTACATTTACAACCATTATTCATTACATATAGTAGTGGATCAATCCAAAAAAAAACATGGGAATGGTATAGGAATCCACTCCCAAAATCCTGGATTCTTTATATTTTTTAACTTTTGAGTTTTTCAGTGATTACTTGAAGGATTAGGGTTAATCATTTTCAAATAATAATGTGTCTCCTTTCTCAGTGACAAGAAAACTATATCTCTCTAGTTATCTAACCTCTTTAGTACTCTTATGTAGTACTTATGTCTCTCTAACAACTTCTTTTAAAGGGTTCTGAAATTTTTCCATATATAAATCTTATACATATAGGGATTTAACATTATCAAATTATATCATGACCCAACTATCTCTTTTAGGTATTTTTTCTCTTATAAGATACAAGGAACATATTTTGACTATAAACCCTTTATATAATGTATTGTATAGGTAATATCCTTTTGTTTCATTAGGATACCCTTTAAAAAATCACTTATTTCATAATTATTCTATTTTTATTCTAGTATTATCCATAAAAAATTCCTTATGTCTCTATATAGGAATGTGATAAGAAACATTTTGTTTTCAAATCATAAATTGTATGGAGTTATACATTCCACATTAATTGGAAATCAATTTTTTATGCTTATTGAACTATGTAATGCATATGAAAAAACTAATAATGGAAGATCTACATGACTCATTATCAATTGAACTATTTTCAATAAGGTTTGTTTACTCCTTACATAGAAACTATTCTTTTCTGTTGTATAAAGATGAGTGATTTAGGATAGTATTCCAAACTATTTTAGATAATTGATGAATTATTTTTCATGATACTCCTCGCCTTAGTATGTGTGGATTACCACTATATTCTTACCAAGAATATTTTATCCATTATTCTTATATTCCTTGAATTTATAAAAGTAATCAAACTTATAACTAATGAAATTGATATATTCAAATATATTTAATTCATCCATAAATGTTATGAATTATGAATATCCACCTCAAGATTCTATAGGAAAATTCCTACACACATCTATGTGAACTAATTCAAGAAGATCGGTGTCTCTCTAACGTTTTCCACATAATGGAGCCCTCATAATTTTAACTTATAAACAAGAATGAAATTTTTCAAATAATTTTACCTCAAAATAATCCAAATACCCTTCTAAATATAATGTTTTCAAATCATTCCAATTTAAATGAAAATATATGTGATTCGTTAACTGGGTATGATAAGAGTTATATAAACTTGATTAATTATCTATTTCCATGACAAGGTTTTGATATTCTACTATATAAAGACACTTATTTATATATTCCATTTTATAACATATATTATCGGAATAAGATTATAATTATTTCTTTCTAAACAATAAATTCAAAATATCAATTACATAATAGGGAATATAAATTATGTTCTTGGTTACACTCAAAAGATAATAAAAGTTCTTAAAAATTAAAACCATTGTAGTCATAAATTTGATATGGTAGTCCTCTATAGCTAGTATAGAATGTCTCACTATATTGTAAGTGGATATAACTTTTATAAAGATTCCTGAATCTACTTGTTTTTTTATTTAGATACAAAATGTGAGAGAAAAAAGTTGTATCTCATGCCAAATTTTATAAAAATTTGAATATTTCACTCGATAATTTATATACCAAATGCTTCCCCTTGATTATTTACTGAGACACAATTCTTTATTGACTGGCCTATTATACCCCAAGAAAAGCGGACAACATTCTACACTTTATCCACCCATTGGATTTTTATATGCATTTTTTGAAATTGTGAAGCTTTTATGGGACTTCCAATAGGATTCGATCTTTTCTCATGGCCTTTTTAAGCACTATTGTGTATTTTGTGAAATTAATGTTGTATTTTTTGTAATCATTCAATGTATATTGTTTAAGTGAATATATGAGAGAATATGGGTGATAGATTATAGAATCCACCTATTACATGGGGATTAAAGGATCTATCTAGATGCTTTGGGTAAATAATAATTGAGGATACTACCATTAGAGTGTAAAAGTAAACATTCATATGATGTAAATTTAAAGGAAGGATGCAAGATACAATGGGATATCTTGTTGGATAGTTTCTAAGGGAAACCCTCAAATATGAAAATTTAAATAACTAATCTTCATGGATAAAAATTTAATGTGTTGAAGGAGTAATTCCAGTATTTTCTGTAATATTTTGGGTTAGATGATGTGATTTATATAGTGAATAAATTAAAGAGACCTTAAATATAGTGTTAAAAGGGCCAGATGAGTGGATATTTTGAAGACCCAAAAGTTAATATATGACAATAATAGTTTTTTTTGTATATGAATACAATAATAATTTTTATCCATCACCTGGTTGAGTATTTATAATGGATAGAGGTTACATGTAGTGAATTTCTTGAAGATACTCTCACATGACTATACAATCTACCTAAGTACTCAGGGACGAAGCTACATTCTTTAATGAAGTTTGATAAATTCCCAAATAATATTTGAGATATTTATAAGTTATTGAGTTTTTTGTAGGTATTTTAAATGATATTGGATTTTAATTAAATAATTTATATAATTGGTGTTTTAAGTGAAAAAATTCATTTAGTTAATCAATATTTTGTGTGGTCATATGGTTGATTCAATTCATGCAGTTGATCTAGATATTTCACTATCTATTAATGTCAATCCAAAAAGTAATGTGGTCTATTTTCATCCTTATGTTCAATACACTAACCACATGGTCTATCAGGGATTTTTATGTATGGATAATCCACAAACCGCATAGTTTCTCATATAGTAATTTCACACTATTGATGAACATTCTTATAAATTAGAATATGTGGTATATTTTCAGAGAGAATACTATCTTCCTATGCCTAATATTTTCTATGAATTTTTATTCATTCAATTAAAATCATTTTCCTTTATCTTATTCAGTATACAGTCAATCCAATACTTATAAAATTTTATAAAAACTATATAATGGAGATAATGATTTCCATTTTTTATATTTAATTATTTAATTTAAATAGGATGATATAAGGACTGTTCCTTATTATTTCAAACAGTATAAACAATCAAATAATTTTGGGAGTCCATCTATAAAATCAAATGTTCATGACCCTCACTCTTGGAGAAAATGATCAATATACTAGAGACATTCTATAACATTAATGTTTTTAATTAATTAAGATATTCTTGATTGTAGTGGAAATTATTTTTTTCAATGATTAATCTTTTCTAACCACATAAAAACATCATGATTCTACTAAAAACTATGATACAAGCCTTTTGTAACCAATATTAAAGCAAGATAAACACTAGTATATTATTTCTTGTGTTGGTTGAGGAATTTTAAATATGAATTTTTGAAAATTCATTCTAATGATTAAAAATAAAGAATATAATCATGATGATTCTTGTGCTAATATGTCATACTATAAACAACACAATGTGTTTTGACTAAATATTGAGGTAATATGAGATGATTTGATATGAGATTCTATTATAATGTGAATATCATTTAAATTTATTCACTCATATTTAATGGATCTCTAATGATAAAACATGATGAACCAAGTTGCATATGAATGTTTTAATAATTATTATATAGATATAGAGACTATAGTGTAGTTAGATTAGATTTTGTAAGGATTAGAACCTATACTAGAAGAATAGGTAATACCTATTGTGATTTGAATATTTTTTCTATAGATTGAAGTATACTAGATCAATTTTTTTAAAATAAAGAAGAAGATGATAATGAGAGAAAAAGGTATTTGGGAAAACTAGAAGAATTTGTAATTCTCTAGAGTATTTTCTTATTTCGAAGAGAATTATGAGAAAAAATTAAATAAAATGATAAAAATAGGTTAGTCCTATCATTATACATGAGATAATGGACAGAAGAAAAAATAATATGATTTTATTCAAAATGGAACATATAAAAATGTTGAGAAATTAAATAGAGATCATGGGCATCAATTTTTTTAAAGATTTTGTATATAAAAAAACAAAAAATAGTTCTATAGTGACTTATATATAAAATAAAGAATAATGATATAGAAGATAGATTAGGGAATTCATATAAGACCAAAGTGAATAGATAAAATTCCACAACTCTCGAAGAAGAATAATAATCAAAAGGTTCCAAGGCTGTGCTGGGAATTTAATCATCTATGAATCAAATATGATGATAAAAAAAGTTAATTACAATTATACTCATATCATATAAATTAGATAAATCTATGATAGGAAGTAATATTATAAGAAATACTTTTTATATTGTTGTTTTTTAGATCGCCAATGAGTTGATCATTTCTATTATTGAGAAGTGCATAAGACTTCCGAGTGAGAATATTTCGTTGAAGCTTATAAAGCTAAGCAAGAAATAGGAACATGGATTCATTTCATATATAGAACTAATAAAGTCATTCTAATACTCTATGTTATGTTTAAGTGGATATATTCTAATAGATGAAGTTGTATCCTATGAATAACTAGTGATAAAATTCAAGGAGTTGTTGAATGTAAGACTTCTATATATATAATAAGACACCATATAACATAGGGGATTTAAGTTATATAGGTATATATTTTTGTTATTTTGTGAAAATATTATGAGTAAAAAAATAATTCATGTGAAAATTTGGAAGTTGTAATAATGTTGGTAATCTATATTGGTGTGGGATGCACTAATGGGTAAGGCTGATAACAATCCACGCTTCACATGTATTGATGAGAATATTATAATAGAGAATATATGACTTAAAAATACCAATAAAGACAAAGAGTAATTATTTTTAATAAACCATAGAAATCATTTGTGTTACTTTTACAATACATACTACATTGTATTTATGATTTAATTTCTATGTTAAAATATAAAATGATCCATTTTCACTAACCAAAAAAATAGTTAAAATTTCAAAAGAGGTTCAATATTTTTTGAATAATTTAGAATTGTTTAAAACAAGTCAATTATTAATTCACCCCACCTCTCATATGTTTGTATAGATCATGTTTTAAATTTCAACTATTATCAGAGTGTTTTTCCTCTGACTAGATCCACTTTGACGGCAAAATGAATTTCATCTTATTTAATAAAGTAAAAACATAAAATATTTGGGGGACCTCATATAGAATGATCAAACTTTATTCATGTTGTTACTAGTATGAAAATATCACATAATACTATGGAAAATAGGAGGAATAAATAGTCCATGAAACCGATAAAAACACAAATAGATCAATAATAATCACCACTAGATGAAGAAAATCATAATGGTAAGTGTTATGTCAAACCCGATGAGAAAGATTCATCAAATGAACCTTTTTTAAGCTTTGAAGAATCTAAGGAACATGAAAATGACAAAACACATGATGATTTTTATTTTATAATTAATTAGTATATTGAAATAGTACTTATTTAAATTTTTTTACACTTACTGACACATATTAAGGGACTACATGATGAGAATTAATAACTAGAACTGAAGGATAATTTAATCAAAGATTCAATGGCTACAAATGTTCAAAAAACAAACACTTTAAAAGATTAGTTAAAAAGCTTGAATCAGTAAAACTATTCAATGAAAAAATTTCATTGATATATTAAGTGTTTCAAATTTCTTCTTATGGCAATTTTTTTTCCAAATAAGTGATCCATGCATTTGAGAGGATGTATATAATATATATGAATATAAAAGATTCTCATATGGATGTGAAATCCAAGAGAGAGAAAAACATGGAATGTTCCTTAGTGTAAGAATGAAATATAAAAGAATAAAAGTTTCAAAATATGAATAATAAATGGAAATATAGGATAATATTAGTTTTGATAATGAAGAATATTCTCAATTTAAAGTATCTATAGTTGGGCATAAAACTAATGAATTTTGAATCTATACAAGATGGAACTTATAAAATAATTGATAAAATGGGTGATTCCATTCAAGTATCAATGATAAGTTCTCCCTCAGTATGGATCCATGTTGATGGAATATATAGTATGAGAACCAGTGGAGAAAACTCCACCTCATCCATAAATAAGAAGGTATTCCACTACCCTAATCCAACTATGTTTGTTAAATATCCTACATATATAAGTTCTAGATAAAAGTAAAATTCTAGGAAAATAAGGATGAAAAATAAATCTTTGTAAAACCACTAAAGTATCAAAGGTTGAATTGAAAAAGTTTGAAAAACATATCAAAATAATTGGATCCCAAAAATTTAGGGTTCCAAACCAAAAAAATAAAGACTATCAAGAAACAATTCTTAACCGATAACACTAACTATAAAAAGAATGATGCTAGTGGGAATGCGTTATTGTTGATGGATGTTTGGGTACATTTAAATTGAAAATTATTATAATATTGCAACTTTTTAAATTGGTATAGGATTATAATAAAAGGTAAGTAGATATTATGAAAGAAACAAAACTTCTTTAAAGAAGTCAACTTCACATATGAAGAAGAATTTGTCCCTAAAGAACAGATTTGAATCTCATTATGAATTTTGTGAGATGTGCAGCATTTATGGTTGATGTTATGATTAATTATAGTAAAATCAATCCAATTTTCTTTCATATACCGAGGATAAGAAGTGACCTCCCAGACTAAGAAGTAAGTAAAGCAATAAAGTGTATATCCCTTGGGTTTTAATTTAGTGAAAAAGTGTACCCCCAAGAATGCATTATAGAATTAAAATATGAATCTCACGCCAACTAGAAAAATATACTTATTTTAAGGTAAGAGTGTTCGCACCATATAATTTGTAAAAAACCCCATGGAAACTGAAACTATAATGGTAAATATGTAAATTAATAAGAAATAAATCCCTGAGAAACACAGGAAGATTTTATTGGTGGAATACATATCTGATGAAGAAGCTAAAAAGTAATATAAGTATAGTTACCCAAAGAGTAAATGAGTTATGTGAGGAAGGTTCAATAGAACTGAACATGCTCTAATAAATTGTATGACAAGCCTACTGTAATATATTGATGTAATGAAGGGGTAAAGAACCATTGGTCTATAGTTTTATATTTTAGGTAAATAATAATCCAAAAAAATTATATAAAGGATTTTCATGTCCCTAATAATATATTGGGCATATAGATAGATCATCCAGAAGATGAAAAGAGGTTGGAGTAAGCATCAAAGTGTAAAAATTTTAATCAAGATAAAGAAAATAAATTTATTATAGTTAACGATAAAGATAAAATGGAAAATAAGTCTATTATACCAAAATAATATCAAATATGGAAACTTAAAGAGAATTAATGAATGGAGAAGTTTCGTAATTTTAGTGCTATACTGAAAAATTTATCATTTTTTAGAAACAAAATCTCAGCCCTTGTGATACAATTGAGAAGTTATTAGTGTGAAACTTATTTACAAAACAATATTGTTTTTTGTTAAATTTTTGGGATTGAATGTGGTGTTTGAATACGCGATTTGATAATAATACATCTTTGATAGATATTCATCATGGTGATTATTTTGTGTGGTATCAAGTTTTCAAATAGTACCATAACTTAATGGAGATTATTTATGGAATAATGTAAGCATGATTACGAAGTATGGAATGCATCCCATGAGGGGGAGTAACTGGGCATGTCCTCACCGCCAAAGATTTTATATTTTATCAAAATCAGTAAATTATACATCCCCATCAAATTATAAAGTTGAGATTTGATATTCACTCTCTAATATAATATATGAATTATGCATATAATAATCATTATGGGGGAGTGTTTAGATAAAAAAATTGAATTAAAATTACATTCACTTGAATGTACTGGTGTGTTCACTAAGATGAGTGAATTTTTATGAGATTTTTGAAATATATTTTTTATATGTCACCTAAAATTTATATATTTAGTTTGATATACATTGATATATATATATATATAACTATATTTATATGATAAAATATCTCTTGTTTTTTACACTATGAAATCCCATGTATAGTTAGATATTATTTAGTTAAACTTAATTTATAATAAATATATTGTACCTACCTTCTATATAGAAAATTTATGATTAGTTGGTAGAATATTGTTCTCTAAATTAAATGAGTAAGGAGGAGAATAATTTTTATTTGGATGGACTCCCCGTGTACTAAGGTAATTTCAACTAGAATTAGAAAGGGAGAGAGAAAAACATTCTTCCTTTTTATTTATTATCCTTAAGGGGATAATGGGAACATTGACTTGAGGTTTTAAAGAGGTATTGACAATAAATTAAAATGGGGAGATTTATGTGTACTTATGGATTGTGTCATTATAATGTTTTATTTGTTTCCAAATTTCAACGTATAATGTTGAATTTAATGCATGATAAAAGATGTGTGATAGATTGGAGAATCCACCTAGTACATGAATATTGATGATTCTTTTCATATATTTTGAGTAAAGAAGAATTTTCATAAAAAACATTAGAGTTGAAAAGGACCCACTCATATATTGGATATGTAAAGGAAGGATGTTGGATACCTTAGGAAATGTGGATGGATAGGTTATGAGTTAAACCATCTAGTTAGATAATTAGATGAACTGGTCTTCATGGAGAAACATTGAAACATCTAAAGAGGGAGTTCTAATATTACCTATAATGTTATGGAATATAAGAAATGTTGGCTATAGTGAACAACGTGAAGACTTATTATTAACAGTCTTAAAATTATAGATGATTGGATATTTTGAACATCCATGAGTTGGGAGAAATCTAACCTAGTGTGTTTCAAAATATGGATTCTATAATAAGTGTTATATAGAACTTGGATGAGGTTTTATAATTCATGTAGGTTACATCCAGGTAAGTTCATCAAGATAATATAACATCAATATATATGATACATAAGTACTTTTGAAAGGATATTTAGTGTTCAAAGAAGTTTGATAAATTAAAAAAGAATATTTGAGATGTTTATAAGTGATTAAACAAGTATTTATGTAGTTTTAAGGACCTTTAATCTTAATTAGATAAGCTTTGGATTTTGAGTTAGAAGGAACAGAAAATTTATGTGCTCAATCTATATTCTTCACATTCGTATGGTCGATTCACTTCATGATGATAATCAAGACAATTAATAATCACTTTTGGTCTATCCATTAAGTTTTGTGGTTGATTTTCATATTTTGGTTGATTAAATTACATTATAGTCGATCAGGGATTTGTATGTATGCTCAATCTAGTGACCCATATGGTTCATTTAGTCTATCTATACAATCAATAGATATTTTCATTCAATTAAAAATTTAGTTGATTTTCAAAAAATCACTTATCTTCATATGAATCATTGTTAGTCTGAATGGTCATGTAGCTAATCCACCTCATCGTCACATGTCTCCTTGAGCATACGGTAGTTTTAATACATAGAGTAATTCACAAAAATAACAGAATGAAAATTAATATTTCTATATTTTATATCATAATACTAAATTCATCTATAATGATTCAAGAACCATACCTTATTTATAAAAACATCAAAAACTCTATTATTAGTGTGCGATTTATGCTAGAAAATAAATAATTTTTTTGATCCTTAATCTTGGTGAAAAGGGTAAATGTACTTGATAATTTCTAGAACATTTAAATTGTTAATTAATAAAGATGTTATATATTCAAGAGGAAATGTTTTATATTGATATTTTAACTATTTTTAATTGATCCAAATATTTGGGTTCTACTAAGAGCCATGATACAAGACTTGTATGATAAATATAAAAGGGAGATAAACATGAGGAGATCACTACTTAAGCTGTTTGAGGATTTTTTAATATGAATTTTTGAACATCCATTATGGAGATTATAAATGATAAAGATAATCATAAAAATGATCCTTATAATCTAAAATTTTCTAAATAATACAAACATTTTCAATTCCATCCTGAGATAAAACAAGATTATTCAAGTTGAGCTGATATTAGAAGGTAAAGATCATTTTTAAAGTATGAATCGGTATTTAATGAATCCCTCAAGATATACAAATATTAACCTAACTACATATGAAATAAATTATAATTATTATATATATGGAGATATTTTACTGTTGTTATAGTGGAAACATTTTTGGATTCAATATTATAATATAAAATTATGATATACCTATAAAGTTATGACGATTTTTTCTACTGGTTGATGAAATGGAGCTCATGTTGTTTGTGTAAGAATGATTAAGATGAGGAAGAGAAGAAAAATAATTGACATTCAGCTAGAATAATTTAGAATATTGTCTATAATTTTTTTATTTCCAAGCTAAATTTTAGTAAAATCAGAATAAATGAGAGAAGAAAATTAAGGTAACTCTTGTCATTATACATCATAAAAATTTTGGTAGGAAAAAGTATATGAGATTATGGGGTAATAACATATATGAAAATATTATGAAATTAAATGGATATTGTGGGCCAAAAATTTGATGTGGATATTTTATATTATAAAATGAAAAATATTAGTCACTGGTAAACTACATATAAAAGGAAAAAATAAAGAGGGAGGTTCTTAGTCAGGGATTTCATCTAAGACAATGGAGGATAGACAAAACTCTACAGATGTCGAAGAAGAAGAATAAGAATAACTGCAAGGATCTGAGCCTGTGGTGAGGAGTTAAATCATCTAGAAATATATGATAAATATAGAATAATATGTCAACCACCAAATTGATATTAGATGTAATAATATTTCATTGAAAAGAATATTATAGGAAATATCAATAATATTTTTATTTCCCATATCATATTTGAGTCAACCATTTTAGTTATTGAGAAGTGAGGGATATATCAAGGTGAGAAGATTTGGAAGAACCCTAAAAAACTAACCTATGTTATAGAACTGAGTCTCATTTCCTTTACTTAAGAACTAAGGGAATTTGGATTTCCAACATTGAGTTGAAGGACATATATTCAAATTACTAAGTTTGCATCTTGTGTGGAACTTATGATCACATTCTAAGGAGGTGTTAAAAGAAACATTTGTATGTACTTGGTGGGAAACTCTAAAACCTAAGGGATTTAGGTTTTTTAGAGATATCACAGTGGGACATTTTGAAAATAGTGTGTAACTGGAAAGAAGTATTTTGGATATATGAAAGTTGTAATGATATTAGGAAGCTATGTAGATATGGGATGCACTAGTGGGTTTGGAAAATAATTTCCTACACTCCACTTATATTAATGAGAAGATTATATTGTAGAATATTTGTCTTAGACATCCCATGTCATTATATGGAGTATTAATTTGTACTAAACTATTTTAATCATGTGTGATATTTTTAAATTTTATACTGAATTTCATGTAGGATTTTGTTTCTAGGTTAAATAATAAAAATATCCATTTTCACTGAATGAAAATTGAGGGGAAATTAATAATGGTGGTTAAATTTTCTTGAAGAATTTGGAATTATTGAGAAATAGATAACAATTGATTCCACCCCCCCCCCACCCACCTCTCAGATATCTACACATATTCTTTTGGTTATTTAACGTTTCATTTTATTCATCCTGTAATGTTTTTTTCTTTAGGACTTTATCCACATGATTAATCAAATTTTAAGTCTTTGGGAGAGACTTTCATATATTATTCATGTTTAAAATCAAAATAAAACATTATATATTTTGAAGAAGTGTGGAGAGGATGAGGTTTTAGATAAATTAATTGTGTAGCATGAATCCTGTTATTTAAAAATTCATAATATAGGCAATCATATTTACTATATGAGGTCTAGTTTTAACTCCTTCTCATAGCTTGCTTGTAAAATTTTCTTAGATATTTGACACCCCTATTTTCTTGATTTATCGAAATATAGATCGCAAAGATGAGACAACATGGAGTTTTTATCCTTTTAATCATGAATTTCCTACATATAACATGTTATGGATTATAACATGGTCCATTGGCCATCCAATTCATCATCCACATGTTTTTAGAAGTTATTTTTCCCTTCCTCACTATCCTCCCTAGTTGTAATAATATGAACTAAGGATTACAGTGTACAAAACATTTTCTATTAGCATAGTACAATGTGTAAGAGCATGTACCACTCTAGGATGTTAACACTAGTTAGGAGATAGTATTTATCTAAGCTGGATCTCATATAAAGTTGTGAGTTCGCATTTCTCTCTATTTTCTACAAAATAAATTAGTTTTTAGTAATTTATCTTGATTACCGATTATGAATTTATTTATTTATTTATTAGCCTTTTATTTTTTTTTAATCCAAATATTTTTCACCATTGGATTTTGAATATCCAATATATTATATATTCTAGTTAAGAGGATAAATATTTCCATTCTCATACCATATACAATGACCATGAACATTACTTGACAGAATTCTTGAAGGCTTTGATTTCTAATTTTATTAAATCGTAATTATTTTCTCTTTTGGGTGGACTCCTTAGTCTTGAAATCCTAAACTTAATTTCCATAATGATTAGCAATAAATTTAATAAGTATACTACTAATATCACCCTTAATACCAATTTGGTAATTTCATTACATTAACATCATTATGACTCCTCGATATTTGAATATTCCCTTCACTATGGGAAAACTGACACTTTAACTATTCTTGTGTCCTAATTTAGCAAATATAATGAGGTTTTTTTACTCAATATTTTGATTGTTTGATTTTTTATTAAGATATGCATAAATATTTTTTATTGTATTCTTTTCATTCATGTTAATATCATAAATAACAAACATATTTAATTTCAATTGTTCTATAAAATAATATCCATATATTAATTTAATTTAATTTTATCTTAGCTTTCTTGTTAATTTATTTATCTTATGTGATTATGTTTAATCATCCAAGTAAATCATGCATCACATAAATAAATAAATAACTTGGAACTGAAAAAAAGGTGTGATATGATTATGAGAATTAATATGTTGGTTGATTTGTTGGGTAATCATAAAACAACCTAGATCCTAGGGTAAAAAAATACATGATCATATAATTAGATTTAGTTGTATAATATTATATTCTCCTTTTATTTCCTTGGTTGGATTTACCACATGTATTTTCCTGAACTATCTCCTCTTGCTAGGAACTCCATTCTTTACTAATGTTTACTCACACATAGGTGAGGGGTACTAGGGGTTAAGGGTTAAATAAAATAATTCTTGTACATTTAGTAATATACATAATAACAGATTAAGGGATGATTCATTGATATTCAGATTAAATTTAGTAATAAACTATCACATAAATCCATGAAATAAATAATTAAATTAAGTAAATAAATCCATCACATGCATAGGTTGCTCAAATATCATAATAAATCAGAACATGTAATAAATACATATTTATAATTACTAGTATTCATTTAAATTAGTTCTAATTAGTAATATTTTACCAATAAAAATAAATTAATAAACTAATAAATTATTTAATTCATTGTCATAATATTTTATCCCAATAGTCCCTGAGACACAGGAATATCATCCTTAGTAAATTTAAATAAAATTTATTTTATTTTTTAAAAATTATTTTATTAAATGGAGTGTTATTGGATTCCACACAAAAATTATATTCTATGTGATATTAAAATCTCATTTTTAAAAACAAAATATTTAAATGAAATGTACTGTCATTCGATATAATGTGTGACACGCATTGTGTATTATAAGAACAAAAACTTTTTTTCAGACATATAATGATCATTTATAGTTACTATTTTAAATTTTATTACATACCTTTCAATTGGGTTTTATTTTTGAGAGTGTTTAGGAGAATTTTCAAAACAAATGGGAGAATATGGGCCAAACAGTGCGCCCCTGTGCAGGAAATTGTGTGCAGGAATTAATTAAGTCCAAACATTAATTCTAAAATTTCTAAAACCCCACTAATTAACTCAAAATAGACCCAAATTCATAAAAAGGTTCTCATAAACTTTTTTAGAGCTCTCTGGAAAAATTTCATCCCATCTCTACATTCGTTCCTCGTGAATCGAAGTCAAATTGAAGGATGCTTCTCTCCCTTTAAGTGGATTTGTCTCTCATTCTTTACTCATTATTTCCCCTTTCATTCCTATTTTTTAGTGATGTAATCCACTATATTTGATAGATATATATCCATTTGTAATTATATATATCTATGATTTTAGATCAAGATCTTTATTTTCATGAATCATGATTAAGGGTTTTGAGATTCGGATCTTGATTTATATAGTTGTGTCACTTTCATTTCAATAATTTCCATTGGGAGGTCATTCCTCAAAAAATTGATGTAAGTGGTTATTCCCTTGTAGATATATATCTCTATTATACTTATATCCATGTCTAGAATATGGATTTTAATCTTATGAGGGATCTAGATTTAGATACCAGATTTTTCTATCTTGATTCATTTAAATCTTAGATCTAGGAATTGAATCAAGATCTCTTTCTAAGTTGTTTTTCTTCAGAAATTTGGGTTTTTTCATTGATGAGTGTTCTTCATCACCATTATTTACGTAAGTGGTATCATAATCAATTCTTATATTCTTATATTTTACTAAGTGTATGAAATTGTAGAATTTCTAGAATTCTTTTCCAATTTGAATTTTTAAATTGGGTTAATTAATGTGGCCAATTGATTAATTGGTTTATTATTGAAATTGAATATTAATTAGGGACTTAATCATGAGAATAAGGGGATTATAATTTTTATAATTAATTTAGTAATTAATAATGAGATTTATGGGTTTTCCATGTAGATAATTCATTGATGAATTAATTGCGAGATTTAGGAATTTGTGATTTAGATAATGGCCTATTGAATAATTGGATAAATTGTAGAAATTTACAAATAATTGGGGATTTGATTATGAGACTAAGGGGATGCTCATTTGGATAACTAATTTTTGAATTAATTATGAGATTTAGTTTCTGTTCAATTAGATAATTATGTGATGAATTAATTTTGATATTTAGGAATTATTTATTTAGATAATTTCCAATTGATTAATTGGATAAATTGTTGAAATTTTTGACTAATTGGGAAGTTTATTATGATACTAAGGGGATTATAATTTTGATAATTAACTTTGGAATTAATTATGAGTTTTAGGTTCTATCAAATTGGATAGTTAATTGATGAATTAATTGTGAGATTTAGGAATTCGTGATTCTGATAACGTCTAATTGATTAATTGGACAAATTGTTATAATTTATGAAAAATTGGGGAGTTAATTAAGGGAATAAATGGATGATAATTTAGATAATTAATTGGGTAATTATTTATGAGATTTATGGTATATCTAATTAGATAATTAATTTATGGGTTAATAATGGGATTTAGTGATTTGCTATTGAGATAATTAATTGACGAATTAATTATAAGATATCAATATATATTAGTTGGGATAATTAATGGTAGATTATTTATGAAATATAAAAATATAAGTTTGATATAATTAATTGATGAAATAATTATGAGCTATCAAGATATATGAGTTGAGATAATTAGTTGTGGATTAATTATGAGATATCATTATATATGAATTGACAAAATTAACATTAAAATTAATTGTGGGGGATTTAGATTTTTTATTTAAATAATTAATTTTTTAATTAATTATGGGATAATGAGTTGTGGATATTGATTAATCAACTAATTAATTAATTAACGGAAGTTGAGAGTCTAAATTAATTAGAATATTAATTGATGAAATTTTGTGATGAACTAATTGTTGAATTAGTAATGATATTGAGATGATTAATTAATTGTAGAATTAATTAATGACATTTATGAATTAATTAAGGGAAATAATGTGATTATATAATGTTTTAAATAAATAATGGGATTTATAGGAGTTATTAATTAATTGTGGAATTAATTTTTTGGATTAACATAAAAAATTAATTGGTGAATTAAGTGAGGGTTTGGTGAGATTAATTAATTATTGAATTAATTAATGTATTTGATGTTACTAGTTAATGTAATAATTAACTAGAGTTTTTTATTTGATTAGTTAATTGATGAATTGACTATATTTATTAATATGATTATTTAATTGTTGAATCAACTAGTGTAATTACAGTGATTAATTAATTTTTGAATTAATTAATGTATTTGATGTGATTAGTTAATTTTTGAAATAACTGGAGTTATTGATGTGGTTAGTTAATTAATGAATTAACTGGAGTCATTGATGTGATTAGTTAATTTTTTATATAATAAGAGTAATTGTTGTGTTTAGTTAATTTTTTAATTAACTTATGTGATTGAATTGATTAATTAATTGTTGAAATAATTAATACATTTGATGTGATTAATTAATTTTCGAATTAATAAATATTGTAGATGAGATTAGTTAATTGTTTGATTAACTAGTGTTATTGATGTGTTCAGTTAATTGATGAAATAAATTGAATTATTAATGTGATTAGTAAATTGTTGAATTGATTAGATTAGTTGATGTGATTAGTTAATTTTTAAATTAACTAGAAAAAATGTTGTGAGTAATTAATAGTTGAATTAATTGATTTTATTTATGTGATTAGTTAATTGTTTATTTAACTAATGGAATTTTTGTGTATAACTAAATTTTTAATTGGTAACATCATTGGTGTGGATAATTAATCACTAAATTAATTATGTGTCAACGAATGGTAACATGGTCATTAAATTTTGTGATTTAATGAATGGTAGCATGGTCATTCAGTTGTGTAAATTAAATAATTTTAAGTAGGTCATTCAATAGTCAGAATAAATGAATGGTAATATGGTCATTCATTTGTGAGAAATAAATAATGGTAACCCAATCATTCAGTTTTTTGATTTATTGGATGGTAACATGGTCATTCATTTGTGAATAAGAATGGTAAAATAGACATTCAAACATGTGGTATCCCTTCACGAGAGTTCAAATTTCAGCATGGGACAAAGTGGGTATTGAGGATTGACTTTCTACGGGAACCTATGGTTTTATGTGCTTAAATAGAGAATATTTAATAATTTGATAAAAGGTTAATTTACACAATATACATATTCTTATTAAAATTGCATACGATTTTTGTAACTCCAATCACCTTACTTGGGCTACCTGATCGGTGCCCAAATAGAATTTGTGTTTTTTGGAAAGGTTTAGGGAAAATTCCCTTTGCTAGATAGATGAGTTGGTATGGAGCTTGGATGAGTGAACCAGACAAGGTTCGAGGACCTCTTGGGAGTCTTTAGTGTCTTTAACTTTGTGTAGCATTTTTGATACTTAGAACATAAATTATCATGATATATTTATTATTTAGTTTTTAAATTGTACATTATGATTTAGTTATCATGAGATATTGGTATTTTTTATGATTATTTTATTCTGTTGTTTATTTATTTCTGTGAGTGTATTAATCTAATAAAAATGGGGGTATAGTCTCCCAATGAATGACATACCCGACCCTCACTAATAGTCGGCAGCTTTTAGTGTACAAAGAGGTGCACTTGAGGTCACGTAGAGAACTGGTTTGGGGTACCGACATGTGGCACCCAGTCCAGGATGTTACAGAGTGGCATTAGAGTAGTTTTCTTTTCTTCTTATTTTGCCTTACTATTAGGGAAAGATATACATGAGACTAGGAAGAGTTGGGTCTTGGTTATAATCTCATGTATGCGAGATGATACCCCATGTGTTGGGGAGAACCAAAGTACCCAGGTTGTGATTTTTATTAATAATATTGGTTGTTATAGTTAAATATTTCATCACCTTGGGTGACACAATTGTTTTGTGATGTGGTTTTTGTTTATAAGATGTGTTGAGATTGACTCATGGACTTTAAAGGAATGAGTTTTGAGTCTTAATGCATAACTCTATACACTAGGGATTATTTTGGGAGCATAAAATATTTTAGGTACACACGTGAAAAGATGTTATGGGTAAGTTGTTGAACATGAACTGTTTTCCTTACTTGTGAAAATGAACTGAAATTAGTGCCTAACAATAAATTGGGGAATATTTTAAAATGATTCAATATGATAATAAATGAGTGTTTAAATGAGAAACATGAATAATGATAATTTGTTTACCCATGTTAACCAGGATCTAGTTTTATGATGGTTAAGGGTAGTGGTAGTGCCTTGGTTTTGACCAAGTGGCAGAAAAGGGCGGAAGTATTTGACATGGTTTTTTGTTAATCCATCTCATTAACTATGTTAAAGTGGTTAATTGAAATCCTTTGTTTTCTTAACTTTCCCTTGATGTGGGTTGTTTGAAAGGTCAAAATGATCTAGTTTGAGAAATCGGTTGGGATTTGTGTGAGGGGCCATCTGGGTTTAGATAGCATGGTGAGAAGTTGGAGGGATGAGAAGCCCAAGACTTTAGATAGGTTAAGGTGTTTCTAAAATGTAAGGTAACATCATTAATGGAGGATTAGTGGTGGTACTTATTGATGACTTATTAGTGTACTTTTAATTACTGATGATCATGTCCCCTACCTTGACATCATCTCAGGTACACTTCGAAAACTTTGTTTTTAAACATAGCTATATAATTGTGTTTTTTTGTATATGGGGCCCGTTGGAGGTTATTCTTATGAACTGATATGTGTGTGGAGTTTGATGGGGAATGTTACGAAATCATAAATTTACAGATGAGGTTCTAATGAGGTACTGGATATCCATATTTACCATGGTGGCTAAATTTATTGAAAAAGTGGTTTTAAAAATGTTTAAAATGCATGGAGTGATATTTCAGTATAAGTTACATGGAGAAAGACCATGGGTTGGAAGTGACAACATCAGAATGTCAATGAGGAACATGTAAGGTGCATGATTAAATTTCTCAGATAATGGATGGGAGATCCTTAGATGTGGGGGTATGTATGTTCCTTTTTGGAATTCATTTATGTCACAAATGATCTCTAATTTTATGGTTCATTATGGTTTTTGGGAAAATTAAATTGGAAAATAATTTTGGTATATTTATGATTATGATCTTGAGACCAATGCGGCCTTGAGGAGAATCATATACATGTGTTGAATCACAATGAGAATGTGTTGTGGGGAAATATTGAGTTGTTAGTCCATGTATTGTTCCCACATGGATGAGAATAGAAAAAATCATTAGAGATATAAATGGATTTGAGGGTTCATTGGTCCAGTATTTTTGAATCAGAATCTTACGGAAGCTTGGGAGTGCATGTCAAACACAGGTTGTTATAAGGTAGGGAGATTGTAAGAACCCAAAATTTTCTAGATAATTATTGGGCTCATTTATAGGAACTATTTTAAATTTTATTACGGACATTTCTATTGGATTTTACTTTTGATAGTTTTTGGAAGTTGTTTAAAAAATAAATGGGAGTGGATGGGGAGGACAGTGCACCCCTATGTATGAAAATGGGCATGTGAATTAATTATGTTTGAAATTTAATTCTTAAATTTTTCAACCCCCCCCCCCCCCCGCCCCTAATTAACAAAAAATAAAACCCAATTAGTCCAAAGGTACTCATTCACGTTTTGGGATATCTTCAGATGAATTTCAGACCCTCCTGACCTCATTTCATTGGGAATTGATGCCTGGATCAAAGGAAAATTCTCTCCTAGTAACTGGATTCATCTCCCATTCTTCCCTCATTATTTCCCCTTTCTTTCATATTTCTTTTAGCGATTTAAACCAATGTATTTGATATATATAAATCCATTTTTAAATATCTAGATATTCAAGATCTTTATTTTCTAGAATCGTGAATTCAGGTATTGAGGGTAGGATCTTGAATTACAACGTTGTGCCACTATATTTTCAAGGAATTTCATTGGGTGATCATTCATTAAAAAATTAAGGTAAGTGGTTCTTCACTTGTAGATATATCTCTTTCTTCCTGTAATATCCATATATAAAATATTTATGTTATTCCACTATTAGATATTGATTTACATCTAGGTTTTTTAGATCTTGATTAAATTAAATCTTAGATCTAGGAATAGAATCAAGATCTCATTCTACGTCGTTATTCCTCTGAAATATGGGGCATTCCACTGATGAGTGTTCTTTATCACCATTCTTGAGTTAGGTGGTCTAGTCATCAAATCCCACAATTTTATTTTTTATTATGTGTATTCAATTTTAGAATTTCTATCATTCTTTAAAAATTTGAATTCTTAAATTGGGTTAATTAATGTGGTCAATTAATTAATTTGGTTATTCTTGAAATTGATTATTAATTGGAGATTTAATCATTGGTATAAGGGGATTCTCATTTTGATAATTAATTTGGTAATTAATTATGTTATTTAGGGGATATCCAAGTAGATAAGAAATTGACTAATTAATTGTGAGATTTAAGAATTTTTTACTTAGATAATAGCCTATTAATTAATTGGATAAATTGTATTAATTTATTACTAATTGGGGAGATGGTTGTGAGACTAAGGGGATGAACATTTTGATAATTAATTTTTGAATTAATTATGAGATTTAGCAGTAGTCCAATTAGATAATTAATTTATTAATTAATTGTAAGATTTAGTAATTTTTTACTTATATAATAGACAACTGATTAATTGGATTAATTGTTAAATTTTATGACTTAATAGGGAGTTTATTTTGAGACTAAGGGGTTTATAATTTTCATAATTAATTTGGGAATTAATTATTATATTTAGGGTCTGTGTAATTAGATAATTAATTGTGATATTTAGGAATATATGATTTAGACAATGGCCAATGGATTAATTGGATAAATTGTTGAAATTTATGACTAATTTGGGAGTTGATCATCATAATAAGGTAATGTTCATTTAAGTAACTAATTGGGTAATTATTTATGATATTTAGGGACTATCCAATTAGATAATTAATTTGTGGGTTAATTATGAGATTTAGAGATTTGCGATTGACATTACTAATTGATGAATTAATTATGAGATATGAAGATATACGAGAGGGGATAATTGAAGGAAGATTATTTATGAAATATAAAGATATATGATTGATATAATTAATTGATGAAACATTTATGAGGTATAAAGATATATTAGTTGAGATAATTAATAGTGGATTAATTATGAGATATCAAGATATATGAATTGAGAGAATTAATTGTAGAATTAATTATGATATATTCATATTGTTTATTTAAATGAAAAATTATTGAATTAATTATGGGATAATGAGTTTTGGATATTGAATAAATAATTTGTGAATTAATTAATTCAATTTTACATGCTTAATTAATTAGAAAATTAGTTAAGGGTAATTATGTGATAAAATAATTGTTGAATTAGTAAAGAGATTGAGATGATTAATTAATTGTAGAATTAATTAATGAGATTGATGAGATTGATGAGATTAATTAATTGATTATTTAATTAAGGGATGTAATGTTATTATTTAATGGTTTAATTAAAAAATGGTATTTATAGAAGTGATTATTTAATTTTGGAATTAACTAATGTGTTTGACATGAAAAATTAATAGGTGAATTAATTGAGGGTTTGGTGTTATTAAATAATTGTTAATGAATCAATGTATTTGATATTAATATTTAATGTAATAATTTACTAGTATTATTGATTTTATAAGATAATCGCTTAATTGACTTGAGTTATTGATGTGATTAGTTAATTATTTAACTAACTAGAGTAATTGAAGTGATTAATTAATTACCTAATTAGTTATTATATTTGATGTGATTAATTAATTGTAAAATTAAATAATATTATTGGTGAGATTACTTAATTTTTGAATTAATTAGAGTCATTTACTTGATTATTCAATAGTTGAATTAACTAGAGTTATTGATGTGATTAGTTAATTGATTAATAAATAAGGTTCATTTATATGATTAGTTAATTGTTTAATTAAATATAGTAATTGTTGTATTTAGCTAATTATTGATTTGACTAATAGGATTAAAGTGATTAATTAATTATTGAATTAACTACTGTATTTTATGTGATTAATTAATTATAGAATTAATTATTTTTATTGATGAAATTAGTTAATTATTGAATTTTCTAGAGTTATTTATATGTTTAGTTAATTGATGGAATAACTTGAGTTATTATTGTGATAAGTTAATAGTTTAATTAACTATAGTAGTTTATGAGATTAGTTAATTGTTTAATTATCCATAGGAATTGATGTGATTAACTGATTTTTGAATTAATTAATGTTATTGATGTGATTATTACATTTTTTATTTAACTAATGGATTTGTTGTGTTTAACTAGTTATTGAATTTCTAATGTAATTTTTGGGGATAATTAATTACTAAATTAATTGTTTTTTGATGAATGGTAACATGGTTATTCAATTGTGTTATTTAATGATTGGTAACATGGTCATTCATTTTTTGCGAAATAAAGAATGATAGCATGGTCATGAAATTGTGAGAATTAATGAATGGTAACATGGTTATTCATTTGTGTGAAATAAAGAATGGTAACACGACCATTTAATTGTGTTATTTAATGGATGGTAACATGGTTATTCATTTGTGAAATAAGAATGGTAACATGGGCATTCAGACTTGTGGTATCCCTTAAAGATAGTTCAAATTCTGGCATTGTCCGAATTAGGTATTGAGGTTCAAGTGACTATGGGGTCTGGGGGTTTTATGTGCTTAAATATTTAATATTTCATAACGTGATAAACTATTTATTTATGAATTATACATATTATTATTACAATAACATTAACTTTTGTGAGTTGAATTATTTTAGACACCGTTTATGGTGGCCTACTGAGTCGTACTCACAGCCTATTTGGGCAACCTGATCAGTACCCAAATAAATTTTTTGTTTTCTAGACATGTTAACGGAAACATTCTTTATGTTATATGGATGATTTGTGATGTATCTTGTATAAGGGAACCACACATGGTTTGGGAGCCACTTGGGAGTCGCCGGTGTCTTTACTTTTGAGTGGATTGTTTTACACTTGGAACGTACATTATCATAAAATAATTGTTGTTCATTTTTAACATTATACTTCATGCATTAGTTATCATGAGATATTGGTATTGTTTATGATTATATGTTTTTGTTACTATTTATTTATTTATTCTGGTGTAAAACTATGATAAAATAATAAAAGGATGGAATAGTCTCTCTATGAATGACTTACCAGACCCTCGCTGCTAGTCGACAACCTCTAGCATATGGGGAGGAACGCTTGAGATCATGTAGTGAACTGGATTGGGGAAGTGACAAGTGGTACAGGGAAATGATATTACATATATGGTCTATCTTATGTACTATATACTTACACAATATGTAAGATCACACTACATGACATGACATACATAGCATGCAGTTTCATAGGTCAAACTGCATAGTATTTATGACATGTATGACAAGACGGCTGGCCATAAATGTACACAACATGCATCACTAGAAGTATGCGTATTGTACACTAAATATAGTATGATCATTACGTGTCATGCAGTCACCGAATTTATAATACTTAAACACCATATATTGACCCACACGACATGTCTAAAGTCACTCGACTTGTACCTTGAGTGGGTTAACACATGTTCCACAATGTATAAATTCTAGATACGTGACATACATTATATGACTTAAAATTTCACTCACTTTTTAGTCAATACATGGTTTGTAATGATGCCACATACTAAACACATGACTCATCAAAAATTATATTGTGTGTTTAATCAGGTGGGGCTACATGACTTGTACACTAATTACACATCATGTAGAACCTTTAAAACTATGTTTCATATTGTCTATCGATATGTGATGTGTAATGATGTTACATAACTAGTCCTATAGAGATATGTGATTTAAAAAAATCAATCCCTATAGAATCTAACCATGAGTGTATATAGTATAATTTACTATTATATGTTGTGTGACCTAGTGATTTTTCTAGTGACCTTGGAACCTCATGATGGAATCTTCAATCATTATTCAAGCATTTTGGCCATTTATTATCCATAAAACTTGGAATGTTTTTATCATTGTCATTGTATAAAGAATTAAAATTTGAATATGAAAATAAGAAGACCAACTGATGAAATTGATCGAATAAATTAAAAATAATTATAAATTTTATATTTAGAGTTTTCATAGCACATAACGGTTCTGAGAAACCATAGAAACATTATGAGGGTGATAAATTTTTACTCTCATTGGTTTTAGTGGATAATGTCTAATGAAATTAATGAATTGAATTATGAAATAACTTAAAGAGGATATTTCAATTTCAATTTATAATTAACAGAAATAATGAATTTACTTGAATTTTATAATCCTCTAGTTCAATTTATTTTTCTTCTCTAGTTATATTGTTATTATAGTCGATAATCCATGTGAATATTCTTCTATGTGGATCCACACATGCTCCATAAATCTATTAACACCATTATTGAATCTCTAGGTGCTATCTCGGTAGTGACAAGTTCTTTAGTCATTTTTTTTGTCACAATAAAAATTTTCTCCCGTTATTTCTATGTTCTATAGAGGGGGGATGGGAGAATTATTCTCTCTATTCTTGAGAGAATTATTGAGAGGATTTTACAATGCATAACAAGTCTAAAACTCTATTAAATGATATATACATAGGTTTTTATACTTATTGTTAAAAAAATTAATAATTTCGTAATGAAACATTATTAAATTATTTATTCTAAGTAATACCCAATTAAAATAATATTATAATTATTATTTACTAGAAACGTATTTATTTATATATAATTTCTTAAAAAAATTATTTATTTAAATGATATTAAATAAAATATATCATTACCATTGGTCCATTAAATGGACACATTAATCCTCCATGAAAATTATTGAAACTTGAATAATAAATTTTTATTCAAATATGTAATATTTATTCATCCAAAAAAATTAAATAACATATTCACTAAAATCAAATATATATTTATTTTTACATTCACATAAATAAATAAATATTTATATTAATATATTCACTAGGTCAGTTAATAAATAAACAAATATTTATTACCTTATGAATAAATAAACCTAAGATAAAGTTACACTCACTTATTCTAAACTTGAATATATCATGATTCAATTTTTCTATTCAACATTACATAAATGAATAATATTACACAAACCAAGAATAATATTTATTCTTAATATTAAATTCAAAATATTTTAATGAGATTTTAAATACACTTACAGTGTGACCCTCTAAAACCCCTTCTCAATGGCATTATATGAACATACCAAAATTCGAAGATCAAAATCTTATAAGAAGTCAAGAAACCTAAAAAATAGATGTCAATATAGAAACATTATGAACCTCCATATTAATTTTACTATGTAATATATTCCTTTTGTCTTTATATATCATCAAGATTGATTCATAATTGTTTCACCAGCCTATATGCTTGATTTATCTTTCTTTGACTTTGTAACACCGCAATATTTTACTATATATTTTCCTCTAAAATAAAAAAGGTGTTGATATCTTTTTTTACACACAACACTGAACTAAAAAGATCTATGACATATTATATGAATATCATGAATAAAATATAATATTTAAAAAACCTCTTATAAGTAAAAATAATAATATTTTCAATTAGAAATATATAAAAAATAATATTAATAACACAAATGTTTAAAAATGATCTTTTTTTAAATAAAAGAAACAATATTTTATATATATATTCATTTAAAAGATAAATTTATAATTTTAAAAAACTAGAAATTGAAAAAAAAATTAGATTCATCATTTCAATATTATCTTCATATGAATTATTGAGATTTTCTAAAATATTTTATTTTTATGTTAATTGTGAAAATACTAATTATCTAATACTATCACATTTATGAAATTATCATAATAAAATAATGAATTAAAAATATATATTTATATATAAAATTAAATAATTTAAAAATAATATGTTGAATTTATAAAACCCTTGTTTAATGTTTTGGAAACCTAGGAAATATTTTACTCTAAAGACTAGTTTTATTCAATCACATTAAAATTTTGGTTTCATCACTCAAAGAAATAAAAAATAAAAAAAGAGAATTGATATTTTTATTTTTATTCTCATATTATATAATAAGTTGAATTTCATTTTTAGGAAAAAAATATGATTACTAATATTAAATTAAATTAACATGAAAATAATGAAAGGGTTGGTTTCAAATAATTGTTTTATTAATGTTGTGTACTTTTTTCTAATAAATTAAAGTAATATATTTTATATAATTAATTGTATTTTATTTTTGAAAAATATAAAAAACATATATCACTAATTTAATTAGTAAATAATGTTTCATAAGCTTAGGAACAGTTAATGGTGAAAGAAATATTTCTCAAAAAAATGGTGTTGGTTTATATTAATTATTTTAATTTAAAAGTTAGTTTTTTATCATTTATAAATTTAAATAAATTATATTGAACTTAAATGTAGTTTCAGGGAATCAAAATTTGGCAATATAAGTTATCATATATTTTTATTTAAAACTCAATTACTCAGGTAAAAACCTGTTTCCAGGGTACAAACCAAAATGATAAAATATAAAAATATAGTGGTAAAAAACTTGATACATGTTTAAAACAATTTTAAAATTAATTTTAGAGGATTTATATACCTTATCTCACCTAAATATTATTTATTTATATCTTTTGGATCCATTGAACCAAGAATAGTGTCATCCCTTCATTGAAAAAACTATTGGATATTTACAAAAAAACCATTTTATTCACTTATAAAAGGAGATCAATAATACCCAAATTATAAAACCATTAAAAAGATTTATATTAAAATTAAAATTAATTTAGTATTTAATTAAAACTCTATCCACATCTTAATATCCATGGTTTTGCGAAAAATACAAGCTAAGGAACCCCAAGATGTTACCAAATGGAGAATATCTAAAGGAAGCGTTAATGTTATCAATTGATCTCTCTTAACTCATTTATTTTTTACCCATTAAATATATTATATCCATGAATTAATGAAAACAAAAGTAGTATTAACATACTTAAATATTATTATATTATTGGAATATCACTTTTATACCTTCCTCTAAAACCATTTGAAAAATAAAGGTGTCATCATGAGTTTTTGTGGACTGGAAGATCCATGAAAGGCGTGTTATATTTTTTTAAACCACCTTACATGGCTTGTAAAAATTATTTATTCAATGAAAAAAATACATTATTAATAAATTTTTTGATATTATTGAATTATAAATTATTCCCCACCTTCCTCTTATTCTACAGAAACGAACATGTTTTTTTGTAATGTGAAGACTACGACCTCCATGAAGGTGATGTGTTTAGTTTTTCATATAATCATTAATTATTTAAAAAACACTATTAAAATATTATTTTACTTATTAAAAAAATTAAAATTATATCATTATTGTTCAATAATAAAGATATTACAATAAAAACACATTCTTAACTTTTCTCACCCATAGATTAGAACATGTTCTTGTTTGAACCGGTTTAACCACCAACTCAAGGAATGCTATAAATTAATATCATAGATGAAAATATAAAATTATATAAAGTTGTAATCATAAATTATAGATAAAATAATTTTTGGATTATCATTCTCTAATGGTTCTATAAATATTTAACTAATTATTAATATACTGCCACTTATTCATTAAAAATAACTAAAATTATCTTGTCACAAACATCTTCATCTAGAATCATAAACAAATACTTATAAAATGAAATTAAAACATTATAAATATTTAGAGGACATATATTATAGTACTTTTAATTCTCAAAAAAATAATTAAATTTAAAAATATAAACAATAATCAACATCACTATTAAAAAACTACTACAAAACAAACAATTAAAGTTAATAACATCTGATGATAAAAATAAAATATAACTAACTGTTATATTTGTAATGAAATATTAAAAATTAATTTTATAAAAGGTTTTAGTTATGAATATGGTTTTTAAATATGTTATCAAGATAGTAATTTTTTATACTCGAGGTTAGATAACATTCTGTTTAGTGGGATTTAAGGTAAGGGTTTTTAGATCTCAATTTTTCTTCATTGAGATATGATACATATCCACCATTTTTTCCTTTTTATGGTGTATATATTGGACATTAATTTATTTTATCATAATATTTCATTCTATTTATCAGATTTAAAAATTCATCTTATGATCTAGCATTCATGTGTTTCAATTTGAAAGATAGCTAAAAAGTTAGGGGTTTTCTGGAATGAGCATATTTTATTGTGTCATAATGATTTATATTTGACAATGTTACATCAAGATGGTTTTATTATATTCTATAAGGGTATTATAATACCTATAATATTTATTTTATAGGTAAATTTCATTTATGTATTTATTTCTTCCTAAAATTTAATGATTTTAAGAATAATATCAATTCTCCCTGAATAAGATCTTTACTTATTCAATTAATTTCATATAACTTATGATGCAACCAGTTTATACAACCTCACTGTGAGAATATTTCATTACAGTTTTCATCCATGCATAAATGTACATGATTCATGAAATAAATTAAAAATTAAATCAATTTTAAGAACTAATATACATATTTTTTTATAGGAATATACAATGATAGAAAAATATATGGAATTCTTATTGGTGGGTCCTAATGGGGATATGGCCTAAACCAAGATGCATATAATGTATATTTTTCATATCATATGTTATAAATGGGATATCATTTTATGTTTAACATTAATAATATACGTTTTTTATCCATATCATTATTTTTTATATATTTATATCATAAGCTACATCAACAGAAGGTCATGTTATATTACGTTGAATATCATAATTCACTTGTTTCCATCAACACATAAGGAACTTTATAGTTGTGTATAGAAATTGAAAATTATGTGTTAATGGTTAAAAATATTCCATCATCTATCATTGATAGAAAATTTTCATCCAATGAAATTTGTGGGTGGTTCACGTGGTCGAGGGTTACAATTGATTTAACCATATTCATTAACACATAATATATGATTGAATTCATATTCACTAAATGAGAATCCTATCGGGAAAAATATAATGGTAGAACCCATGCATTGGGTTGTGGATGAATTGATATTATATTCTCTATATTCCTCATAGATATTTTTATTCTCTTATATTTATGATTGAGAGATACTTTTATATCTTTAATGGAAAGTAAAATCTTCATGAATACTGGATGATTCACATCATTCCATGGATACACCAAAGTGGAGGGTTTTTTTTTGGATAACTCTAGTGGACTTTATCAAGCATGATCAAATATGTATATATCAATGATCATTAGTATAAGCTACACATCATAATAGTTACTTAATTTTATTATAGAAAGGTTTAACTTTCGTCCATGGTGATCCTGATTTATGGGTTTATAATTACTTACACTACTTAGATTAAAAGTTAATCTATCAATTGAACTCTATCAGTGGCATCAGATCTTTACTATGATCATTGATTCTAAAAATAATGTTTTAAAATTTATGAAATTTTTTCATGATTTTAATTATGTTAAAAAATAATGTAATGTATATTAGGGGTCACATCATGTGATATCCCATATTATAGGTATTCACACATATTTATTTGTTTTTTGATGTATCAGAGTGTAACATATGTATGGTGTCTTATCTTGAAATAATGATTCTTAATATTTCAAAAACATAACATCATATGGTAAATATAATATAGTGTATATAATAGGTGGTGACAACCCAAGCACTGAATGAATTAATGAAATGTAGTGACATATCATACGATGAAATAAAAAAATACTGTTTAATCTTATATAGCTTTACATACACTACTTTAATACCACACCATGATTATTTTTATTCAAATTCCAGTACAGTGTTGATTAATCCAAACCGATGAAACACTAAGTAAGTTAATACCGTATATGTTCCCTACCATGTGAGTTTATTCTCAAACATCACAGTATTAAAATTATGTGTTATAGTTGAACACCGCTAGGTTAATCCTACAAAGGCACTAATTTATTCCTACACCATTCATCGGATATTTGGTTAATTCTACACTAAATCTATATCATAGGTCATGAATTCTATCATGGTGAAAAAATCAGGTTTAAAACATACACATGTCCAGATTAATCTCATAGAGGGTCTCCCTGATCATTTTTAATCTTATAAAGAAAATTATATCATAAGATGATGACCCACAAATAAGAAATTGTGACTGCATAAGAGGTCACCTGAAGAAATCATAAAATCACAGTTTATTATTGATAATTTCATTACCCATAATAAATTATGATATGGGAAGGTCATAAAATATGAATAGAACAATTTTTTTATTTTTATTTTTATATCATTAATGAATTTAATTATATAATTTATAAATGTTTATAAATTTTAGGAAAAGGTGTTTTGGGATATTTATTAAATTATAAAAGTGTTCACTAATTAATGAATTGAATTATATAATTTATAATATTAATCATTAATATTTAAAATACAATTTTCAAATTATATAGAATGACTTATATTTTATATATAATTGGTTTATATGGAAATTATAATGTAATTTATAATGTATTTGTAAATTATAGTATAAGATAAAAAAAGTTTTTACATTTATATTATGAATTGTTTATAATATTTAATTTTAATTTTTTAAATTAAATTCCATATCTAGTAAATTATTAAAGCCATATCAAAATGAGTTTTGATAATTTATTGGATCAATCTTTAAAAAATATTAAATATGGGGTATTTAGATTATATAAATTATATACATAATAGTATTTAAGTAAAAAATATTTATAGTTTATATAATATCATATATTTAACTAAAATTCCATATAATTAGTAATATGAAGGAATTAATTTTAGATATTAATATATATTTTATATTTTTATTTAATTATGAATTATTTATATTGATTTTAAAAATTATATATTGTTTATAATTATTTTTTTATGATTTGTTCATAAATATTTTACCTCATATTTAAATACATGAGTTACTCATTTAATTATTCTTTCCTTTTTTATAGATATATATAATTTTTGTACTAAATATTTTAATGTATCCATTATTATAAAAAGTTAAAAATTTCTAGAGATTATCTTATATGCATCTAAGGAGTTGCATATTGTGTATGATGATGGATTTAGTTTCCCTCTAACATAACATTGGACTGTATTGAGTTACGATCTTGGATTAAGTGGTTTATTATGGTTTGTACATATTAGATGTTAAAATTTTGATGAGATTTAAATCTTTGTTGAGTAATGTATCCCTAGTAAGAGGGAATTTTTATTAGACAACACACTATATTGGGAGTTTATTCCTTTTCTTGAAAAGTGAGGCTTCACTATCTAATTAATCCAGGATTACTCATGTGGGGATTATTAATTTATATGTTTATAATGTTTACATGAATGGTTTTCATCTACCTTATTCATGGGATGCATATCGATATGTATGGATATAGTCATATTTTTATTTGTTTAAGTAAAATATGTTTTGAGTTATGTAAAGAGTTACACATCAATATGGATTGAATATATTGATTTTGTAGAGCGAAAGAAATTCCAAACAAAATCATTAGAAAAATGAATACATGTAAAATAAATAAGATGATATTATATGGTGATATTATTCCCCTTGAAAATATTAAGTGTTATAATCCTTCTAAAATGAACATTTTCCAAAACCTCAAACATCCGACGAGGTAGGTCAAACCATGGATTTGTGATCCTAGATTGTTTTTTTTTTTCAAGGAAGGAAAGTAACAAGTTATACTTATAGTAGTAGTTTCATGCTTTTGGTGTTTTCCTAGGTTACACATAGCTGGTAGACTTTACTAGTATTAAGGTACAAGTGGAATAGAGTTAAATTTATCCATGTGATGGATTGGATAATGAGTTGAAAACACAGTTATCCAAGAGTCATATTTGAGATCATTGGGGTGATTTCCTAACTAAATAACTAAGTAGTGAGTGAAATTTTATACCACACTCATTACGTATTGAAATAAAAATCTTTTTCCATGAATAAACATGCTGATTTTAAAAGGGTTTATCTTTTTTGGGGAGCACATTTTTGTAAAATTCATTATTAAATGTTTGTAAAACATGATACTCATTTCATAAAAGATTTCATTGTATAAAATAGAATCATAATTTTCAAACTTATCTTAGAAATATTCCTTAAAAATTAGAATCCTAATGTGAGAAACCCAAAAGACAGATAATTTAGAAAATTTTCTAAATTATGAAATTTTATGTTTTAGAATAGTATCTTCCTAAATAAATGTCGTTAGGTTTTTCAAAAGGTGAATATATTATAATTATATAAATACAAGGATTCAACTAAGGTTTCAAAATAATCATATGGAAATTGGATAATGGTATTTTAGTCTCTGCTCATATACTCAATATGATTAGACTTTTTAATGACTCGGAGAGATGTTAGGTTTCTTTATAGATTTTTCCAGCTATGAAAATCCTTTTTTTATCAATGGAAATTTTTTGACAATGAGAATGAGTTCGATAAAAGTTTAGTCAATGTTATAAAAGTGATAAGGGTGGATGAATTTGACAATTTATGTCTAGGTTATAACATTAAATATAGAGTAAAAGTGGTTGAAATTTCAAACCTAAATAAGAAAGTTGGTTATAGATTCCAATGATGTTTATTATATTTTCCATATTCAATGAAACCTATAGTTATTTTGAGTTATGATAAATCACTCAATATGATATAATTTTCCAATATACATGAAGGGGTGTTTCCATGGAAAGTTCTTAAATGGTATAATAGTAATAGAAATTAATTCTTTGGTTTTGAGTGGTATTAAAAACCAAATGTATTCTTTAAAAATGTTGTAAATATAAAAGTTTTCAAAATAAATGGATGATTTGATTGATATTTTAATTTACATTCAAGTTATATGACCCCATATTTGATTCTTAGTTCCCTCTCTCTTTATGTTTTGTTGAACAATTTTTTATTTTGTAAATAAAACCTTTTAAATAGTTCTAATGACGTTTTAGAGGTTTTTGAGAGATTATAAGATTAAATTTTTTATAGTACAATATTGGAATGTTGCTTTTGGAAATATACAGTGCTTCTAACTAGATGGTACATGATGGAGTAGCCAAGTATGGATAATGGAATCCCACTGTCTAGTAGGTGGACTCTAGATATAATTTATCTCATATGGGATACCCACTGGCCAACATTTTGGCACCCCTATCCAACTGATGGGGTTCCCAGGGGTGAAGTTGTACTACCTGACATCACCAACCATCCAGCGGAAACCAAAAGATTGCTAGTGGTTTTAGGATAGGCTAGGATGTCAAGGGGAATAATTTTATATTGTGTTCATAAAACCCCATTTAACTCTTTAAATACCTTTTTTCAATCCTAACATGGGATTTAAGATCTTGAAGTACTATACAGGGATTCCTCAACTTCTTTATCATCAAAACCTTGATCCATTGATCCCTTGATCTATTCAATGTTCTAATGATCTAGTTTTGATAATTTTTTCTTGGAAATGGGAAATTCTACTAGTTTTATTCATGGATCATCTTCTTATATCCTTGATATGGTAGAACAATTAATGTTTATTGGGAATCATGGTATTTCACACTGATATAAACACTCAATATCTAAGTTTCATCTTATCTTCTTTAGGTAGGTGGTCTAAAACATCTCCCCACTGTCTATTTTGGTTTTTCTTGTATGTGTAACAATTGTGACCATGTTGTAATTTCATGAGTATGGCCTCTCATAATTGGAATTCTCTAGATTATAATTAATCCTCATGATTATACCTCACATGGATCTCATTGGTTATGATGGTGATTGGGACATGGACTTGAGGGCATCAAAGTTTTGTTCCTACCATTAACCAAGGTTTATATAATGAAAAGCATGACCAAGTTCCCATGTGACTGATTTGAAAATCATGGTTTAAACTCTAGATTAAACCACTGTGAACTTATTCACCCTAGGATTTGAAATTGGAAATATGGACTTGGATTTTCATAGGAAAAGATAATTTGGAATAATTCGAAAATAAATTAGAATTATCAAAAAAATTATGAGAATTGGGATATTGGTATGAAATTGGTGTAATAATTAAGGTATAAATGGAATGTAATTTAAATTGGAAGGATAATTGGTAATTGGAATGAATTTGCCAATTTTTCATACGTTGAAATGATTAACATGTTTGGTGACTTTGTATTCATTGTCTCTTGGATATTTCTTGGGGTGATATACTTATATATATGATGTATGATGGTGTGGTGCACATTTTATTAATGCCTAAAGATTATACACATGGATACATAATGCCTTAGGGAAAATTCATGGATTCATGATGCTTGAGGGAAATATGCACGGTTTCTTGTTTCCTGAGGGTGAGGTGCATGGTTACTGGAAACCTAAGGGTGAGATTCTTTTTCCCTTGATGAGTGTGGGAATTATGTATGGTTATACATGAAATATGATGGAAATATTGGAGTAAAGAACATGGATTATCTTTCTGGTTATTTTCATTGGGGTTTAAGGATAGAGAAATAAGACATCATACCGATGTAGCTTTTAGATGACCCCAAGTGTCAACATGGAGCATGAGGGTTGTTGAATTTAGATTGATATTATATGATAATATATGAATTAATGCCTATGTATATCATACTATTTCATTAACTATTTCTCATGCTATATTTATTTAGAAACTATTGGTGGTGGACTATTAAGCTTTATTCACACCCTCTTTGGGCCACCATTTAGTACCCATGAAGGCTTGATGGATACAGGTTTAGACAAGGTCATGTGGTCATGTACATGATTTAGGGATTAAATTTTGGGACTGGATCTTAGATATGGGACATAACATAGGGTTATAGACCAATATTGGGAGTATATATTTTTATTTTATCTTTTAGCTCTTTGATTGCATGAATTTCATCATGGTATTTAGATTGGAATATATTATCATATGACATCATTTATTACATTTGGATTGGTTATTTATTTTCCAATTTATCTATCAGAATTGTTTTATAGTGAGTTTTTTATCATATATCCATTAATTTTATTATTAAATACCATAGGGTATAGTCTCCCCCTAATCATATGTTTCCCTAACTACTAGTCGATAGCCTCTGGATTATGGGTGTGCATTATTGAGGTCATGTGGTGACCCATCTCGGTCATGTAAGGGTGAGTTGGGCCAAGGAAATTATTAAGTGGTATCAAAGGAGGTATTTTATTTTTATTTACTAGTTTAGAAAGGTAGATAAGATAATAACATGTTTTGTGGCTTGGTAATAAGTTCGTGAATGCGAGTAGCTAACCCATATCCAATGGAACCCCCAAGACTCCTAGGATGGAAGTTTATTCTTAAGGTGATCTTGTTGTAGTTCTGAAGTGATTTCACCTTGGTTGATTCACTTGTTGGGTGATATTATTATTTGTTGAAATTTTACTCATGCACTAAAATGAACTGATGTCTGTATGAATAAATCATGGTAGGAAAATAAGAAACCATGATATGATTCATTGTTTAGACAAGGGATTCATTCTTTGAGCATGAAATTTCTAGCCCTAATTGATAAAAAAGTATGAAAATACCATGATAAAATATGAATAATTCACTTCTTAATATAAGAAATTAAGTGACCTCCTCTATATTATTATTTATTTTCCCTTTTTCCTTCTGAACTAATTTTTTTGGACCCTATGATATAAAGAGTGTGTTGACTATTTTAGATAAATTCCTTTTCATTATCTTCTCATTGAATATAATGAGACTGGTAACAAGAACATGCCACACGTTCTGGGATGAGGACTTATTACAACACCAAGAAATATGATGGATGATCAGCGTCTTGATAATTTCTCATTGGTCATGAAATATGTGGGGAAGAATATTAATCATTTCATTCTTTCAATGTTTGGTCAAAAAAGAGAATTTTAAATACAACACCCACCCATTTTTATTGTTCAGGGTGTCCCCCAGATATATAATTTTTGGTTTGACTCTATCCAAATTATATTCAAACATTTAGAGACACCCATAGAAACGTGGGTGAATCTTGAGGTGTATATACTACATGTACCAGCCAAGAGTAGGTAGGATATCTTGGTTTAGTCCAATAATTATAATGGACTAACTTAGGAGACTTTCTAACTAGTTTCATAGATATTTTATACTTGGTGATTCTAAGGGAGGATGGAGCTCAAGAATCCATGCACCTAATTCAAGGAAACATGACGATGATGGAAGAAGATGGTGGTTTCATTGACTTTTAGAATTTTATCTTATGCTGGATGGAGATGTGGTATCTACGGTTAAGTGCTTCAAGGAGGGTCTTTGATACGACATAAAGTCTCAAGTGAATGTCTTTTAGAAGTCTAAATTATCAGAAAACATGAATCAAAATATCATTTCTAAATAGAACTAGAGGGTGACCCTGAGTAGAAGGTAGAATATTTTAGATGGTTGGTCTAGTATCACTTCCTCTAGTAGTAGGAAGCTTCATTTCAAGTGTTACTTCCAAGAAATTAGTGGGATGATCTATCAATGTAGGGTGTAAAATTTCCTAGGAAGTGATCATGTGAACTAATTTTAGTTAATTAAATTTGAGCACATGTGATATAATTTCCCTCAATTACTATTTTAGTGTTGGGAATATTACATGATTGGATACCTATAGATGTTCTGTGGGATCACTTAGTAATCATTCATGGACTGGGGAATGAGACATATTCTAGAGTAAGAAAAATATTCTACTACTCAGTAGTATATGAGAAGATATAGTTGTAATGATCATGTAGGATGAGTTAAGGGACAAGAAACTATAGGGAATGGATGAAAGTAATGGAAGGGTGATGTAACAACCAAAAAAAATTATTAATGAAAATTCCTCTTGGTCAATTTAAATGTATTCATATGGTTATGTAAAATGTATTCACATATTTGGTTTTATGTTTTGGATTTTAAAATTCCGTTAAGAATTTCTACCATTGCTAATATAGTCGTTGAACAGGGATCACATGATTAGTATAAATATAGGGCTTTAACAAATCAAATTTACTTAGACAAAGGAAGCGATGGCCTAGTCCAGTAGACTTTCCCAGTATGAAGCCCATTTTTCAAATCTCAGAACATATGTGGCATCATTAGGCTTCTCACATGACCAAGCCCTAGCCGATCTTGAATACATTAGTCTCGAGCAGAACTGCCTACGAGAGAAGTGAAAGTTGATAGATATTACCACCTGAGCAATATTATTCATGCCACCCCAAAGGGCTATTAGCATCTCACACCTAACCCTTCAGTCTTATGTGGAGGTATTAAGGGGTTATGTGGAAATACCCTAGTACTACGATTATGTACATTATTCTTTTATAGAGAAGACACATTTTTTTTTATTATTGTTACTTTGTAAATAGTTTTTAAAGCACAAATAGTATTTTTTTGTTAATTTTCAACTAAGAAATCTATTATGATGAATTAATGTATTTTTTAATTAAATATTATTTTAATAAAATATTATTATTATTAAAAAATTAATTTTTATTAAATATAAATTATTATATAATTTTATGAATTCAATTGTAATTTTTATTAAGGTTTAAAAGTTTTTTTTCCAAACCCCATGAATTTTAGATAAATGTAGATTTTTATTTTAATAGTAAAATTTCACATAATTATAAAATTGTTTATATAAAATGAATATTATTTTTGGAATCAGGACGTCGAAATTATCCAATGGTGAATGTTTCATATTTTTTTGAGACTGTTAAATTTTTGGGTAAAAATTAAATATCGTTTAAATATATAATGTGTTTTATAAAATCATAATGACCCAATAGTGATGTAATAAAATACAATAAAAAAATTCTACCAATTTATATTTTACCATTAAAATAATGTAATTTTGTGTTTTTTTATTTATTTTAAAAAGATTTAGTGGACCCTTCAAGGCTTATAAAACATTTTGTCTTTTTAAATTGTTTTCCTTGAGAGTGTGCCTCTCCTCCACATAAGAAACCCTATTATTTTAAAAATTTCTGCCATTTTCCTTATAAAATATTGTTTTCCACTCCCCTTTGTCAAAAAAATGGTCAAAAACCATGGGTTGGATTGTGGTTTTTGATTTTTTTAATGTGTGGTGTCCCAAACCTAAATAATAAAGAATTCCCTTTCCTTTCCTATATAAACTCACCCAGGATCTCACTTCCTCTTCACAAAAAGCCTTTGAAGTTCATCCAACCTCTTCCCTCTTCTCTCTATAATCCTCACAAGGTGCCCCATGCTCTCAGGAAGCCTCTCTCAAGCCTCTCCCAAGCCTTTGGGATCACACTTCCAAGCAAGGGATTCATAGCATTCTCTTTTTATCCAAGTTTCATAATATTGTTATGCCATTTTATTTTCAATTATAAATGTTGGGGTATGATTTATCACCTCCCAAATACTGCCCTGTTTATGTTTTAATAATGAGATACCCATTTATCTCTCATTAAATGAAACCCATGTACACCAGTTACTACGTCGAAATTCGGAACGAAATTTCTCTCCCCTCATTTACATTAAAGACATTTTTTTGTATCATGAATCTAAATTCCATTCAAATTGATTGTAAATTTATATATATATGACCCCCCTTACAATCCATTTCTTGTAAATATGATGAGACACCCCTTTATCTCTCATAAACTATTTTTATGAATTATTACGGCATGCCATTATGCTGCTAAAATTGCACCGATTTTCCAAGACAATGTCATTGTGTAGTGAATACCATGCCCATTTATCTATCAAGAGTATTCACCTTTATGCCCATTTACTTATTGATTATAAATATTCATTTATGTATTCCAAATCTCTTTACTGTTGACTAAATGGTGATGATTTATTCCATGTTGTATGATCCTTGTGGCACAGTTATGCGTGAAATGAAATGTTTAAGAAAGGTGTACCCTGATAGCACTCCAATGCTTTGGGTAAAGTATAGTATCATGATATGTCATCTGCAGTGAGTATTGACTCAGGATAATTCAAGTGCAATGAGTGTTTAATCTTTCATTATGTATAATGGGATTTTACTCTTTCTCGATGTGCAATGAGCCCCGACTCATGCTAATATCATGTTAAATGTTTTTGTCACATTTCCATGTTATGATTATCTTGCTTTATCATGCCTTTATGTTCATGTTTCTCTTGTGCTCCATTGATATGCCTATTTTCTAACATGTATTTTATTCCTCATGTTATTCTAATTTTATTCCCTTACTGGGCTTTATAGCTCACCCTTTTTTATGCATGTCCCCAGGTTATCCAATGCAATGTTAAGTACGAGGGAATGTATTGGTCATGTAAAGGATGTTTTAAATAATATTTTGTGTTCTATACTTTAGGTTGATATGTAATCTTCATAATACCCAAATACACTAGACCTATTAATCATCTATGTTGTATCAAGTAAAGGTTTTATGTAATAAATCATGTTTATGTATGTAATAAAGAGCCGGGTTATTATAAGTGGTATCAGAGGATATATTTAGTTATTTTTGGGATTAGGATTATAAAACCCTAGTGAAGCCTTAGTGATAAGACAAAGTATAATAAAAATATGCCTAAGTTTTTGGGGGTATTGAGTAAGTGGTTCATCAAGAAAACACATCCCTTTCTGAATACGATCAGGTAGAGGTAGCTCTGGCACAGATGTACCTAGGTGTGAAAACCCCAACAAGGATTTTCGGGCTCACCCAAGGTATCCTTGTACATGACAATGAGCCTTGCTACACTCTTGGTTATGACACTCCTAGGGGATATGCAATGGTAAATTCACAACCTTAGTATGAACCCTTATTAAGGGAATTAATAAAATTCCACTAGAAATATATGTTAGAAAGTGGACCACGAATATCATAGATTGAAGCCTATATATTCATAAGTTAAGGAATAAAAGTAATTTATAAGTCATCTATTTTTGTCCTTCGATTTCCCTTTATGTGTTAATACGTTCACATACAAATACTTATATATATATATATATTGGATAGAGTATAACCAGAATCAAAAAGTGAAAGGTTGGGTTATCTTCCATGGTTCTACGCATTCATTTATATCCCGAAAGTTTGGTATAATAATCCCAACACCACCACAAATCATGAAAGTAAAGATGTCGATGAGTACAGAAAATGGAGAAATCATTACACCCTAAGAATATAAATCCTACCCTATCATAATTTGTGGATTGAACTTCCCAAAGAACCTCATCGTACTCCCTCTAGTATAATTTGATGCAATTCTCGGCATGGATTGGCTTTCCTTGTTTAGAGCCTACATAAATTGTCATGAGAGGGAAATCACTCCCCATGTGGAGAATCGACCCCCAATTCTATACAAGTGCAAGGAGGAAGATGAATCATCTTTAACTCCATCATCTCAATCATGGATATTACTTCCTTATGAGCACACATATCTAGCGGAGATGATTGGGTCTAAGGAGGAAACCATCCATTAATACAAGAAAGTTGTGACGGAATTCACTGAAGTGTTTCCAGTGGAATTGTCTGGTCTTCCTCCTAGAAGAGATGTTGAATTCTCAATTGATCTTATACCTGGGGCATTTCCAATACCCAAGACACTGTATAGAATGGCTATTGTGGAGCTTGAGGAGCTAAAGAAACAACTTCAGGATAATCTAGATAAAGGGTTTATATGCCCAAGTGCTTCACCATGGGGTGCACTAGTCCTCTTCGTCATGAAGAATGATGGGTCAATGCACCTTTGCATCGATTATCATGAGCTTAACAAAATCATGATAAAGAAAAATTATCCTCTCCCATGAATTGAGGATTTGTTCAATCAGCTACATGGAGCACAATACTTCCCCAAGGTTGATTTGTGGTCGGGATATTTTCAGGTAAGGGTGAAGAAGTAAGATATCAACAAGACTACTTTTCGTACAAGATATGGGCACTATGAATTCATAGGAATGCCTTTTGGACTCACTAATGCTTCAGAAGTCTTCATCGAATTTATGAATAAAGTCTTTAGAGATTACCTTGAAAAATTTTTGGTCATCTTTATAGATGATATTCCAATATACTCCAAACCCATGGAGGATCATGAAGAGCATATATGAACTGTACTATAGAACATTCAAATGGAGAAGCTCTATGAAAAGTACATCAAATGTGAGTTTTGGCTGAAGGAGGTATCATTCTTGGGCCATATCATCAAAAGAAATGGTATATCTATGGATCCCTCCTAGACAGCTGCAATATAGGGATGGACGATGCCAACATTGGTAATGAATATCCGTAGCTTTTTGGGGTTAGCTGGATATTATCGACGATTTCTAGGAAATTTATCACGGTTGTCCAACCCTCTTACCAAGCAAACACGGAAGGGGGTAAATTTTTCTTGGAGTGATGAATGTGAATAATTCTTCAATGAGGTTAAAATGAGGCTTATCACTATGCTGGTGGTCACATTACCCACAAGTGGAAAACCTTTTGTGGGATTCAGTGATACTTAGAAGAAGGGTCTGAGCTGTTTTTTGCTGCAAAATGACAAATTAATTTCCTATGCTTCAAGGAAATTGAATGTTCACGAGAAAAACTATCCAACACATGATCTAGAGTTGGTTGTAGTGATATTCGGTTTAAAATTTTGGTGGCATTATATCTTTGGGGAGAAGTGAGAAATATATATGGACCTCAAAATACTATAGTATATATTCACATAGAAAGAGTTGAACATGTGACAATGAAGATGGTTAGAGCTGATCAAATAATATGACTTATCAATCCATTACCACCATGGGAAATCAAACAAGGTGGAAGATTCTCTATGTAGAAAAGACCCAGTGATTCTATCATTGATGAGAATTGAAAAGGATCCAATATTCTTATATTTGATAAAGATTGGCAAGGGAATCATAAAGAAAGGAACATCATCAATCCTTTCACAAATGATTTCTCAAATGTCACTTTTGGAAAAGTTAAATGATCCTCAAATGGATGATGTGGGAATTCAGAATAAAGTCTAAGCTATCATAAAAGGGAAATCCTTAGATTTCAATGTTAATGAATAAGGAATTGTGATATTTTGGAAAATACTATGTGTTTTATAAAATCTGGAGCTGAATAATGATCTTTTGGATGATACACATTGTTCAAATTTCTCTATTAACCCAGGAAACACAAAAATGTATCGGGATCTCTAAGAGAATTATTAATGGGATAATATGAAGAAGGATATTGTTGAGTATACATAAACGTTCCTGGTGTGTCAGCAAGTGAAGGTAGAGAGGCATAAGTCTAAGGGGATAACACCACCATTTCCCATAGCAGCATGGAAATGGGAGAACATCACCATAGACTTTGTCACTGAACTTATGAAGACATCCAAAGGCAACAACATAATCTTGGTTGTTGGGGATCATCTTATAAATACTAAACACTTCATTTTAATTCGGGAGGAATTCTCATTGAATCAACAGGAACAGATATATATCAAAGAAGTGGTACGGCTACATGGGGTACCACTATCAATTATATCTGATCAAGATCCAAGATCCACCTTTAAATTTTTGAAGAGTCTTCAGCATGCTCTAGATACTGATCTGAACTTTATTAAGACTTATCATACTCAAACTGATGTCTAATCTGAGCAGACTATAAAAACAGTTGAGGATGTGTTGAGAGCAAGATCAATGGACTTCAAAGGAGGATGGGATCAACATCTTCCTCTGGTTGAGTTCTCTTATAATAACAGTTTCCACTCGAGCATCCGAATGGAACCTTATGAATCCCTTTATGGGAAAAGGTGCAGAACACCATCATGTTGGGATGAAGTTGGTGAGCATAAGCATCTAGGACCATAAATTTTCAAATAAATAGTGGAGAAGGTGAAATCCAATCATGAGCATATCATGGCAGCCCAAAGTCAACAAAAGTGTTATGTGGATAACCGTCGAAGAAACATTGAGTTCAATGTTTGAGACATGGTGATTCTAAGAATATCTCTGGGGAAGAAGGTCATGAGGTTTGGAAGGAAAGGGAAGCTAAGCCCTAGGTACATTGGCCCCTTCAATATTCTTGATTGTGTTGGGGTTGTGGCCTACTGACTAGTACTTCCACCTACCATGGCCTAATTATATGATTTATTTCATATATCCCTCTTAAAGAAGTACATATCATACGCTTTACATGTACTCTCTTCATAGGTAGTACAGTTAGTGGATGATCTTTCATACGAGGAGAAACCAATGAAGATATTAGATAGTAGAGAAAATGTTCTATGAAATAAGACAATGCCCCTCATCATGGTGTTGTGGCAAAACCACAAGTTTGAAGAAGGGGCGTGGGAATCAGAAGAAGTAATGAATCAAAGTTACTCACATCAGTTTTAGTGTGGGAAAATAAAATTTCGAGGGAGAAATTTCTTAACGGGGAATATTGTAACGACCCAAAAATTTATAAATGAAAATTCATCTTGGTCTATTTAAATGTCTTCTTATGGTTATGTAAAATTTATGCACTTATTTGGTTTTATATTTTTGGTTTTTAAAATACCGTTAAGAATTGTTACCATTGCTAACATAGTCATTGAATAGTGATCGCATGATTATAATAAATATAGGGATTTAACAAATCCAAGTTACTCAGAAAATAGAAGCGATGACCTCATCCAGTAGACTTGTCCCATACGAAGCCCATTTTTCAGAGCTCGAAATGTAGGTGGCATCATTGGGCTTTGATCTTGATCAAGCCCAAGCTAATCTTGAATGCATTAAACTCGAGCAGAACTGCCTATGAGAGAAGTGGTAGTTGATAGAGATTACTACCTGAGCAATGTTATCTGAGCCACCCCAAGGGTATGTCACCATCTCACACCATACCCTTCAATCATATGAAGGTGTTTTAAGGTAGTATGTAATAATATACTAGTATTACTATTTTTTACATTATTCTTATATAGATAATATACATTATTTTTATTATTCTTACTTTGTAAATAGTTTTTAATGCACAAATAGTATTTTTAGTTAATATTCAACTAAGAAATATATTTTGAGGAATTAATGGATTTTTGAATTAAATAATATTTTAATAAAATATTTTTATTTTTATTAAATTAATTTTTATTAAATATAAATTATCTTATAATTTTATGAATGCAATTGTAATTGTTATTAATGTTTGAAAGCTATTTTTTTCAAAACCCGTGAATTTTCGATAAATGCCTTTTTTTATTTAAAATGTAAAAAATCACATATTTAGAAAATTATTTAGATAAAATGAATATTATTTTTGGAATCAGGACATCAAAATTATCCAATGGTGAATTTTTCAAAATTTTCCTAAGACAGTTGAATTTTTGAGAAAAAATAAAATACCATTTAAATATATAATGTGTTTTATGATATCATAATTACCTAATAGTGATGTAATAAAATAATAAAAACATTATTTTCGTCAAATATATGTTTTAAAATTAAAATTTTTGATTTTAGGTTTCTTTTATTTATTTTTAAAAGATTTAGTGGACCATTCACGACTTATAAAACATTTTGTCTTTTTAAATTGTTTTCCTTGAGAGTGTGACTCCCCTCCACATAATCTACCCTATTATTTTATGAAGTTATGACATTGGCCTTATAAAATATTGTTTTCCAATACCCTTTGGAAAAAACCATGGGCAAAAACCATGGGTCGGATTGTGGTTTTGATAAGTTTAATGTGTGGTATCCCAAACCTAAATAATAAAGAATTCCCTCTCACTTCTTATACAAACCCACACATGCTCCCACTTCCTCTTCACTCAAAGACTTTGGAGTTTGTACAAAATCTTACTTCCTCTCTCTATAATTCTCCCAAGGTTCCCCATGTTCCCAAGAAACCTCTCTCAAGCCTCTCCCAATCCTTTGGGATCACTCTTCCAAGTAAGGGATTCCTACCATTCTCTTTTTATCCAAGTTTCTTAATATTGTTATCCCATTTTATTTTCAATTATAAATGTTGGGGTATGATTTAAAACCTCCCCAAACTTCCCTCTTTATTTTTTAAATATGATAGACACCTTTATCTCTCATTAAATTCCCCCCATGTACATTTATTACTATACCGAAATTCTGAAAGAAATATTTCTCTCCTCATTTACATTCAAGAAATTATTTTGTATCATGAATCTAAATTCAGTTAAAATTGTTGGGACATTTATCTTTATAAACCCCCCTTACTATCCATTTTAGTTAAATATTATGAGACACCCCTTTCTCTCTCATCACTCATTTTTATGAATTATAACTTCACACGGTTATGCTACCGAAATTGCACTGATTTTCCATGCCAAAGTCATTGTATAGTGAATACCATGCCCATTTCTCTGTCGAGGGTATTCACCTTTATGCACATTTACTTATTGATTATAAATATTTTTTATGTATTCCACATCCCTTTAATTTGGAATAAATTATTATGATTTATTCCATGTTGTATGATCCATGTGGCACATTTTTTCATGAAATGAAATGTTTAAGAAGGGTGTGCCCTGATAGAACTCTAATGCATTGGGTAAAGTATAGTATCGTGATACGTCATGTGAAATGAGTGTTTACTCATTCTAATTCAAGTGCGGAGAGGGTTTACTCATGCTTCATGTGCAATGAGGGTTTACTCATGCTCCATGTGCAATGAGCCTTGGCTCATGCTAATATCATATTAAATGTTGTTGCCACATTTCTATGTTATGATTATCTTGCTTTATCATGTATTTATGTTCATGTTTCTCTTGTGATCCATTGATATGCCTATTTTCTAAAATGTATTGTATTTCTCATGTTATTCCATGTTTATTCCCTTACTCATCTTTATAGCTCACCCATTTTTTATGCATGTCCTCAGGTTATCCTATGCAATGCTAAGTACGAGGGAATATAGTGGTCATGTAAAGAAAGTTTTCAATAAGATGTTGCATTCTATGATTTAAGTTGTTATGTAATGTTCCTAATCACCAAATACATTAGACCTCTCAATCTTCTATGTTATATCAAGTGAAGGTTTTATGTAATAAATCATGATTAAGTATGTAATAAAGAGTAGGGTTGTTATACGTGGTGTATGATAAGTATCTTAGGATGGAGCTCAAGGTAGAGGCATGAGTTAGATGAATTCATTCTAGTACAAACATTTTGAGCTAGTTCAGGACCTTCTACTGTTCATGGTATGAATTTAGTAGAATATACCCTCACATGTTCTCTTTTTGATACAAGTTTATCATAGTCCTTCATATCTGCTCAAATTTTCCACTGATTGGGTTTGAGTATGTAGTATCCTTTTAGTTTTATCTTCTTTTACATGTTGTTAGGGGTGTGATCAGAGGGTATCTATCACTATAAAAATGTTTTTCTTGATATTAGTGGATTTCAATCTCTCTCGGATCTATTTGTACTAGAAATGATAGGATTTGATTTAATTTTGTGTATGGATTTTCTATTTTTATGTTATGATCATACCAACTATTATTTGAGGAGAAACACATTCAAATCTCTAATAGGGAAATTAAATCCACCATAGTGAAATGGGCCTTCAAGATGGTCATGTAAGACAAATTCAGTACATATTGGATTATCTCACATCCTATGTTGAAATCCTTATGTCAGATGATAGTGAGTCACAACAGGGTACTTTTACTTTTGTAGTAGACTAATTTTAGGACATCTTTTCTAAAGATTTATCTATCTTACTGTAAGAGAAGTAGAATAATTTTACTATTGAGTTTGTTCCAAGAGTCAAACCTATTTATATCTCAAATTACCGAATGGAACCAATAGAGAATCATGATTTCAATGTGTAGTTGACATATCTAAAAGCTAAGGGATTCACATCGAATAGTACATTACCATGAGTTTCCACTATGTTATTATCTAAGAAGTTAGATGGAAAATTTCTCTTTTAGGTTAATTATTATAGGATAAACTAGATTATTTTCAATAACCAGTATCCCCTTCCACACATCTGTGATCTTGTTACTTAGTATATAGGTGATAAATTTATCAGCGGCTCTTGTATCTCTTCTCTGGAAGATGGGAAATTCCCTATCTGTAATGGTGGATTAAGAATCCCCTCCTCCCCTAATAGTGGAGGCACCACAACCCTATGCCCTCATCACTTTTCAACTGGATTTTTGGGGTTGGGGCAGGGCCTTCATTTCTTTTTCTTCAGACATTCAACTTTTGGATTTTCCTATCATCAACTTTTCTCCAATGGTCCTTGGGGTCCTTCATGGACAACTGTTGGTTTCGATTTCTCTGTAGGAATTCCTTGAGGCTTATTTGTTTCTCTCTTAATATCTCTTATTACGGTTTGTTTAGATCCATCCTCCTATTGAACTTTTTGATGGGTTAGTGAATGAATAATGGGGTTTAAAATAGTGTGTGGTTGTTAGGCTCCTAAGGTCATCATATGCCCTTATTTTCTTCACTGATCACGAAGATCAGGTGTGGGCTTGGTCTAGGTATGTAATATCTATTTGTGGATTTTATTTTCATCTTCTTCTCTAGTCATTTGACCTCCATATGAATCAATAGCTATCCTCTATGGATATTTGGCTTCAACTTACTAGCCCACTACTGCTCTTCCAGAACCTGACCCTCCTTTGGTCTATAGGAAACTCCATCGGTAGCTTTATATTTGCTAATCATAGGACCTCTTCTCTGAAGAATCCTATTATGGTGCACATTTTTGTGGAAATGGAACCCTCAAGGACCCCACTAGAAGTGGTGTGGATACTGATTGAGGGAGAATACAACTATTCCCAACCTATCATTTATTAATCTTGGATGTATTTTTGTTATATCTAGACTAGGAAGGGTCATTTTAATCTTGACTATCATAAAAAATGGACTCGGGTGTCCCTTGGATCAATAGATCTCCATCTATTGAAGGGGACCAGCATCCTTTAGATCCTTATATGGATCTCAGCATTCTCGTTCCCCAGGGTTCATGATAGTGTGCTCTCTAGAGCGGTGGGAGATCTTTTCCCCCTAATCTATATGAAGGTACATTGTCTTCTCATGCAGATGTTGATGTTGAACCTCAGTATGAGGCCCCTAAATCTTCAGGTGAGGACCAATTCATACAGGTCCCAATCCCCCCTATGGAGGATCAATTGGGTTCAAGGATAGTGTTTACTTCAGTCGTAGTTAAAGGCACATAACCTAAGGATTTTGGGAAGCGGGTCATGGATATTTTCACTCATTTGAGGTGTCATTTGGGTGTCACCCCTTTTTCAAGTAGATAAAGGGATTCTATGAAGGTGTGTGAGGTACAAAATTTTAACTCCTCTATATTTGAAAATGTTGTGCATGAGGTGAGGATCCCCCCTTGGATGTTAATTTGTCCAAGAATCTTGTATCATCCAGTCCTACCAATGAAGTTGTCACAAGCATGGAAGTCTGTACTGCCTGAGGAGATGGTGATCATACTCAAAGTTTGGGATGGAAGCACACTAATAAAAACCCAAATTTATGGGTCATGGATTTTTTTAGCTTAGAGTTTTATATTTTTCTGAGTAGTAAATGAAGGCTAGACCATCCTATGCTGATACTGTGAAGTCTGTAGGAATGGATATCCATTCTCAAAATCAATTCTCCATGTTGCGAGATGATGATTATCACTAGTTTCATGAAGGGGATGAAGTGGAGGCTTCCCCTAGAGATAACCTCCCTACAAAATTGTAGTTTTATCAGGAGAATAGGGATTCTTATTTTAACTAACCTATTGAGTCCAAGGAATTTTACATTACAAAGGACTATATTAGATTCTCTTCAAGGATTGGAATGAACACCATCATTGATTCAGATGGGTTTATAAATCACTCTTAGAGGTCGTGAAGGAAAAAAGACTATTCTTTCTTACCATGCCCTCCTATTACTATATCCTCATGAAATGGAAAGATTCCTCCAAATGTTCCAAATTAGGTGGAGGCAAACTCTAATAAGGATATAAAACCTCCAAAATGGAAATCATTTATAATCAACCTAGAGAATGTTGAAAAGGAGACTTATAAATCTAATATTAATAAGAGTATAAATTAATTGATGATGTGTGATGAGTGAGAAACCATCATTTTTTGAAAGGAATAATTCTCATAAAATGGTTTAGAGATCATTACTATGAAAGTGGAGTTTGATAAGCTGGTTGGGAGGCATATTTAGGACAACCTTTCCAAGGAAAAGGGTACTTGGGACCAAAAAAACATGGAATACTAGAATGTGGATTCAACGGGTCAAAGATTACTTTAGAATAGATCATAAAAACCCGGTACATGATGCAATACAACTTTGAAAACCTTCTATAAGATTATCTAAATGATAGGGATACCTCTCTTCAATGGAATCTCATAAGAGGTAAGGTCCCTAAAAGTATTAAATTAAAACTCATAGATTCATCTGTTATGTATCATATTGATTAACTATCTAATTGTGTACTTTATTGGTTTTTCACTTTTCCTTAAAAGTGTTTTCTTAATAAAAACATATATATTTAGTGTAGAGAGGTGAATGTATATTATGATAGATTTAATTGAAGTTAGGGAAACATTGTTTGAGGGTGAGGGCATCTGATATACTTGAGAATAATTTCAATGATAGTTTTATATTATATGATTTATTCGTAATATTGTTTGGTATGAAAAATGCACTAGTGGTATCCATTTCCTGGATGAATTAGATCTACCATCCATATCATGATCATTTGTTGGTGTTTTTCAAAAAATACATATTGTTGTACTTGTAGTATACAGACGATCATTCCCATCATGTTCGCATTATCCTAATTACACTGGGAGAGAATTACCTATATGCCTAGCTATCAGAATTTCATTTTTAGATTGATTAATTTCACTTATTGGTCCATGTAATCTCATACATTGGAGTGTCAAAGGAATAGAAGAAGGTGACGGCTACGGTATCTTAGGAGTGACCCAAGAACAACTTCCAGATTCATAGTTTTCTGAGTTTAGCTATTTATTATCAGTGTTTCATCCAAAACTTCTCCCGTCTATATATTTTAGTGTTTGGTATGACTAAGAAAAGAATTAATTTTTTTGGTCTAAAGCTTTCAAGGATTATTTCTAATAATTTAAGAGTAGTTTAACATTATAACTAATCCTAAACTTACCCAAAATTATTAAATAGTATATCATGTATTGTGACACATCAGGATTTAAGATTGGATCAGTTCTAATGTAAGAGGATCAGGTTATTTTTCATAGAACTAAGAAGCTAAGGTTTCATGAGTATAATTATCCCACTCGTGATCTTTATTTGGTAACAGGAGTGAATTCCCTAAGTTGTTAGCATCATTATATTTTTGGGAAAGAGGTTCAGGGTCTATTCCTATCATAGGAGTTTAAGGTACGTATTTTTATAATGGGACATAAACCATCATTAGAATATGTGGTTTTAGTATTTACATTTTTTATGTTAAGTTGGAATATAATTTTGGAAAAGTCAATATCATTACTAACACCTTGAGTGGGAAAAAATATTCAAAGGTAGTGTGGGAATCCTGTGATGAGTAGTTCCTAGAGGAACTATTTGGAGAATTGCATTTGGATGTTAAGGAGTATTAGGGATCAGAATCTCTGACCTTGTCATCTATTGCTCCCCTGATTATAGATCAAATCAAGGGGATGTGGTAATCTAATATGGTAGGTTTATCCCAAAGGGACATCATATATGGTGAGGATCCACCATCAAGATGGTTCCTTGATAAAATTGTTGTTATTCATGTCTATAGTAAAATTTGGGGTCATATGGATATACCTAAAGAGATGATGGGGGAATTTTATGCTTCCAAAAGGGTGGTATATCCTTGGTTGATGAATATGAATCGTGATCTCCATAGAAAATACTATTTTATAGGGATGATGAAGGATATATCGGGATTTGTGATGTGATTATTCATGTGTCGTCAGGGGAAGGCTAAGAACTGGCCATATAATGGGTTGTTTAATCCTTTACCCACTGTATAATAGAAATGGGATAAAATCACCATGGAATTTATGATAGGATCACCTGTGACAATGTAACACCCTGATATTTTTTGAATTTTTTTTAAATAAATTTAATATCTTTGATATTTTTAATTATATACAAGACTGAGTTAAATTCCATTCCAAAAATCATTGATTTTATCTTGAATTACAAGAATCACTAATTGTATATTGTGTTATACGCCACTCTAGGTGAAGATTTAATTACTTGAAACACTAGGTTTAGTTTGCGCTATACATGACACTAAGTTTAAACAAAAACTGTGATATATTTTCAATATTATACAAATGTGGTCGTTATAACATATCCGTTAAACATAACGATATGAATAGTAATATCTACTTTTAGAAGATTATGTATAATAGTTTTATATAAATAAAAATTATTGAAAAAAAGTAATTCATTTTTTAATAATGTCATTATATGTTTTGAAAATACCATTTTCTCAAAAAAAATGTTTCTTGTTTCTTTTTTTGGATAATAATAAAATTATTTATTGAAAATTTTAGAAATTTTTTTATAATATAAAATTCATTTTTTAAATCAACATATCAAAAATGTTTTTGGGTTCAAATTTGAGATTTTTCTTAAAACATTAATTTTTTTAATGAATATTTAAAAATACTAAATTTTCATTTCTCCAAAATTGTTTTTCAAAATTTTAAGAATAATCCACTTTTAAAGCGTCAAGTGGTAATCCACATAGCTTTACCATTGAATAGAAAACCTAAACACTGATAACATAAAATAAACCCCATAAACATAGTTGCAAAATAAAAACATTCAAAATTAAAATCGAAAAGCGTCATTATCACCCACTAAGATTGGGCGTATTAAGTATAGTGAAACCATTAACGTCAACACCTTCATCCAATCGCTTGACCTCCATAACCATTATCCCTAAAACCCATCAAGACCCTCAGAATCACATCAAAAAATTATTCATCGGTGAAAACGGAACACTGGTGATGTTGAACCCTTCATCAACACCAGCTCATCATCAAGAATAATCAATCAGAATCCATCATCGCCACCAAAAAAACCATATCATAGAACCAAATAGAAAAGATAGCCTTCCACCATCAACATTGTCACCACAATATAAATAGAGCAACAAAAACAATAGAAAACCCAATCATGAACACATGTAGGAACCACCACCATCAAAGAGAGTATCCAGAAATATGGAAGACCATGAATATCATATTTACCATGAACTCAGTGAAATAAAATTATCTTGAACCAAACAACTGTAGATGGTGAAAAAAAATCAAGATGCTAAAAAAGACTAAAAAAGGATGGAGAACACCAAGGCGAGGCTAAACACAAGTTGATACCACAGGTGAAAGAATCTGAAAAAATGGATTCCATATTTATAATAATAATAATTTATATTTTCTAAAAATGTCAACATAATTTTTAATAATCATTAATAGTGAAAAATATAAAAAATAAATTACAATGATTAAGGTAAAAATTGGTTTTTCAGGATTAAATTAAGAAGTTAAGGGTTTAAATAACCTACCATTTTGTCCAACACCCATTGAATGGCCATATTTATACCCTTATCACCTTAGGATCTAATTTAATGTGTTTCTAGGATAATTTTCCATGAAAGTGATCTATATAATAAGATAAGTAATGAGAAATACAAAAAAATTACCTTCCATTACTTTAATATTTGTAATACTTTGGGATAGGGAAAATACATAAAATTAGTTATAAATATTATTTTGGAATAAAAATGATCTTTTTTATTATGATAATTTATTTTTAATTTTTAGAAATTAAATAGTTAATTTAAATTATTAAAAACACCATCTTAGTAATTATTTAGTTAATAGAAAAATAAAACAAATGATACAAAAAATATTAAAAGTAAATTAAATTGACAGAATTATTTTGTTAAATTAATTTTTTAGATAAATATATCATGTTATACAGTGGTGGACATAATAGATTCTAATTAAATCATTGTATTGATATTTTTTAATTCAAATTAAATGTATAATTTTAAAATTTTAATTACTGATATTTTATAATAAATGTTATTTTATTATATTATTTAAAATTTCGCAAAAATATATATAATGACAATTTATTTTTAAAAGTTTAAAATTATAAAATATGTTAAATTCATTCCCCATGTTTTCTTTTAAGTAACTATAATGACCACTAAATATTAATAACTCTTTTAACATTCTTATTGTTAAAATAATGCTTTTGCACGTCGCATGCAATTCTATTGAATTTTAATTTCAACACACATACAATTTTTATTTAATAAATTGGATTTCATATTTATAATTAATGGGTCTAAATTATCAAATAAAGGCCATTTTATTTTAATCTTAAAGTAAAAATTACCTAGGTTAAAAAGACCAGTTAGCATAATGAAAAACAAAAATGACAGAAGTAAAGGCACTTGGAAGTTAAGGAAAACAAATTTTAAACATGTGTTTATTTTATGTGGATAATATTTTAATCTACCATAACCTACAAAAATTAAAATATTTATCAATTTTTGGTTCCACACAATGTGACAGTGAGCTCACATTATTGAATTATTTTGATTATTTACAATATGTCACTCCTCCTCAATTATAAAAGGGCACTCACTCTCCTCACTTCTTCACACCTCTCAAGCCATTTTCCTTAACCAAACCCTACCCAAATCAACTCCCAAATTTTAAACTCTAATCATATAAGACTTATTTTTTGTTGAAATCCAACTTAAGAGGGATTTTGGTTCTAACCTGGGGAGGATACATGAAGAATTGGCAACATTCGTCAATGAGCATTTTTTTTATTTCTTTCTTTACCTCCTTCAATTATTATTGTACCGTGATGATATAATAACCTAAGTATATTCAATATAATGATATTTGTTATTTTAATTTTATTATAATCAACCATATCCACTTCTATCAAATGGGTCATGAAATCATCATTCATGTGTATAGTAGACTACCTCCTCATGAACTGATGTCATTTGTTTTTCTATTACCACCTCTCAAGTCTGTATATAATGGTGGTTTTATTATTTATATATTATATTAATGATATTTTTATACTTCAATAATTTTTATATATCTCATACATTCATACTCTATATTTTGTGGGAATATGATAACATTACTCATATGTACGACGGATTACCACCTCATGGAGCGATGCGATTCGTTCCTACTTTACATATAAGCTAAAAAGAATGGGTTTAATAAATATATGTAATATATATGAAATAAAAATTATTATTTAATGATAATATATCATTTAAATTTATTTTTTTTCAAATTGATTGTAAAATGGAAACAATATTAATGCATATATATGTCATACCATCTCCAATTATCGTGTATTTAATTTTCTATCACTAAATTTTATGGATTACACTATATATATATATATAATGAATATATATGATATTTATATCATGATTAAAATTATATATAATATAAAATCATGATCAAATTAAGATGAAAAAAATAAAAAATCAAAATATATATGAAAAAAATAGAGCGGTTATTACCAAAAATGTTACATTATCATTGAATTATTAATAAAATATTACTAAAATGTCAAAAGAAAATATTATATGGAATGAAATATATATATATATCTTAAATATATGTGTGATAAAAATAAAATTATTATACAGGAATTTTGAATTTGTACGATGGAATTCATGACTTAAAATAACGGATTTTCATCTCATTTTTTACTTCTATGATACACATGTCATATTAACCACCAATTTATTTTAAGTGGAGTATAAACATCACATAAATGTAATTTATTATTCTTATACATAAAAAAATTTCTTACATATCTATTTTATGTTATCTCTTTTATGTGTTTTATAGTCCAAAAGTTACCATATCGATAAGGGATTTTTTTCTCAATTTTCCTTCTTTGAGACAAATGATTATGTTATACACCTATATTCTTATACAAGGTTTATATATATACCCTTTAACATGTAATATAAATAATTTATTTATTATAATAATATTTTCAATTCCAATTTTATGGTATCCTTCATGGGAATTACGACACAAAGTTAGCAAAGTGATAATTATTTTATGTTATAATCTCATCATTTATCAGGATTGTTTATAATTATGTTTCTGTTGATAAAATATTATAATGAAAATATCAATAAAATCATGAATTTTCTTATTATTTGGTTATTAATTATATTTTTAAGTAATACTACCTTTTTCTAACTCTTTGGAACTCAAAAAAATTGAGAAAATATTTTTAAGAAAATCTGACATTATTTCTCTCTTTAGTTGGAAATCCATTTTTCTTCCACAACCATGTTTTTTAAAAATGTTTCTAAAAATGATTCTATAATTATCTAACTAATTTATTAAATAAATTTTTACCCACATTGAATTTTTTACATAATTTTTTTAAAGTAATCTTAATGTCTTTTTCAATGCAATTCCCATTAAGCTTTTACAGAAAATGTGAAAAGAATATTTATTTTTAACATACAGGGAATGAATGTTATTTCTCACTATCATGGCTGCTCAGATATTTTAAGACTCCCTTAAAATGTTTTTATATTTATTTAAATTATTTATTAAATACATTTTTACCCACATTTAAATTTTTTCATAATTTTTATAAAGTAATCTTAATGTCCATTTCCATGCAATTATCATTTAGCTTTTATAGAAAATGTGAAAAGAATATTTATTTTTAACATGAAAGGAATGAATTTTATTTCTCACTATCATGACTACTCAAATATTTTAAGACTCCCTTAAAAATTTTCAAATTCATTCACAATGAATTTTTTTCCTTCATGTTTGGAAAATTTTATTTTTGAAATAAATTATATCAATATAAAAAAACATTTTGAAAATGTTTCATTTTTTAAAAAGAGTTTTTAAATGTGAAAAGGTTTTTTTCTGAATAAATGTATTAAATGATTTTTGAAGATTTATTTATATGTTTTTATATGTATTTTCAAAGAAATTTATTTCAAAAAAAAGTTTGGTTCCAAAAAGTTATTTTAAAATAAAATTTATCTTCCTTTGGAAATGCTCCACGTCATTTATCTTTAAAAATAATTATCCATCTAAGATGACATCCTTATATGTAACATAATATTTACTAGGTATATGTACCAAGGATACCATGATTATTTTTTCCTATAATGTTTTAGGATGATAGTTTGTTAACTAAACTCATTTCCCTTCCCTGGGTTATACCAAGATAAATTTATTATGAATCCTGGTTCTTTTTCCATAGGTTATTCTTTGATGAAATAAGGAAATTATTGTAAAACCTAACTCTTTTAAGAAGGTTATTATATAATGACATTTTTATGAAAACCATTTCATTTCATGGGTTATGATTTGATGAATTTTTTATGATCTTATGGAACACACACATATGATTCTAATAATGTTATGGGTGGGGTTTTTATCTCCCTATAATTAATTGGGTAAAGATTTATATCTCATGAGATAAATAGGAATGGAATGGGGGTGAACGTGGTTTAGTAAGGGACTTTAATATATATGATGGACTTGGGAGTGAACCTTGAATACTATGAGAGTTATGGGAGTGAATCAATTCCATCATGATTTCTTATAATTAAACCCTGTTTACTATGGAAATTATATTCTATGCATATGTGTATGGCACAATACTATGTCTTATTCCAATGTTATGCTCTCATGAATCTTTTTATTTGATTCCCTTATTATTCATGTCATATGAACGTCCAATATTTATTTCATGACTCAATATTATGATATTGTCACGACCCGTCCTCGGGGCCCGTGCCGTGACTACCCCAAGACCGCCTTCCATAGGCCAGGGGCTGGCGACTAGCACTAAAGGCGTAAAATCCCGATAACTGGGAAGGCATTGCCTTTATAAAAGAAAACAAGCACCACAGAGTACAAGCGGAAGTAAAACACTAAGTACAAAAAGAAGAGCTGAAAAAAAAGGGGCCGGAAATACAAGCCCAACTGTAAAGTACAACTCGAAAGGGAAAACAGCGACTAAAAAGTAAAGCTGCTACGCTGAGATGTCCACTGGAAATCCCACCTGAAGGGTGGGTACAGATAGCTCCTCTGCTCCTCGGGTCCCACCATCCGCTCCGAGTATGTCCCGCCCAGTGGTCCACCTCCGGGTACCGCCTCGTCGTATAGTCCACCTCCAGGTACCGTCCAGTCCTCGAATCCTCGGCTTCTGTCAGCACTGTCTGTCGTCTGCAACCAACACAACGAGGTGCGGGCATAGCCCGTGCAGGGGTGAGTATAACGATACTCAGTAGGGACCCCGAGACCCTCAAGGTCTCACTAAAACCAACAAGGATAAACACAAGAAGATCTCAACAGATAAACTCTACTTAGGTATATACCCATACATATACCTAAGTTATCAAGTAACCCATCTCAATCATGAGGAAACACAAGGATTGTGAAAACGACGGATAACCACTACCCGGGTATATTCCCATACATATACCAAAGTTAGCAAGTGACCCATCTCAATCATGAGGTAAACACAAGGTCAAAAGTCTCAGCTCAAACCAGGATTTTCATTATCGAAACTGTAACTGCTGAAGAGCTCCGTCTCTAGAGTGTACAGTGGTCCTGTCACGACTCCGAGGTACTGCTCACTAACCTAAGACTGCTGAAGTACTCCTCCTGTCGAGTACTGCGGGCCAGCCACCCAAACACAGTAGTGCTCCCCGTCGAGGTATGTCACCCAAACTCCGTAGTGCACACCCCCTAGTAGCCTGCTGAGGTACTCTCCGGACGAGCACCGCGGGTCTGCACTGTCACACAGGTAGTGCTCCGTCCGCCATGGGTCTGCACCTCAGAAAGTAGTGCTCCGTCCACTGGGCTAGTCGACTCACTCCAAGTCGAGTCGGTCAAGCAGTCGTCAGGTCTCAGCCAGCTACACGGTCTCCGTACTTCGCACGCTCGCCACTGGGAGGGTCCGCTCCACGAGCTACATGTCGATACTCCAAGTATCTCAAAGTCCCACGAAGAAGTATCTCAAAAGTCCGTCTCGTCACAGGGGTCTCAACGCAACAGACGGCGCGTCGATCGGACGCCCGGTCTGTGAGTTGTTAGCCTTTTCGTTCCAGGGGCCCGGTTGGTTTCGAGAGTGAAACCAATCCCGGCCGTATCTCAACTGTACCCCGAACTCCCATAGGGTAAACTCAAAGGGACCGTTACTCAACGTAACCACCAACGCCGCTGACGGTTCGTCAAACGGACGTCCTGTCTGAAAGATATCAGCTTTCCCGTTCCAGGGGCCCGGTTGGATTTCGGGTACAATCCAACCCGGCCATACTCCGACTGTATCCAAAACTCGGGCGGAGTATGTCAAAAGTTCCGTCTCATCAAGAGGAAGTCAACGAAACAGACGGTGCGTCAATCGGACGCCCGGTCTGTGAGTTACTGGCATTTTCGTCTCCGGGGCCCGGTTGGTTTTTAAGGCAAATCCAACCCGACCGTACTCCACCTGCGTCCAAACCTCGGGCGGAGTATGCCAAAAGATCCGCCTCATTAAGAGGAACGCAACGCGACTGACGGCGCGTCAATCGGACTTTCGTGGCTCAAGATATGAGCGTTTCCGCTCCGAAGGCCCGGTTGGTTTCGTGAACGAACCAACCCGGCCAAACTCAAATTAACCGAAACCTTGAGTGCGATATACCGAAACGACCGTCTCGCTCCAAGGATCGCGTTGCCGCAGACGGTTCGTCGTTCGGAGGTCCGAGGCTCAAGTTATGAGCCAAAAACCAAATCAGGTTCGAAACGGGGGGTCCGGGTCCGGGCCGACCCGGCCCGACCCCCCCCCTGGGCGGCGCGGCGGCCGGCGGCAGCGGACGGCGGCGGCGGACGGCGGCGGCGGCGGCGGGCCGCGGCGGCGGGCGGCGGCGGCGGCGGGCCGCGGCGGCGGCGGCGGCGGCGGCGGGCCGCGGCGGCGGCGGCTGGCGCCAGCGGGGAGGCCGCACGTGGGTGGCTGGCAGGGGGTTTGATTGCCCCCACGGTTTCTTTTGGCGGCGCGGCTATACCGCGCCGTTTTAATTAAAAACTCCCCCCCCCCCCCCCGCTTGAGGGGGGGCTTGCTGGAACGAACCGGGGGGGCCGGCTGCCCCCCCTCCCTCTCTTCAAAGAACCGCCCCCACCACATGGTGGGGGGCTTGATTGGCAGAAACGGGGGGCTTTGCCCCCCACAAGAAAACCGCCCCCTCTTTAAGAGGGGGTTTCATGAAGTGGCCGGGGGATTAATTCCCCCGGTTTATTGGCATCCGGCCGGCCAGCTGGCCGGCCGGTTTTCTCCAACGGGACCGGAAAAATCCGGTCCCCTCTTCGGCTTCCGACGCCGGCGGCCCGGCCGCCGGTCTGCTCTTCCGCCGCGGCCCGGAACCGGCCGCGGTCTCCTCGTCCCGCCGCGGCCCGGAACCGGCCGCGGTCTTCTCGTCCCGCCGCGGCCCGGAACCGGCCGCGGTGTTCGTCGTCCGGCGCGGTGCGACGGCACCGCGCCCCTCTCGCCGTGCCATGAATCCTTCCAACGCGGCGCGGCGGCGTCGCGTTTTTGAAGACTCTCCTCGGCGTAGCGCGACGGCGTTGCGTAAATTTAACGCACGGTAAACCGCGTGGTGCGACGGCACCACGCCACTTTGCTTCCATCGAAATAATTAAACAAGAACGTTGGAGGGGGGTTCGGCCGTGTTCGTGCGGTCCGGCCCCCCTCGCGTTAATAATAATAACGCAACTTAAAGAAAAATTATGCCACACGTTAATCTTGCTAAAAGCACGATCAAGAATAAAAAGAGGAATCCAAAAGAAATTCGACAACCCCTACCTCGGGTTTAAGATTCAAAGGTTCGGCTACGCTCCGCGGAAGACGGCGTCGCGGAGGTCGGGTGTCGCGGTCGTCGTTCGTCAAATCCGTTGACGAAGAGTTATGCCCGAAGAGACACGTCGTTGGCGGATCTTCGATTGCCGACGAAGAAGGTTCGGGGAGGAAGGAAAGGTCCGAAGATACCGGGTCGCCGAGTCGATGATCCTTGACGAAGTGTTGTCGTTCTTCGTTGAGGATGAAGACGTTCTTCGTTCTTCGTCAGAGCTTGGAGATGAAGGGAAAGCTCTCCAAAGACAAACAAAGAACTCCAAATAAAATAAGCCTACCTCTTATTTTATTAACACAACACAAAAGAATTTCAATGTTTGAAATTCAAAAAGGGGGTTAACTCTCTTAATTAACTCACTTATTTAATATACATGAATTGTATAATTAAATAGAAGTTAACTTGTCAAGACATTAAGAGGGAGAGTGGGGAGTTGAAAAGGTGGGGGGTTCGTGTGGGCCCCACCACACTTAATCCTCCCAAGGGAGGTTAAGTGGGTGTGGGTACCACTTCCAACCTCCTTTGATAGGTTTTTAAATAAGTTAAAATAAAATTTGTCTTTACACAAATTTTATTTAACTTAACTGAAAAACCCCAAAACGTAACTTTCAACCCGCAACAAACGCAACTCCCGAAAAGGTCTCATTAAGCGAATATCGGCGCTGCGAGTTCATCGGTGCCCTCGGATTTCAATTCCGAGCACCGGATCAAAAGTTAGGAATTCCCGCTCGTTCGTTCCCTGAACGTACCCGAGCCAAACTTCGGAAACTAATTCCGGGCACTCCGGGCCTCGGAATCAGGTGCCGTCTGAAACCGCGCTCTTGTAAAATTCTAAAGAAAATTAAGAAAAAATTTTCCTTGAATTTTACGGGTCTTTACATTACTCCCACCTCAGGGCTTTACGTCCCCGTAAAGCTACATCAAAAACTAGGGAAACAAAAAGAGGATACTGAGCACGCATCTGAGCCTCCCGCTCCCATGTGCTCTCCTGGAGATTCCCGTGCCGCCATCTGTTGCGCACAAGAGGAATCGATCGTCCATGTAGGACCCGCTCCTGGATGACATGGACCTCTTTTGACGTGGCCCGGACCATCTCTGGTCCCACAAGAGCTGCAAGATTTCTTCTTTGCCGAAAAGAGAAATCTGGTCTCATCCCCTGGATGAACCACATTCTTTGCCTAAAACAGTCAATCCTAACATGGATGATATTAATCCATACCAAGGATGACGTCGTAAGGCCTCGACGCTACTACTAAGAGATCCAACCGTTACTCTCGCCTCCAAGGGTTGAGTCACACTGTCGGCATCAGTGTGTGGTAACTGGTCTCTTCCAGTAGATGTCTCACAAGTGAGGGTCAAGTCAACAGTCAACTGGAAGCTCTTAGTAACATCACAAAAGAGGACAGGAAAGAAAACATCACAAAAGAATGCGTCTTTTTATTATTTCAGCTCATAATACAAGACGCTACACAAAAGCAACATCAACATGGAACTAGAAGTACAAAAGACGTAACCACAAGTTCCTCCCCTGTCCACCTGCTCCCAGAGCTCCAGCATTTGTCGCTGCCTCAACCTCGGTGGCTCCTCAAAAGCCTATGGATCAACTGTACGAGGAGTCGGACAGTCACGTGCCAGGTGACCCTTTCCTCGGCATGAGTAACACAACCTGCTCCTTGCACGGCTAGCTCTGTTCCCACTCCGGGTGCCCTGCACCACTGGTCCTAAAACCCGAGATCGCCCATCTGCTGGTCTGGTCCTCCTGGACCTCTGCATCATCTGTCTACTGCCCACAGATGACTCGGCTTCTGATCGAAAAACACGCGTCAAAGGCAGAATCTCCTGTACACGCTCGGGGTGTAGAGATACTGGCACAAACTCCACCCTGAAGAAGGTCTCGAAGTCTTCCCATGCGAAGTCCATCTCATCGCAAAACTGAAACAAGTGGCTCCACCACCTACCTGCTGCTGCGTGTAGTAGGCTCGCAGCGAGGATCACCATGAGGTCTGCTGGTGTCCTCACTAGCCTAAACACTCGTACAACTGCCTCCAGCCAGTCCTCTGCAGCCTGGGGATCCGTCTCCCCGCGAAACCTGGGCGGTCGCTGGCGCTGAAACTCATGCAGTGCGCTGAGGCGACGTGCATCGTCAGCGGCTGCTGCTGGAAGCATCGGGGGCTCGGCGGGTAGAGCTACCGCCGGTGCCACTGCTGACAAAGGGCCCTGCACCGAGGCCTCGTCGCTCGGTGGGCCGTCGTCACGTTCGATTCTCGGAACCCTAGCTGGCTGTCGTCGTGGGGCCATCCTGAAAGAAACAACGTAACACGATCAAACGATTATACCTGGTGAGCTGACCTGGTTTGAGCTGTTTTAAGGGGAAAAACTTTTGAAAACACACACGCAATCAGTGTTTTCGTGCACAAAGTCGGAAATCAGTTGTCAGGGTCCTGGTGTATGGATACGTCGGCCGCCCGCACCAACACTGGACTCCCTGAACTGAAAACCACACTCGGTACTCTCAACACTATTGATTCACAGAAAGAAACATCAGAGTTATAAGTTCTGCGGTAGAACCGAACCCTCTGATACCAATTTGTCACGACCCGTCCTCGGGGCCCGTGCCGTGACTACCCCAAGACCGCCTTCCATAGGCCAGGGGCTGGCGACTAGCACCAAAGGCGTAAAATCCGGATAACTGGGAAGGCATTGCCTTTATAAAAGAAAACAAGCACCACAGAGTACAAGAGGAAGTAAAACACTAAGTACAAAAAGAAGAGCTGAAAAAAAAAGGGGCCGGAAATACAAGCCCAACTGTAAAGTACAACTCGAAAGGGAAAACAGCGACTAAAAAGTAAAGCTGCTACGCTGAGATGTCCACTGGAAATCCCACCTGAAGGGTGGGTACAGATAGCTCCTCTGCTCCTCGGGTCCCACCATCCGCTCCGAGTATGTCCCGCCCAGTGGTCCACCTCCGGGTACCGCCTCGTCGTATAGTCCACCTCCAGGTACCGTCCAGTCCTCGAATCCTCGGCTTCTGTCAGCACTGTCCGTCGTCTGCAACCAACACAACGAGGTGCGGGCATAGCCCGTGCAGGGGTGAGTATAACGATACTCAGTAGGGACCCCGAGACCCTCAAGGTCTCACTAAAACCAACAAGGATAAACACAAGAAGATCTCAACAGATAAACTCTACTTAGGTATATGCCCATACATATACCTAAGTTATCAAGTAACCCATCTCAATCATGAGGAAACACAAGGATTGTGAAAACGACGGATAACCACTACCCGGGTATATGCCCATACATATACCAAAGTTAGCAAGTGACCCATCTCAATCATGAGGTAAACACAAGGTCAAAAGTCTCAGCTCAAACCAGGATTTTCATTATCGAAATCGTAACTGCTGAAGAGCTCCGTCTCTAGAGTGTACAGTGGTCCTGTCACGACTCCGAGGTACTGCTCACTAACCTAAGACTGCTGAAGTACTCCTCCTGTCGAGTACTGCGGGCCAGCCACCCAAACACAGTAGTGCTCCCCGCCGAGGTATGTCACCCAAACTCCGTAGTGCACACCCCCTAGTAGCCTGCTGAGGTACTCTCCGGACGAGCACCGCGGGTCTGCACTGTCACACAGGTAGTGCTCCGTCCGCCATGGGTCTGCACCTCAGAAAGTAGTGCTCCGTCCACTGGGCTAGTCGACTCACTCCAAGTCGAGTCGGTCAAGCAGTCGTCAGGTCTCAGCCAGCTACACGGTCTCCGTACTTCGCACGCTCGCCACTGGGAGGGTCCGCTCCACGAGCTACATGTCGATACCTCAAGTATCTCAAAGTCCCACGAAGAAGTATCTCAAAAGTCCGTCTCGTCACAGGGGTCTCAACGCAACAGACGGCGCGTCGATCGGACGCCCGGTCTGTGAGTTGTTAGCCTTTTCGTTCCAGGGGCCCGGTTGGTTTCGAGAGCGAAACCAATCCTGGCCGTATCTCAACTGTACCCCGAACTCCCATAGGGTAAACTCAAAGGGACCGTTACTCAACGTAACCACCAACGCCGCTGACGGTTCGTCAAACGGACGTCCTGTCTGAAAGATATCAGCTTTCCCGTTCCAGGGGCCCGGTTGGATTTCGGGTACAATCCAACCCGGCCATACTCCGACTGTATCCAAAACTCGGGCGGAGTATGTCAAAAGTTCCGTCTCATCAAGAGGAAGTCAACGAAACAGACGGCGCGTCAATCGGACGCCCGGTCTGTGAGTTACTGGCATTTTCGTCTCCGGGGCCCGGTTGGTTTTTAAGGCAAATCCAACCCGACCGTACTCCACCTGCGTCCAAACCTCGGGCGGAGTATGCCAAAAGATCCGCCTCATTAAGAGGAACGCAACGCGACTGACGGCGCGTCAATCGGACTTTCGTGGCTCAAGATATGAGCGTTTCCGCTCCGAAGGCCCGGTTGGTTTCGTGAACGAACCAACCCGGCCGAACTCAAATTAACCGAAACCTTGAGTTCAATATACCGAAACGACCGTCTCGCTCCAAGGATCGCGTTGCCGCAGACGGTTCGTCGTTCGGAGGTCCGAGGCTCAAGTTATGAGCCAAAAACCAAATCAGGTTCGAAACGGGGGGTCCGGGTCCGGGCCGACCCGGCACGACCCCCCCCTGGGCGGCGCGGCGGCCGGCGGCGGCGGACGGCGGCGGCGGACGGCGGCGGCGGCGGCGGGCCGCGGCGGCGGGCGGCGGCGGCGGCGGGCCGCGGCGGCGGGCGGCGGCGGCGGCGGGCCGCGGCGGTGGGCGGCGGCGACGGCGGCGGCGGGCCGCGGTGGCGGCGGCTGTCGCCAGCGGGGAGGCCGCACGTGGGTGGCTGGCGGGGGGCTTGATTGCCCCCGCGGTTTCTTTTGGCGGCACGGCTATTCCGCGCCGTTTTAATTAAAAACTCCCCCCCCCCCCCGGTTGAGGGGGGGCTTGCTGGAACGAACCGGGGGGGCCGGCTGCCCCCCCTCCCTCTCTTCAAAGAACCGCCCCCACCACATGGTGGGGGGCTTGATTGGCAGAAACGGGGGGCTTTGCCCCCCACAAGAAAACCGCCCCCTCTTTAAGAGGGGGTTTCATGAAGTGGCCGGGGGATTAATTCCCCCGGTTTATTGGCATCCGGCCGGCCAGCTGGCCGGCCGGTTTTCTCCAACGGGACCGGAAAAATCCGGTCCCCTCTTCGGCTTCCGACGCCGGCGGCCCGGCCGCCGGTCTGCTCTTCCGCCGCGGCCCGGAACCGGCCGCGGTCTCCTCGTCCCGCCGCGGCCCGGAACCGGCCGCGGTCTTCTCGTCCCGCCGCGGCCCGGAACCGGCCGCGGTGTTCGTCGTCCGGCGCGGTGCGACGGCACCGCGCCCCTCTCGCCGTGCCATGAATCCTTCCAACGCAGCGCGGCGGCGTCGCGTTTTTGAAGACTCTCCTCGGCGTAGCGCGACGGCGTTGCGTAAATTTAACGCACGGTAAACCGCGTGGTGCGACGGCACCACGCCACTTTGCTTCCATCGAAAGAATTAAACAAGAACGTTGGAGGGGGGTTCGGCCGTGTTCGTGCGGTCCGGCCCCCCTCGCGTTAATAATAATAACGCAACTTAAAGAAAAATTATGCCACACGTTAATCTTGCTAAAAGCACGATCAAGAATAAAAAGAGGAATCCAAAAGAAATTCGACAACCCCTACCTCGGGTTTAAGATTCAAAGGTTCGGCTACGCTCCGCGGAAGACGGCGTCGCGGAGGTCGGGTGTCGCGGTCGTCGTTCGTCAAATCCGTTGACGAAGAGTTATGCCCGAAGAGACACGTCGTTGGCGGATCTTCGATTGCCGACGAAGAAGGTTCGGGGAGGAAGGAAAGGTCCGAAGATACCGGGTCGCCGAGTCGATGATCCTTGACGAAGTGTTGTCGTTCTTCGTTGAGGATGAAGACGTTCTTCGTTCTTCGTCAGAGCTTGGAGATGAAGGGAAAGCTCTCCAAAGACAAACAAAGAACTCCAAATAAAATAAGTCTACCTCTTATTTTATTAACACAACACAAAAGAATTTCAATGTTTGAAATTCAAAAAGGGGGTTAACTCTCTTAATTAACTCACTTATTTAATATACATGAATTGTATAATTAAATAGAAGTTAACTTGTCAAGACATTAAGAGGGAGAGTGGGGAGTTGAAAAGGTGGGGGGTTCGTGTGGGCCCCACCACACTTAATCCTCCCAAGGGAGGTTAAGTGGGTGTGGGTCCCACTTCCAACCTCCTTTGATAGGTTTTTAAATAAGTTAAAATAAAATTTGTCTTTACACAAATTTTATTTAACTTAACTGAAAAACCCCAAAACGTAACTTTCAACCCGCAACAAACGCAACTCCCGAAAAGGTCTCATTAAGCGAATATCGGCGCTGCGAGTTCATCGGTGCCCTCAGATTTCAATTCCGAGCACCGGATCAAAAGTTAGGAATTCCCGCTCGTTCGTTCACTGAACGTACCCGAGCCAAACTTCGGAAACTAATTCCGGGCACTCCGGGCCTCGGAATCAGGTGCCGTCTGAAACCGCGCTCTTGTAAAATTCTAAAGAAAATTAAGAAAAAATTTTCCTTGAATTTTACGGATCTTTACAGATATTTTATATGTAGGTTATGGTTTTCAAATGTTATGCTCATATTCTTATACTATTATTCTCATGCTATGCTTATGTATCTCCCTTTTTTACCCATATTGGGCATCTGAGCTCACCCTTTCTTATGTTTCCTTTCCCCAAGTTATAAAGAATATTTTTTATGTAGTATTACCTGTTGGTAATATATTTTTGGGGTACATTTAAGATATATCATTACTTAATAAGATTATGTTCCAAAATTTTAAAATGCACAACAATATTATAATCCTCAGGTTTTTGTCTGTGTAATGTATTGAATATTCATGTAAGAAGATTTTATATCCTTGTATAAGAATCCTGGGTCACTATAGTTGGTATCAGAGTTTAGGTTTAGTTATCCTATTAAAACTTGGATAGGAAAACCTTAGTGAGATCTCTGAGGAATTGTCTAAGTATAAGTCTAAGGATTAGTCAAAGTATAGTAAAATGTCATGGAATTTTGGAAATGATTGAGTGAGTGGTTTATAATAAATTAATTCCCTATATGTATACTAAAAATAGATGTGTATTTGGAATATAGGTATATAGGAGTAATTACTCTGAGAAGGGTGCATTGTGCAGTACTTGATCATCACCTAGTTCACAACAACGATCCTTTCTACACACCTAGTTTGACACTCACCATGGATATGCATTGGAAATTAGAGAAATATTTGTAAATCATAATGATGTATTTCAATATATTATTGTCATGGATAATCTATTTATGACAAGGTTTCATAGATTCAAAAAAGGGTTCCATGATCTAGATATCCTATAAGTGATTTTTCCGGATTATGTTATTTTCCACTATGATTAGTTTGGATCACACTATGCTTTTTAGTATTTGTCAATGGTGTGAACCAAAACAAACTTATAGAACATTGAATGTTATGTATAATTTCTTTGATGATAATAAAAATGTGGTGATGATTGGAGTGGTTTATATTGTTATTATTCCTAATTTTTTATCCAAAAACATTATTAATAACATGCACCTTAACCAACTCATATACTCAAAAATGAATAGAATGATATAGTTAACCGAGATTTCAATTAGTGGAGACTGTAGAGGAAGGAAGATTTGGTTTCCTATATGTAAAGAATTTGGGAATAAGAAATTAAAGGAATTCCTTAGAAGATGTTTTGGGTGTGTAAAAGAGGCACGAAATACCAGTAACTATAAAGGAAAAATGAAAATTTTGGTTAATGAAATGGATGAGAATAATTGTCTCCCAAAGTTATCATTCACTGTTGAATGATTTAAATGTTGAAATTATGGGAATTATGTAAATATATTTCCTAAGGGGAAAAGCTTATAAATAGAATCAGTAATGTTTTTTGAGTAATGTTTTTTCTATTGACTATGAAGAGACTATGAATGACATATGAAAGGAAAGTGGTATTAAGGAATAAGATGATGAATCCTTTCTAATGGTTTGATAATATAGAGGGATGAATTAATTATTAATGTATTGGAATTAAATTATTATGTTATATTAATCATGAAATAAATAAGGATTCTTCAATATAAGTTTTTATTAAGGATTTGAAAGAATATATTGAATGGTATAGATGCTTAAGATAATTTATTTGAGGGATATGTTATATTTTATGGAAAACAACATGATTATCGAATATATCCCTTAATAAGTTCATGAGTTTGAGAAAATGGTGTTTATTATTGATAATGAGATTGTTGATATAGGTAAAGTAAATTAGATAGTATTGATGACATCAAAACTAATAAAGGATTTGTTGGAAAGGTGGTTTATATTATCATTTATAGAGTTTACAAAATTATTGGTTCTATTGAATATGTTCAATAATCTATGGTTTTATTGAAGGAATGAGTAAGTATTCTTGTTTTTATTTAGGTTTTATGATAATTTTGGTTATTACCAAGCCTTAGGAGAATATATGACCAAGGTATTCACATATTTGGCATGTGACCATTAAGAGTTTCTTAATGATATTTGGAGGATTAATGATGGATTTTATAAATTTAGTAACCTTCTTTCTAAAGATTTTTATTTATATATTTTGGAAGGGTTATAAGGATAACTATTTATCAAATGGTTTAAGTTGAAATTTGGATAACGATTTTGATATTAATGTATTACTTCACCATATTCTGATTTATGTGTATTGTATAACATGTTCTATCCATTTTTTTGATGAGATATATGAAATGGCATATCATTCTATTTATATAACTTATGATCTTTCAGTGCTTCACGAATTATAAATTCAACCTTCATTTCTTGGAGTAAGAGATGAAGTGTAAATTGATCATGGAACAACCAAAAGGTGATATTGTGCATTTGAAATGTGATCAAATAAATTAAGAATATCTTATCAATAAAATTCTCCAACTCGAGTAAAATGATCTTGAAACAAAAATGTTATCCAAGAGACTTAATTTCTGACAAATCAAATAGTCCCTTAACTCATCAAAGATTTATGGTTTTGTGGTTGTTAACCTTATCTGGATCACCAACTTTCTTTTGATAAATAATCAATATCACTCATGATATTTATTTATTCTTTTAATCTAGGCCAAAATCATCACGTTCCATTTAAGACCCTAAAATTCCATTAAATTTTTTACAAATCAATTGGGATTATTACTAGTTTTTGAAAATTAACGGCGCATGATTCTGAGGCCCGGTGTGCCTGGAATGGGTTTTTGAACTTTTTTTAAGGTACGTTTAGTAAATTCACAGGTGGCATTTTCTAAATTTTGGATCAATTGTCAAAATTGAAATCTGAGGTCACTGTTGAATTCACAGTGCCAGGATTTTCTAAAGAGAGGCTTCACTTCAACCGCAGTAAGTTGGGAGAAAAAGATAGTTTTTGGACTTTACAAAAAGATAATAAAATAACAAAAAAGTTGTTTTTTTGTAACTCTAGAGTGGTGGTGGCAGGACTGATGACTTTTCAAGTCATTTAATTGCCTGAATCTTGGTTTTTTAACCACGATGTTGAAACATTAATTGCGGTTCCTAAATGAACCACATTAATTTTGTGCAACATTGTTGGTTTCCCATCTATTTAAGTGAAGATCGGGCATGGGATTTTGGTACGGATGTGAGGAACCCCTAGAAAAGTACCATGACACATTCCACCAACGGAGGATGGAGGCTTGGGCAGCAATAAACCGGGATCAAAAAACAGTGGCGGCTTCATCAAATCTTCTTCCACCACCATGACGTCTCCATCGAATCTCAAGGCAGGGGGATTTGTCATAGTTTAATTCTTCGAGATGAATAAATTGTTAACCAATTGTTATGATGCTAACACGGAGGGAGTGGGACAAACAAAAAAGGCCCGTACCCTCTGCCTATTTGTTCTTGTCATGCTCTTTGGGGGACAAATTTCCAACTCGGCAGAACCTTGAATATTGGAGCCGTGCAGCGACTACGGCATCTCGGGAGGCCCGCAGGTGTGAGAATAAGGGAAAACATACCACTGAATATCACCTGGTGGACCATGGAAGATCTGTTGGCATAGCACTGGTAACCAGTGCTGGAAGAAAAGGCATAGGTTGGTTCTCTCTGACCACGGAAGAGGGTGCCGCTGTGGTGGACCCGAAGGGGCGTCCGACACTTGGTCGACCAAGTTGGAGAGGCAGTGCGCCGTCGTGTGCCGCGATGAAGGGGTTTCAGAATCAAAGCCATGAAGAATGGGGACTTTCACCCTGAGGGGTCCCATAGACCACATGCCAGTGCCACTTGGTTCCACTTATTGAAGATCCAAACAACTATTTGAGCCGTTCAAGGAGTCGGGCGGCCACCCGGCTTGCGAGCCGCGCCAGCGCACCGGGCCGCGTCACCCAGTGGTCCATGTATAACCCGTGGTTCGAGCTGGTCCGCTGCCTAGAGAGCTGAGCCTAATGTGTCCCTTCCTGGTCGGGGTGGTTCGGGATGGGTTGGGTCAGGTTTGGTCGATTCGGGCAGGGTCGGGTCGGCCAACCCGGGTCAGACCAGACCTGATTGCCCTTTAAGGCCCATTTTCACTTAAAGAGCTGTATCCTGTGAACCAGATGTCCGTTTAACGAACCGTCTATAGCTCTGGGATCCTTAGTGCAAGTATTTCCTTTTTCGATACTCCACTTGGGTTTTGTATAAATTTGGAGTATGGCAGGGTTGCATCGTACCCGGATCGAACCGGGCCCTCGGCACTAAAACACCTATAACTCAAAGACCGAGCGTCCGATTGACACGCTGTCTGTTGCGTTGGAACCATTACGACATTGAGGTCATTTGGGTTACACATTTGTGGAATTTCATAGTAATTTAGGTACGAACTCTATCTAGAGGATCAGATAATATCGAACTCCAGCGCACCGGGTGTGTGAAATCTTGTGGCTAGATTTCATATGAGTAGTGACCCGATGTTGATCAGCATCTAGCGACCATGTGTGGATAAACATAATAGAGAAACTGTGTGGATTAGCATCTAGAGACCTTGTGTGGATCAACATCATAGAGACCCTATTTGGATCAATATCATAGCGACCTCGTGTGGATTAGCATCTAGAAACCCTGTGTGGATTAGCATCGAAGCAACCTAGTGTGGATCAACATTATAGTGACCCTGTGTGGATCAGAAGTGCGCGAACCGATGAGGACCAGCCTTAGAGCATCCCATTGTGGATCAAAGACATATGACCCTGTGTGGATAGACAATGGAACAACTTCTTCATGGGTCATTTATGGAACATCCTAATGGAATAAAATGATATAGCTTATGACTAATCATCTTTATTCTAATCTTTGTGTTGTATACCTGATTTGAGATGAGTCTTTTCTTTATGCTTTGTAATCAATATCATGATTTTTCTTTTTCCTTTGTGTAATTATGAGAGACCTTTGGGCGGTCTCAGGGTCCATACTAGGTATTGTTATACTCACCCCTACATGGTCATTGCTCGCTTGTTGTTGTGTCTTGTGAAGATGACGAGCAGTACAGCTGTGACTTTTGGAGCTGGGACCAAGTGGTACTTGGGGGTGACTGGTTGACATGGAGAGCTGTAGAGATGAGTTGTACCTACCCATCAGGTAGGATCCTTGGTGGGAAATCTCAGGATTTTGTTATTGTTTTTTGTTATAGTTGTATCTTTTCAGTTGGGATTGTATTCCATCCCATTTACATTCATTACACACTTTTACTAATTCAATTTTACATTATGTCTGCAACATGTTGGGTTCTTGGACTATGTGTTTTTACAGGATTAACTGTAATGTCTTCTCATTTTAGGGATATGCATTTCTGGTGCTAGTCTCCAACTCCTGGCCTATAGAAGTAATGATTGGGTTAGTCACAGCGCGAGCCCCGAGGGATGGGTCGTGAAAAAGTTGTATCAGAGGATTCAGTTCTACCAAAGAACTAGGACTCTGATATTTCCAATGGAGAAGTACTATTAAGTCTTTTGAGTGTGGTTTTAAGTTCTCGATGTCCAATTTTGGTGTGGCGGCTGACATATCTATACACCAGGTCCCTGAATTCTGATTTCCAACTCATTTCACGAAAACACAGATTGTGAGTGTTTTAGAATTGTTTTACTTGATCTCCTTTTAGTTAGCTCACTAGGTATAACTTATTGACCTTGGAACACCTGTTTCTTTTCAAGAATCCACCACATAGGTAGCCATCCAAAATTCCCAATAGAGTTCACGATGATGGCCCACCGAGCGATGAGGTATCGATGAAGGGCCCTCTTACTATGTTAGCACCTTCAGGTGGTGCACCAGCAGCACCAACACCCATTGGGAAGAATTTACACTAGTCCCACTGGAGAACAGTGCCCACCGACTGACCACATTGCCCGAGTTCTAGAGATAGAGGCCTCTGAGGTTTCGAGGAGAGACAGATACCTAGGCAGCTGAGGACTGGCTGGAGGTTGTGACCAATGTTTTCTACCTAGTTGGGACAATAGTAGAGTAGATGGTGATTCTAGATTCTAGTATTTTATAGGGAATGGAAGGAAGATGGTGGATCCTAATGCTCCAGTTGCATGAGGAGGGGACACATTCCCAGATGGACTTCGAGAGCCTCTTCAGGGTGGAGTTTGTTACAGCGACATTACGCTCTATGCATATTCATGATCTCCTGCACTTATAGCAGGGTAGCCTTACTATAGCCCTGTTCTCATCGAGATTCAATGACCACTCGCACTACTCCACCGACATGGTACGGTACCCATTCATCAGGGCACAGACCTTTGAGCAGGGTCTCCAGTGGGAGATTAGAGCGTTGATGATATCACTGAATATTCAGATGCTAGAAGTAGTGCTCGAGCGAGCATTTTTTGAGGAGAGCTTCTTGGCTGAGCAGGCACCGATGGTGGGAGCCACCACCAGATGATAGGTGGCCAAGTCATCTGCAGTAGGTAGTAGGCCGATGACACAGAGGTCAAAGCGGGATGTACACTCCAGTGGATGACCCTAGGATGTAGGGACGGAGGTGCTGAGCTTGCGGGGCAGTAGGGATCATCTAGGATGTAGATTGTTCTTCACATGTGGTGGGCAGGGTCACATGGGTCGTGACTACTCGACCCATTATACCGATGATCAGTAGAAGATTTAGGGACAATCGACACAGCGGATGTGGTTCAATCGAGGGGATCTACAAGGTAATGAACGTGACAGAGGAGTAGTTTGTGCAGTAGGAGGTGGAGAACGGTATGAGGTTTGACCACCACCACCCCTAGGTGGTCCACCCCGACCACAGGGAGTAGGTAGACTGGGGTGAGCACAACTTATGGGAGTCTAAGGCCTTGCATAGACTATTAGATCTTGAACTAGGTGATCTTAATGAACAAGTATCCACTCCTGAGGATTGATGATCTCTTTTACCAGCTGATGGGAGATCAATGGTTTTCAAAGGTAGAAATCAGATCAGGCTATCATCAGATATGATTACATGACTATGACATACCGAAAACAACATTAAGATGTCGGTATAGCCATTACAAGTTCTTGGTGATGCCCTTTGGTGTGACCAATGCTCCGGTAGTGTTCATGGGGATCATGAATAAGATATTCCAGCCTTACCTCGATTACTTCATGGTGGTCTTTATTGAAGACATCTTGATTTATTCGGCATCAGAGGAGGAGCATGCCACGCACCTACAGATAGTTCTGGATAAACTCCGAGAGAACCAGCTTTATGACAAGCTCTCAACGTTCCAGTTCTAGATACAAGAAGTCCACTTCCTTGGGCATGTTATATCAAAGGCTGGAGTTGCAGTGGATCCGGTGAAGATAGAGGTGGTGATTTCTTGGGATCCACCTACAAGTGTGACCAAGGTGCGGAGTTTCCTGGGATTGGCTGGATACAACCAAAGGTTCGTACCCGACTTTTCCAGAGTTGCAGAACCCTTGTCAACTTTGGAAAAGAAGGGACTGCCCATCATGTTGATGGAGATATGCCAGCAGATTTTTCAAGAGCTGAGGTAAAGACGGATGAGTGCCCCCATCTTGGGGCTACCTGAAGAGGGTGTTAGGTATGTAGTCTACTGCGATGCATCAGGGATTGGACTAGGTTGTGTCCTGATGAAAAAGCAAGAAATTATCGCTTGTGGCTCATGGAACATGAGATATCACAAGCTGAACTATGCTACCCATTAACTAGAGTTAGTAGTAGTGGTCTTTTCACTGAAGATGGGGAGACACTACTTGATGGGTGAACAGTTTACTATTTACTCTGATCACAAGAGTCTTAGGTATATATTGTCACAAAAGGACCAGAACCTGAGACAACTGCGATGGTTGGAGTTCATCTAGGGCTATGACTTTGATATATTCTACACTCCTGGGAAGGGAAATGATGTAAAATACACACTCAAAAGGAGGTCTAGTCTATAGTTGATGAGTGGGGTGACATAGCAGCTAGACACGTTGCAGATATCTTTTGTGGATAGAGATGGAGTAGCTTATCTCCAGTCTATGACTGTCACACCCCCACTTCTTCAGCGAGTTCAGGAGGCTAATATTGGGGACATAGATTTCGAGGCCTAATGTGATCAGATATCCTTAGAACATGATCCTGATGGATTTATGGAAGGTGGTGAGCACGTCATCCTCTTTAGAGGGTGCACTGTGGTACCAGTAATTCTACAAGAGGAGGTGTTGAGGGAGTTTCACACATCACCTTTAGTGGTACATCCTAGAGTATCGAAGATTTACTATGACCTTCGGTGACCATACTTGTGGCCAGGTATGAAGAAAGTAGTGGCAGAGTTTGTATTCTGATACCTCACCTGTCAACAACTGAAGGTTGAGCATTAGGTACCAGCGGTCTTAGCGTATCCAATTGATGTACCAGAGTGGAAGTGGGATAGTATCTCCATGGAATTTTTGAAAGGGATACCATGTATTTCCAAGGGCCACGATTCCATTTAGTTGATCATTGACAGACTCACAAAGTCGTCCCACTTCCTACCCATCCGAGAGCAGGGATCAGTAGATAGCTTGGGGCGTCTCTACGTACAAGAGATTGTGCGACTTCAAGGGGTTCCATCGATGATTGTCTCAAATCGCGACACACCTTTTACATCACGTTTGTGGAAAGGATTACAGGAGGAATTTGGGGATCATCTAAGCTTGAGAACCACCTTTCATCCTTAGACGGATGGTCAGATGGAGTGGATGATACAGACACTTGAGTACATTCTTTGTGCTTGTGTCCTTGATTTTGGCCATAGTTGGGCGGGCCACCTGCCACTAGTGGAGTTTGCATAAAACAACAGCTGTCACTCAACCATCGGCATGGATCCATTTGAGGCCTTGAATGGATGACCTTGCAGATGACCACTATCCTGGACAGACCCATTTGAGTTAGCACTTATGGGTCCAGAGTTGGTACATGCTACCACGAAGAAGCTGAAGATCATCCAGGAGTGGATGAATACTACACATAGTAGGAAAATTCATATGCTAATAGGAGATAGAGACCCTTGGAGTTCGACGAAGGAGACCATGTCTTTCAATGGGTCTCACCCCGACAAGGATTATAGAGGTTTTTCTAGGGTGGAAAGCTATCTTTGAGGTTCATCGGACCTTTTGAAATCCTCAACAGAGTAGGAGAGGTGGTGTAAAATCTAGATCATCTCTGATAGATTCACCACGTGCATAATGTTTTCCATGTGTCACAACTGAGGAGGTACGTGCATGATTAATCACACGTAATCAACTGGGGTGAGATAAACATTGACGATGGGGTGATGTTTGTGGAGATCCCAGTGGACAGAGAGGATCAATATGACCGGGTCCTTTGTTGGTGGTTGATTACTCAGGTGCAAGTTCGTTGGCATCACGGGAACCTCCAAGAGAGAACCTAGGAGCAGGAGGCTCAAATATGTGCTTAGTACCCCCATTTGTTCCCCTATATTCGCTGTAGATTTTGGGGATGAAAAGACCATAGGTGGGGAGAATGTAAAGACCCATAAATTCCATGTAATTTTTTTAAAATTAATTGGGATTATTAAGAGTCTAGTAAAATTGACGACACTTGATTTCAAGGCCCGGAGTTCCTAGAATGGATTTTTGAACTTTTTTTATTGTACGTTTAGTAAACATGTGAGTGGAATTTTCTAACTTTTTGGATGATGCTCAGAATTGAAATTGGAGGACACTGTTGAATTCGCAGCACCAGGATTCTCTAAAGGGATCCTTCACTTCAACTGTAGTAAGTCGGGAGAAAAACATAGTCTTTGGAAATTAAAAAAATTAACAAAAAAGATATTTTATTTTCTTTTTTTTTTGTAACTGTTGAGTAGTGGTGGCGGGACAGATGACTTGTCAATCCATTTTATGGATTGACTCTTGGTTTTGTAACCACGATGTTGAAACATTAAATGTGGTTCATAAATGAACTGCATTAATTTTGTGCAATAAGGTTGGTTTACCTTCTATTTAAGTAAAGCTCAGGCATGGGATTTTGGTACGGTTGTGATGAACCTCTAGAGAAGCACAGCAGAACCGTCCACCAATGGAGGATGGAGGCTTGGCTGACAAAAAACTGGGATCGACTAACGATGGGGGCTTCATCGAATCTTTTTCCAGCACTGTGACATCTCCATCAAATATTGAGGTAGGGGAATTTTTCCTGGATTAATTATTTGAGTTGAATATGAATAAATTGTTACCTACTTATTATGATGCTAACATAGAGGGAACGGGACAAAAAACAAGGATCAGACCCTCCGCCACTTCATTCTTGTTGATTTCTTTCGGGTATGAATTTCCAACTCAACAGAACCTTGAATCCAGGAGTTTTGCAGCAATGGAGGCATCCCAGGAGGCCCGTAGGCATGAGAAGAAGGGAAAAAGGACCATCGGATCTCACCATGTGGCCCATGAATGATCTGTCAGCCTGACACCATTGCCCGACACTAGTGTTGTGGCACCGGTGACTGGCGTCGGCAGCAAAGGCAGTGGCTGGCACTCGCCAGACGTAGAAGAGGGAGGAGCCACGACAGACTCGAAGGGGCGACCAAAACTTGGTCGGCCGTGTTGGAGAGGTTGTGTGTCATCGCGCGCCGTGGTGAAGGGGCCACGAAATCGAAGCTATAGTGGAGGGGGATCCACACCCTGCGATTCCTGCTGACCATGGGGCGTAGCCACGTGGCACCACGGATTGAAGAGTCAAATGACTCTTTGAGTTGTTCGAGGAGTTGGGTGGCCACCCAACTGGCTAGCCACGCCAGCGCACCGGGCCACGTCACCTGGTAGGCCGCGTCCATCCGGCGTGTCGGGTCGGTCCGCTACCCAACGGTCCGAGTCCTCTGCGGCCCAGTCTGGCTGGGGTGGGTCGGGCCGGTCTGTGGCCCAACCCCACTAGGCCAGTTCAAACCGGGCTGGTCGGGTCAACCCAAAACAAATCAGATCAGGTCGGCCCAAGCTACGCCAACCCTGGTCAGACCGGACTCGGACCCACCTTTCGGGCCCAATTTCTCTTAAAGAGTTGTATCTTGCGAACCAGACGTCTGTTTGACGAACCGTCTATAGTGCTGAGATCCTTGGAGCGAGACGGTCCTTTTGAGATATTCCACATGGGTTATGGAGAATGTTGGAGTGTGGCTGGGTTGGATTGTACTCGAATCCAACCAATCCCTCGACACTAAGACACCTATAATTCAGGCTTGCGATTGACGCACTGTCTATTGCATTGGAACCCTTACGAAATAATGGTACATTGGGTTACTACTTGGTGAAGCTTCATAGAAGTTGTGGAATTACTGACATCCAGAGGTGTAGATACGATGGAACTCAAGTGCACTGGGTGCGGGAAATCCTATGGCTGGTTGTCATCTGAGTAGCAACCCTGTGTGGATTAGCATCTAGTGACCCTGTGTGGATCAGCATCATAGAATCCCTATGTGCATCAGCGTCTAGAAAACCTGTATGGGTCAACATAATAAAAGCCCTATGGGGATCATCATCATAGCGACCCTATGTGGATCAGCATCTAACAACCCTCTGTGGATCAGCATCAAAGCAACCCTGTGTGGATTAGTATTCTAGTGACCCTGTGTGGATCAGCAGTGTGCGACCCGCTGAGGACCATCCTTAGAGTGGCCCTTTCATGGATCAGTGACATAAGACCCTATGTGGATCGACAATGGAACAACTTCTTCATGGTTTAGTTGTGGAACTTCCTAATGGAATAAAATAATATAGCTTAGGACTAATAATCTTAATTCCGATCTCTAAGTTCTATACTTGGTTTGAGCTGAGTCTTTTCTTTGTGCTTTTTGATTGAGTTTGTGCTTTGTGCTTTTCCTTTGTGGAATTCTAAGATACATTTAGGAGTCTTAGAGTCCCTACTGGGTATTGTTAAACTCACACCTGTATAGGCTTCGACCGCATGTTCTTATGTCTTGTGCAGACGACAAGAAGCATAGTTGAGACATTAGGATCTAAGACCGGGCAGTACTCAGGGGTGATCAGTTGATGTGAAGAGCTATGGAGATGAGCTTTACCGACCCTTCAGGTACGATCTTTGGTGGGCGATCTCAGAAGTTGTTTACTATTTTCTGTTGTATTTGTATCTTTTCAGTTGGGCTTGTATTCCAGCCCCTTTACTTTTAGTACACACTTTGACTACTGCATTTTTACTTCGTGGTTGCATCTTGTTGTGTTCATGGACTATGTTTTTATATAGGTTTAAAGGTAATTCCTTCCAAATTAAGGGATATGCCTTTCTGGTTCTAGTCGCCAACCCGTGGCCTATGGAAGGTGGGCGTGGGGTAGTCATGACATGGGCCCCGGGGGACAGGTTGTGACATTCCACCTATATTTTCCTAGGTGGAAACCCAGTAATAAGTTACTTTAGGTAACATTTATGTTTCCAACATTGATTTTTTATGAAAATTTTTATTATTGATCGGTATGATGTGGGTTTCTATGAGGGAATTCTGAAATGATAAATCATTGATAATTGGGAATAATTTTTAGAAAGAAATTCATTTCATGGGGGTATAATGTTACACCCTGAGATTGTGTGAAATATATTTTTTTCAAATAAATTCAATATCTTTGATATTTTGTGTTATACACATAACAAAGATTTCTTTAGTTATATGAAGAACTAATTAAATCTTCTGTTACACATAAACAATGTATATAATATGTTATACTCAATAGAGATTTAATATGACGTTACATAAAACACTGGGTTTATCTAGTGTTACACAAGACACTATGGTTTAACAAATCTTGGTATATTTTTAATTTTATTCAAACACGACCATTATAATCTAGCCGTTAGATGTAGATATATGACTATTAATAACTAATTTTTTAATATAATCTATAGTTTTTTATTTAAATAAAACATATTGATAAAAAAGTCCATAACTTCAAAAATGTCTTTATTTGTTTTGAAAATACTATTTTCTCAAAAAGAATGTTTTTTATTTCTTTTTGTGACCAATAATAAAAATAATTTTTTTAACTATTCAAAAAAATTTTGATAAAACAAAAATCATTTTTTAAATCAAAAAATCAAAATTCTCTTAGGGTGATTTTTTTGTTTGGATTTTCTGAAATGTGTATTTTTTTTATAAATGGTAAAGAAATAGTGAATTTTAATTAAAAACTATCTTTTGTTTTAATTATTAGTAAAGTTAAATTATATTTTACATTGGTTTTAATGTAAAATAAGATCAATAATATATATTTCTAAATAATTTATTTCATTGGAATCATTTTCATATTTAATTCTAATACAAAAACATTTTAATATCTTAAATATTTTCTCATTAATAACTCGCTTTCTCATCATGTCTATGAGATTAATTTTAAATAAATTTTCCCACATATATGAATGAAATTTTGAAAATTGGATTCTATATTTTAAATAAGATTTATTTTATTTCCTAATAACTTCAACTTATTTTTTGACCATCATGAATAGTGAAATAGTTAAAAAAATTAATTACCACTGTTAAGGTAAAAATGGGATTACTGGGGGCTAAACTAAGACGATAAGGGTTAAAATGACCTAAGTTTTTTTTCCAAAACCCATTATATGGATATATATATATATATACCCTTATAAAATTAATATATATTCTGATGTGTTTTTTAGACACTTTCCCATAAAAGTGACTTATATATTTAATTAAGTAAAGAAAAAGGAAAAATGAACTTTTCTTGGTTTTAAAATATATGAAGCTTTGGGATAGGGAGAAACATCATATGTTCCGTTATAAATACTATTTTTAAATATAAATGAATTTTTTATCATTATTATTTATTTTTAATATTTTGAGATGAAATAATTACTTTAAATTATTATGATATACAAACTTAGTAATTATTTAATTAGTATAAAATTTATATAAATGATACTAAAAATATTAAAAGTAAATTAAATTGAATGAATTATGTTTTTAACTTAATTTTCTAGTTAAATATATCATGTAATGTAGTTGTGAACATAATATATTATAATTCCATCATTTTCTAGAAATTTTAAATTTAAAATTAAATTAATAACTTTAATATTGAAAATATTGTTATTTTGTGATTTATGTTATTTAATTGAATGATTTAAAATTTCTAAAAATACTCTCATCTACTAATTGAATTTTAAATATTAATAAATATAAAATATGGTACATTCATGGACCAATTTATCTTTCATATTGAATATACTGACCCCTAAAAAGTAAAAACTTGGTTAGCATTGTTAAGGTTAAAACGATGTATTTGCACGTAATATGTGCTTTTTTTAAAATTAAATTTCAAAACACATAGGTTTTTTATTCGATAAATTGGATTTTATATTTATAATAATTGGTTCCACGTTATCTAAAAATTCTCATTTTATTTTAATCTTAACGGATAAATTACCTAGGTGAAAAAGACTAGTTGCATAGTGAAAAACCAGAATGGTAAAAGTAATGAAACTTAGAAGTTAAGGAACAACATGTTTAAAACATTTTTTTTGTTTTCAATGTGTATATTGACCATATACTCCTTTAAATAAATTATTTATCAATTTTGGAGCCACATTATGTGAGTTTCACCTACCATTATTGAATTCTTTTGAGTATTTACAAAATTCCACTCCTCCTCAATTATAAAAGAGAAATCACTCTCCTCACTTCTTCACACTTATCAAGCTATTTGGATCAAACAAAACATTACCAAATCAGATAAAAATTTACATAACCTTATCCTAGAATAATAATTTTGGTTATAAATCCATCCTATGAGGGATTATAGTCCAAACTGAAGGAGGATACCAGAAGAAGAGGTAACATTCATCAGATATCTTTTTTTATTTATTCATCCACCTCATTCAGTTATTTTTATACAATGTTGATATAAAAACCTTAGTATATTAGATAAACTTATATTTTTTATTTTAATTTAATTACCAATAACCTTTTCCAATTCCATCAAATATATTTTTAAATCATCTTTCATGTGTACGATAGACTACCACCTCATGAACATATAACATTCATTTTTACATTACCACCTCTCAAGAATATACATAATGATAGATTTATTATTTATATATGATTTTAATGATATTATTATACATCTATAATTATTATATCACAAATACCTTCACACTCTCCATTTTTTGGGAATAAGATAACATCGCTCATGTGTATGGAGGACTACCACATTACAATGTGATGTGATTTGTTCAGACAATACATGGAAGGTAATAACGATTTATTTAATGAAAATATGTGATATATATGACATAAAATGATTATAAAATGATAATATATAATTTAAATTTATTTCTTTTTATCCGATAAGAAAATTGAAACATCATTCATGCGTTTGTATAGCCTACCATCTCTATTAATGGTGTTTTTCATTTTCTATCACTACATATTATGGATTACTCTAAATAAAAATATAATTAATATATATGATACTTATATAATGGTTAAAATTCTGGATTTGATGAAATCTTTATGAAATTAAAATTACAAAAAATCAAAAATCAAAACATATACAAAAAAACAAAGTGGTAATAACCTAAAACGTAACTTTAACATGGAATTATTAATAAAAAAGTAATATAAAGTCATAATAAACTAATATATGGTATTTATATATAAATAATTTTATTAAATATATTTATAATATTTATATTTATAGTAAATATATATTTATTATACATGAATTTTTAAAATTTATGATGGAAGAAAAGACTTAAGGTAAGGGATTTATGTCTCACTTTTTACTTCTGTGAGACACATGTCATATTCACCAACTATTTGTTTAATTTTGTGTATACACTGACCATGAATTTATTTCATTATTTTTACACATAAAATTATTTTTTTACATATAAATTTGAGGACCACCCTTTCATAGGTTTTAAAATCCCAAAGTTACCGAATCTGTAAGTGATTTTTTTCTCAATTTTCCTTCTTTGAGACATATGATTATGTTATAAACCCATATTTGTGTAAAATGTGTATACACAACCCCTTTAACATGTAATATCATGAATTTATTTTTCCTCATGATATTTCTAGTTAATTTTTTTTATTATACCTTTTTCGGGCATTTGATTCAAAGTTACCAAAGTGGTAATGATTTTATGTTACAATCTCATCATTTATTGAGATTGTTAATGATTGTGTTTCTGATGATAAATTCTTATGATAAATATCTCATGAAACTAATTAATTTTATTCTCCTATGGAAATTCATTATATTTTTAAGTAAAATTACCATTTTACTATTATTTGGTACTCAAAATAATTGAGAAAATGTTTTTAAGAAAATATAGCAATATTTATCTCTTCAACCGGAAATATAATTTTCTTCCAAAATAATGTTTTCTATAAAAAACTATTTTTAGAATTTTTCTAATGATTTATTAAATAACTATTTTCCAATGTTTTAATTTTTACAAAAAAAAATTAAAGGAGTATTCATGTTATTTTCCACATAATTGTTGTTTGGATTTTACCAACAATGTAAAATAAATCATTTTATTAAATATTTATGAAAAGAATAGTATTTATGGTTCTCATGACCGATCAAGGATTTAAAACTTTCATAAAATTTTTTGAAGTTATTTTCAAAGAAAATTTTTTCATTAATATTTTTGAAATTTTTATATTTTGAGTAAAATATTTCAAATTAAAAAAAATTGAAAGTGGTTTATATTTTAAAATATTTTTTCCAAAGTGGAATGGATATTTTCCTGAAAAAATGTTTTAAATGATTTTTAAAGCTTCATTTATAAGTTTCATAAATTTATTTTCAATAAAAAGGATTTTCAAAATGTTTTTAGTTTTAAAAATATATTTTTAAAAAAATTATATTCCTTGTGAAACCTTCAAAGTGATTTATATTTCAAACTCATTATATATCTAAGATGGAATCCTTCAATGAAACATATGATTTACTAGGCATATGAACCAAGGATACCATTATTACTCTTTCTCTAAATGGTTTATGATGAGAATATGTTTGTGAAACCCTTTTCACTTCCATGGGTTATTCCATTATAAAATTATTATGAAACCCACTTCTTTTTCATGGGTTATTCTTTGATTAAATGATGAAATGATTATGAAACCTTTCTATTTTCCATAGGTTAGGATATGATTAAATTTTTACAAAACTCATTTCATGCCATGGGTTATTATATGATGAATGTTTTATGATCTCGTAGCACACACAAAAAAATATTATTTTCATTATGTGATTGGTGGGGCCTATATCTCCCTCCAATGTAATGGGTAAATATTTATATCACATGATATAGATAGGAATAGAATGAGGATTGAACCGAGTTTAGTAAGGTAATATTTTTTCTACGTCGGTCTTTAGAGAAAACCTTGACTACTTTAATGGTTTGGTGAATGAACCCATTCATCTATCATATCCTTGGAAATAATCCTTGACTAGTATATAAAATATATTCTATGTTTATATGCGTACTAAAATTCTATTTCTTATAGAAATGTTATGCTCTCATATATCATGTTTGTCGACTCTATTATTATGTATGTATTATGAACTACCAAAATTTATGCCAGGACATAAGATTATTATCTCTGATATGGATGGTAGGTTTTAAAATGTTTGTCTCATGTTCTCATACCATTATGCTCATGTTATTCATATTTATCTACCTTTTTTACACTTACTAAGAATATTATTTGACCCTTTCTTATATTTCATTTCCTAGGGTTATGAAGAATTGTTTTTAAGTAGGAACTATAAAGTGGAATATCTTATGGTGATCTAGTGTTTTTTGTGTGTAATGTAATGAATATTCGTCTAAAAAGATGTAATATCCATTTTGATAAGCCCGGGTCACTATAACACCTAAGAATAATGAAGTATTAGGGGTTATTATGGATCAAATAAGGAAGGTATCTCACTTATTTATTATATAAAAGACCTTCAACATTAATGATCTGGGTAACCTTTATGTGTGGGAGATTATTTAATTAAATAGTGTTCCCCAAAGTATCGTTTTTGATGGATAGCTCCATTTTTTTTCAAGGTTATATTAGGTCCTTTAAATGAAATTGTGATTTTATGTTCTTCTTAGTATATCCTATCATCTTCAGGCTGATGACCAATATGAATGGAAGATTCAAATTTTGGAGTAACTATTGTGAGCTTGTGTTTTGGACTATATTGGTTCTTACGAGTGGCATTTCGCACACATGAAATTTTTATATAACAATAGATTTTATGAATCCATACAAATGAAACATTTAAATGAATTATATATATAGTAATTTAGTTTAATATTGTGTTGGTTAGATGTTGGTAAGTTATTGCTTGTTTGACCTAGTTTCATATCAGAGACGTCTAATCATGTTCATTTGTTTATAAAGTAGTTGGTAATAGAGTACATTAGGTAGAAATCTTATACTAACCATCAGATATGACCTCTCGAGTTTGATGTTGGTCTCCATATTTTTTTCATGTGTCACCTAGGTTGGGGAAATTCCATATATTGAAGTAGGAGAAGCCAGTGTCTAGGTTTTCTAAGCCATTTGAGATAGTGGAGAGGATCATTCAAGGGGAATTCCAATTGATTCTTCCACAATGCTACAGTTCTATGCATGATGTGTTTGATGTGTCACATCATTGTAGATATCACACTAAACTTTATAATTTTATTAGTTTTTAAGATTTTGAGCTTGATTTCAATTCATACCTTGATGATCATCTGATCTGTATCACAGACTATAGTTAGAATAATCATTGAGGGAAGATTATTCCTCTAGTATGAGTGTAGTGGAAGCATGGTAGTGTACATGAGGAGACATATGAGTTGCTGTAAGATTTGTGGGAATAATTTACTGATGTGTTCATTGATACCCCCCAAGGATTTATGGGGACATAGCTCATGCATGAGCTATTATATAATGGGGAAGTTATAAGACCACGTATTTGATTCCAGGCACCCACTCTCTTTCAGTTTTTTTGGACCATTTTAAGTTCTATAAATGATCCCTTGAAACCTGTTATAATTATTTTATAGATGTATTAAGGGCTCATAGGAGGAAATTATGAAAATTATGGAAGTGTCATTTAGATTTTGGAACTCTACAATGCCACTAGTTATCTGGTTGATGAGTTGGTAGCTAAGTATGTCTACAAAAAGATCATTGGTCAATTGCTAAGACCCAACAACCAGATGGTGGGCTCAAAATAAAATGGGTATCCTATAAGAGTCCCACCACACATCTAGTGCATTCCTAGGGGTGTGGGAATACTAATGGGAACCACTGATTGTCCAATGAGCGACAACGGCTAGTCGGTGGTACAGGTCTTGGCTAGGATGGAAAGGGGAAGAATTATATTTTTTTTCCCCAAAACCACCTTTTAAGTCTTATAATCACCTTTTTAAACCCTAACACAATATTTATGATCCTTAATGACTCCCCAATGGTTTATAAACTTATTTAAAATCAAATCTAGATCCATTGATCCATTCATCATTATGGTAATCCATATTCTGTATGTTTCTGTCAGAAATAGTTAATTCCCATAGTTTTATTCTTGTATCTTTTTATTTTAGGCTTGACTTGGGGGATTAATCAATGTATACATGGAATCGTAGAATTAAGAATGGATCTAGAAAATCAATATCTTAGTTTTATCATCTCTTCTTGAGGTAGGTGGTCTAAAACATCTTCTTAATGTATGTTTTTTGTAATTATAGTATGTATAACATGTTTGATCATGCCAAAACATTGTGATCATAACATCACATAATTGGAATCCTATGGATTATCTTGTATAATCATGATTAGAATTCCCACAGATCTAGTTGGTTCAGAAAGAGATTGATACCTAGACTTGTGGCCACCCGATAGGTTTTCTAACTGATGATCGTGGTTTGGAACGTGGAAATTGTGACTTCGTGCCCTTATGAATGATTTTTAAATAATGGGTTCATCTTTGGATTGAATAATTTTGAACATTTTAACCCTTGTGAACATTTTCACCCTGAGGGTTTAAATTGTAAATATAGACATGGCATTACATGTGAAATGAAAATTTGGAATTATTAGAATGTAAATAAAAAATGTCATAATTTTTTGCAATTATAATATTTGGAAGAAAATAATAATCAGGTTATGGAATAAATGGAATGTAATTAAAATTTTAAATATAATTGGTAATTATAATGAATTAACTAATTTTCCATATGTTTACATGTTTGGGAATTTTTATACATGGGTTTTTGCTTGATTACTAGGGGTGAGATGCATGGATTTATGATTTATGAGGGTGAGGCACATGTTGTGTTGATGAATGAGTATGAGATGCACATATATGTGATATCTAAGGGAAATACATTTTGTTTCTTAATACCTAAGGGAAATATGCTTCATTTCTTAAGGCCTGAGGGCAAGGTTCATGGAAACTGGATACCTACGGGTGAGATGCTTCATCCCTTAGTTCATGTTAAAATGATGTATGGTTATACATGATTCTTGTGGGAAAGATTAGGGGAAGTAAAAGGCATCCCATTATAGATATTTACACTAGGGTGTAAGTACAGAGACATATGGAAACATTACATGTAATTTTTTTGGATAACCTTGATTGTCAACATTGATCTCGAGGGTCGACGAGTTTACATTAATATTATACATTTATTTAGGGATCAATTCCTATGTGTATCATACTATTGTATACGTGATTTTATCAGGTCGGATTTTTTTTTACATTGTTGGTGGTATTTGGTTGAGTTTTAATAACTCACTATTCATGTCATCACTTGGTTCTTGGGCAAACTTAATTTATGAAATTCTTGACAATGATAATGGGACATGTACATGATTGATTTCTTGCTTGCTTGTACTGGAGCTTGGAGATGGGAATAAGAATGTGGTTTAAGACTAGTGTTTGGAGTCTTTATTTTGAGTGTGTATTTTAGTAATTTTCTTGTATAAATTACGGCCTGACAATTAGATTGGAACACACAATATGTAAATTTTAACGAACCGACTTAGATTGCCTCACAAACATGTACCTGACCCACTACTCCACATACCCGAAGGGTGTTCCCAATCCTCACAGGATGGAAACTAGCACCCAGGAATCAAAAAAATAATATGGAATGATTTATCACAACCTGATGTAGAATACATGGCATTTATATAGATAAAAGAAAGAAATGGTAGAAGAATAACCAGAATAAATAAGTGTCATAATTGAAAAAAAAAGGTACCTGAACTGATACAACTCAAAGCAGTCAAAAAAATACTAAGTACATGTCCATGTTCAAAGGAAAACTAAAACAAAGATAACCAATCCATGTGATAATTTAGGAAACATATCATTATATCACCATTAGATATCCTTACCTAGCTAACATAAAACCTCCTCACCTTACTTTGTCACATTTCTATTTCCCGCATCAAAAAATATAATCATGTTTATAAACCGGTGAATGGGTGTGTAAGGTGTGAGCTAAAGAAGCTAAGTATGATCCCACCTAGGTCTTCTATATCAGTTTTTTATATAAAAAATCCCAGTATTTTCATTTTAAATAAAAAATGTCATAATAAATGATAAATCAGTTTATATGAAAAGAATGGTAAATATTTCCCTCGTTCCAAAATTCCAATACATGACAGTAAAATTAGTTTCCATTCATAATTTCTATAAATATTCATTAAATTCAAATTAGTTATATAAAATCCATTACAATAAAAATAAAAATAATAATCGTAAATAGGCTAAGGATCAAAAAAATTCATGCTTGATGACTACTCGTACCACAATAAATTACTATTGTTCACTCAAGCCCCTAGAACAATAGGCCTAGAGAGTATAAGAACACCACATGAGTAACCCCCCCCCCCCCAACAATGTCAATATCAATTCCCTAGAACAATTGGCTTGGGAAGAAGAGGAACACCCCATGAGTGAACCCCCGATAGAAAAATAGATGAGGCCCTAAGATACAGCTTCCTCCTAAGTTTCCAAGGCTTCCCGTGTGCTTCATTTCTCAAATCATTTCAAAATGTGTTTTCCAAATTAATTTCAAGCTACCCTGTTTTTTATAAAATACTCATTGAAAACTCAATTCGTAATTCATTTAAAACACCCATTTACCATTACCAAAACCAAGGGAAACCCCATCTATTATTGAAAATCCATTTAAGCACACACAAAAATCATACCAATTTATTTATAGATCAATTTATAAAATAGGTTAAATCACTGTTCATTCAGTAAAGTCTAGAGAAGTAGACACCTACCTTAACTTGGGTCAAGCACTACCTACAATGGGATCCACCAACACCAAAAGGAAAGAAGAGACAACAAAAGAGGTCCTAGAATATATTCCCATATATTATAATAGAATTTCATAAAATAAATTTCAAAGGGAGAGGTTAGATTAATTAATACCACAAGAAATACACCTGCCAAACCACAACCAATTTGAGAGTTGGACTTTAGGAGAAAATTGCACAATGGATCATGAAGGGATCAAACAAACATCACTACAAGGTTGATGAAACCACAAATTAGGTGCAATTATATTTCCCAAAAAAATTAAAATATAGAATCATAAAGGTTGCTTACTGAGAGTGACACAACATGTAACTCCCCGACCCCAGTTACCCAGAGTTGGTGCATTATTACACAACATTGGCATGATACAAGGAATCATGTCCTGAAAGACCAGTCAGTTATGTAGCCTTGGAAGTACTAAATACATTCATATATTTTACATTACATCATAAAATAAAAACATCAACAAAATTTTTTCCCCTTATGAACACACTTATATCCTTAGCCTATCCTTTTAGTTCAACTATAAAATACTTCTTCACATCCTGGGAAAAATAAAACATAGAAATGGGTGAGCTCAGACACTTAGTAAGGATAAAAATACAGTGGAAAATTTCATAAATAAGCATAAACATTTAAGGAAATGTATAAGACTAAAACCAAAGCCTTTTGAACTTAATATTCAGCATAATATGGAAAATATAAAATCAAATAATTCTATTTACTTATTCACATGGATATTCTACTAGTTGAATAATAACATGCAATATCAATAGCCACTTTCATAATGATGGAATACATAATGCCGGACTTCATAACCACATAGACAAGGCCTTGTGCCAAGACACTATTTTGTCTCATGAGACATACTGATGCATCGAGGAGCTATAGTGGGATCCACTTGTTACTTACTAAGTCCAATGCATTCCTCATATGAAATGGTTTAAACATAACATAAACATTCATATTAAAACTAGCATACGAAATGTCAATACTTTATCCATAAACCATGAATAGTGTTAAAATAACACATCCACAGTCAAACATATCAAAAAACCTTCAATACAATATGGAAGTTTTGTATCATAATAAATCAACTTCAAACAAGCTTAAAATCCATCAAATGATGTTGACATAGATGAAATCAAACTTTTTTAGAGAAATATCTATTTCTATTTAGAAATTATTTAAAATTCAAATAATTATAAAAGAAACCATTTATTTTAAAAATATTCTTATTAGCTTTTATGGTATGCTTCGATGATGATATAACAGCAGAAAATAGCCACACGCATCATATAAGTTAAAAAAAGACATTCTTACCTTAATTTTGTCGAAAGGTCATAAAGTACCTTGTTTGGAAAACAACGGAAAGATTACATTCTAAACATATATGGTCAAATAAGGGTATAAATGAATTTAAACCACAGTATAGTAAAGAGTAAAAATGTTTTGAATTACATTTTTAAGAAAACACGGATGTGGATGATAAAGAGGTCCCAGTAGATACTTAAGTATTAACAACCTCGGATAAGTAAAGAGATTGTAGAATTAACCATTACCTTGTACTTTTCCATGGTAAATGGTACATTAACCTAGTTTAAAATAGTTAAATCATTTTTATTAAATTATACATGAATCATATACAAAAATATGATATCATATACGATCTTCTAATATTACATTGTCAATAATATTTTAGTAGTATCCTCGTTTTGGGTGTTAACTGATTCGTTTTACTTTATATGTTTGGTTACTTAAGCCATGTTTTTTTAATAGGATGTATTTAATTCATATCCATAATTATATTAAGTTCTTAAACATTATTTTTAATCATAAAATGAAAATTATTCTTGAATGATTATGATGGGGAATTAGTCTCATCGCGTTCATGGAGAGGGTAATCTGTACGTACGCACGAGCAACAATATCATTATATTGATGCTGAAATCATATGTAATTGGATGTTATATAATATATAAATAATAATTAAAATGTTATTTTTATTATTTACATCATTTATACTCATTATTATATCCATCCAAATAATGATGTGTTTGAATAACAAACTACACCACGAAGTGGAGACGGAAAGTCGTACAAACGCATGTATGGTGACTTTGTCATTTATAGGATGGATAGTATAACAAATTTGGTTTCCACATAATTATAATAAAATTAAAGTATATATAAGATACTAGAGTTATTATTTTATAATGGAAACAACAAATAAAGATGAAGTGGAAGACGAAAAGAACCTGAAAGAGGTGATGAAATATTTACCTCATCTTCAGGTTCTTCCTTTTGATTTGATCAAAAGGGCTCCTTAAATTGGATTTCTGACCAAATTAAGGCCTCTAGGATGAAGGTAGGAAAGTTGGGAGTATATTTGGGTAGGTTTTGGCCGAGAAAAATGGCTTTGGAGGTGTGAAATTAAGAGAAGGGGAAGTACCCTTTTATAAGAGATGTGAGGGTCACTTTAGGAAAAGCTTGAAATATTATTCTATAATAAAATAATTCTATGTTTATGATGTATCAAAAATGTTTTATTTCGTGGATACGGTGGTGATGGGTAGAAAATCTCTCAACCAATAGGTTTTAGATAGGTTTAGGTCACCATATTAACCTTATCTTTTAGATTTAACTCTTAGTTAAATAGTTTGACATTTACCATGTCTCTTTGTATTTTTATATTACATGGTTAATAAACATACTATAACAATAAAATTAAACCCCAAGTGGTTAATTATTAATATATATAAAATTATCTAAGTCCTTCGGTCGAACCTTATATTTTTATGAATATTATATCTAATAATAATATAGTATTTTCTTTAAAAACTCAACTATGTCAATTTTGACACTATTTATTATTTGTTTTTTGTGAAAATCATAACAACATGATTGCTTCAAAAAAAATTATTTAATCAAACATGACATGTCATATTGACCTATAAAATTAGTTGAATTCATCACAAGTCTCAAATTACATTTATTTGAATATTTATAAAATCAAATGTTTTAATCTTTCATTAATAAGGTAATTACGGCATCATCACCGTGTCATAAATAAATTTAATTATTTAATGTCTAAAAATTATAAATAAAAGGACATTATGTAAAAAAAATTATCTTTCTAATGAGTATTTAATGTTGAAATTATATTATGTATAACCCTATATTTATTAGACTTTGAATTTAACACTTTTAACTCTTCTTTAAATAAAATAATAATAAATGTCCTAATCTAATCCAAGTTGACCAAAAGAGGTAATATTTTATTCCTAAGGTTTTTTTGGTCTAATTACAGATATCCAATAGAATTTGGACAAGTTTCAGGGTAATTATAATATCATTTTTACCCTTAATTACCCTGTTTACTTTTAACCGCGGTAAATAAAAGTCAAAAGTTACTATTCACCAAAAATTATTTTCATCTTATTGAACCACATTTTACTTACTGATATTAACCATGTCCCTCAGAGTTTTTAAATTTGACTCACAGAAGCGGTAAAATTAAGTTTTATGTAAATTTTCTAATGCACCTAGAAGGTGGGAAAAGACGGTAAAAAGTTCAATAAAATTTTTTATATCTAAACATATTATAAAATGACTCCAATGAAATATATTGAAAATATATAGGTATTATGTATCTATTTCAACTGAAAATAAATGAAAATAAAATAACTATTTATTTAAATAAAAATTCGGTTTCAAACAATAACGCAGTGTTTTTAATTATTCATCAAAAATTGAATGTTTTTAGAAAAATACCAAAAAATTCACCCTAAGCTAATTTTTATATTCCAAATTAAAAAATGAAGTCCATTTTGAAAATTAAAATTTATAAAATTTCAAAAGGTTGGTATTACTATTCATAATGGCTAGTTTCAATTGTCGTTGTGTGTTAAAACTCCAAGTTGCAAACAACGCAAGCTACAACATTATTCAAAGCGAAACATACTGTGGAAGGTTGGGGTGTTAAATTATCTCCTAATTAAAATAATTTAGTCCTTAAAATTTCTAAAATATTACTTCATAAAAATATTTGGGTGGTTCTTCATCATATGTTCCTCAGGTTCCCACGTTTCCTCTTCCATCTAATGGTTTCTCCATGGAACTTTCACTAGACGAGTCGTTCAGTTTCTCAACACTTGTTCTCTGGTATCAAGAATTATGATAGACACTTACCAATAAGATAGATTGGGTACCAGTTCTATTTCTTCATAGGTGAGTTCATGCGTTGGTTCAGGCCTGTATTTTCTCAATAGGGATACGTGGAACACATCATGGACTTTGGAGAGACTTAGAGTCATTGACAAATGATAAGCTACAACTCCAATTCGTTCTAGATTTTCGAAAGTTCTGATGTACCTGGGACACCATTTACACATCTTACTGAATCATATAACACCCTTCCATGGAGATACCTTCAAGAAAACACAGTCTCCTAATTGAAATTAGAAATCGTTCCTTGGATTATCGGCATAGCTCTTTTCCCTACTTTGGGCTTCTTTTATGTGGGTTTAGATAATCTTCACTTTTTCCATTGATTCCTCAACAAGTTTTAGGCCTATGAGTTTTCTTTCTCCAACATCATCCCAACAAGTTAGTGTGTGACATCTATTTCCATATAACGCTTCATATGGTGCCATTTGAATACGTGAATGGAAGATATTGTTATAGGAAAATTCTAATAGAGGTAAATATTGATCCCACATACCTTGAATGAAAAGTGAGAAAGATCTCAACATGTCTTATAAGGTTTTAATAGTCCGTTCTGATTGTCCATCAGTTTGACGGTGGTAGGCAGTGCTCAAATGATGTTCAGTATCTAGGGATTTCTGCAGATATTTCTGGAATCTTGATGTAAAATGAGGATCATGATCAGAAACAATCGATAGGGGTACTCCATGAAGTCTTACAACTTCATTAATATATAGTCTTGCTAAACGTTCAAGTGGTAAATCTTCTCTTATAGCAAGAAAATGTGTTGACTTGGTAAGACGATCAACAATGACCCATATTTCATCATTTCTTCTAGGATTATTTGGTAGTCCCATGAAAAAGTCCATCGTAATATCATCTCATTTCTACTCAGGTATGGGAAGAGGCTTCATGACTCCTCTAGGATGTTTTCTTCCAGCTTTCACTTGTTTGAAAACCGTACATCTCGATACAAAATCAGCAATCTCTCTCTTCATGTTGTCCCACTAAAAATGTTCTTTTAGATAACTATCTATTATAGTGCTACTAGGGTGTATAGTGAAATTGGAGTTATGAGCATCATCCAACAATTCCCTTTTGAGATATGGTATATCGGGAACACAAAGTATCTTCCCAAATTTCAAAATTCCATCTTCATATACAAAGTCGATCAATCTCACATCGTTCACAGCATTAATTTCCTTTTGAAATTCCTCATCATCATTCTGAGAACATTTTATCCTTTCTAGTAAAGATTTTTTGGGAACCATTTGAAAACTTATTGATGTTTCACATCCCATGGTTATTCACATATCCATCTTTACTAGATCCCTGAAAATATGATCCATTTCAACTCTCATCTTGTTCAAAAATCCATGATCCTTTCTACACAAAGCATCTGCCAACTTATTTGCCTTCTCTGAGTGGTAGTGTATACTCCAATCATAATCCTTGTGTAGTTCAAGCCGTTGCCTTTGCCTCATGTTGAGTTCTTTTTGTGTGAAAATATATTTCAAACTCTTGGGATCAGTATAAATCTCACATTTCTTCACCATAGAGATAGTGTCTCCATATCTTCAAAGAAAATATTACAACTGCTAACTCAAGATCATGAGTGGGATAGTTTTTCTCATGAATTTTTAGTTGTCGTGATGCATAGGCAATAAATCTATCATTCTTCATAAGGAAACAACCATGTCCTTTCTTTGATCCATCACTAAAAATAAGAAACCCATCATTCCCCGATGGTAGAGTAAAGATAGAATCATTAACTAATCTTCTCTTCATTTCTTCAAAACATTCTTCACTCTCTTTTGTCCAAAAAAATTAACTCCTTTATGAGTGAGTTTGGTTAATGTGTTATCCAATCGGGCTAAATTCTGGACAAAACGCCGATAATAACCTGCTAAACCAATAAAACTATGTACCTCAGTTATAATCGTCGGTGCTGGACATTCTTGGATTTCCTTGGCCTTTGAAGGATCAACAAAGATTCTATCCTTTGAGACAATATTCCCAAGAAAAGAAATATCCTGAAGCCATAATTCACACTTGCTAAATTTCCCATATAATTAGTTTCATCTAAGAGTATTTATGGAAATGCACATTTTATTTTAATGATATTTATAGATTTTTTAGTATACCAAAATATCATCAATAGATACCACTAAAAAGTCATCAAGATATTCCTTGAAAACTATATTCATTAGATCTATGAAGACAGAGGGTGCATTAGTCAATCTAAAAGTCATTACTATAAGCTTGTAATGCTTGTACCTGGTTCGAAATGTTGTTTTCAGAATTCCTACCTTCTTCACACACAATTGATGATATCCAGATCGAAGGTCAATCTTTGAAAAATATTGAGCACCATGAAGTTGGTCTAATAAATCATTAATGTGTGGTAAGGGATACTTGTTCTTTATTGTTATAGAATTTACCTCCCTGTGGTCAATGCACAACCTCATAGATCCATCTTTCTTCATAACAAAAAGAACAGGGGCTCCCCATGGAGAAACACAAGGGTGAATAAATACCTTATTAGTAAATTCCTCTAGTTGTTTCTTTAGTTCCAATAATTCCATAGAGTCCATTATATATGGGGTCTTTGATATGGGCGTTGAACCGAAAATTAAATCAATGGAAAACTCAATTTCTCATTATGGAGGATGTCCGGGTAAATCCTCTAGAAACATGTCTACATATTATTTCACAATAGGTATGTCCTCTATTCGAACATTATTTTCCTCACCCATATTTATGTCATTCTCTTCTTCCCAAATAATTGAATTTAGCACAGCTACTAGGGGTGGATCTAGATAAGAATTAGGTGGTGAAATTTCTGCTCTAAAGATAAGGTACTCCTTATCATCATCGAAAATCGTAACCTCCTTCTTACAATAAATTTTCACATCATGGTCTGAAAGCCAGTCCATACCGAGGATTATATCGAATTCAATCATGGGTATGACGATGAGAACAATAGATAAAGATAATTTATATGCCCTAATGGGAACTAATTCACAAAACTTTGTTATGATGGTTCTTCCCTTTGGTGTTTTGACTAACAACTCCCTTGTTAAGTCAAATTCAAAATATATAATTTTCTTAGAAAATTGGGAAGATATGAAAGGATTGGACAATCTATAATCAAATAAATAATTGGATAAACTTGAGGAAACCATTAAATTACATTCCACAATGTCTTTCGGAGCTTCATCCTTAGCAGTAGTGATCACATAAGCTGGGAGTTTCTCCCTTGGAATTTTTTGAGGTAAGTTACCATGGTACTTAGGACATTAATTTTCATAATTCCCCTTTTATCTACAATTGTATAATTCAACAATGACATCCTCATTCTTCCCCTTACAATGAAGAGCTTGGTGGTCTTTTTCACCACACTTGTAATAGACTCCCATTCCCTTCAGGAAAGTACTGGGGTGTTTCTTCCCACATTTACCGTAGGATGGATATTCAACTTTTCACTTTTTCCCCTTATTTACATTTACAGAGTGTTCTACAGATCTCTTTTTCTCTTGCTTTAATTTAAAGTCACAAGACTTAGAAATTTCATTTTCTGTCTTGAAAGCGCATGAGACTATATCTTCATACGATGGGAAGGATTTTGACAATAATTCTCGATGGAGAAATGGTTTTAACCCATAAAATAATCGATAAATCTTACTTCTTGGGTTACGTATATAATATTTTGCATTCGTTGATAACCTTGTAAAGTTATCCTTATACTTTGTGACATTCTTATCCTATTTTTTCCTCAGACTCAGAAATTGTCTTCTCATATCTGCTCGATGGTCATGTGGAAAGTATTTTTATAAGAAAATATCTTTAAACTCCCTTCATTCCATGTTTGGTACTTCTTCATATTATTTTGTTTTTTTTATTAATGACCACCAATGATCTGCATCTCTCGTGAGGCAATAAAATTCCATGACAACTTTTTCCCCTTTGTTACTCCCCAAAGAATGAAATATTTTCTCTAAGGAACTTATCCATTTCTCTGCTACTAATGGATTATACTCCCATTGAATGTTGGTGGTTTTTTCCTAATGAAGCGGTCTAACATTTATCCTCTGTGTTATAGATCAGGGTGCTTCGTACGGGTATGGTTATTATTCATAATGTGATTGAGTTTTCCCAGTATGGTGATAAGATGATCAGCACCAGTTGCATCACCAACTCCACTATAATTATCTTGAGTAGGAGGGAAATCCCTACATGTATTACATTCATTGATACAGTTTCTATTCCTTCCACTATGCACCATTTCTAAAAACTGGCATACACTAGATTAGTTTATGAATCACAATACATAATTCCAAACTTGTAAAATAGTTAACATAAATTAAACAGTTTATGGATATAATCCATAATAATAATAAAAATTATTTGAGGAAGTATATCCTCATAAACCCTTCATAATGGTTTGTAAAGAAAATTAGAATTATCCTAATCATATCCCCTAGGAGTGTCGTAACCAAGAGTGTCGCAAGGCCCGTTGTCATGCACCAGTTCCTATTCTAGTCTACCTCAAAGCGGTGTTTCTGGGTTTTACCCCTAGGTACATTTGTGCCAGAGCCGCCTCTACCTACTTGTATACAGACAGGGATGTATTTCTTGGAAAACCCAAAAAATCTCTACAGTACCAAAATTCTATGATGTTCTTCTATACAAATCATCAAAGTCAATCTTAAGTTAGTGTTCTCTAATCACAATTTTTCTAAAGCTAGTATCCATGGTTTGTACTAAACTTCCTCTGATACTAACTGTAATGCCCCGACCCTAGTTACCCAGACTCAGTTCATTATTACATAACATTGGCATGATATAAGTAATCATGTCCTGAAAGACTGATCAGTTTAGTAGCCTTGGAAGCACTAGATACATTCATATGTTTTAAATTACATCGTAAAATAAAAACATAAAAAATATTGTGTTACCTTTTGAACACATTTATATTCATAGCCTATCCTTGTAGGTCAACCATAAAATACTTCTTCACATCCTGGGAAAAGTAAAATTCATATAAATAGGTGAGATCAGATGCTCAGAAAGGATAACAATATAGCGGAAACATTCATAAATAAGCATAAACATTTAAAGAAATGTACTAGACTAAAACAAAATCCTTTTAAACATAAACTTCAGGATAATATGTCAAAGATAAAATCAAATAATTTCATTTACTTATTCACATGGATATTCTACTAGTCAAATAATCACATGCAATATCAATAGCCACTTTCATAGTGATGGAATGCATAATGCCAGACTTCATAACCACATAGTCAAGGCCTTGTGCTAAGACTACAAATAAGATTTTGTAAAGGACTTTTTCCGAGACACCAGTTTCTCTCATGAGACCTACCGATGCATAGAGGAGCTATAACAGCTCCACTCGTCACTTACTAAGTCCAATGCATTCCTCATATGAAAAGTTTTAAACATAACATAAACATTCGTATTAAAACTAACATACAAAATGTCAAAACATTATCCATAAACCATGAATGGTGTAAAAATAACACATCCACAGTAAAACATATCACAAAACCATCAATAAAATATGGATGTTTTGTATAATAATAAATCAACTTCAAACAAGCTTAAAATCCATTAAACGATGTTGACATAGATGAAATCAAAACTTTTTTAGAGAAATATCTCTTTCTATTTTGAAATCATTTAAATGTCATATAATTATAAAAGAAAAAATATTATTTTGAAAATATTCTTATAAGATTGTATGGGAATACTAGACAATGATATAATAGTAGAAAATAGCCACACTCTCCATATAAGTTAAAAAATACATTATTACCTTAATTTTGTCGAAAAGGTCATAAAGTACCTTTTTTGGATAATGACAGAAACATTCCTTTCAAAACAAATATGGTCAAATAAGGATATAAATTAATTTAAACCATATTATACAAAATAGTAAAAATGTTTTGAATTACATTTTTAATAAAACACGGATGTGGATGATAAAGAGGTCTCATTAGATACTTACATATTAACAACCTCAGATATGTAAAGAGATTGTAGAATTAACCCTTACCTTGTACTATTCATTGGTCGAGAATACGTTATCCTCTTATATAATAGTTAAATATTTTTTATTAAATTATACAAGAATAATATACATAAATATGATATCATATATGATATTCCAATATTTCTTTGTTAATAATATTTTAGTAGTATCATCATTTCGGGTGTTAAATGATCTGTTTTTCTTTATATGATTTATTACATAAGCCATGTTTGTTATGAATAGGATGTATTTGAGTCATATCCATAATGATATTAAGTTCTTAAACATTATTTTTAATCATAAAATAACAATTATTCTTGAAGGATTACGATGTGGAATGAGTCTCATCGCGTTCGTGGAGACGGTAATCCGTACATACGCACGAGCGAAAATATCATTATATTGATGGTGAAATCGTATCTAATTGGATGGTATATCTTATATACAGAATCTTTAACATGTTATATTTATTATTTACATCATTTATACTCATTATTATATCCATCCAAATGATGATGTGTTTGAATAAAAAACTACACCACGATGTGGAGACGTTAAGTCGTATGTACGCACGTATGGTGACTTTGTCATTTATAGGATGGATAGAACAACGAATACAGTTGTGTCATATTTATAATAACATCAAATTATATGGAATATACTGGAGTTATTATTTTATAATTTAAACAACAAATAAGGAGGAAGTGGAAGAAGAATAGAACTTGAAAGAGGTGATGAAATATTTACCTCTTCTTTGGGTTCTTCCTTTTGATTTGATCAAAAGGGATCCTTAGGTTGGCTTTATGACCAAAGTAAGGGCTCTATAATGAAGGGAGTAAAGTTGGGAGGATATTTTCATAGGGGTTTTCCGAGCCAAATGGATTTGGAGGTATGAAATTAATAGAATGGGAAGTACCTTTTTATAAAAGAGGTGAGGGTCACTTTAGGAAAATCTTGAAATATTATTTTGTAATAAACTCATTTTTGGTTTATAATGGCACCAATTGATTTATTAATAGTATAAGGTAGTGATGGGTTGAAAACCTCTCAGCCAATACGTTTTATACCGGTTTGGGTCACCATATGAACCTTATCGTTTAGATTTAAATCTTAGTTAAATAATTTGACATTTACCATGTCTCTTTGTATTTTTATATTATATGGTTAATAAACATACTATAACAATACAAGAGAACCTAATGTGGTTAATTATTAATATATATAACCTTATCTTAGTCCTTTTTCCGAACCTTAGATTTTTAGTAATATTATATCAATTAATAATATGGTATTTGTTTTAAAAACTCAATTATGTCAATTTTAACACTATTTTGTATTTGGTTTTTGTGAAAATCATAACACCATGGTTACATAGAAAAGAAATTATTTTGACCACCCTAATATGTCATATTTACCAATAAAATTATTTTAATTCATCATAAGTCTCAAATTAAATTTATTTGGATATTTATAATATCAATTATTTTAATATTTCCTTAATAATGTAATTACTGCATCATCATTGTATCATAAATAAATTAACTTATTTAATGTCTAAAAATTATAAATAAAATACAATTATGTAGGAAATATTTTTATATTTCTAATTAATATTTATAGTCTAAATTATATTATGTATAACCATATGTTAAAAATGGTTTAGTTATTAAACATTGAATTTAACACTTTTAACTATTTTTTAAATAAAATAATAATAAATGTCCTAATCTAATCCAAGTGGACCAAAGGGGTCATATTTTATTCATTTGGTCGAATTAAACTTATCCAATAGAATTATTACATGTGCTAGGGTAATTGTAAAATCATTTTTACCCTTAATTACCCAATTTACTTTTAATCGTGGTAAATAAAAGTTCAAAGTTAATATTCACTAAAAATTATTTTCATCTTATTGAACCAAATTTTAATTAATGATATTAAGTGTTTCACTCATATTTTGGAATTAATCTCATAGAAGTGGTAAAATTATTTTTTATGAAAATTTTCAAATTCTTCTAGAAGGTGGGTAAAAGATGGTAAAATGTTCAATAAAATTTTATATATCTAAACATATTATAAAATGACTCCAAAAAATTATATTGAACATATATAGGTATTATGTTTCTATTTTGACAAAAATTAAATTAAAATAAAATATTTATTTATTTAAATTAAAAGTCGGTTTTAAACAATAACGCAGTGTTTTTTATTATTCGTCAAAAATTGAAAGTTTTCAGAAAAATACCAAAAAATCACCCAAAGATAATTTTTATATTATGAATCCAAAAATGAAGGCCATTTTGAAAATTAAAATTTATAAAATTTTAAAAAGTGTGTATTAATATTCATAACAGCTAGTTTCATTGGTCGTGGTGTGTTAAAACTCCAAGTTGCATACAATGCAAGCTACAGCATTATTCAAAAGGAAACATATCGTGGAAGCCTGAGGTGTTACACAGAACCACCATCAATAAGGTCAACTACTAAATGAATTGATACCAAAGTATTGGAGACACCCAATATTTCTTGGAAGATCCTAGGGTTTCAGACAAATAATATTAAGAGAGAATTAATTAGGATTCAAGATTTAAAAATGATGAAAATCTATAGGTCATTAATTATTCATTTCATGAATAAAAGATTAATGAAATGAATCCTTCAAGATATATATACACCAAAAAAGGTATCACCTCATCTTAAAAAAATTGATTGACTAATTTCATGATGTGAACATGTTTCATGTCCTGAATCATTTTCATTCTTTGAATGGAATTCATAGAATATTCCAATTGATTGATTCACTTCATGAATTATATTCATGACGTGAATATGACCTACATGTATTGTCTAGTACAAGACCTAAAGAAAATTCCCAATAGAAGAAAAAGGGATCGATGCTCCTCAAAACCCAAAGTACAACTCTTAAACATTAAAAGAGATTTATATTTAACTTTGATGTTACAATCTACCCCCCCATAAGAAGTTTCTTCCTTATGAATCCATGAAAAATAATAGTGAACTAGAAATATATGGGGTCACTACACCCTCACAGATGATTCATTCCCCCTAGTCTCATTAGAATCTAATATATGCCTCCATAACACTCTGACCAATGAGATAGAATTCTCACATAATACATTCACAGGAGAATCAATGATCTTTGTTGGTTTCTCCACAATAGAAACTTCTAACTTAAACTGAATCACTTCCATACTCATAACATGAGAGGGGTCAGGATAGTATATTTTGAGTTGTGGTATTTGGACAACATCATGAATACCTGTCAACAAAGTTGGTAATTACAATTAATAAAACACCTTCCCAATATTCTCGGTGACCTCAAATGGTCCAACAAATCATTGATTATAACTCTCCTTATTTCCTAAGCTGATGGTGACCCAAATGAGGAGAAACATTCAAGAAAACTAGGTCACCTATAGAAAACTCCAAAGGATAGAGTCAAAAATCTTCATAAAAGTATTACCAACTCAATGTTATAACCAGAAACTTATGTATATATTTAATCCTTTCCAACATATCCTGAATGAGACTTGGTCCAAAAAGAGAGGCATCACCACCCATTCTCAACAAAGAGGTGATATGCATGGGTGGCCATAAAAGGCCTCAAAGGGAGTTGTTCAGATCAATGACTAGTATTTGTTACTATAATAAAACTCAACCATTCCCAGATATCTATCCCATAATCCACCAAAATACAAGATTCATACATGGAGAATATACTCTAGGATCTGAATAACATTCTTTTTCTGACCATCTATCTCTGGATGGTAAGTTGTACTTAACCGAACATGATTCCCCATTGACTCTATCAGAATTTTCCAGAACTGAGTGGTAAACCTAGGGTCCTTATATGAAACAAAAATAGAGGGAACCCTATGTAACCTCATGATATCCTAAAAATATGTCTTACCAAGATCTTGAACTTAGTGGTGTCCCTAATAAAAATAAAATGAGAATCTTTTATCAACCGATCAATCACCACCCAAATAGGATTCTTCCCTCAGAGATTCCACGGTAATCCTACAAAAAATTCCATGGACCCTACATCTAATTTCCAAAATAGCACATGAAGAGGTTGAAGAAAACTAGATGGATTTAAGTGCTCTGCCTTTATCTTATGGAAAGAGTGATAATGGGACACATAATCTATATTGTTATGATTCATACCCAAGCACCAGAAACCCCAACTCATGACATAATACATCTTCATAGTTTCCAAAGGAATATACCATGAAGAAATATGATAGTAAAAAAAACTAAACCCCTTAGAGCCACAGAAACAAAAAATAGATTCCCAAATAAGAAAATACCATCAGAAAGGAAAGATAAACCAGAAATGGTATGCCCACTATATAGGGATTCTCTAATTCCTATTAACTAATCATTATACTATAGAACCTATAGAAATACTCAATAAGTGATGATGACAACTAAAAATCAGTTATAACCATACCTAAAACATCCTTCTAGGTGTCTATATGAAACTGAGTGAAGATCCCCATAAGGTTACACTCTTCCTTCTATTCTAAGACTACCTGAGATGGTCCTTTCCCACTGATGGTGTTTGCAATGATATTCTCATTCCTCAGGGTGTGGGAAATTTATAAATGGAACATCTGAAGATACTCCATCCATCATCCCTATATGTCACTCATTTCCATCTGATAAAATACGTAGTTCAAATTCTTATTGTTAGAGAAGGTTGTGAATCACTCCCCAAAAAAATAGTTCTTCCAAAACATAAGCACATGCATATCTATATCAGGCTTTGAATCATGATTGTGGTGATTTTTATCATGTGGATTAATAAAATGATATCAATAGTCCATAACATGGTTATTATTCATAAGAAAACAACTCAAACCAGCCCCATATAAATCACAATGCACCACATACCCCTTACCGCACTCAGGTAAGATCAGAATAATTACTATGTCAGAATTAATATCAACTCAACAAAATAAGTTAGACACCTTACATACCAATTGAATTTAAACCACTTCATTGTAATAATATCAAAAGGTGATGAAAAAATTGATAAATCCATTACTAAATACTAATGGTATTTTTTATGACAAATTAATCTTCACATCTCAAAATTTTTTCATGGTTCCTTACATGAAAATATATACATCACCTTATCATGATTGACTAAAAAGATATTATTATAAATCACATGTCCAAATAAATTCCCTTCTTAGATATAGATATTTTATTTCTAAATATTTCTATACAATCAATGACTCTTGAGGATTTCTAAAACCATATTCAAATGGTTATTGTTATCATGATCAAACCAAAAATAAACTAGAATATCATCTAAGAACACTATTAATAAAGGTGTCAAGATACTGATGGAATATTTGGTTCATCAGACTATAAAAACTGCAGGAGCATCAGTCAAACCAAAATTCATTACAAAATAATTATAATGGACACACCTACTCTTTAATGATTTCTTTATAATATCTTACTCAAAAACCCAAGATTATGATACATGATCGTAGATCTATCTTTGAAAAAAACTTCACCACTTTCAACGAATCAAATAAATCATTCACATAGGGGAATGGATACTTATTCTTAACCATCACTTATTCCAACATTTGATAGTCCACTCACAACACAAGTGAATCATAAGCCTTTTTGGAAAAGATAACTAGGATACCAATGAAAAAAATACAACAGATAACCAATTTCCATCGGATCATCCAACTAAATCATGAGTTATTTCAACTTCATTGGTGTCACGCGATAAGAGGGTATTGATATCGGTTGTGTACTCATCACCAGATCAATCATAAACTTTATCTTCCTCTTTAGAGGAAGATAGAAGAATTCTTATGAGAATAATTAGTAAAGTTATGAAAAATTTCAAGAAGATAGAAAAGATAAGAAACCTCATCAGCATCAAACACAACATCAAACAACATACTCCTAAGCACGGGGAAGTAAGGTTAGGCCTAACCAAACCTGGGATCCCACTCTCCTTGAAACACTTTAGAGATCCCATTGTTAATGAGAAATGTGACATGATGATGATAACAATCAATATCATCATTATGATGGATAAGCCAATGTATCTTGATAGTATTTTCCAATAGATCTAGATCAAGAACGAAAAAATATCATACTAAATCCATGTTACATATTGATAAAGAATATGAAGAACATTGAAACCCTTACTCTTTACTCTTTCCAAGAGGTCTATCTAACTCCATGACAATGGAAATTAAGGCCTTTGTAAGTTCCAACATATCAAAAAAATATGAAAATATAAATGGCTAGTGGAAACTTGTATCAAATAGATGAATTGTTATAGAAGATGCAACAAAAATGGTACTCTCACTATTTCTAGACTTGCATCATCCTTCACCTAAAACTTATCCAATTCATGAATGTGCCTCACTCTTAAGGACTATAAATGGATACCTGTAGACTTTGAATCTTTTAACTAAACTATAGTGGCCTTTGTATCCAACAATCCATGATCATAATGAGGCATATATATGTCCTAGATAAATCGTTGTACGTGGTTGTAGTATCCAAAACCATTAAACATATTTGCATGTGTGGAATAATATCGTCTAGTGTGCCAAACATTTCCACAATAATAGTAATTTATAGTCACACTAATGGCTATAAAATATGGTTTATAGGAGGCCCAATACTAAGAACCACCTTCACCACTCCAAGGATACTCATGCCACTTCCACTTCTTTCCCTTTATGACATTGAAGCTTCCATTTTGTGGAATAGAAGTGGTAGAAAATACAATATTGTCCACCATTTTATTTATTCCATCATATTCATATCTACCATATCCACATAGGTATAAAGATTCATCATAAACAATTTTGATTTAATATATGGTCACAATCCCAGAAAGTAAAATGTAGGTTTTAGCTACTCATTATTCACTACATTCAGAGTAAAATGAACCTAGTACTTGAACCGATCAGTGTAAATCGACACTAAACAATCTCCCAACTACAAATTGAGTAACTATATAGGCTTTTCTATCATTAGAGACCCTAGATAGAATTTCTCTAAGAAGAGGTTCTTCATACCCTTCTGGTCCAAACCTACATTCCTATCTACCAACAAAATAGAATCACACCATTGCTTCTTGGGAAACTTGAGTCAGAATTCTATGCACATCACATTAATACTATCAATTGTATCTAGGAATTCAAATATCTAATCAATATTATCCATCTAGTCTTCTACCTCTTGAGTTTCATTTATACACTTAAACGATGGTGGCTTCTCAAATAATAACTGTAAAGACAAAAATTTATCATACCTAAATATTACATATTAATTTTAAATATTCCTTCTGTAAAATAAAAACTATGCTATAATTTTTTAGGTCACATAACTTTGTAAACATATAAAGGAAGCTTTAAAATTCATTAAAACATTTCTTGAGGAAAATATCCTTTAAACATTAAAAAATCATTTTTAAAAATAAAAATTTGTAAAAATCATTTGTAAATAATTTTTTAGGAATATAAACAATGAAAATAATAAATTAATATTTAAAATAATTATTTGGTCATGATAATAGAAAATAAAACTCATGTTGTACATGTTAAAACAAATATTCCTTTCACAAATTCATTAAAATCAAAAAAAATATTGTTTTTTGAAATTGACATGAATATACATTTTAAAACACTACGTAAAAGAAAAACATGGGTAAAATTGAAATTAATAAATATATTTTAGAATGTTGAAACGTTTTATAAAACATTTTTAGAAAACATGAATATCAATGAGTGAGGTGTTTTTGAAAAAATATAAAAAAAAGTCAGTTAACTTTAAAAAAAATTATTTTTGAATCATTAGTATATAAAGAGAGGAAAATGAAAGGAAAATATTTATTCTCTTGAAATAACCAAAGGGAAAGAAACTTCATGAGTTTATTTATATATTGATCATAAAATTTCATCATTGGAAGCAAAAATACAAACCATCATGATAAACAATGAGATTGTACCATATAACCATTACCATTATAGAAACATTGAATCATAATCCCCATGAAATAATAACATTAAATGAAACTAAAAAAATCATGAGGATAGATAAATTTATGATATTACATGTCATTTGGGAATTATATAAACCTACTAAAGAAGATAGGTTCATAACATAACATATGTCTCTTAGAAGGGAAATTGAGACAAATATCACTTACCGCTTTAGTAATATTTTGAATCATAATCCCCAATAAAGAATTAGTTCAAATTAAACTTAAAATATCAATAAAATAATTATATTTATGATATAAGATGTCAAAGTGGTAGTATATACATCACAAAAAAGAAACAAGTGGTGAATATGACATATGACTCCCAAAAATAAAAGACTAGAAATCCATTACTATAAGTATCAAATTTCATTGTACATGTTCGAACCCCATGTATAATAAATATAAGTTTAATATACCTATATTATATACCATGAATATATATATCATACTATATATTATTTACTTACTGTCTTTTACTATCAATTTATTAACAATTCAGTGTTAATTTCATGTTTTGGGAAATAACTACTTTGTTTTCATGTATGTTTTGAATTTTTATTTTTGGTCCACTTACTTTGATACTGGGTACATCATGAAAATAATGTTAAAATTGATATAAATATTATATATATTCATAATATATGTATTTATATTAATCCGTAAAATTTATAGATATAAAATGAAATACACCATTAATGGAGATGATAGGTCATACATATGCATGAATGTTGAATTTATTTTCTCAATAGATGAAACAAAAGAAATAAATATAATATATTACCTTTAAATAATAAATTTTATTTCATATATTTTTCATATATTCATTAAATTTTTCAAAATTAATTTTCATGAAAATCATAGGGAAAAATCACATCTCTTCATGGGTGGTGGTCTGTCGAACACACGATTAACTTTATCATATACACTAGAGAAATGAAAGTAAGAAGGTTTATATAATATAAAAACTAAATAAGTTGAGTTTTGTTAAATTTATCATATATATTCATTTAATATATCCTTATTACCATCCTATTAAAACATAAATGAAAAACAATTCACATCAATTCACGAGGGGATAGTCAGTCGTACAAACAAGAGACATTATTTTTCCCCAAAAGGTTGGGATATAAGAAGGTGTATGTTTTATTATAATTCCATAGGTATAATAATATCTAAAATATAATATAAAACAATAAATATATCATTATATATATCCATGAGAGGTGTTTATGGAAAACTAATAACATCGGTTTGCGAAGTGGTAGTCTGTCGTACACAAGAATGACGATTTTTTATTCCATTTAATGAAATTGGAGATTGATTTAGAATATGTTATTTACTTAATAAAATATCATTAAATTTTATATACTATTTATGTTATATCAATATAGTTTAAAAATATTAAAGAAGTTTTAAGAATAAATAAATAAATAAAGGTTTAATAATTTAACAACTTCTTCAGAGAGCCTCTTTAGGTTTACCCATAAATTCTTCATAGGAGGGATTCCTAAAAACATAATGTCTCCATGATTATTTTATAGAAGTGATAATGTAATATTGGTAGTTTATGGAATAAAAAATTGGTTTTTAAAAGTGAATAGAAGAGGAGAGGGGTGCACTTTAATAAGTGAGGCGAGTGCACAGTTGTAATTTTTGAAAAGAATAAGGTGTACTCATATTTTTCCCATGATAAAAGGCTTAAAAATAGATCATTATTGATAATATAATATATAATTTTTAAATATGGCCATACAATATGTTTTCTAAATTTTTTAACTTATTTTACCCTTTATCATTTTAGTTTAACTCTCCAGTAAACCCATTTTTACCTTAACCACAATAATTAATTTTTACTTCTTTTACTAGTCAAAATTGCCAAAAATTAATTTAAATTTTTCATAAAATATAAATTTTTCTGAAAAAAAATGGAATCCATTTTTACAAACTCTTTTCTTATATAGTTCTAAATATAATTTAAAATTATTCTCACAGACGCAATGAAAAACTGGTTTTCAAAAGGGAAAAAATACAAAAGTTTAAAAAGATTTTATTTCAAATTTATATATAAAATTGATTCCAATTAAAAACAATTGGATTAAAAGATAAATAATTGAAGTAATTTTAATTTTAAAACTATACCAAAATAAAATTTACCTTGTAAATTTGTTTAATGAAAAGTCAGTTTTCAATAAAACCCAGTATTTCACTATTTATCAAAAAATTAATATTTCAAAAATAAACCCATAGAGAATTTTGAAATTTATATTTCAAAAATGAATTTTATTATTTCAAATAAAATTTATAAAATTTTATAAAATTAATTTTATTATTTTTTCACACAAAGCAATAGAAAACTTTTTTTTGAGAAAATAGTATTTTTGAACCATTAAAAGACTTTACCGAAAATTAAATAATGTTTTCAGTATGAATTAATTGTATAAAAAAATATAATTAATATTTAAAAATAAGTTATTATTATTCATACTACTATGTTTAAAGGCTCAGTTTTATTGGTCATTTTTAGATATTAATATTAATAATATATCACAATTTGATAAAACTCTATGTTGCTTACGAAGTGAGATAAACTTGATGTTTCATGTAATGAAAGATATCAAATAGATTTTATTTATTCAAAATATAGTAATTCCTAAAAACTAGGGGTGATACAAGAACTCCAATGATATATCCCTTTCTCCTCAAGCTCCTAGATTCACCTCAACAATAATGCTCTATAAATGTGGTATATTTTGGACTACGGCACCAACTTCCTACACAATAGACTCTATAAGATTATGATCCAAAGGTGACTTCCCTTAAAGAGCATACATTTCACACTCTAGTGGAACCTATAGTAGATGTATCATAGTTATAACAATCCACACTAAAAACAAAACAAATGATCATATGATAGGATAATCTCAGTTGAAACTAGAAAACCATATGCAAAAACGAAGACTATAATCAAGAATTTAACATAGGAGACACAAATCTCAACATCCCATGGAAACATGAGTCTTTTCCTTGTAAGAGATAGCCAGGAACTCAACAAAAACTACCTCTCAAGTTCCAAAAATACTAAATATTGTCTATCAGATTATCTAATATAACGAATCCTAAGGGAAAAAACATTTGATACCAATTTTTAATGAACCAGCTGAAGATACCCTCATGAACCAGTACTTGAACTGATCCTCCACATACCCAAAGGGTGCTCTTGATCCGAAAGGGATAGTGACTAGCACTCGAGTATCAAAAACATGCATAAGGAATTATTTCTCCTAACCTAAAGAAGATGACATGGAATATATATATATATAAGAAATAAATAGTGTATAAATAACTAGAAGAAATATATTCCATAACTAAAAGAATATATCTGAAGTTATACAAATTAAAGAAGTCAGAAAAAACCTAAAGTAAAAAATATAATTGAAAAGAAAAACTAAAACAAATATTTTTAGTCTATGTGATAATGTGGAAAATGTACCACAATCTATCTATACCTTGATGACATAAAACCTTCGTGCATCACTATGGAACTTTTCCTTTCCCTCTATCAAAATACTTAACCAACTTTACACACCATCGAAGGGGTGTGAAGGGTGTGATTTAAACGGTTTCAATTGGATACCATCCATATTTTCAATATCAAGACTCTATACAGACATTCTAAATATTTTCATTTTAATGAAAACATGGCATGATAAATGATAAAGTAGTTTCTATCAAAATCACAGTAATTATTTCCCTTTTTTCACGGTTCCAAAATGAGATAGTAAAATTACATTCAAAGAAAAATTTCCATAAACTTTTATCAAATTAAAAGAACAAATATCAAATCCAAAATAATAAAAATCCAAATATAAATGGTTAACATTCCAAAGATCTTAACCGGTTAGTCTAGCATCCTACTTTAACTAAAATTAATGACTAGTTTTCACTCATGTCCCTAGAACAATAATACTATAGATGAGAGGACTGGTTCACGAGAAGCCCCCCCAATAATTCCAATATAAAGTCCCAATAACAATACTCCTACAGAAGATAGGAAAACCCACTAATTAACTCTCCCCCCCCAATAGAAAAATGGATGATGGCCCTAAGTTTCACCTTCCTCCTAAGCACCCATGTCTTATTAAGTGCAGAATTTCTCAAATCATTTAAAAAAATCTTCTCACAATCAATTTCACCAACCTTTTTCTTTAATCAAAATTACTTTGAAAACCCATTTCATAATTCTTTGTAAACACTGATTTTACTTTAGTAAAACCATGGGAAAACAATATTTTATTAAAAATTCATTTACACATAAAAAAAAATTCCTGAAACTTTATTTATAAATAAATTTATTAAATAAAAGGGATCACATTTCATTAAACAAAGGCTAAATATGGAACCACCTACCTCCACATAGGTCAAACACTACCCAAAACAGGACTCACCAACATTGAAAAGAAATCATATACAACAAAAGAGGTCCCATTATCTATTCCCACACATTTTAGGTGAATTTAATAAAATTAATGGTCAGTGGAGAAGTTAGATCAATACATACCTCGAGGAATACACCTGCCATACCACAACTAAGATGAGTGTTGGCCTCCGAGAGAATATCACACAATGGATATAGAATGGATCAAAAAAATTCAACTCATGTTAAAAAATCCAGAAATAGATTGAAACACTATTTCCATGACTAATGGAAACAAATAAGAGGAAAGTTCACATACTGAGAAAGATTTAGCACAAACATCGTGGAGATCGAGTGTTGGATGAAGTGATTTGAAAGGAGTGGAGATACCCAAAATTCCCTAAAAATTATTGGGTTTAATGTAGGTAAGTTCAAGAGATAATGAATTCAGATTCAAGATTACATAATGATAAAAACCTACAGGTCTAAAAAGATTCACATATGAATAAATGATTCATTGAGTGATTCATTCAAGTTGTATATACACTGAAAAAGGTACTACTTTAACTTAAAAAAAGTTAGACTTTTTTATGATGTCAACATGTTTCATAGTCTAAACCATTTTCACAATCTGAATGGAATTTGTGACATCTTATAAGAAATATATTCATTTTTTAAATTATAATCATGGTTTGAATGTGTCAAGTAGGTAGTATCCATTCTAGGTCCTATAGAAACTCCCAAAAGAGGAAAATTTCCCTGAAACACCTCGAAACCAAATGTAAAACTCTTAAACATTAAAATAGATATACCTTTAACTATGATGTAACAACATTACATAGTTTATTATGTTTGGATTTATTTTTAATTTTCTTAATTATCTATTATAGTTGTTTCATAATTATTTTATTATTAGTTTTTTGTAGTGTTTATTATTTAGAACCATAGGTTATAGTCTCCCTAATATTCAAATTTGACACTCACTTCTAGTTAGTATCCTCCAGTGCAAGGGGAGTCGTGTTTGAGGCCATTTAGTGACCCATATCTTTCATGTGAGGGAGAACTAGGATAGGGATGTTACATAAGTAATGAAGTGAATAGTTATTACATAAATTATTTGTCTAAAAATAAATATATCATTCTGAGTTAATCTTAGAAAATATTGTTCATGGATTTCTCATTTCTTATATATGAGAAGAGGGGGTTTTTAATAAATTTATGTTATGAAAATGATGATATAATGTATTATATACACATGGTTTTTTATTATTCAAGTTCTATAATAGGTTTTGAAAGAAGAGAAAAAATATAAATATGTTTTATCCTAGATAAAAGAGTTTATCAAGTGGTTTTTTAAAATATGAGGGATTGATATTTCACCACCATCATTGGAATATTTTATATAATAAAATATGAATTTCCAATAATTACTCTAAAAAAATAAAATACCATATATGATATATATATATATATAATATATTTTTTGTTAAACATTTATATTAAAAGGACACAATAGATATTTCCTATAAATAATGAAGATTTTGTAACATAGAATGATATTCTGAAGAGAATATAATTTCAAATCAGTTTTTGGGAGTATTGATTGAATTATAGAACTTCCAATTTAATAAATAAAGGATTATACCAGTCAAAAAAATCATTATGAATGTAATTTAATATATTAAAGAAATTTATGATGTTTTGGTAGAAAGAAAGTAAATAGTAACATTATTTTCCAAAATATTATAATGTAAGAGTTTGATGGAAAGGGTTCTAATAATAAAGATGAGGTACCTAGAAAGAGTTCAAAGTTGAAAAGAGAAACCATCGACATAATAAGATCATATGTTATAAATTTAAGTAGTTAGACATTATAAATATGATCCCTAAGTCTCACCATTATTCAAACTCATTTACTTCATAGATGTTACTCACTAAATATTTTAGTGGGAGGGTATAATCAGATGGTCACATAGATATGTGGAAAGAATTTCATAGAGATGTATTGTGTTAAAAAAAACCATAAATGTGAAGTAAACATGAGGTTAATATGGTAGACTATCATAGATGATATGTTATATTGGATCTTATGTATGGGTTTTTAAAATTATTAATGTGTTTTTTAAATGTAATTGTATCATGTTATAAAAAATACAATATACACTATAATTATTTATAATTTGATGTATGTATGTATATATATATATATTAATATACATTTTTTGATGTTTAATGATAATTAACCTATCAAATTATGAATTTGAATTATCTTTAATCGATTTTAGGGAGTATTATAAGTTATAAATAAATGTGATGGTTATCATTAGTATCCTTATTATATCAAGATACAAAATATGATCATAAGGAAAAAAAGATTTTTGTGCACTGGATGACCTAGGAAGTATGCCACATAGAGTGTGACACACTATGTTTTTAGTAAACTATGGTTGAATGGTTCACATTTTGATTCCCCATTACTTGAGTTTGGAGAGATACCAAGAATGAGAACTATTATACTCTAATTCCATTATTACAAAATCCTTGAGGATTAAATAATCTATGGGGTTAGGTATGTTGTTAATTACGAAATTGATTGGGTCTTAACTAATATGAGAGATTTTCTCTCATATAATGAGTATGAAATTGGTTCCCACTATTTTGATAAACTAAGGTACTGTAGAGTTATACATAGATATTACATATTATCTTCTTATATATTCAGGTGAGGGGAATGTGATGTGTTCATCTATAAAATTGAATTACATGTGATATATTCCTCATTTTTTTGTCTATATATGATTAATCAAGAACATATGTAAAGGCTATTTGGTATTTACATGGTCTATGTCACATGGTCACATGATGACATGGAAAAAGGGATAATATGAAAAATATGTTTTTGTATATGATGAAGCTGTTAGAAATAGGTAGAGATATATATGTGTTTGATAGAAATCATAATAGATACCTTTGTATCATGAGTTGTACCAATGATTCTCTAGTGGCTGCTCTCTTCTTATATTTATGAATTTGTGAATTAATTTTTTTAAAATTTTATATTTCCTTTCATGGGAACACATTATGTTTGATTGAATTGGGATTTTTTTACTCAGAGAGTTTCTTAGAAATAATTTTTGAATTTATCCCAAAGTGGATTTGGATAGGTATTAAAAGGTATTGAAAATTTTGTGATACTGAGTGAAGTTAATCATAGCTTTCCAAATGAGTTTTAAAATTTTCTAAAATAATTTTTGGATATTATTTTATAATTTATTTCATATGATACAATATAAGGTCAAATTATACAATATATATGAGTCCTTAGTACAGGTTGGATATTTATGGAGATAAGATATATAACCTTATGCATATGATGGGTGTTGGTCGTATCATATGTAATGATATGGGATATCATTTGGAATTATTTACATATATATTATATATTATCTGGTCATATCATTATCTATGATACATAAATATATTAAGTTATAGTCATGGTTTGTCATGTTATATGAAATAAATATCATAATGCATTGGTTTGTATGATATAACACTCATGGTACATTATGATTGTGTATAGAATTTAAAAAATAACAATTAACATTCAATAATAATACAATAACTAACATTGGAATAAAAAATTCATTGGATGATATTCTTGAGAGGTTTTCATTATTGAGGGTTTCAACCAATATAATCATATGAATTAACTTAGAACATATAAAAAATGTATGTTCACTCAATAATTTTCCTTAAGAGATTTAAATAAAGAAAATACACATGTGATGGGTTATGTGTCATGAACCAGCCAGGGATGTCAGTCGACCCGACACCCGACCCGAACAATGGCATTGACTAAAGGGTGTTCTTGAAACCCATGGGTTGGAAACTAGTCATGGGTATTAAGTTTAAACCGTTGGGAATGATTTGGACCTTGAATAGAAGACAAAAATATAAATAATGATTGATGGAAAAAATAAAAACTAATAGCAGAAAGAAAATAAAATTTCACATATCTCCATGTGAGCTCATAGGTTACCACCCAACTCAGAACCATGTTTTCTTAAAGGGAGATTCAAAACTAGAGGAAACTGAAACTAAAAAGATAAAGTATATGTAAGCACTAAAATGCTCACTTGGAATGCCAAAGATAAACCACAGAATCCATGTATTTTCTTTTCCCAAAATCATTCCCTTAATGCTAGTTTGAAAGTATAATTATAAAATTGGGTTTTCAAATTTTAGATAAATAAACACTATTTTCCTTCCTTTCTAAAACATTTCACACATATCTTCCATTTCCAATACAAAATACCATTTTAAAACAAAAACCTCAAACAGACTGCAGCAGATTATATAGAAAAGTAAACACACTAACAATGTACTAGGAAAAACTAAGTACATAAAAATAAAAACAAGCAGGAAGAAATAGTAATTAACAATGGGTGATCCTATAAATCCCTTGAATACCCATGGATATACTCATTTTGGAACCACCTGTTGGTGTATAGTGAAGTCCCTAAGTCTATAACCAACTGAAGGCCATCAACAAGCCAATGTATTGGCCCATCCCACCTAGCCTATCTGTAATCCAAGGGGTACCAAACTGTCCAATGGGGGTTAATCGTTATCTTTCATTCAATCCACTAAAATATTCCCATGAAACCATGGTAATATTAAACCATGTGAGCGGGAGTCTCTCACACACCTGACTCACCTTACCTACTGCAACCACCCTTGCCTACCCCATACATGTACATCACTTATACAATAACCCATAAAAGGTAAATATTAAATTGGGGATCCCACTATATGTATATAAATATATACCTCACTTCATGAAAAATCCAATCGTCCTGTCATAACACATGATCATTCAACCATTTCATTAAAAACATGAAAAATACCAAACAATACTTTAACTTTATGCCCCCAAATGCCCTTTTTATGAAAACACCTCAAAATCCATTTGAAATCAATGTGAAACCCCATCTTTATTAAGAATTTCCAAACAGGATTTTAGGTTCCAGGATCCAATACGTTTTCATAAAATCCTTTCTAAACTTTATAGAAATACACATTTTTATAAAACAAGTCAAACGGTCCCTTAAGCCAAACATTTACCAAAACGGACTCCAAGTTCCACATAGGCATACCTCATAGGATTTCATTAAAACCCCCTTTTATAAATTTCACAAAGGATCTATAATTATTTTTAAACCAATGGACCATTCAATAAACCATAGTTTAAGGAAACACCATTTTAAAGTTAGTAGTGCCAAATAGTCCTTTAAGTCTAAATTTATTTCAAAACTAAGATAAAAAATCACAACACACTAAAAGTTTAAAAATGATCTTCCATACCATTTATAATTTGAACATATTTTATAAATCCACAAACTTACCATAATTTATAACATGACACATGTTAAAAATCATCAATACATTTAATAAAAGGAGAAATTTGTGTTTAAAGGGGGGTGAAGAGAGAAGGGGGTGATGTTTGTGAAATACAGGTTTTAAAATTAAGCACAACCATTTTCATTTCTATTCCCATCCATGTGTGCCACACAAGAACACATGGGTGTTCCCACATCCAATATAACACCACTAATATCCAAAACATTTCCCCAAACCAATTTTCAAGAAACAATACACATTGTCAAACCAACATAATAAGTTGTAAACAAGTTCACACCTTAAGAAATTACTAATTTACACTCAAAAAACCATCCAAAAATAAAAATATTATATTAAAACTTAAACAATGCCAAATATTACTCCAAATCACCCAATTGAATCTAAAGGAAACACGACATGTTATTAAAAACTCTAAATGCACAATTACATAGGTATAACTTAAGATTCACTTGGAATCCAATTTTTAACAAAATAAATAAATTCCAAAATATTCTAATAAGCTAAATAGAGGTACCATAGAGGTGTGAAACAAGTTTATAAATTTATTGAAGGCATTATGCTTAAAAGTAAATGTATTGGGAAGGATGAAAATGGACACACCTACCACAAACATGCCTCTTTTTTATGACGATTGGTCAAACCAAAACATCACACTTACACGCACTTTCATTTATACATACATATATATATATATATACCGATAGATTTATTTCACATATTCCCCACACCATGAGAGAATATATACCAAGAGGGGATATATATATATATGTCTTACCCTATGCATGTACTTACAGGAACTCTTGACACCTGCAATCCCACTGCAGCGAGGTCCAAAGCACACTATAAATATTACCAACAACTCAAACCCCAAAATGTCCTAAATTAAAATTAACTTGAAGTGAAATAATTGAAAACCCTCACCAAATATAGTGGCGGGAAGACCAAAATGGTCTGAAATGTGTCGTATTTGGTGGCGGTTGTCGGAACATGGACCAACATCACCCTAAAATTCAGAGGAAATCTGGTCACACCTAAAACCTAACCCTCAGGGTTTTTCTAAACCCTACACACCCCCTAAAATCAAAGAAAGCCAAACAAATAAGTTAAGAGGATTCTCACTAGAGGGGGAGTCCACCATGCGAGGGAGGAGCCCCAGTCGGAGGAGGGTGGCACTACGTAAGGGAGGCCTGGTGGAGGAGGGTCTGGCTGGGGAAGTCATGCACGAGAAGGAGGTCATGTGAGAGAGGCTGCATGAGGGAAGGCTCATGGTAGGAGGGGATTTCACCTTCATCAAAGGAAGGCATGATGGAAGGGAGGAGGGATACCAGGGGAAATAATTCAAGGATGGATCACCAGGAAGCGGGGAATGGTGGGGGAGGAGAGGTGTATTGGTGGGGGGTCAAGTCACGCCACAAAAAGGGGAGGGAGAAGGGGGAGGTCAAACCCTCTAGGGTTATATAAAAAAATTAAACAAAAAACTACATAATAATATTATTATTTTATTATTATTATTATCATTATTATTAACATTATTATTAAACATTAGTTTAGTTTTATTTTTTTCTCATATAAATTTATTTTTCATTTAATTTTTTATTATTTTTTGATCCATAGTAGGCTGCACGGTTTATCCACACGGTTTATCTGCATGATTTAGCCTCACGGTTTAGCCGCATGGTCTACCATGCTATGTTCCAACTGTGTGCAGGTCAAAAACTCACCTGAAAGTTTTAAAATCTGAAAATTTTACATGGGTCTCAACCACAACCCCAACCAGAAGATCCAAGACCAATAAATGAATAAAATAAGTGTGTTTCCAAGGATTGGGTGTGACCATTATCCCAACCAAATATGCTTTCTGCCCCCAAAAATTCACCAACCCAAAGGATAATCAAAACTCGAGCCCATGCCCGAAAAATTATAGAGAGAAAATAAGAACCTCAGGATGACTATTCACTCCACAAGTCACACACGACCGATCAAGAAGACAACACAGCATAAGTATGAGGGGAGGACACACGGGGGTTCTCCCCAACATAATAACTCAACTAGCACGATAACTTGAAACCCAATCACTCCACCTTAGCGAGTGGCTAATGTGGGAACTCCTAATCGATCCAAACCAACATTCATAGCATGAGAAAAACAACTCTACCACAAGAACTAGAATCTTCTCACACACCCAACAGACCCCCAATATTATGTGAAAACTCATGTAAAGAAACTTTGACTAAACAATGTACTGAAAACACCATTCACCTATCTCACAAAAACCCAAACATCTCCAAATGAGTGCTACTAAACTAAAACAATCCCATACAAGGGACAAACATACTTTATGAAAAATGAGGGATTCTAGAGGCCACATTTAGATAACCACCACCACTTATATCATTATTGAACAAGTTCATCATACTTCGACAATGGAAATATGAACTCACAATAGTAGTAGAAATTATAAAAAATGAGACTTTAAACACTTTCTCCCCCAACATGAGGAACAAAACTGGGCCAAGGTTTTACACATCCTGGGAAACTCATGAATGTGTGTGAGCTTTACCACCATACATGTAGATGGGAATCTGATGGTTGAAGCATCTCCAACCTCATAGTCAGTCATTATCATCCCTCAATCATAACCCCTTATCCAAGAAAAACATCATGAAAAACTTCTCCATGTGACCTAAATGGACACAACGATGGTAGGTATTTGGTGGGATGCGACAAGATGACTTTGAATACCTGAACCAGCCACACCGGTGGTACACATAAGGATGACCTGGGGAACCACAAACTAGAACCATTAATGGAGACTCCTTAGAAATAGGTTCTTATGACATATACTTATCTCTAGATGGGAAACCTTCATGAACAGCAAGAGATGTCATACTGCCAATCACCTGTGCTCTGGAAACCAACTCATATTGGAATGCTTCATCTACCAGCTTCCTGAAACGATGGTCCTTAGAAGATATGACCCACTCATTAATATCTGTATGAAGACCCCCAAGGAAAATGGGAGTCTTCATCAGATACAATGACACCAAATATAGAGTAAAGGAATCAAACTCTTTGAAATTGTCAATATAGGCCTTCACTATATGTTGGCCTTGTTGAAAACGCATTAGATATTCCTTTTTTTGTCTTAATGTCCTCGGGTATGAACCATCGAATGAAGATGGATTTAAAGACATCCCACGTAATCCTAACTTGTAATGATGGTAAGCCAAACAACTACCATCTGTCCAGATCTGTACCTTCAATGAGACCCAAAACAACATGCACTCTAACAACTTTAGGAGTCCCCAATACCCTGAAGACACGCTCAACCTTCTTCAAGAAACTCCACAACCTCTAAAAGACCTTGATCACTGTGAAGGACGGGTAAAATTTTAGATGAATTAGAAACTGGGCATGACTCATTAAAAACCTTGGGGACTTTTCAGGGTGGCATTTTTTTAACAATGTGAGAGATATAAAATAAAATCCAACATTATTCTGAAACATAATTGGAATGAATTTCTTAAACCAAAACAATAGGTTGATAATCCTATCATATACGATAATAACCAAAAATTCCCTATTTAAAACCCCATTTCCATTTCAAATTAAAAAATTAGTATCTTTTAAGGCCACTTTCCAAATACCAAAACCCTCTCTTTAAACCAAATTCAATTTTCAAAATCATTTCCTCTTCTAAATTATCTTAGGAAAAACAAATCCAAGCCTTTAAATTCAAATACACACCCAATTAATCCATTGAATCGTTGCAAATGTGTTCATATAATTCCATCCATACACACCAACACACACTTTCCATACATGTCCTCACATGTGAAAACGTTCATAAGGAGTACCCAAGGTTTCACTCAACCCATTTTTTTACCAATTCCAAATAGAAACTAAATTTTCAAACCAAAAAATTTTCCATCAAAACTCATTTCACCAATTTAACTCTATTTTAATGAAAAAAAATTCATTTCAAAATACACTTTCATTTTAAAAAGCACACTTACACAAAATGGAACCAGAATAAAACTCTACATGCATTAAACTACAGGAATGAGGAACTAGTATCATTCCTAACTCAGTGACATGGTAGTGTCCATGGCCCCAAGTAAGCATCAACAACTAGAAGGTACATGTACTATGTAATCGGACTCCACATGGGTCAGTACTCCATGTGGAATCACAATGTAACACCGGCTTGCCTACGTTGTCATCCCGCAATCTAAAACAAAGATAAAAGACTCAATTCACGTCCTACCCCTGGTAAATTAGATTTTTCCCTGGGTGGTTGTGATCAAGAACTGAACCATAACCTACCTTCTGAGCCCCAAAAATCATAATCTCCATCTACTAGACACCCCAAATAGAAAGGTACTCCTATGATATCATTTTATCATGAACCATCTCAGGATGTTGGTCAAATCGACACCCAACCTAATATGTGTCATGGACCGAAGGGTATTCTCAATCCCAATGGGATGGAAGATAGTGTCGGGCATCAAGATTAAACTGTTTTAAATGATTTTTACCTTGAATAAAAGACAACCAAATAACTAAAGAGTGAAGAAAAAAAGAAAAACTAAAAGAAAAAAAGAAAATAAAACTTCAAATACCTCCATGTGACCTCATAGGACACTTCCCAACTTAGAACAATGTTTGCTGAAAGAGCGATCCAACACTAGAAGAACCTGAAACTGAAAAGATAAAGTAGGTTTGAGCACATAAATTCTTAGTAGGAATTCCAAAGATAAACCACAGAATATATGTATTTTTATTTCTTGAAAATATTACATTAATACTAGTTTTGAAATAAAATTATAAGAATAGGGTTTTCACATTTTAGATATATAAACACTATTTTCAATCCTTTTTAAAAATTTTACAGACAATTTTAATTTCAAATACAAAATACAGTTTTAAAACTAAAATTCCAAACAGACCGTACTAGGTTATGCAAAAAAGAAAACAAGAAAATAAGGTACCAGGAAAAACTAAGTCCATAAAAATACAAAAAATCAAGTAGAAATAGAAATTAACCATTGGTGATCCTAAAAACCCCTAAAAGAACCCTGGATATAATCGTTTTGAAACCACCTGATAGAATATAGTGAATCCCCTAAGCCTATAAATAACTAGCTACCCTCAACAAGCCAATCTAACGGAACATCCCACCTAGCCTATCTGAAATCTAGGGCCTATAAACCCGTCTAATCGATTTTGATCAGTAATCATCACTCAATCCTATAAATATTCCCATGAACCCATGGTAATAGTAAACTATATACGGGGGAGGCCCTCAAATGCATGAATCGCCTAACCTATCTCCACCTTACTTTCCTACCCCAAACACAGACATCTCCTATATGATAACCCAAAAAAAGAAAACCTAAATAGGGGTGCCCAATATATATACACATATATACATCACTTCATAAAAATTGTCAACCAAGTTTTCATATCACTTGATCATTTAATAATTTTTTGAAAACATGAAAAATGCCAAACAAGCCTTTATCTTTATGTACTCAAATTCCCTTTTTCCAAAAAAATCTCAAAATCCATTTCCAAACAATGTAAAATCCCATATTCATTAAGAATTTCCCAATGGGATTTTAGGTTCCATGTTCCAATCAGTTTTCATAAAAAAATTTCTAAACATTAGAGAAATACAATTTTTTATTAAAACACATCAAATTGACCCTTAAACCAATCATTTACCAAAAAGGACTCCAAGTGTCACATGGTCATTCCTTTTAGGATTTCATTTAAACCCGCTTTTTAGAAATCACAAAAAGGAACCATTATTATTTAAAAACTAATAAACCTTTCAAGAAAAAAAAGGTCTAAGGAAACACCATTTTAAATTGAGTAGTTCCAAACTTTCCTTTATGTTCCAAATCCATCTTTATTTTAAAACTATGATAAAAATGCACAACACACTAAAAATTTCCAAAAAAGCTTCCATACCATTTAGAATCTTCCCATATTTTCAAAATCTTCAAACTGACCCTAATTTCAGACATGGAATTTTTAAACAATCTTCGATCCATTTAAGACAATGATACATTTTGGTTTCAAAGGGGGGGGGGGAAGAGAGAAGAGGTGAAGTTTGTGAAATCCAGGATTTATAATTAATCCCAAGAATTTTTTGTGTGTTCCCACGCATGTGTGCCTCCCAATAACAAATGGGTGTTCCCACATCCAGTGGAACACTATCAATTTCCAATACATTTCCCAAAACTAATTTTCAAGAAACACTACTCATTTTTTAACCAACACAATAAGTCGTAATCAAGTGCCTAGCCTTAAGAAATTACTAATTTATACTCACAGCACCATCGCAAAATCCAAAAATGTTATTACAACATAAATAATTCAAAATCCTTCTCTAAAGAACCCAATTACAATTAAAGAAAACATGACATGTGATTAAACACATAAAATAAAAAATTACTTAGGCATAACTAAATATTCACATGAAATCCAATTTTTTTAAAAATTTAACAATTCCAAAATATCCCAATAAGCTAAGTAAAGGTACCATAGATGTGTAAAACAAGTTTATAAATTTATTTATCACATCAATCATCAAATTAAATTTATGGTAAAGTAAGAACATGGAAACACCTACCTCATACATGCCACTTTTCTATGGAGACTAGCCAAACCAACCCTTTACGCTTATAAGCACATGAATTTTTATATAAATACCCCTAACTTCATTGAAAATATTCTACATTCCATGAGGGAATATGTACAAAGAGGTAATATATGTCTTACCCTATGCATGTACATGTAGGAACTCTCTACAACTGTATTCCAAAACAACCGCAACGTGGTCCAATGCACACTATAAATATTACGGACAAATAAAACCCAAAAAAAATACAAAATGAAAATTAAACCAAAGAGAAATAATTGAAAACCCATACCAAATATAATGGTGGGTAGACCAAAATGGTCTGAAATGAATTGCCTTCAGCGGTGGTTACCGGAACACGGACTAACGTCACCCAAAAATCCATAGTAAATCATGTCACACCCAAACCCTAACCCATAGGGTTCGGACAAACCCTATTCACCCCATAAAACCAAATAAACCCACAAAAATAAATTAATAGGATGTTCGTCGGAGGGGGATCTGGCCACTGAGGGAGGATCCACTACTAGAGGAGGGCGGCGCTGAATAAGGGAGGTCCACCAATACTGGGTCCAGCCGGGTCAACCGCGTGTTAGGAGGAGGCTGCATGAGGGGCCGCATAAGATAAGGTTCAAGCAAGGAGGGGATTCCACCATCGTTAGAAGAAGGTATCCCAAAACGGAGGAGGGATATAGGATAAGGGTGCATCTAGAAGGGGGGAGCGGTGGAGGAGGAGAGGTGCGCAAGTGGGGGTCATGTCGCACTGCACAAAGGGGAGGGAGAAGGGGTGGTCGACCCCTATAGGGTTCTCCAAAAAAAAATAAAACCAAAAAAAATAAATAAAATTTATATTGAGAATCATAATCATAATCATAATCATAATAATATTATCATTATTATTATCATTGTTGTTAAAAATTATTTTAGTTTTATTTTATTCTCATTTTATATCATTATTCATTTAATTTTATTTTTCTTTTAATTTTATATTATTTTTAGATGCATAGTTCGCCACACGATTTGGCTGCATGGTCTTCTAGGTCATGATCCAACTATTTGTAGGCTGAAAACTCACCTGAAAGTTTCAAAATTCAAAAATTTGCCCAGGTCTCAACCCAAACCACAAACGGAAGATCTAAGACTACGAAATGAATAAAATAAGGGTGTGTCCAAGGTCAGGGTGTGAAATTATATGTATGCTACTAGATTATTCTCTCCTTTACTCATAGATCTCCATATTCACCCATCCTTAATCATGATAGATACTAGAATATATTAGATGAAAATAGAGTTCTATCAAAATATTATGTTATTTAGATCATATCATGTATATTGTTAGGTTTTAACCATATGATAACCATTTTACAACTATGTTACCAGAACTTTTTTAAGGATTGATTTAGGAAGTATTATTTTTTAAAATGGAAGAGAGATGATGGAGAGACAATGATAAGGTTTAGAAGTCTAGAATTTAGAAAACCAGATGATAACATTTGGAATAAAGTATTTAGAAGATACCTTAATCATTCTAAATGGGTAAGTTTGTAGATGGAAGGGACTTTTATAAGAGTTTACTCTTATGTTTTTATGGGTAATTTTGCATAAAATAGAGATACCTCTAGGAGATACATAAGAGTAAACTCAAAGACTTTCCAAAATCATGAACTATTCACTATAAGCAGAGGTTAAGATGGTAAATCTATTTAAACAATTGAAGGGATTCCAAAAAATATTTTACACTAGTTGGGATAATTTCCATTAAGGTTCAAATATATTGCAACTATTTCACCAGTTGCAATCTACTTTAAATAGTAGTGTAGAATCATTTTTAATTGTGAGTGAATCTTTCTATTAAAATCTTATTACAGCCCTTGAATAAAAGTATTTAATCATCCCTCTATGGATTAAAACGATTTCTAAATAGTGTAAAACTTATGTTATTATATTGTATTTATTTATTTTAATCATTTTCTATCAAAATATATAATTTATATTATTCAGAGGGTGTCATTGTGGTGTAGTGACTCCAGTGTAGGGTGTCTTCTATGTTCTGGTACATCATTGACACAGGTTCATTATGTATATTTTTTTACATTTTAAGCCCATTATCATATGTTTTGGGGTTTTAGAAGGTATTATAATCCCAAAAAAAATTGAATCAGAGATTTTATTATAGAGTTTTTACAGAAAAAACCCTGGACAAGGTTTTGTAGTGCTTAGTTCCATAACAAAATAATGCCCTTGGAATTGTATAAAAATTATAGTATGCAATTCTTGATACATCTTATGTGTTTTTGAATATAGTGGGAGATCATTAATTTTTAGATGTAATGTATTTTGATGAATGTGAGGTGTAGGTGTATAAGTTTTATAGAAAAAAGTTCAAATTTGGGGGATGAAAATAGAGGATAACATATTAATGAAATATCTAGATTTGATGTTAATGCATACCAAGCCAAAATTGGTGAATAAAGAAGAATGTGAATACATGGTTAAGAAAGTACTAAGTTTGATCTAGATTTAAATATCTTAGGTCAAGGCTCAATCATTTATTTAGGTTCTTGGGTGAATCTCTAGGGCTTTAGGTGGATGTTGTAAATTTTGTAATGTGATTTACCCCATCACACAATTGGTACATGGTTTGGAGAAACCATTAAGGAAAAATGTGTGTGGTGGTTTGGACCAGGTGTGTGGCACACTACTAGTGTGTGATGGTATAAAAACCATGAAAAACCTACAATCACAGTCTCAAATGGTGTGTAAAGGTTAGTGTATGGTTTGATAAATTGTGCATCTAAACTATAGAAGTCATGTTCCCTTTTATTGAGAAGGTAGTATCGTTAGCTCCCAGTTTTGAAAATCACGAATCCAAACTATGTGAATGTGTATATATTATTAAAATTGGAATGGTATATTTTCCCCCACTTAGTTTTAATTAACCCCCTCTCTTTCTCTTCTTCGTCACTTGAGGAACCAGGGAATCTCCCCTCCCCAACTTATTCTTTGAACCCCATTAGAATAAGGGTGATACATTGGATTTTTTTAATGATTCTAGTTGATTCCTTGTCTTCTTCTATTTATTCTACTTCTTCTTGATACCTATCTAATTTTATTGAGACTCAACTAAGTTTATAAGTGAAGACTTCTCTAAATCATATAGGAATCATTCCGATGGGATGGGGATTTTACTTGAGATTTCTAGGGGATATCCTTCTAGAAAAATACACATTGTTCCTCACCATTTCATTGGAGGTACACAGCTTGGATAGTTTTCTTAAGTGTTTTTCCAAAATTAGATGAAATTGATTATGGAATATGGTGTTTGATTTGGGTATTTATCATGTCTTAGGTTTAAATATATTTTGGTAGTGGGCCACACCTCATTTCATGAGGTTTTAGTTAGTGGATGTTTCTATGTGAGTTTTAGGTGATTGTTCTTATAAATTATAATTAATAAATAATTCAAAATTGTTATAATTTATTTATTTAAATTTTTTGGCTTGATATAGGTCTTATAAATTTGGTTTTGGTCTTGCATGATCCTGGGTGTAGATCATCAGGCTATGCTTAAAGGAAATAAATTCATATGAGGTAGGTGGTCCCGATGAATTTCCGTATAGTTAAGGAAATGTGTTTATATTAATTTGATATGTGGTATCACTATTAAAGAGTGATTTAACTTCTATTTAAATTAAATAAATTTTTTATTTGACTCCCATGATAAAAATTGACTCTTAACGGCCATGATGGACCCTTATACACTAGATGGGTTCCTCAACCACTAATAGCCAAGGAATGATTCTAAATATATTTTAAGAGATTCTAGGACACAATGGGGGTTCAAATTAATAAAAAAACGATGCAAAATGGTCCAAGGGATATGTTTAATTTTCTCACATGGTAAGGGATAGTGATTTAGTAGAGATTTTCTTAGGAAGAGGACTTATAGGAACCTTAGGATGAATTATAGAATTTGGTCTAAATAAACAAAGAGTGGGGTGTGTGTTCCTCTCCCACTAGTACATAAGGGCTCATTTGGGTATACCCTTGGTAGAATATGATAGGTTGGCTATGAGAACTGTCCTAGGATAACTTATCGGGAGAGATGGGAATTATACCATCTTTTTATATTAGCTTCATTAGTGATTATCCTATCGGGCCAGTGAGACCATGATATGATCCTAAAAACATTATGGGATGTTATTACCTCTAAGTGATGATCTAGACTCTAAAGATTAGGATTTTATAGAGGATCCCAATTTGGATGTTTGTGTTATATTGTGGCCTAGGGGACCCTAGTGGGTGCCCAAGTGACATGTTAACCCTTGTGGGGGTCAGTGTAGGAACAGGTATCAATTATTTTAGATGTAACATTAAAAATTGAATTGATGGTGTGATCCTAGTAAAAATGTAGTGGTAGGGATAATTCATGCACTTGAGAGGAAAAAAATGGTTATATAATACATGTAAGGTAGGTGGAAAACCCTGGTTATTAGTATTGAGATGTTACCTAGTAGATTCCCCCCCTCAAGATGAAATCCAAGATTTCTATGAGATTACATATATAATTTGGAATTTTTACTATATTGAATGTTTAGGGAATCCCATAGGATTATTTTTTTATGCCTATATGAAATTCCAAGGACATTACCTAGGATTCAATTTTCATTCCAATCTAGAATTCCTAAGATACCACCTAGGATTTGGTTGTAAGTTTTGAAATTATATATGCAAAAAATGTCAAGGATATAGATTTTTTCATTATATTGTGAATGAAAAATATGACAAGGATATAAATTTAGGGTTGGTGGGTATGGATTCCATGTATTCCTAGGATCTTATTATTATTCCTCATGACCATGGATGCCTAGTAACCTTGTATCTATATTTCATGACTAATAATTAGGGATACCAAGGATACTTTCTATGATCCAACATTTATCCTGATACTATATAGATGCCAAGGATACTTATTGGGATTCTTTTCTTACACCTACTATAAATTGAGAGGTCTAGGATACAACCCAGGATCCAGTTTTTATGCTTGATACTATCTATCATGATTATTCCGTGTCCTTAGATACACATACATATTGGTGAAATTTGGTATTTTTGGTCCTTGGTGTCACCTTAATACCTATAGATTGATGGTGATTATTTATTTATGATTTTACCTTGGTAATTTTTTTAAACATATCAAATTTTAATCTATATAATTTACTAGTTCTGTTAGGGAACCCATTTTTGGTTCCCTGCTAAGTTGTAAACACTCACTCCTCATATGATTGTGGCACTTAGGTACGATAATAGACTTCATTAATCATAGGATTAGGTGGGTCAAAGGCCCAATATTTCATGATTATGAATAATATCTTGATAGAGTCTATAGATTCTAATGACATGAGGCTTAGTGTTGGAAGTAGATCCCCTCTTGTATTTTTAGTTTCTTTTTTACATTTTGAATATAGGGTTAGTGCAATGGGTGACCAGTTTTATTGTATGATTGTATGCTTTATTAGTATTTTTTTATATAACATGATTATCTTATATTTCTTCCACATAGTTCTATTATTATTGTGAATATTGTTCTATTATTTTCCTATTATTTATTACTCTTATGTGTGGGTATAGTCTCTTGATCATAACACCTTAGACCCTCATTTCTAGTCCCCAACCACTAGAATATGGGGTAGGGTAGTGTCATATGACCCTGTATTATCATCAGTTCAGGCACTACAAAGTGGTCATGAGTTGAGGAAATTTAAAAATTAGTATCTGTATTTGGGGAGATAGTATTCATGGGATATAGAAATGTTTTAGAGCTTGCAATAGACATCAGACTGTTGTATCCTGAACACCTTTTATAAATATAGGTTATCATTGTCATGAAATTTCTTGTTCTTAGTTTTTAATGTTATAGTTTAAATATTTATTCAATATGATGTGTGTATTTATATTTTTATTATGGTTTTTATCTCTTGTTCCATTGGTAAGAGGTATGCACACAAGCATCATATTTGGAGTGTAGGAATCACATGACATATACATTATTGTGTATAATTAATATTAATATCCATGAGGTTATATCTATTTAAATTGTATACAATAAATTATATTAAGTTTTCCTATATAATTTCTTTATGGAATTATAATCAACAAAATAATAATAATTTCTTTTAAGGAAAAGATATGTGGATCTTATGTAGATATTATCATTTATAGTGACTATATAATCCCTCTTGTTAGGGATTTATAGTGACCCATAGTGGGTCCATATAAGAATTGATTCTATAATATTGGTTCTAGAAGAAAATGGGGTTGGTTACTTAATGTTTCAACAAAAAAACTATATATTTTTTATCATATAGCTTATTGGAGGGATTATACATAACTGAACCATAATAATATGTATTTTTTAACATAATTTTTAATGGTATGATGTCATTATATAATGTTGGATGATATTTTTGTCCTCGAGGGGGTTGTCTCATGTGTGGATCCTCAGTGAGGATCTTTTACCCTAATTGGATGATGACTTGGCATGGGATTACTTATATTTATGTGTATGAAAACCCTATAGTGGGTGTTTTGTCACATGAGTTTCCTAGTGATATTTGAGGTGATATCAGGGATGTGCCCCATGAACTATGACATGTGATGGAGACAATGTTTGTGCTATCTTGGAGAGTTTATTTCCTTTTATATGTGTTCTGGATATTGGCGATTCAATAATTGGTTTTGAGTGGTAGGTAATTTTCCTATTATTATTGAGATGACGTGTGATATCCAAGGGTAACCAGATAGTGGGGTTGGTCTAGGCTTGTACGTTCCATAGATATGGGAAACATGGGTTGATGCTTCTTATATCGAGTTTGACGATTTAGAGGGCATGATCCTAGATGATTGGATCTTGGAAATGTATAGAATGTGTAGAAACTTTTGAATTTTTAGATTTCATATGGGTGAATGATAATCGTGTGATCTTCCTTGGCATGAGTGAGAAGCCTTAGGGTTAGTGGAAAATGTACTGAGGTGATTTTTCCAAAATGATATTAACATGAATGAAGGTAATGGTTAATTTTTAGGAACATGAGCCTAGAATTGATGAGAAAAAACTCATCGAATCTTGATTTGGATTATGTGATTGGGTAGAATTGAAGCATTCACACATTGGTTTAGATGAGAAGTATGTATTACATGATAGTTATGAGTGGATCCCATTTATTTCAATAGATTAGTGAGAAGCCTATAAAATCGTAAGTGTATTAAAATTACTATAATAGTAGGGGAGAATTATAGTTTATAAAAACATAACACACAGTTATCCAAACACAATTATGAATTTTTATCGAATAAATTTTATACTAATATACTTTATAATCATATTAATAAAGTTTAATACAAAAAAATATAAACATTACATAAAAATGACAGTGAAATTATATGAAACTTTTAGAAAAAAGTTAAAAAATCAAAACAACTTTTATAAAAAATAAAATAAAAACTTATATAATTTTTTGTATTAAAGATCTTCACTTTAACCTTAAGTGATAAGGAAGTATCTAAAATAGACTTATCCTATAATTATGTTTATATTTCAAGACTTGAAATACATTGATCTATCATATAGGATAAATATTTGTCTCCCTATCCCTTGTATCCCTTAGTTAACAAGATCATACACACTCTTTTCTCTCTATACCCAACATCCCACGATTAAACAGATAAGACAAACAATTATTAAAATAGAAAAACCTTAAATAATTTATAATGTAACACTCACAAATGGTTCTTTAAGAAAACAATCTAACAATTAAAAATAAATCAGATTAAGTAAAATATATTTTATAAAAATTAAACAGAAAATTTTGATCATCTAATTTAAAATGATTGAAAAAATATCCTTCTCCATTGAGGTTGGGATACTATTTATATACATTCTTCCAATGGTCATATTTTACCCTTCATGATATCAATTTCAACGGAATTAGAGAAACTTATTTTCTTATTGAGTTAACAATAACATCATTGTGTCTAATGGTCATTAAATGTAAACATATTACTATAGAGAACCATAATTTTCATACCTAGACATTATATGTTAATAAATTAATATTCATTACATAGAATTACTATCCTCAACATAATCATATAGGTTTAATATAATTGGAAACATGGATACATAAATAATTGGTTGATAAGAGGTCAACATAATCTCCCACTAAGTTCTTCATAACTATAACCCTTCTTAAAATTAATATACTTAATATAATTCTTCATAACCTAGGGAAAGTAAACATAATAAATGGTGATCTCAAATTCTAAGGGTAAAAAAAGGAGATATCAATGATTTCTTAAGAATAACATGAGAATAAGGGTATTAGAACATGAGAATAACATTTTTAAACCATACCCATAATATTATAAACAATAATAATTAATCATGGAATAAGTCATTGTAGTTCATAATACATAAATGATAAAGGAACAAAAGAACATGATCTATAAGAGAATAACATTATTTCAAGAAAAAAGCTTGTGTCATACACATAAGTATATAAAATAATTTCCCTAGTAGTCAAGAAGCACTTCCAAGACTATCATAGTGTATTGGGTTCACTACTTAAACCATTGTATCTTTAGTAATGGTTAATTCCCAGGACTATCGTGGTGGAAAAAGTCCCCTACTAAACTGGTTTCACTCTCCATTCTAGACCTATTTATCTCATGAGATATCTATATTTACCCAAGTAATTAGAGGGATATATAATTCCAATTCCACTCATCATATAATAAAAACCATAAATATTTGTGACACTATACCATAAAAATTCATCATTCCATAACCCATGAAAAGGAAATGGGTTTCATAAACATTTAATGAAATCATAATACATGTAAAATAAATGGGTTTCAGGAATATCTTGCCATTATAATAATAAACCATATAGAGAACAAATAAGGATGGTATAATTGGATCATATCACTAATAAGTCATAATAAACATCAAAGGATATTATCATAGATCATAAATTCTTTTAAAATATCATTTGAATATTTCTTGAGAAGAGTAAAATTTTTACATTGAAATCGCATGTTTAAAAATATAAAAAAAATAAAATATTAAATCCAACATATCATTTAAAAATAAACTTGGAAACTTGTAAAGTAATATTGAAATAACTTAATGGTAATGATTAAAAGAATTTCAATTCATTCTATGTATGTTAAAAAAATATTCCATTTACATTTTTGGAAAAAAGTCAAAAGTACCTCATTCAGAAAATAATAGGAATATTCATTTTAAAACATTTTTTAAAATTTCCATCATATATATAAATGAATTTAAAATAACATAGGATAATAAAAACAATCTTGATAAAATTTTATAAAACATGGACATAGAAGAAAATGGATTTTCAACTGAAAAGAGAAATAATGTTAATTTTCATTAAGAACATTTTATTAGTCTCTTGAGTTCATAAAGAGAAAAAATGAAATAAAAACATGTAATCTCAAGAAATAACTAGAGGATAATAAATTAATGAATTTAATAAGAGTGATATTATAAAATTTCATCATTTAAAACACAATCATAAAGAATCCTAATAAATAGTGAGATTGTAACATAAAACTCTTACCTCAAGTTCCACTTTAATTGAAAGAACTTTAACCCCCTATATGATAAATTTAAATTTATTATAATTCTATAATAGAGTCATGTAGATACTTATAATATAATATATGGTTTACTTATTACATTTAAACACCCATTTATTAATAATTATTTATTAAAATATTTTTTTGTGTGTTATATGTTTCATTTTTCATGAGAATTTTCATTTAGTTGTTCTATTACATATACTTTAATCATGGTAACATTATCTCTAAAATATTAATTATGATATAAATACCATATATATTGACTGAAGACTAACATTTTTATTGATTTTGGAAAAACACGGGGTACACGAAAGATCATGGGGGTCTAAAATAGTGCAAGCATAAAGCATCATTAATAAAAAACTTAATCCCCACACGAGGTAAAGAACCTAGGATAAGTAAAAAAATACATCCTTCGATTTGGGGAAGTAATGGATGCCAAGAAATCCTAATCCTTGTTCCCCTCTCACCAAGTGTGAGTGATCTCAATTTGACTACCCAGGAGCTGTTTACAATTCCTAATGGTATAAGCAATATTCTAGGGAAACTGGCATGTACCTGATAGTGCTTTATAGAGGATTAGGGAATCTATATCCATTGATTTAAGTAGGATTTATCTCTGATCACACAGTTTCAATCATGTGGACATCACCTACACCTCATCCTGTAATGTGTTTCACCTACCATACAAAGCCAAGAACATTGCTACAACAGACCCCTACTGGTTCCTGATGACTCTACTAGCTCGCCTCTCCCCCTAATAATAGATCCATTTGTGTTAATATTTATCCCAAGGTGGATAGGATGCCAATAGACCCAATTCCCCTATCCCTGGTTACTAGACTGATTGTAGAACAATTGGGTAAAAAATGGCTCTAACTAACGGGGCAGCGTGACAGTATTTACACAACCAGACCAGATCCTTAAAAATGTTATTCATTCTGAAGGTGATGCTAGTCTGAGAACCTCTTATGCTTTTTAGGAATGCACCATTCTTGGAATTTCATATATTCTATCATCCCACCAAAAGAATAACAGTCGTTTCTTTCCTCTTGGAGACATGGTCCCCTGCACATTGAAACTACACATTAAGAAAGGAAACATTTTCCCTACATGGCTATTCTAGCCACCAAATTCTTTGAATGCCTACTAGACCTATATGTACCACTCTCTATCAAAGAAGAGATGCCCCACCATTTTTTTTCTTGGGATTGCAGCAACACCAGTGCCTGGAAGCGATCCTCACGCCTATGGGTTGAATGTTATCTTTAGTGGGCAAGTCTTGGTTCCTCACCCTCCTCAGAAAGAAGTTGAATTTGGAAGGAACCTCCTACCACCACAGCATCACCCCCTACGGGACTTCATTGTATTTATCCCTCTACACATGAGATAAAAACATAATTGAAAACTCACTAGACATGAAACCCAATAAAAAAAGTTTATCTGGATCATCATTGATAATAGTGTTATTGAAATAAGCATGTTGACTCTCTTTAAGAATGGATAAATAAAACCGGGGTGGCTGATTTCTTCCCTAAAATATAGTTTTAGAGTTGGGAATCCTGGGAACCACAATCTTTCAACCCCCCCCCCCCAATTTTGAATCTAGAAGTTGATGTCTCCTCTTCCCACCAACCAACTATAGTGTTGATGGAGAAACTCCGTGTATTGGTTGATTAAGTTCCATATCTTTGAAGGCTGCATATACTGCTCATTCACGTTTAGTAAATACTTATCCCGCATTATCCTGCCCCATAATTTTTTACCATCCATAGCCTCCCATTCTAGATTATCATGTAACCCTTTCATAGTCACGGTAACACTCCTCAAATTAATACCCCCTTCGGAGAGAGGTCTTGCACGACGATTCCCCAAGGCCCAGTGATGTATGCCTTACATCTTCCCATCCCAAATTAATTCCACCATAATCATCTCCATGTTGGCGATCACACTGTTAGGAACCATCAATGTGGACATTATGTTCATGGTAATGGAAACAAGAACACTATTAACAAGGATTATGGGACCTCTAAAAGAAAGGAATCAATATTTTTTTAATTTTATATGTGCCCCATGATTTTGTTAACTAGCTTGTCAAAATGATGAAATCTAAGAGAAAAAGTACTCACTGACAACCCAAGATATTACATCGAGAATGATTCCCTTCTCATATTCAGGTTGGCATCAAGAAATATTACCCGTCTTTATAAGGTATTTCTAGTTGTATATTATAGTATTTTCTCCTTATTAATCAACTACCCACTCCACTTACAATAGTACCCTAGAATCCCATTCATCCCCTACACTAACAACCTACTTCCACTGATAAATAGAAATGTGTCACCTGTGAATATCAAATGTGAGATACCCCTTTTTTCAAGCCTATTATGGTAAGCAAGGTCTTTACCTGCGTGAAGACCCCGGTTGATATAATAACTAAGAGGATTTTGAGAGAGGATGAAAAGAGTGTAGGAGATGGGATCCCCTTTCCTGAGGCCTTGAAAATCCCTAAAGAACCCAAATTGCTTACCCATAAATAAGGTTGAGATCCATGCTAAGCAGAATCCAAAGAAAAGAATATCACTAGTCCCGTTGGAGAACCCCATTCAACCCATCACCCTTAAGATGAAACCCCATTCCATAATATCATATGCCTTGATCATATCTAATTTTATCTCCAAGTTACCCCCAACGGACTTATTGTTGATGTCGCAAATCGTTTCTTGTACCACCCCTATTTCCCACTGACTCAACTGCCCTTTAATAAAACCATCTTGCTCAGAAGTCACCTAGGTATTCAAATGAGGGGTCCTAATTTTATTGAGAATATTGTCCAACACATTGTAAGATATATTACACATTCTAATGGACTGATACTTATCTATGGACTGAGGGTTACATATCTTCGGAATCAGGACCATCTTGGTTGCACATGAAATACGAATCAAATTTCTACCCTGAAAGAAATCTTGTACTGCCCTCACTAAGTCTCCCTTAATAGTGTCCCAATTAACCCTATAGAAATATCCAGGGGATCCATCAGGCCCTAGGGAACACTCTAGGTTCAAAGTCCATATTGCATCATTCACTTCATCCTCCTTCGGTGTCCTCCTTAAGCAATCATCAACTTCCTCTGAAACACTGCTTGGGATGTCTGCAAATAGGTCAGATTCACCTCTCAGATACCCTCCATATAAGTTAATGTTGGAACATACCATTAAGTACCGAATACTTTCATTTGACATAGCTCCAATATCATCACTATCACTAGAATAAATACCATATTCCTTGAGGATATTAGGCCACTATATGTGACGTCTCTCCTCAATGCATGCATGGAAAAAACCAGTGTTCTGCTCTCCCTCCCGAAGCCATCAAACTCTAGCCCCGTATCTATGGACTGAGGGTTACATATTCCACTGCATTGGATGTTACACCATGTGAAATTATCTCCCTTGTAGCCTGCATCCAACAGATCGTTTCTAGCCTTGAATGTAACAAAATCTCAGCTCGCTGTCCTTGGAAAGGCACCACCCCCTATTTATCCTAAGGGCTTGAACAATGTTAAAATCACCCCTAGAAATAAAAGGTATGTTATATATGTTGAGACCATATAATTACCTCCACAACAACTCTCTTTCATGTGCAATGCACTTTTCATAGAAGAAGGAGAAATGGAATGAGTTAGCCCCTACAGAAATTGTTATAGCCAAAAACTGATCTGAAACACTATGAATATAGACTATGACGTTGTCCTTCAAAAATAATCATATTTTAAAGTTGGTAGGGTCCCTGTTCATGAAACCCCACACTCTTATCCTTTGAGCATATTCATGGATTTTATTGGACACCTGCTTAGGTTTGATAATCGCAACCATAGAGACAGAATTGTTACAATGTTCTTTAACTATGAAATCAGCTTTTTCCCGAGCCATGTGACCACGATCCTTCCATATTAAGATTATAAAAATTGGAACAAGAATGTGTATATTTTTTCATAGACCTCTAGCCCTTAAAATGATGTGACAAAATTGTGGATTCGATCACTCCAATTCTCGATTGAGATTGGGTGCTGATACTACTTTTCACCTTCATACAAACTGTCACAGGAGAGAACAAACCAATTGAAATAGCCCTATGTACAGTATCTGGGTAAACGATGCACTAATTTTTCAACTTAATCTGATCAAACCCATACGACATTGGTGGTGATTTCCGAGGTAAGGAATGAACTTTTTTGATAGGTGACGTCGGGGGAGATGACATCACTCGAAGAAGAGAGAGCTCCCTAAACCAGGAAGGCAGAGCAGCCTTGTATGCATCTGAACCATGTTCTAGAATGTGAATCTATAAAATTCATATGTTATAGAGATACCAAGGATCAATTGAGAATGAACATAACTAAGATAATTTTTTGGGATTCCTCCTTACAGAAGGGGGACCCCCATCCTGTAGCTGAATAGAAAATTCACTGCCCATGCCTTTGATTAAGAGCACCAAATCACTACTGGAAGACACTTTCCCTTCTATAATGGTATATTTTTGGATTAAGAAGACTTAAAAGCCTATCCAGAGTGATCCACAACTTTAATCTTATCCCAGAACTTCGATCCTGAAGAGAAACATGAGCTAGAAAACCTTGAAAAAGACCTCGGGGATTCCTAAGGCCTAGAGTCCCACATCTGAGCTTTGGAACATATCTCCCATAAAATTTTTCATAACAACAACCCATCTTAGACATATCATACTTAATACCTTTATTCATAACTTGGGGAATGGAATAATATGAAATGGTTATTTTAAATGCTCATAAAGGGTAAATAAGGAAGATACCAATGATCACTTAAAATTAACAAGATCATAAGGGTATGATAACATGATAATAAATTTTTAAAACCATACCTTTCATAACAAAGGTCATAATCCTAATTAATGTATTAAATATTGGATGTTAGTGAGATATAAGTCATAAAGAAATAAATGAATTTGAGCCATTAGAGAACAACATTGGCATAAGACAAGGAATTAGGGTATACACATAAGAATAGTAAATTATTTGAATAATATTCACGGATCATTTACAAGGACATCATATTGGAATGGGTTCACTAAAAAACAATTATTGTAGTCCATATAAACTCCCAAGACTATCAAAGTGGATGTAATTTCTTACAGAAATGGGTTCACTCCTCATTCTAGTCCTTTTTATCTAATAATATATCAATCACTACCCAATGAATTGGAGGGATGTATAATTTCATGTCTACATATCCATGGTTATTAATTAACCATCATCCCTGGTTATAACATAACCACCATAAATTGTTATAACTTAACCATTATACTTAGTTATAAAATAACAACCATATATTGTTAAAACATAACCACCATCACATAATGAAAACCATACATATAAGTTCTGGGCGATCATGAGACATTCATCATATTATTACATCATATCCCATGAAAAGAAAATGGGTTTCATAAACATTTCATCCATTAATAATAGCATAAACAATGGAAAATAAATGGGTTTCATAAGAATCACATAAACATAAAAATTAAAAAACCATAGAAATTTTTATATGGGTATCAATGGATCATATCTCTAGTAAATCATAATTTATATCAAATGATGTTTTCATGTAGGAAAATTCCATGAAAAGATCAATGAGATATTTCATGTGGAAAATAACTATTCCATTTTAAAATAAATTTTAAAAAATAAATATTTCAAAAATATTACGGGAAAAGTTACTTGGAAAGAACCTTGTAAACTTTTAAATTAATATTCCAAACATTTATAATTCATTACAAGTGAAAATAAAATATTCCTTTCAATTTTTTGTTAAAAAGTAAAAAAGTATCTTACTCATAAAAATTAAGAATATTTTTTTAAAACCATTTTTAAAAAGTAAAAATGGGTAAATATGGATTTAAACAATCATAGGATAATATTAAAAACCTTCATTAAAATATTTTTAGTAAACATGGATATGGAAAAAAAAGTTTTTTGACAAAATATAAAAATAAGGTCAAATTTAATTAAACAATAATTTTAGTATCTTGAATGGAAGAGATGTATTTATAATAAATAACCATTGAAGAATAAAAATAATTTGTTTTTATAGTGGTATATTATACAAATTAATTATTTTAAACTTAATCACAAACAATCCAGATAAACAATGAGATTGTAACATAAAACCATTTACCACTTTGGTAACATATGAATGGTAAGATCCATAAAAGAAATAACCACAGATATATTATTAAATCTCTATATCCTTAATAAGAATCATCATAATATAACTTTATTGGTAGTATATACACCACATAAAATAAATAAGTGGTGAATATGGCATGTGTATCACAAAAATAAATGTGAGATGAAAACCCCTACCTTGGGTCTGAATTCCTTCATACATGTTCAAACCTCCTATATAGTAAATATAGAATTATTATAAATATATTAAAAAACCATAATATTATATATATATATATATATTACCATATATTGTTTACTTATAAGCTTTTATCATTTTTTTAATAATTGTTTATTAAAATCATTGTTTCAATTAATATTTGCTTCATTATTCACATATGTTTTGGTTTGGAAGTTTTAGTACTTGTACATTGATCATGGATACATTATATCTATAATTTTAATAATGGAATAAATATAATATATATTAATTTTATACATGTTTTTATTCATTCATAATAGTAGATATATAAAAATTAGTTACACCATTCATGGAGATGGTAGGTTGTACGTACACATGGACGTTGTTTTCATTTTTTGATGGATGGAATGAAAGGATAGTAAAAAATAAATCACATTCATAAAATAATTTTTATATCATATATATCTTATATATTCAATAAATCCATCCACATTACCTTCTGAGTAAAACATAATTGAAAAAAATCACCTTTCTTTATAGAGGTGGCAGTCCACACGTACGCACGAATGACGTTGTCATTTTTCAGTGGTTTAGAAGGTAAGAATATAGATATGAAATTATAAATCTATAAGAATAATAATTTCATAAATATAATATATAAACCATTAACCCATCATAATATCCATCTTTAAAATATGGTGATGAAACATGAATTTTATCACTACATGGAGACGATAAGTCGAACATAAGCATGAGTGATACTTTCACTTCCTACTTTTAGAAAGAGGGTGAATAAAGATGGTTTAATAATCATATTAATATTTTATTATATATAGGGTATGTAATTTTTTATTTTATGAATCATATAACATATTTATAGGACGTAAAAGAATAATTTTAAAAGAATGTGATTGATTAAGGCGATAACCTCTTCTTTAAAACAAATCCTTTAGATATCCTCTTAAGGGCACTAGGGTTTGTATTTCGGATATACCAGAACCTATATAATGTGACTAGGGAAGTTTATAAGTGATTATGGTAGTTAATGGTTGAGATAGAACGATCAAATTTTAGTGAATAAGATAAATTAAGGTGTTCTTTCTTAATTGAGTGGAGGGACACTCTTGAAATTTCTTAAAAGATTTAAATATATTAAAGTTATTCTCAATAAAACTAGTTAAAATGACCTATAAATTGGAAATGAAAGAAATATTAGACCATATATTATCCCCGTTTTCCTTATTTAATATTTTTATTATTTTTTATGTAGTATAACAAAATATTAATATAATAAAATATCATTTTTTCCAATTTAGACACTATTCATTTAAATTGAAATAAAATTTATAAATCCCAAGTTGTAATTTGAAAATAATTAACTAAAATAACACTAATATGTCATATTAATCTTAAAATTTTAAGTAACAAATTAAATCACTCAAATTATTTTACTTTTAATATTATTAAATTAATTTATTATATTTTTTATTTATTTTAGATATACTGCATCGGGGATGCATAAGCATTTAAAGTCATTATATAATTACTAAAAAATCAGAATAAATTTTTATCGGGAAAATAATTGCATTAATCACAAAATAGATACTTATATCTATTAATAACTTGATTCTATCCCTATATAGACACATAATAGATACTTGAAACTCAAAGAGTGACATTTTGTATCATTCTTTGATTTAAATATTATATAGGCCATTTTTAGGGACAAATGTACCTTAAACAAATAAATTTTGAGACTAAGGTGATAAGGGTACAATTAACCTCCCCAAATAAGAATTATTATGAATAATTATGGCCTTATCACTTTTTTATAACCTTTTATAACAGGATTTATCCTTCACTAAGGTGATAAATTTTACAAAGGTTACTATTCAAATTGACCAAAAAAAATTGGGCATATTTACTGAATTTTTACAAACTAATTCCAAATATGGAATCCATTTTATAAAACTAAATTTATAAAAGAAATATAAATTAATTTTAAAATTAAAATAAAACCCAAGAAAAATATTTCACCAATAGTGAATAACTTACTTTATTAAGATAAAAATACATTGTCCACATAAAAATAGTTTTTTAGAGAAATTTATCTTCCACTTTTAAATGATTCATTATTTTATAATTAATTTATACCTAAATAAATCATTTATATATATAACCATAAATTTTTCATAATTTAGTTATTCCTATTCATACCCACTAATCCAAAGTCTATGAGATAATATTAAATAAAATATATCATAGTCTATTTAAACTTAGTGTTTCCTGTAATATAATTTATCAAAGAAATTAAATTTATTTGAAAAAATATATTTTATAAAATTTTAGGGTGTTATATTCTACCCACCTTAAAATGAAATTTTTCCTCAAATTTCATCACTCTGATATAAAAAAATGGGGATATATTATTTTTCATTACATACCCAGGTTCCTATGTGGCTTATTTGAATTTTCAATTTCTCCAAATAATATTCACTAGTTGAGTAGTCTTTTTTGTATCACTTTATTTCTATGATCCACAATTTATACATGTTATTCATAAGAAATAAAATATTCTAATGTTATGAACTCTAATTTTAGTACATGTGTTGGATCGGGTATATACTTCTTCAAGATAGATATATGAAAAAATCATGAACTTAAGAGAGGATTGATGGATGTTTCAAGTGATAAGCTACCGTCCCTACTCAATAAAGAATACCAAAAGAGGAAATATACCTAGGGAATAGACTTACCTTATTTAAAATCATATAAAATTCTTCCAATGAGAAATTCATATAAAACCCTTCTCACTAACTTTAAATTCTAGGTCACATCAATAATTGTGAGCATAACTTTTCTATTAACTCTAAGCTACCTTGACGTGATTATGAATGTATCTAAAATTCTCTACCATTTAATTAGATCACTAAGGTAATAATATATTTCTTTATCTAAAATTATCCCATAACATTTTAATTAAAATATTATTTCCATATATGGCCTCATAATGAGCCATCTGAATTCTTCAGTGAAAGATATTATTATAAGAAACTCAATTAAAGTAAGGTGTTGATCCCAAAACACATTTTAAATTAATATAAAATGATATAATTATATCTTATAGGGTTTGAATTATACCTATAGACATTCCATATATCTATGGATGAAAATCATTACAAAAAAACTATGCTCTGTATCTAGAGACAACTGAAGACTTCGCCAGAACATTGAGGTAATCCTCAGATCTTAATCAGATATAAAATAATATGATACTCCATGAAACCTTAACACTTCCTTAAAATAAATTCTAAAAAAAATTATATATATACATTTTATTTAATTTCAACGAAGTGTGTTTAATTGATAAGGCGGTCGACAAAAACCCAGATAACATTATTTCCTTTTGATGTTTTGGGTAATCTAATGATAAAATACATGCTAATGTTTTCCCATTTTTTCTAGTATGGGTAATGGTTTTAACATACCATTATATGTCTACCTATTAGCCTAAAATTTTTTATATAACATGCATAAAGATGCATACTCATTAATATATCCTTTTATGATGTCCTATTAGAAATACTCTTTCAGATATATAAACATCTTTGTACTTCTACGATGAATAGTGAATATTGAATAGTAATCCTTATCCAAAATCTCCTTATTAAAATATAGTATGGATATTAAACATATAAGATTCCTAAATATTATAATTTCATCATAATAAAGGTCAAACTTAGGAACATTTCTTAACTTCTTCTATAGTTCCATAACTTCTTTCGTCTCCTCTTTAATCTTCACTTGGATATATGGTCAAACATTCATTTAAGAAATATATGATTTCGCCCCTTCCTTAAATATTTCAATATCCATCCTCTTAAAATATATAAATTCTGGTTCTTTTTCTATCCTCATATTAGATAATCTGACATGATCTTTTAAGTTATGAAATATTGGATATTTTTAGAAAAAAAAATTTAAGCATAAAATTTGTTTCATTATTATCACATTACTAGAAAAATATTTAATGAAAATTGAAAAAAAAAATTATTAACTTTATAATTTATCAATTTCATTAAAATCATTCACCAATAGAAAATAATTTAATTTTTTAAGATAAAAATACATTGTGCACATAAAATATACTTCTTAGAAAAATATCTATTTCACTTCCAAATGTTTTTATTTTTATTTTGAATTAATTGATACTTAAATAATTCATTTATAAATATTTAACCATATGTTTTTCATAATTGAGTAATTTATATTAATACCCTGTAATCCAATTTCTAGGAAATAAAATTAAATAATAATATATCATGGTTTATATAAACTGAGTGTTGTGTGTAAAACAAGACATCAAAGAAATTGAATTTATATGAAAAAAATCATTAAATATAATGTTATTACATATAGTTATCAATAAAAGTTAGAGATATAAAAATGAATTACATTATTCATAGAGAAGATAGGTTATATGTATGCATGATAGTTGTTTTCTATTTTCTACAGATGGAAAAAAGGAAATATAAACAATAATTTACCATTCTATGATAATTTTCATATAATATATATCCTATATATTAATTAAATATATATTTATTAACATCCAAGTAAATTGGAAATGAAAAATGAATCACATAACTTCATGGTAGTGGTTGTAGTGACATGGCTATAGATAACCTATGGTCAGTGTCTTCTATCAATTACATTTTCATGATTACATGGAATCAAGCCCCGAAGGACCAATCGGTTTAGTATTATTGGTAAACCAAATACATAATTGAGACTTGTATTACAAATTAATAAAAAATTACAATATAATTTTTTTCTTTTAAATAAATAACTTATAGTATAACTCTAATCCATCTTGTATATCCCTTCATAGCTTTCATAGTACACTTCTTGGATTCTTGGGGAAAGAAACATAATAAGGATGAGCTCAAATTCCCAACAAGGGAAAAATATAGCTGAAGAAATAATAAATCAATGAGAATAATAATTATAGTATGGTAAATAACTGAACACACATACTTTGTAATACAAAAACTGAGAAGGAAATTCATAAAAATATGGCAAGGTAATAATTAGAAACACATGACATTCAAATAACTAGATAAGGAAAAATAAATATTGCAACGTAAGAAACTGAAACACATGCCATCTAAATAATTAAAAATGGAATTTATCAATAGATACGTCGACGTAAAATCTCATGGATGAATACTTACTAAAACTAATATTAAATAAATTATTTATTAATGGATGTCATGTCTCAGGATCATGAATACCAATACTATCAAGGTCCATCTTCTAGATAGTTTAAAACTTTGGATAGAAACCTGTATAATTTGTGCAACTTATTTCTCTCATTAGAACATGTCAATGCATGGAGGAGTTATATAAAGTCCAATATACACCATTCATTTCATATCCAAATCATTCCACATATCGAATAATCAATTTAATCAATAAAAATTATGCCTTATCAAATATTAGTATTGAATAAATGATGCATATTTATCAATAATTCCCCAGTTAATCTAATTAATATCAAATTAAACCCTCTATAAAATGATATACGGTTTCGGAAATAACAATATCCATCATATAAAAATATGTATATAAAAGAAATTTAAAATGAAAAATTATTATTATAAAATTATAGTTTCAAAATAAAGATAACAATCACAAAAGAAAGTGAGATTTCAAGGATAATCATTAAGAACAATATTGAGGAGAATAATCTTTAAACCTTCCAAAGTGTCCCATACAACTTTGAAAAATTTGAATCATAATATATAGAAATGTTGACAATAAATGAAACTTATAATATCATGATAATAAGGGGATTCATTATATAACATGATAAAGGTATTATATACACTAAATATAATTGAATTTTCAGATAATAAAAAATAAGTCTCAATAAAATGTAACTTGAGATGAAATTACATTACCCTAAATTTCCTTTCAGGTGAACATACTTAAACTTCATGTGTAAAAAACATATGTTAATTTTATACTTTCTTGAGAACCTTTTTCAGGTTTATCATTAATTTTATTTCACTTTTTACTATTTTGTAAACAACTACTTAAACAATTATGTTAATATCAGGTGTTTTGAACAAATTTAGTTTATGTTTCAAAAAAAACTTTTATAGGTCAATAATGGTCAAAGGGATCATTATATAACATATATAGAATAATAAACATGACATAATTATCATATTTATATATTAATTATACATTTAAAATTAATCATTAAATATGGTCATGAAAATTTAATTAGTGTTACGATCATGGAGACGGTAGGTTATATGTATGCATGAAAAATAAATCATTCCATAATGATAATTATATCCTAATTAGAATTTTATTTAATCATATATACTTATATATATATATATATATAATTATTGTTATGTAAAAGGAATCACATCGTGTCGAGGAGGTGGAAGTCTACACGTCCACAAATGACATTATCAATTTTATGTGTGTGAAAGGGTAATAAATAAAATGATATATATATATAGTATATTTACAAAAAGTTAAATCTGTAATAAATATAATATATAGGTTTTTTATTTCACATATGTTTAATTTGAACCATCCTTTATATGTTCTATTTTTAGTGTGAACGAATCACATCGCTTTGAGGGGGCGGTTGATCACACTTCCTCAAACAATGTTATTGTGTCAATAAAAAATGTAAATTATAAAAGATATGTGTAATAAAAGGATTAAATAAGTATAAATATATAATAAATATCATATATATGATATATAAATGTACTTTCCATCATAATTACCACCTTGATAGGTGTTAAGGGAAAAATGAACAATCATCATTTCGTGAGGCAATAGTTCATCGTACAGAGAAACAATATGTTTTTTACCCATTAGATGGTGGTTTTGGGTAGTTTTAGATAAAAATAATAACACAACAACATACTAGAAAATTTAGGATAATTTTTTTGTTATGTAATAATAGAATAATAATAGTATACGGGGTGAAGAATGGAAATGAAACTAAAAACCTTGAGAGAAGATGTTACCTCTTAATCGGATAACTTCTTTTGGTTTATACCAAAAAACCATCTTTTGAAGGATTTCTGACAAAATTGGGGATTCACTATATAGGCGAGGTAATTTGGGAAGTAATTTTTGTAGATATTTTCCAAACTTAAGTGGTTTCATATGTGTGAATAATGGGGAGAGATAGTGGCCTTTTGTAGGGAAAGAAAAGTACTTACTTGAAATTTTTGGAAACAAGTTAGGTGTACACACGATATTACCTAAAAAAAGTTATAAAAAACAAAAAATTTCAATAATGTAAGGTTTATGTATGATATATTTCCATATAATGGGTGTCGGACAAATAGTTAGGTCAATTGGGCCTCTAAATTAATGGGTTTTTCATTTATTAAACTTAATTTTACCTTAATAATTGTAACTAATTTTAATTACTTCCCAAATATTTTCGGTCAAAAACAAATTTGGACTTATTATAAATTATAAATTTTTATTATTCTACAAATTTAATCCATTTTTACAAATTATAATCACATAAGTGGTAGAAATTAATTTAAAATCCATCCAGTAGTTGGGATGACAATGCAGGTTTTTAAAGTAAAAAATGTCTGAATATTTTCTGTGTTTTTATAATCAATTTCAAAGAGAAATTGATAAAAATTAAATAAATTTTATTAATTAATAAAAATATTATCCAATTAAAATTTAAAACCAATTAAAATTATAATTTATCCTTATAAGTAAATTATACGAAAAAACAGTTTTCAACTAAAATTTTGTATTTTTAATTATTCATTAAAAAATAAATCATTTAAGAAAACTACAAAAAACCAACCTAAAATAATTATTGTGTATATACTGAAAATATTAATTCTATTTTGACATATTCAATCAATTAAAATTTCAAAATTCATATTTAAAATGGGTTTTCCATAAAAAGACAGTAAAATGCCTTTCAAAATTATTAGTTTTTATGTGTAAAGTAGGTTTTGTTCTTATATTATGCATATCAAACTTAATGGATGAATATAAAAATATTTGGTTGAATTTATAACATATATATTTTGTTAAAATATATAAATAATTTTAATTAATTATGTTTATTAAGATAAAACTCCTTTGGAAGCATAAAATTAATAATATCTCTTTTTTATATTCAATTGGTTTTTATTTTCATTTATAATTATTTGGTAAACCAATAATTCATTTTATATTTATATAAACCATAAATTTTTATAAATTAATTAATATTATTCATAACTTCTAACATAACGGCTAGTTAATATCATACTTTTTTAAATAATAATAATTTTATAATACATTATTATTTTTTGAAACTCGGTCTTGCACATAATGCATGCAATCAAGGAAGGTCTCTCTGGCATGCGACACAGTCTATCGAGAAAGGTAATTATTGCATATAGTGCAAGATAACTTTTAGTTTTGTGCATTCAAATATATAGAATATATTTTAAATAATAAATATATTATAATGTTTCCAAATATTAAATTACCTTACATGCTTGGTGTCACGTGTCATACAAAATATCTAATTCAAGGTTATTACTTTAGATTTTTGGAGTGTTACATTCTCCCAGACATAATTAAATTTAATCCTCACAATTTAATCTCATTCTTAGTGATTAATTGTTTGATTTTTCCTATGTTGGAGTCCCATATCATGAAAATGGTTCATAAAAATTTCATTAAAAAAGAGATAATGGGAAGTACAAAGCTCACATGGACTATCAGGTAACTAGGTTTCTATATAGGAGAACATTTATGGCAAGTGAAAATACATACTTTAAGGAAAATCATATATATTTATAGGGAGTGAATGAGGTCATCAATCACAAACAAGTGAATCATTAATATAAATTTGATGCCCTCAAAGATATAAATATGTGATTATTTATAAGAAAATCAGTTCAATATAAATTAAGGTATTAGGAAAACATTTTATTTCTAATTCATTCTCCTAATTTTGGGTAATTCTTTTACTACCTAAGAATATAAGGAAATATTCATACTTGATAGGTTTCAATTTTATATGAACAGTCCTAACTTTTGGTTGTTCTTCGATCAAATTCTAATTCATCCCTTTACTCCTAGAAATTAATTATCAATAATAACATTTTATATTTCCTAAATCACTAAAATATAATTTTAATGGATTGTGAGGGTTATAAAAGAGTGGAAAGTCTAAACATTTATCTCTCATTATCTATATGGTCAATATGGTTTATATATTAATCTATAATTCTAAAAAGTGATATTACTGGTTCATTATTAACATTTATTCATCAAATTATTTAACTGAAAACAATGAAAAAATAACCAGGAAATTTCCTAGTTCAGTTGTTTGAATGAAACCCTTATCCTCTTTCCGTCATGGGTTCAAGACATGTGTCCTTGTTGGATTTTATTGTTTTTTCACATGGCTTACTAGTTGTCCTTTTCTAAAAACATATTAATATAATTTTGAAAATATGATGTATATCCTTGAAATAAGTTTAATCATTAAATATCCTTTTAACAAAGGTTTTCAATAAATCCTCAATACATAAAAACTTCAACAACTTATTTCCACATTGATACTTCCTTATTCTAGAGTTTATCCTCTAGGAGAGGACACTGATTGAGGTAATGTACAGGCTCTCCACACTTACGATAATGAACTATAAATCATTTCTTAGGATGAGCATCAGTTACTTCCATCATACTCGTTATTTTTCCTCAGCAATCAATTTCTTTATATTATTCTTTCCTTCACATAAATTACTTCCTTGTTCCATTGAGACACTTTCCTAGGTGCCTCACTCCAAAATTCTCATATGTCATAAATCAGTCCTTCTTTTTTGTATGGTATTCACTACTCGAGTTCTTAGTAACCTCTATTCTTATTTTCATTGGTGTGTTTGAGAGTTGGTAAAGGTATATATTGTTATTCATATTTTGGGAAAACTAATTTGTCATAAACACAATAACCTTAACTCCTATCAATGCATCATTTGGTTTCTCAATTACACCACCTTGTTCTTCATAATCTGTGTTAATTTGATTCTTCAGGTTCCATCCATTGACTAAATACAGAAAGAATAGTGTGAGAAATAATAGTCATAGTGATATAATAGTAAATTTATCTATAAGATATATAAATCATGACGCCTAATTTTTAAAACTAAAACACCTTACAATTAACATAGAATATTCATTTTCATTATCTATTAAAATCCTTCATAATGGTTTGTAAATAAAAAATTAATTATCCTAAGTATATCCCCCAAGAGTGTCAAACCAAGGGCATAGTAAGGCACATTGTCATGTAACAGGTTACCACACATCAAACCCAAAATAAATTTTTAGAGTTATTACTTCTCGGTACTTCTATTCCAGAACCAAATCCACTTATAGTATCTAGATAGGGATGTATTTCTAGGAATTCCCACACAATAACTACCTTAACAAAATTTCTAGGATTTTCTTCTATACTTATCCCTAAATTATACCTTAGAATTATGTTCTCTAATATATGTTCCCCTAAATCTAGTTCCCAAGGTGACTAATAAACTTTATCTAACACTAAATGTAGTGACCTGACCCCAAATAACTCAAAGATAGTGTTTTCTATCAATTAAATTAGAATTATTACAAGGAATAAATCCCTAAATGATTAATAAATTTAGTAATCTTAGAAAACATGATGCATAATTGATACTTGTATTAAAACTTAATACATATTTACAACATAATTTTTTTAATCTAAATAAATGACTTCATGGATAACTATATTCCGTCTAGTATATACCTTCGTATCTTCTATAGTGTGCTTCTTGGATTCCTGGGGAAATAAACATAATAAGGGTGAGATCAAATGCTCAGTAAGGGAAAAAATAGCAAATGAAATAATGAATCAATGAGAATAATTATTATAGAATGGTAAATAAATAAACACACATACCATGTAATGAATGAACTATGAAGGAAGTTCATAAAAAACATGGCAAGGTATTAACTAGAAACAAATTCCATTTAAAACACTAGATAATTAAAAAATAAATATGGAAAGGTAAGAAACTGAAACATGTGTCATCTAAAAAATTGAATATGAAATGTATCCATAGTTATGTCGACACAAAATCTCATGGATGAATAATAAATGAAACTAATTTGAGGGAAATTATATCTTAATGTATGTCATGTCGTAGGAATATGGAAACCTATATTGTCTTGATCTATCCTCCAGATAGTTTAAAACTACAGATAAAAACATGTTTAATCTGTGAAACTTATTTGTCCCATGAGAACCTAGTGATGCATCGAGGAGCTATATAAATTTCTGAATCCACCCTTCATTTCAAGTCCAAATAATTTCTCATATTCAATAATCAATTTAATTAACATACAATATTCCGTATCAAATATCTGTATTGAATAAATGATACAGATTTATCAATAATTTCCCATTTAATCTAATAATTATCAAAGTACACATCGTATGTAAAATGATATACGGTTTAGAAAATAATATTATCCATCATAAAAAATATGGATATTCAAGGGAATTTACAATGAAAAATTATTACAATAAAATTATTATTTAAAGATAAATTTAACAATCACAAAATAAAGTGATATTTCAATGATAACCATTAAGAACAATCTTTAGGAAAATAATCTTTAAACATTCTAATGTGTCTCATACCACTTTGAAACAATGTCATCATAATTTCTAGAAAGGTATGACGTTAAATGAAACTTATAATATCATGATAATAAGGGGATTCATGATAAAATATGATAAAGGCAATATATACACCAAATAAAAGTTAATTGGAACATAATAAAAATTAAGTCTCAATGAAATATAAATTTAGACGAAATCCCATTACCGTGAGTTTCCTTTCGGGTGAAGTTCCTTTAACTTCCTGTATAATGAAATTATGTTAATTTTTTAATTTATTGAGAACATTTTAAATGTTTAATATTAATTTTATTTCACTTTTTCTATGTTTTATATAACTAATTAAAAGTTATGTTTACATTAGGTGTTTTGACCAAATTCAGTTTATGTGTCAAAAACGACATTGATAGATCAACTATGGTCAAAGGGTTCATTATATAATATCTTAATAATAATAACCAGGACATAATTATCATATTTATAAATTAATTATACTTTTAAAATCAATCAATAAATAATGGTTATGAAATATGAATCAACCTTACGATCATTGAGACGGTAGGTCGTACGTACGCATGAGTAACATTCTCATTTTTCAACGATCATTAGGGAAATAAGGTAAGTAACACCATATACATACATAATGATCATTATATCATAAATAACATTTTATTTAATAATATATAATTATATATATAATTATTTTTAGGTAAAATGAATCACATTGTGTCGAGGAGGCGGTGTTCCACATATCCATGAAAAATGTTATCACTTTTTATGTGTGTGGAAGGGAAATAAAGAAAATGATATATATATATATATATATATATTTTATATTTCTAGAAATATAATTATGTAATGAATATCATATATAGGTTTTTTATTTCACATATTTTTAATTAAAACCATAATTTATTTGTTCTATGTTTGTGAATGAATCACATCACTTTGAGGGGGGTAGTCCACACGTTCTCAAACGATGTGATCATATTAACACAAAATGAAAAGTATTAAAGGTATGTGTAATAAAAGGATTAAATAAGTATAAATATGTAATAAATATCATATTTATAATTTATAAATACATTTTCCATCATAATGGACACCATGAAATGTGGTAAGTGAAAACAAACAATCATCGCTTTGTGAGGCAATAGTTCGTCACACACAGAAATAATATGTTCATTACCCAATAGATGGGGGTTTCTATAAGGGTAGGTAAAAATATTAATAGAAAAAAATCCTATTATATTTTGGATTTTTTTTTGTTATTTAATAATATAATAATAAGTGTATAGGGGTGTCGAATTGAAATGAAAGTAAAAAAGATCGAGAGAAGATGTAACCTCTTAATCAGGTAACTTTTTTAGTTTTATACCAAAAGGATTCATTGGAATGCTTTCATCTGAAAGGGAGACTTCAAGGTCTATATAGGGATTTTGGGAACCTATTTGGAATGATTTTGGCCAAACCTATATGGTTTTAGTGGTGTGAGTAATGGAGATAGGTGGTGGCCTTTTATAAGGATGGAAAGGGGCTGACTTGGAATTTTTAGAAACAAGTTAGTCGTACACTTGTTATTAATTAAAAAAAGTTATAACAATCCATAAAAACTAAATAATTTATGTTTTATGGAATATATATGTCCATCCAATTAGTTTTTTTACAAGTTTCATGATCAATTGGTCCCTTAAATTAATGTTTTAGTCCTTTATTAAGCTTAATTTTACCTTAATAATTGTAATTAATTGTATTTACTTTCACTAATATTTTTGGTCAAAAACAAATTTAGTATTAATATAAAATATAAATTATTATTATTAAAAATATAGGATTAATTTTTCCAAAGTCTAATCACATAAGTGGCATAAACTAATTTTAAATTCATCACGAATGCGGGACAACTATTTGGGTTTTTAAAGTAAAAACATATGAAAGATTGCAATGTTTTTATAATCAATTTCAATGATACATTGATTAAAATAACATCAATTGTATTAATTGGAAAAAATATAATCTAATTAAACTTTAAAATCCATTAAAATTAAAATTTAACATTATAAATAAATTATATGAAAAAGAAGTTCTGAACATAAATTCAGTATTTTAAATTACTGATTAGGAAATCAATTGTTTCAGAAAAATATCAGAAATTCTCCCTAACCTAATTATTATGTTTATATTTCAAATATTAAGTTTATTTAGACATATTAAATCAATTAATGTATCAAAATTCAGATTTAAAATGGGTTCTCCATTAAAAGGTGGTAAAATTACCTTTATAAAAATATTGGTTTTTATGTACAATGTAGGGTTGTTTTTATCTTATGCATACCAAACCTAATGGATTAATATAAAAAATAATTTATCTAATATATAACATATATTTTTCATTAAATTCATTAACTAATTTTAATTAATTAATTTTATTAAGACAAAACTCTTTTGGAAACATAAAAATAATAATATCTCTTTTTATATCCAATTGGTTCTTATTTTCATTTATCATTAATTGGTATCCCATTAATTAATTTTATATTTATATAAACCATAAATTTTAATAATTTAGTTAATACTATTTATAATCTCTAACATAATAGCTAGGTTATATTATATTATATTAAATAATAATATTTTAATAATACATTTTATTTAGTGAAACTCAGTCTTGCGTGTAACACAAGATATTGAGGAAGGTTGCTCTTTCGTGTAACGCAAGCTATAAAGGAAGTTCATTATTTCTTGTAATGAAATCTAAATTGGTTTCTCATGCATTGAAATATATAGAATATATTTTAAATAGTAAATATATTATAATGTATGTAGATATTATATTACATTATGTGATCTGAGTCACGTGTCATACATGCTATCTAATATAAGGTTCTTAATTATGATTCTCAGGATGTTATAGTGGTAGTCCATACATACACAAGATCAGTGTTATAATTTTACAAAATATGGTACGAAGAGGTATTATAGTTGTTTAATCATCATAATAACAATTCAATGTATTTAAGTCATTGAACTCATTGTTTTAAAATGGATACCATGGATTTGGAGGAGGTGGAAGAAGAAATAAAATTGAAAACACTTGGCTAAGAGTTATACTTCTTCATTGAGAAGTCTATTTTGGATTACACCTTAATCATATAGAGATATTAAATTCAAGAGACAGACATTTTTTATTAATGATTTTAATCAAACAAAAATGGCACCAAGTTGTCATATATTTGAGATGTGGATGGACATGGTATAACTATACACATCCAATAAGATAAATACAAGTTTTGGGTTAATTTTGATACCTTATCTCATGGTTTAAACCCTTTTTTTCTATTTCACCCTTACTAAGGTGAAACTTTTTACCATGGTTACTATTCATATTTATAAAAACAAAAGGGACATATTTACCACATTTACACCTTATTAATAAAAATTTGGGATCCATTTTTCATGATTAAAATCATATATGAAGCATAAATTCATTTTATAATAATTTCATAAAATGTAATTAAACAGTTTAAAAAAACATATTTGAACATAAAATTGGATTTAATCTTACTTCATGCCTAGTGAAAAACAATAGATGAATTTTAAAAACAAATATTGTATATAAAATTTATAAATTTAATTAATATCATTAAAAAATAGTGATTAATTTAATTTATTAAGATAAAACATATTGTGTGCATAAAAATTATTTTTTTAGAGTAACATTTCTTTTACTCTGAAATGATTTTTATTTTCATTTATAATAAACTAATAAAAAACTAATTTCTTTATACATGTATATACCATATAATTTCCAAAATTTAGTTATTCCAATTTTTACCCTCCAATCAAATGGATTGGAAATAATTTTAATATTAAACATTAATATTTCAATAGTATATTGTGATTCTTTAAAATCGATGTTGTGTGTATCGCAAGCTATCAATTAAATTAAATTTTTCGAAGAGAAAAATAACATAAAACTTCAAGGTATAACATTATACCCCAACTATAATTAATTTTTCCATTAAAATTTCCTCACTCTATTATAAAAAAATGATGATATCTTTGGTTCATCACAACCTCATGTTCCCAATTATATTTTTTATATTTTTTATACCTCGGAATAACTTTAACCAGGTGAGTAGTCTTGTTCCATAAAACTTTAACTCTATGATTCTATATTTCTATCAATTTTTATTAATTGGAAATATCATCATCCATTGGTACACCCTCTAATTTTAGTAAATGTGATGTAGTAAGTATATACTTCCTTAGGATTGAAACATGGATCACATTGTGAACTTGAGAGAGGTTCAGTGGAAGCACCAAGATATAACCTACCATCCCTACTCAATCAAGAATGTTAAAGGGGATAATATACCTAGGGTTCATGTTTCCCTTATGTTTGAATGTCATAACATTCTTACATAGAGAAATAAACAGGAAATCATTTTCACTAACTTCAAATTCTAGATCTCTTTAATGATTATCAGCAAGACTTTTCTATCGAATATGTGTTTCCATGATGTGCTGCTAAATGGATCTAACATTATTTTCCATTTCATCATCTATATCAAGACCCCATAACTTTGTTTCCCTAAATTAGTCCCAGTTCATTGGAATAATACACTTAATTTCATATATTTCTTAATAAGGAGACATCTCAATGCTTAAGTAAAAGTTATTGATAAAAAAAATTATTAGAGGAATGTTTTAATACCAACTACCTTTGAAATCCATAGAAAAATATCACAGAATATCTTATAAGGTTTGAATGGCTCTCTTGGACTAATTGTAATTATGGGGATGATAAAAAGTATTAACACTCAGCACTATATCAATATCCCACTAAAAACATATCCAGAACTTAGATGTAAACATTATGTCCCAATAGAATACAATAGAATGTGGTACTCCATAAAACCATACCAATTATTTAATGTATATTCTTGAAATATGACCAAGAGATAAATCTTCTCTGATATTAATAAAGTGTGTTGACTTGGTAAGGATATGGACTATAACCTAAATAGATTTATAGTGTTTGGGAAATTTTTGGGAGTCTGATGACAAAATACATGGTTATTTTTTCCCCATTTCCATTATGGTGTGGTAAATGGTTATAACATCCCATTAGAAGTCTACCTCTCAGCCTCAAATTAATGAAAAATCAATAACTGAGATACATATTCTTCAATATCTCTATTCACGTTTCCCCACTAGATATCTTCTTTTAGATCTCTATACATATTTGTACTTACAAGATGAATAGAGAATGATAAAATAGGGTATTAATCTAATATATCCTTCAAATATAGTATAGATGTGACACATATATGCTTCTTAAACTTATCATTCCATCATAATAAATGTTTAACTCTGGGACATTTCTCACATTATTTTTCAGCTCTACATCTTCCTTCTACACATCTTTATTATTCACTTAGATAAATAGTTTAAAACTCATTTAATAAAGATAATATCCCTCCCCTACCTTAAGGATTTCCATATCCATTCTTTGTAAATCTATAAATATTGGATCTTTTGTGATCCTCATTATAGATAAACTAGCACGATGCTTTCGAATTAAATCATCGACCACATTTTCCTCTTTCCTAAGGTGGTAATGTATTATAATTCATAATATTTAATCAAATACAATCATCCCATCTGGAACATATTCATCTATTTCAGAATGAATATATAATTTAAACATTTTTGATCAGTATATATTTATATCACACCTTTCGTCATAAATATAATTCCTCTATATCTTTATGAAAAAATTATTTTATCTAACTCTAAATCAAGAGTAGGGAAATTATTCTCATTAACCTTCAATTATTGTGATGCATAATCTATAACCATATAATTATGCATAAGGATATATCCTAGTCCCCTATTTTATGAATCATTATAGATCAAAAACCCTTCTCCATAGTAAGTTAGTGTAAAAATAGGTGCATTAACTATCCTTCTCTTCTATTCTATGAAATTTATTCGCATTCATCTATCCAAAGGAACTTGGATCACTTTATAGTTAATTTGCTGAGTGGATTTGATAGTCATAAATTTTTTTCCCAAAAGCATCAATAATATCTAACCAAACCATGAAAAATATAGATATTAGTCATGTTTTTTAGTCTAGGACAATTTTTAATTACTTTTTTCCTTTTAGGGATCCACTAATATACCCTTTCTTGAGACTTATGACCCAAAAATGAGCCTTTCTAAAGATAAAATTCACACCTTGTAAATTTTTCTTTCAACTTTTCCTTATTTTGGGTCTTAATTGCAATCCTCAAGTGGTATCCATGATCTCCCTTTAACCACTAATATATAATAATATCATCTGTGAAGATTACTGAAAATTGATAAAGGTAATCTCTTAAGACTTTATTCATTAAACCAATGAAGATTATGGGGAATTAGTAAGACCAAATGGTATTATTATAAATTCATAGTGTCTATAAAATGTATAAAATGTTGTCTCAAGTATATCCTCCTTCTTGACCACCAATTGATGATATCTGTATTGAAGGTCAGTATTACAAAATTATTAAGCTCTATGGAGTTGATAAAATAATTAATCAATATGGGGTAGAGGATACTTGTTCTTAATAGTGATCTTGGTAAGTTCTCAATGATCAATGTAGAGTATTATTGATATATTTTTCTTCCTAACAAAAATAATAGGTTCAACTAATGGTGAAACAATTTAATAAATGAATCCCTTTACAAGATTCTCCAAGAGTTTCTTCATCAATTTATTTAACTCAATCTAGGTCATTCTATATATTTTCTTAAAAATATGTGTATCACTAAGTATGAGTTCTATTCAAAAATAAACTTCATTATTTAATAGAAGAATAATAATGACTTTTGAAAATACATCAAAAAACTCTTTTATAATAGGAATATTATCAATTTTGAGTCTATAGCCAACCATTTGAGGTAATCACCCCCTTTTGAATAAGAAACCTATATAATGGATGTGATTTCCATAGAAATTTCATATTTATCATCACACTGATTAAAGATTATAAGTTGGTTTAGAATATAAAATGTGACATTACTTCCTCATTAATTGATATGGGATTTATGTAAAAAAAAGTTAATCCATTATTAGTATAATATCAAATTTAACTATATGGAGAATAATGAGATTTGAAAGAATCAAATTCTCACAAACCTCAACCAAAGAATAATCATATACATGAGATGTTATCATAGTACCATTAGGTTTTTTCACTATTAATTATACATATAATCATTGATTTTGTATAATTATTCACTTATCACGTTATTTATATAAAAAGGGTGGGTAGATCAAAATAAAATAAGACATCAGTATTTTTATAGTGGATGGTTAGTGTACCTTTCACCACTTCATTACTATACCCCAAATCACTAATAGTGATCTCATGAGAATTGCATTTGTCTCTAGGATTAAGATTTTATTATCATTGATCATCATCATTAACCTTTTTGTTTCATAATTAGTTATCATAATACCCATACTCCTTAAATTGAAAACACTGGAGTTTTGGTGCTTTTTATGGATTTTTCTCTCTATTCGCATAACTAGAAAACTTCTTCTTCCCATTAAATTAGAATTCGATTTCTCGATGACCTTCCTTTCTACACATAAAACATTTACTAGTTACATCGATTCAATTTCATCCTTTTTCCTTTAACACTTTGAACATAAAGGAAATCTCCTATTTTTCTCTCTGTGGTTTCTAGAATTTCATTTGAATTCAATATATCTTTTCTAATTAGAACCATGATATTAATGGGTAATACAAATCTCAATTTCAAACTGATATCACATAAAATTATTTCCTCATTGATAATTAAATCCCTTATAGATAACACCCTTCATAGACATGGTTTTAACCTAATAAATAATTGATCAATCTTACATTCAGGTTAGATTATAAAACCAAAAGATTACCTCACAAGTCTTGTAAAATTTTTCTCATATATACTAATGCATCCATAATACTTATAATTGAGCTTAAGTAACTTATTATCCATTTTTTTACAAATAATAGGATGAAATTACTTATTGAACAATAATCTCCTAAACTCATCCCACTCCATAGAGTCTATTTCTTCTCATTGCCAAAAGTTCTTGATAATATTTCACTATTAATCTGATTCTCCTTCCAAATGATAAATAGTTAAAATAAAATTTACACATTCCAAACATTATATAATGTTAAGTATCATTTTAGTGGTATTGATCTATTTCTCTTCTACTAGTATATTAGAATACCCACCAAAATAAGTTGGATTTTACTTCATGAAGGACTCAAAATAATAGTGCTCCATCTATTGCTTGTTTGTAATCTCAACATGATTAAAAGATTGAGAAATTTTTATTATCATAGAATAAATATTTTTCATTATAACTCCCATAAAATTTTCTCGCTAGTGAGGGAAATCATTACATTGTATTTCACATACATCATTAACATGGTTCCTTTGAGTTCCATCTATTGATTAAAACTAAAAAATAATAGTGTGAGAAACAACAATCATTAACAAAAACCACATAATCATGAACATAATGTATAGTATGTCTAATATATAACACCTTATATAACCTCATATTTTTAACCTAGTTCTTCCATGATCATAATCTATTCAATTACAACCTGATGGTTTATAAAGAAAATGTGAATTAACCAACGCATATCCCCAGAGAGTGTAAAACAAGGTTCATAGAAAATGAACACTCACCATACACTATAATGATGGATGAGATATACTCAACCAACTATTTTTAGTTTTATTACCCCTAGTTTCATCTATTCCAAAATCAAATCCACTTATAGTATCTATATATGAATGTTTTTCTAGTAAAACTACACTATCTTCTTTACCATGACTTTGGAAATTCTCTTATATAAAGTATTATCCTAAGGTTTCTCACTAAAGTTTCTTCATCCTAGTTTACAAAGGAAAGAAAACCTTTACCTAAAACCATCAATAGTAAAAATTATTTTCATGCATAGATATTACATTTTAATAAATGAATATTCATTACATAGAATTTATATCCATGCTAAAACCATATATGTTTAGTATCTTTGGATTCATGGATATATAAATAACTAGAAAATAAGAGATAAAAATAATCCCTCATTATGTTCTCCATAACTAACATCCAAATTATACATATCATACTTAATAAATTTTTTTATAACCTGGGGAAAGAAAACATAAGAAAGGGTGATCTCAGATGTTCAATAACTGTAAACAGGGGAGATATCAATGATAACATAGAATAACATGAACATGAGGGTAAGATTACATGAGATTAATATTTTAAAACCATATCTAGTATATTATAAATCATAATATTGAATCATGGCATGAATATCTGCATTCCATAAGAAATAAATCATAAAGAAATCAAAGAACATGTTCCATTAGAACAGAAAACTTACATAAGATATAAGTTTATAGAATACACATAAGAATAGAAATCATTTATTTAGTAGCCAAGTCTCACTACCCAGACTATCATAGTGGAATGGGTTCACTCCAAAAATAATTGTATCTTTAGTCAAGGGAATATGCACAATGGGGGAGGGTTAGTCACCACCTTTAGAGGGAATCTACAACTGATTCCTTTCCTTCTCAAACCCAGACTATCTCCCATCATTTCCTAGAATTTTGGTTGGACCAAAGGTGTCTGATCTATACTAAGGGCGACCGCAGATCCCTCTTTATCTTTTGGATTTCAATGAGGCCTCCTCTATTCTCTAATGGAATTTAATCACGAGATTCAAGGACCGATGCCCCTCGGTGGATGAGGTTGACATGTTTGTTTTTGGTCTGTGGATCCTGGATGGTCATCACTTCATGATTCGCTTAACCCCGGAAGATGATATTATTAAAGCCTATTCTTCATCAACTCACAATTTCAATGGACTCGAGTTATTTATTCTTCAATGGAACTATGACATTCACATCAACATGATTCTCCTACGACAACCATCTGGATAAGATTTCCAAAACTTTCCCTCCCCTTCAAAAACCCCGCCATTATCTACATGTTAGGATACATGGTAGGAAGATTTATCTGCTTGGATTTTAAAACTATATAGATGTTTCATTTGGACTCTCCCATGGTGTGTGTTGAAGTTGATGTCTCCAATAGACTGGTTTACTTTATATGTATTTTTTCATTGAATAATTTCGATTCAATAATTCGATCATCTATGAACTGTGGGTATGTTTTTCTGACTCTTGTAAAAATATGGGACACAAACTGGTGAACTGTAGGAATGGAGGAAATATTAAGGGTGGTGAGTTGAAGTAGACATGGGCTGATCTTACTCCAAAGTTGAAGGATGTGGAATCCACTGATGAGGCATGCCTTCGAATTAATGCCAGCAGGGATGCTGGTAGAGGTATTGTGGATGTTGAAATGGTACAGAACAAGGAGTGGTGACACCTTCTAACCCAAAGGTCACTGATGTTTTCACCAGACTGAAGTAATATTTTTCAGGTCCTTTAGGGGAAATTGATATTTAAGGGTATTATTTCTTGTATTAGAGGAATATGGATGAGGAGAAGGATACTGGAGGTGGGGATTCATCTTCTTGGAATGCTCCTGGTGATAAAGACCAGGCAGATGCTGTTAAGGAACCATAGGAGGACACCAGACAGTGTTCTTAATTAGAGATGGAGGGTAAATAGAAATATGATTCTAGGAATTTGAAGGTTCTAGAAGGGATCACGAATGATACAAATAGAATATTGGATACTGAGAATACACCCAAGGGTGGATGTTACAATGTTCCTAAGAAGGTTCTAGTGTAGGGACTGGTGGGACACTGGGTTGAAGTTTAGACACACATCGATGAGAACATCCAAACCAGTAATCATTTGGTAGGTTTGGAAGGATTGACTCAGGATCAAAATATTGATAGTGAAGTTGAAATAAAAGGTGGTATAGATATCAAATTCTTGTCGAGAGGGAAGAAAATAGATGGACAAAAGGATTACTTGTACCTACCAAAACCAATGGAGACCAGGTCAGGTAGAAAGATGAAATCCAAGGAGAAGGAATGCATTTCTGTGTCTAATATTAACAGGTAGGGAAATCCTTGAGAAGTTATGGATGATGTTTTTGAGGATGGTGAGGGTAAATTGGTGTGGAGGAAGTATCTAATTAGAAACTACTAGAATTTCTTGTCTAATCTCATAAAGAAATGGTGGAGGAATATATTTATATCAATGATAAACAATATAAGGCAGATAATATGATGGTTAGGTAGCTTCATGTGGATGTCAATATTGAGAAAGTGGCATGGATCGACAAGTTGTCAGATGACTCTGAAGACTTCATCCTCAACGAGCCGGATCCACAAGTTCACTCTATCTCTTGGAAACTCTTTAGGGAGGAAACTTCAAATAATATTAAGTTCTGTTTCAAAAAATTTGTGAAATCTTTTGATGGATTCCCTCTTGGTTGAACATATGTCGTTTCACACTTTTCCTTAAAAGTTTTTTCTAATAAAAAAATTCAAAAAAAAAGACAATCATAGTAGACAAAGTCCCATACTGAATTGGGTTCACTCCTCATTCAACTTCTTATTATCTAATGAGATATCCATATTAACCCAATGCATTAGAGGTATATAAAATTCTCTGCCCATCCATAACATAATTAAAATCATACATATATGTTTCAAAAGATCATAAAACATTAATCATTTCATAACCCAAGAAAAGTAAGTGAGTTTCATAAATATTTCATCATTGCATACCATGTCGAAAAGAAATCAGTTTCATAAATATCTTATCATTATAATAATAAACCATCCAAATAAATAATAAGAATTATATATTCAATAACCCAATTTTTTAAAATTAATTACTATTTACAATATTGAAAAAATATGTAATACTGAGCTTAAATGAAGAAAAAGTATTATTATTTAAATATGACGATTATAAACTTGCCATTAAATTGGTGGGTATGATTACAAATAATTAATTTATTAAAAAATATATAATTTTTTTACTCAATATAAACATATTTTATAATTCTTAGGACATAGTCACTTTATTTTTATTAAAGTCATTTTATTCTTCAAAAATGTGTTTTTCCTATTTTTTATGAGTGAATATTACAATTAAATTTTAAAAGTTTAGGAAAATGTATTTGAAAAAAGGAATTTAATTTTTTAATTCATCATGTAAAAATTATCTTTAAATTATTTATTTATAATTTTCTAAAAATATTGATTTTTTAAGGAATAGTGAAAAATAATGATTTTATTAAAAATTTATATTTTTATTATTTAAAAATTAAAATTATATTTTGAATTTTTACTAAAGTTTATTAAGTTATTTTTAATTTAAAATAATTCAATTATTATTTTTGAAATGGATTTTATACATAAATTTAGTATAAAACATTATATATTTAAAAAGGTTAATTTTCTAAAAACCTATTTTTCATTTTGTTTTTCCTGTTTAATTTTAAATTAAATTCTTCCAATTTTGTGTGTTAAATTTTGAAAAAAAAACGATTCATATTTTTAATTACTGAATAAATATTTATTAACGATTTTCATTTTATTTTTATTCAATATGAATAGTAAAATTAAAAAAAACCACATTAGAGGTAAAATCGGGTAATTCGAGTGTAAAAATAAATCTATATAGACTATAAAATCCCCATAACATAGGAATAAATATTATTTTATACTTATTAATCGTCCATAATCATAAAAAGTTAAAATTTATGACCTTTTTGGCCCAATTTGATGAGATTGGCAATTTTATGCTATTTAATTTATTGAAAAGTCAAACATGTCACCCTCTTTTCTCAATAATAAAAATATTTTTAACATGAGTTTATCTAGATAAAATTATTAATTATAAATATTATTTTTAAATTTAAAGGATTTATTTTAATCATGGTAATTAATTTTTAATTTTTGGTGAGGAAAATTTTGCTTTAAATTCTTACACAATGTTGATATATTAATTATTTAATTAATGGAAAAATCAAATAAATGATATTAAAAATATTATAATTATTATAATTTGTGATCAATAATGTGATAAATAAATTTTATATATTAAAATGAAATTTTAGGGATATAAAAAATAATTTTTTAAATTTATATTTTTTATTTATATTTTTAAAGTCAAAGTGTTAAATATTTATAATAATTGACATTATAGATATTTTACTATAAATAATATTTTTTAATGATAGAAAATTTATAAAAAACGTAATATAAAATTATTTTTTAGGGTAAGATTTAAAATATCATCCAAGTTTCATTTATATATCATTTTTATTTTTATTGTAACTATATTCACCCTTAGAGAATAAAAATTATTATTGTCACCGTATGAGTTAAAAGGGATAAATGTATGTTATAACCAAACGATAAGGGTATAAATATAGTAAAACCCTATATATTTTTTATTTAATGAGATTATTTTGAACCATAATCATATTATATTTTAAATAACTCACTTTTGATCCTTTTTAAATCAAAAATTAGTTTATTTCAATTTAATATTTTGAGAAATTCAAATAGTGTCTCTTCCCTCTATTATAAAAGGGAATATCTTATTTTTAATACTTCATGCTTAATAACTCATCTGTTTAATACAATACCTAAAAAAATACATTTCTTGAATTCATAATCTCTTTATATATACCTTATGTTCAGCATAACACCAACCTTATAATTCTTAAGGTGTTAATAAAATGAGGTTTTCCAAAGAAGTGGTATAATTTTTATCCCCTTGTTTTTGTTTTGTTTCTTCTTTAACCTCCTTAAAATATTATTCAACCACACTAAAATAATAAAACAATTGTAATACATATTCTAATATGTTATTATTTTAAACTATTAACCTATATCCCTCTCCAACAACCATCAAATGGGAGAATAATTCATTATTCATGGGTAAGATGGACTACCACCTTGGGAGCCATTGTAATTCATTTCCCATCATTGCCTCTCAAGAATAGTTGTAATGATAGAATTAATATTTATATATGATAATAATTACATATTTATAATTCTAAAAATATAATATATAATTTTCCTTTTACCATTTAATACACGTAAAAATGATAACGTCGTATGTGTGTATGTGTAGACTACCACCTCTATTAAACGATGTGATTCATTTTTCATTACATCACCTGGATAATATATATAAGTATAATTATATTTTATGAAGTAATATTATGTATATAATATAATTATATTTCTGTAAAGATAAAATAATACTAACCTTCTTTCAATAATTATGGTTTAAAAATGGAAATGTTACTCATGTGTACGTATGGCCTACAATCTCCATGGTTGTAACGTATTTCATTTTTTATAGTCATATTTAATAGTTTGAATTAAAAGTATAATTTTTGTATAAAAGTTACAATTATTTAATTATTATTATTCTATTTATGATTGAATAATGACCTCTTTTACCGAAGCCAACTTACGTAAGTCCTTTTAGATATATAAACCAAATATCGCTAAAATATATGATGTGAACACAAATTATCAAGTGGTTTTTATAACATGGTAATAAGTGAGATAAAATGAATAATAAACATAAAAATGGTTAATAATAAATTAAATAATTAACCAAATTTTATTATTCTGGAATTTAAAGAATGTACGTGACAATTTGGAAATAAGGTAAGGTATTTTTGCCTCACTTTTATTGATGTGGGACACATTCCTTGTACATTACATGTTTCTTTTGTGTGGTGTATATACTACCCATTAATGTTTTTATGATTATTATAATTAATATTATGGTATAAACATATTAATATAAAGTTATTTCTTTCATGTTTCTTATGAATCAAATGATACCAAAGCTGTAAGGGTTTATTTTACAATCTCATCTTTATTCAAGATTGTTTACGTTTAAGTTTATGTTGAATAATATGTCTCTGTCATTTAAATGTTTTCTAAAAAAATATCAATAAGGTTTTTACTATTCTCTAAAATAATTAAAATCATTTTTACCCGTGTTTTACTTTTTAGAAAATGGTTTGAAAGGAACTTTTTTTCATTTTCGAAATGAGGTACTTTGTGACTTTTCAAACAAAAATATAGAAGGAATGTATTTTTAAATTATATATAATGAGATAATTTTATCACTATCATTATTACTCAGTGATGTAAATCATTATTCAAAATTTGTAAAGTTTATTTTTGATGAAAATTTATTCATTTATAAGTGTGCATATTCTTTTAAAAAAATAAGTGACTTCAAAATGGAAAAGTAATTTTCCTCAAGAATTATTCCAAGTTATATTTAAAAATATTCAATCTAATATGAAATACTTTAATGTTACTTAATATTTACTGGGTATATGATCCAAGGATTCTATCATTATTATTTATCTAGATAGTTTATGTTTATGCAGAAAATTTAAATGTTTAGGTATCCCATTTCTTTTCATTGGTTATGATATGATAAATGTTTTGATATCTTGTGAAACACATATATATGATTTTCATTATGTGAGAGGTAAGAACTATATCTCCCTATAATTCATTGTTTAATGTATTTTATCTCATGATATACTTATGTGAAACAAGCTGAAGTGCTTGATCTATTATAGGAAACAAGTCGATGTGCTTGATCCACAATGGTAAACAAGTGTTGATGCTAGATTTGATGGTCTTTGTAGTTAACCATGACATATGAAATGTTTTATATACTTATAATGGTTCCACAAAAATTTATGAAATGAACTTATATTTTAATTCCCATTATTATGATTATTATCTTATGAAATGTTAATGTTTTATGCCATAACTCATGTTTATGTTCATCAATTGATATCTCCCTTATTTAATCTTATTAAAAATTTGAGCTCACCCTTTTCTTATTTTTCTTTTCTCCTGTCCATGAATAATGGTTTTAAGTATTTTATACTAAATTGGGTTACTAGATATGAAAATTTTAGTGGGAGATAATGATAAACTTTATTAATCAATTTTTTATAATTCCAAGTTGTTAATAGTTTATCATAATTCTATAAAACTCTAAAGCTATAAGGTCATTGGGTATATAATTAATCAATTATTTCATTTTAATATACTAAGTTTTTCTATGGAAAAAAGTTGTTCACATTTATCAGTATAAAAGAAATAAATGTAAATTTTATATTTTATCACTGAATCTAGAAGTGAGGAATTTGGGATATTATAGTATCATAAGATCATATCCTTAGTAAAGAAAAGGTAACATCAATGGATGTTATAACAGATGAAAAATTCCTTTAAAAGATCACTCGAATATTTCTTGAGGAAAATACATATTTCACTTTGAATTCCCTTGTTTAAACTTATAAAAATTCCTGAAATATTATGGATAACATTTTATTTAAAATGAACCTTGGAAACTTGTAAAGGAATCTTAAAATCATTATTTGATCAGGATGGTATGAAATTCTCTTCATGTTGTGTATGTTAAAACAAATATTCCCTTCACATTTTTAGTAAAAATTCATAAGTACCTTATTCAGAAAATGACTAGAAGATTTTTTAAAAATGCTTTAAAAAATTAAATTAAATGGGTAAAAATTAATTTAAACAATAATATGATAATACAAACATTCTTCAATATATTTTTATAATAAATTGACATGGAAGGAAAAGGTTTTCTACTGAAAATAGAAATAAAGAATGCCTTTCTTAAGAACATTATTTCCGTTACATGTGTTATTAAAGATAGGAGAATGAAATAAATATATTAAATCTACAATAAAACATACTATAAGAAAAATCATGAGTTTCTTGATAGGTATATCATGAAATTTCATCAATAGAAACATAATCATAAACAATCCTAGTAAACAATGAGATTGTAACATATAAACCTTAACTTAACTTCCACTTACATTAAAATCACTTTATCATATTTTATAATAAATTTAAATTTATTATAATTATATAAAATACTCATTTAATTTCACTTAATATTATATATTAACCAATTATAATATTTCAACACTTATTTATTGAAAATTCCTTATTAAAATCATCGTTTTCAGGTGTTAATTATTTATTTATTTTATGAGAATTTTAGTTAGATAGTTCTGATCCTTGTACATTAATCATGATATAAATATCATATATATTAACTATATATATATATATATTCATAGTTATCCATAAAAGGTAGAGATAGAAAAATTAATTACATTGTTCATGGAGATGGTAGGTCGTACCTAGGAATGAACATTGTATTAATTTTTCGACGGATGGAATAAAAGAAAGGTATAAAATAATTCAAATTTATAGGATTATTGATATATCAATAATATCATATATATATAAATTAATTATATCCTTATTACCATCATTGTAAAGTGGAAATGAAGAAAAAATCACATATCTTCAAGGCGTTTGTGGTCCACACATATGCCAAAGTAACATTATCATTTTTAATGGATGGTATGAAGATGCATGATTTTTTTCACATCATCATAATAAAAACTTATCATATATAATATACTAAACTAATAATTTTATAATAGATACCAAATATTTATAGGAGGTATAAAAATAAATAAAATTGAAAATGCTTGGTTAAGAGTTATACCTCTTCATTGAGAAATATCTTTTGGCTTACACCGTAAGCCTTAAAAGGATGGTCTTCTAGAAATACCAAAAGCTATATGATTTTGGTAAGGAATATAAAAAGTTATTTTTATAGTTATATTTGATATAAAAGCATAAAAATTGTGAATAGTTAAGGAGAGGATAATTCCCTTTTATAAGTAATAGAGGGGAACTATTGGAACTACATAAAGTATTAAATTAATATAAATCAATTTTCCTATAAAAATGGTTAAAAATTGATATAATTAGAATATAATATGAGGATATTTCTAAATAATATCAAATAATAAAAACGTTAAAAAAATTTGTTATGGTTTCACCCTTGTCTATTATTTTTTTCCCCCATTAACCCTTTTTGACAATTACCATGATAACAAAGTTTTAGAATCTTTATGAGTAAATAATACTACCATAAAAGGACAATTGATGAAAAAATATACTATGACTAGTATTTTAAACCATATACCATTCCTCTTTCCAAATATATAATTTATATTAATTTTAAATCTTTTAATAAGATATTGTTTGTCATAAAATATTATTAATATCATTTTTTGAACTATTAATTAGATTTGATACTGAAAACAACATAAAAATAATATATTTAGAATATAATGCTTTCAAATAACCCTAATATGTTATGATTTTATAAAAATTCATAGAACAAAATAATTTATCCAACTTTATTACTTTTAGCATTTTTAAAATTATTTATTTTATTTTTCTATTAATTGAATAAATATAGTGATGGTATTGTGTAATAAATTAAGGTAATTATTCAATCACTAAAAATTATAAATAAATTAATATGTTAAAAATTAATTTATATTTAAAATATAAATTTATAACCAAACTTATCCGCTTTTATCCTTAAGTAATAATTTTAGAGAAGGTAAATTTAGGATAGTTACATTTTGTATTTGTCATTTTTTGTAAATTAATATAAAGGTCATTATAAAATAAAAAAGGAACCAAGTGGACATATATTTGAGAATTGTGTGAAAATATCTTAACTACACTCATACAAAAAGATAAATTCATGTTTTGAGTTGATTTTTGGACCTTGTCTCCTGGTTTTATCCCTCTTTTTCCCATTTTATCCTTATTGAGGTGACAAAATTTATCATGGTTGCTATTAGTAATAATAAAAAATGGGGCCTATTTACAAAATTTTGAACTATTTCATCAAAATATGGGATCTATTTTTCAATATTATGTAAATATACGTGGAATAAATTCATTTTACAATAAGTCCTCAAAACTTAATAGATATATTTTTAGAAAAAAAAAACATATTTGAACATACAACTGTATTTATTCTTATTCAGTTCATGGTAAAAAAATTAGACTAATGTTAAAATAATAATTGAATATATAATATATAAATTTAATTAAAATCAATAAAAAATAATGAATAATTTAAATAATTAATATAAAAACACATTATGTGTTTAAAAACTATTTTTTAGAAGAAGAAAACATTTCTTTTACTTTCAAATGATTTCTATTTTTAATTATAATCAATTAATAATCAATTCATTAATTTTATACATGTGTATAACATAAATATTTCGTAATTTGGTTATTTGTTTTTATAATCAAAAATCCAACTGCTAGTTGATAATTTTCATATTAAATAATATTATTTTAATAGTATATCATAGTTTATTTAAAATCAATGTTTTCTATATTTTAATTTATTGAAGAAATTAAATTTATTTAAAGATAAAAATATTATAAAATATTTAAGTTATATAATTACAATTATTTAGAATATTTCATCTAGTAGAAGTGATAAGCCTTTGTTTAGTATAAATTATTCACCTTCATCTGATAGACTTTGTAAATCTTAATCTGGTACACATTATAGGTCTTCATATGATGGTATATATCTGATAGAAGTCATAAAATATCTATAAAATGGACTTTATAATCTATCCATTTGTTATAATTTGGTTACATTCATCTAATGTACTTTATAGTTTTCCTTATGATGTACTTGGTTTCATCCATTTGATATACCTAAGAAATTTCTTCCTCATAGTATCACTATTCTCCATCAAATAAAACTGATTACTTTCTTACAAAGTATTATAAATTTTGAAAGATAAGTATTAGAAATTAGAAAAAATTTAAATATTTTATTGTTATTTTCATAAGTAAATTTATAAAGAAGTTTTTTTTCTCAACAATCTCCCCTTTTTCAAAAATCAAAATACACAAGAAATAAGAGAAAAAAATTAAAGTAAAACTTTTAATGACTTAACCCTATATAACATTCCAGTGATCAAATTTACACTTACTTATATGTTCTCTACCTTATCCCACTTTGTGATTATTGAAAAGTGTTTTATAAATTAGTAGAGATACTTTAAGGATAAATATTTCCCTAAAATGTTAGAATGTGAGTCTATAAAACAATTTCAAGGAGCAATTAAGAATTTAAGAAAACATAACATGCATCCACAAAGATATAAAAACAGTAAAATTCATCCAAAACTATTTTCAATTAGTGATCAAAATTATTGGAGGATTATTTATTATAAACACCAAGAGTTTTGAAAAAATATTTCTTATTTTAAATTTTCACAATTACATTCAGCTTGATTAAATAATATTTTGTCTTCTTTGTTTTTTATTTTTTTAACCAATCATTTTATGACCTTTATTCTAGTAGCTCTATGTTTTTTCTTTCTCTGGAAATATCCTTGTATTTATATATGGAAATGATCTTAAGATCCTTGATATCTCTTGAATAATATATAACTTCATTAATTATATTGTATGTATACATTGAAACATACATCATTTCCATATTTATACTTACCGATTTATCATTAAAAAATCATTATATACTTTTCATTGTGATTAATAAAATTTATAATTCTATTCATCTTTCTAAAATATACTGAATATTTTTTATTATGATCTTTAATCTCAACTTTATTTTGGATCATATTATCTAATATTTTCTTTAGAGAGCTTGAACCTTCACTAATATCAACATTCCCTTGAGTGTACTTTCATAAAACATGGATATCAAGAAATATTTTCTATAATCCCATCATTCCGTTTAATTAATTAATTTAAGTAATTCATCTTCATCCTATTCCATTCAGATCTTCCTCTTGGGGTACAGATAGTAGAATCACTATAAACTTCTTGTATGATAGATTTCCTAACTTTCAGAGTCATTCATTCTTCTATTTCAACTAAATGATATTGATAAATAACTACAAAATCAAATTCTTCATTATAAAGAGCATGTTCTAATGCCTTGGCTAAAGATTCTTATTTTTCACTATTTGAGGAATCTTCTTCTGATTCACTGAGATATAATTCTTCCTCTCCAAATTCTAAAGTTAATGAAGTTAAAGTATGAACTGATGATTCATCAATTTCTAAAGAACTACTTTGATCCTTAAAAATATATTCAGATTTTATTTAATTCGTTTTCTTCCCTAGTACTTAAGATTGTTCTTCAGGACAAAATTCAACTGAAACGTAATTTATTTTATCAACAACTCTACCAACAGCAGTTTTCTAAAAATTAAAATCATGAAGAACAACATCTTACACAATGTATTTTCTATTTTCCTTTGTAATGGATGTTTGAACTACCTCAGTAGGAACAACTTCATTAAAAATGGATAAATTATTGGTCTGTATAATGGACACATGAGTAATGGATAGACTATAAATGGACTGAAAAACATGTTGTTCTTTTTTTAACAATGATGGATGGAGGAACTATTTTCTTGTTACTTTCAAATTCATTATAAGCTATATCTATTCCCCTTAAAAATATCTTGAAACTTTAACTTTCTTTTTTTTATATTCATTCTTATTTCATTCCTCCTCTTTCATATTATCAAAATATATATATTTTATATAATTTTCCTCAGTAGCATCCATGCCAAAACATGGATCTCTCCCATTCATCTCATTCTAATACTTCATAAACATATTAAAATATTCATTAAAATAGATTTATTCTTTTATCTAAGAAACTTATGATATTTTATAGTGTATTCACCATCTTTCCTCCTCTCAATAAATTTTTTATTAAGAAACTCAACCTCTTCAATAGACTTTTTTTTGACATGTCTATGAACTTTTTTCCTAGAAGGAAAATAAACTAACCTCATCTTAATGATAATTTCATCTCCAAAATAATAAAACTTATCTACGATTAAAATATATTAATTTTTAATGTTTTTGGATTCCATAAATTGAACCAAAACTATATTCATAAACTTTGGATACAATAATATATTAAGTTTTATGGTTTATGTCTTGATGGATTCAATGTAATTCCACAAGAATTTAATGAGGTTAAACTTTCTCTTATTTCATGATAAATCCACCACATTAATATCAAAAACCATCATGGTTTACCTATCACCTATCCTTAGAATAAGATAATTATGAATCCATAAATAAAATATTTTTTCATCGGTGCAAGATGAGATAACTTTCTTACCTTTTCACTTAAAGAAAACAAGGGTTTCTCATTTAGGGAACTTTTGAAAAATCCAACTTTATCTAGTATCTTATTAGTTACAAAATAGGATTAACCATAAAAAGGTATTTCAAACAACTCGGTAACTTTATTAATTTTAAAACTATAATATTTTCTAAAAAATATTGAAAGATTCATTTTTTTAAGAAATCTGCCTCATTAAACTCTGTGTTCATATAAAATTATCAAACAATTATTGGGTACTCTAAATCAAAGACATATTCTGATAAACAAACTAATTCCCAACCATGAAATATTATGGATAATTTTAACAGATAAATATACCTCTCAAACCAAAAATAAAATTTTTACCTTTAAAAAAATGACTTCCCAATTACAAAAATCATCAAAGGCTATCATGGATTCTTAACTAACAAACATGAGAACAAAGATATGAACTTGAAAATAAATAGATGGAAGAGAAAATAATTGGAAAGTTCTCTCCTTATATTTAAGTGTCACAGAAAAATAGTCGGGCCACTCCAAATATATGTATAGGTAACATAGTTATGGTTCAAATTCCAAATGGTCCAATGGATGATATTTAATATTTTAGGATGATGATGTAATAGGTTTAAGAAAGTAATAGTTTTTAAAATATTTAATTTTATAATATTTTTGTTCAATATTTTTTAATTTTTATCATACAAACATCATTATGATGGAACATTTAAATTTGTAACAAAATTTTTATAAGATTACTCATAAATATATATATATATATAATGATATAAATAGTCACCTCCTATATAATTTATACGTAATATTTCTTATACAATTTTTTACAATGATATTAACAACTTGGATGCATAATAAAAAGTTATATGAATAGGTTATGTTTTGATAAAACTTCAGAAAAAATTCATTCCAATTATTCTTAAAAAGTTTCTTCCAAAATCTATATCCAGTTATTTTTGGAAACAATGTAAGAAAAAATTTAAGAAAATCATAAAAATGTTCTCCCTGTTTTTTGAGTAATTTTTTACTCTAAGTATATGAGCAAAAAAGAAGTAAATTATTTCTCAAATTAGTTTTACCATACAAAACTTTAGTGAAATATATCTAAATTTATTATAATTTATATGTATTGTTAAAAAATTACATATTTTTATTAAATTTTGATAAAATATAAAATAATATCTCCTTTTGTGTGTGGTCTAGAAACGAATGTGTTCTTATATATATGTTATTTTATCATGAGTGATTATTTGTCTTCTTAGATAATGTTATAGAACTTTTGTTATCTCGAAATGTTGGAGTTTTATTAAAACTAATGAAAACGTTATTGAGTGTCTGTTATATCCACAACACATGATCACAATAACTTCTAGTAGATACATATTAAAATTTAGCAATGTAAATTGATACTAAGTTTTTTATCTTACAAGACTAGGAAACTAAATCCTCTACTAAGAAATTATATGTTCTAAATAAACTTTTCTATCCATTTTACATCCACCAAATTTGGAATCTGAAAAAAAAGTTCAAAATATCTTCCAAATGAATAAAATAATCCAATATATAAGGTTCCATTAAGATATTGAAAATTTAATTTTACTTCTCGAAGATGAGATTATTTTGTATTTCATTGAAATATTGCACCAAATCATGCATGAAACATTAAGTTTATTCGACTAGATATAAGATATAAAAAAATTTCAATCATCCCTATAAATTGATTTTGATCAAATGGTTTTCCAGATTCATAAAGATCTAAATTATTTTAGGTTCTGATAGGATTAATTATAATTTTATCATTATCATAATAAATTATCTTAAGTAAATTTCTTATATAATTTTTTTGAGTTAATAATGACCCTTTTAGGTTTTTAGAAATTTAAAAACTAATGAAATAAGTATGTTCACCCATCAAGCTCATTTAAAACTCATATTTTTTAACTTTAATAAAAGAATAAGAAAAATATTTTTTAGTTGAACCAAATATAATGTCATTAGTATATATTTGAACAATGATGTAATATATAAAATCATTATTTATAAAATGAGTTGGATCAGAAATTACTTTAACAAAGTTATTTTGATGTATAAATCTAGTATGTCTACAATACCAAACTCGTAGATATTTTTTAAGTCTATTAATATTATTAATAAGTTCAAAAACATGATTAATTTATTTTTTATTTTTAAAAATATGTGGTTATTCTACATAAAATTCCTCCTAGACATTACCTTTATGGAAATATATAATGAACCATCATGTAATATCGTCTAACCCAATTCTACATAAGGCAATAAGGTCATTCGTGGTCCCCATGGGTTGGTAACAAGTTTCTGGGTATCATTGGAATCCCTTTAGGAATTTTTTCACCAAAAATATAGGTAAACAATAGTGGAATAAAAAATTACAAGAGACCAAATAAAATAAACATGCATAAAAAAAGAAAATTTATTATAAAAGAATATATACAACATAAAATAAATCCAGGATAACCTCTATGTGACATCATAGGTCACCAGTGCCCCACTCTCCCCATAGCTACGATGAGAAAATATGGTCTAATAGAAAACCTGAAACCTGAAATCATATTGTTATGGCCAAAAAACCCTAGTAAGTCACAAAAACCCACTGAAACTATGAAATTTGTTTCGTAAGGAAATTTATCAATTATAGTTCGAAAATAGACTAGAAAATTGGGTTTTCCATATGACATGTCAAAGACAAACAACATGTTAATCATATACCAAAAAACCTCATTGATTTTAAAAAACAACTCGCATGTTTTTTAAAATAAAGCCACAGGCATAATCCATATCCCAACCAGACACACACCATTTACATTTCTCAAAACAACTCGCCCATTTTATTTAAATTAACTATATTAATTTAAAAAATTAAATTGGTTGAGCTGTCATTAATCCAAAACCCATTTTTAAATCCACATTAAATCACCAACATAAGAGACTTTAAATTCAAAATAGGTTTTCACAAACATCTTTAAAACTCGCCTTTATAAATAAAATGACCTAAAGCACACAAGAATCAATCATAAAAAAGATTTAACCACATATATCATAAGGCATATGTCAAATATGATCAAATAAAATGATATAAAAATGGAATTAGGGTAAATGATATAAATAAGTAGGATATCAAACTTCATTAAATCACTAACTCGTTTGACAATTGAATGATCAAATGTTCCATGTATTCTAACACAGATCCCTAACGAACCAATAACCTAGCCATATATGGATATATCAACCTATGAACCCACTATATTCTGAAGATAAATTATTCTCATGATTCATATAGTTAGCAAACACAAGCATCGCTGTAATGACCAACCCCCGCCAAGCCCTTATTCCCGGAACGACTAGTGGGAAACTTTTAGTGTGCGAACCATCTAGACGAACAAGCTAGGTCTTCCACTTAGAATCCGGACCACCATAACCAAATTAATGTGAGGCATAGGGAAAATCTAATTATAATTCAAAATTCATACTCAAGGATACCCTAACCCCCTAACACCCAATGATAAATAGCCCAATTTATAGGAATACACCCACAGCATCACGAACACATTCCAACACAAGGGGTGAAAACAATCATCACATGATAATCAATAACACACATAATGGGTAAAACAGAAAATGGAAATCAAGGGTTGTCTTCCAAAAATACAATTAAAAAACCATGGCTTTAAAACCCAAACACTTCTCAGAATGAAAATCCCTTTCATATTTCATAATAAACCTTTTAAACAACTTTCCAAACACCATTTATAAAATTGATGGAAACAAATATGGAATTCAATACATTTCAGAGCGACCCATAAAATAAATTTATACCTATTTGAAAACCAAAATAAGGCCAAAGTGTTTATATTCCCATAAAACCATTTTTAAACAATACATCAAGAAATTTTCATAATGTTTAACCCACACACAAATTTCAAATCATCATTTTAAATATAAAAAAGAATCCCTTTTCCAAATAATTTATATTTCAACGCCAAACTTTAAAACAAAGTTCTATTTAGAAAATAGTTTTCACTCCTTGTAAACTAAAACTAGATCAAAATCCCATGATTTTATTTAAAAATCATTTCAACGGCCATACATTCATTTCACAAAATCTTATCATAACTAAATATTTTGATACAAACATAAAAACATGAAAAATCAGTAATCCCAAGCTCAGAACACCAAGATATGGTTTCAAATAACCATATACATATCACATATATTTATACTTTCATAAAAAATAACCTATAAAGGGAAATACCATTTGTAATTCCAAAATGAAACAAATTTTATTGTAACACCTACATCAAAGATATTATAATCAATCCAAAGAACCTTGAAACGCATTTCCTTATATGAAGTCCACTAAAATCCACACTTACACATTCATGCATATTCCCATATATATAATCACACTAAACCACAATTTATATATTCACACTACCCTGACTGAATACATAAAAATGGGGAACTTACACACACACACACACACATACATATATAAATATATATGTGTTGTTTTCTTTCAAAATACCAAAAAACTTCCTAAATGACTACGAAAAAACCGAAAATCAAAAAATCCCTATTTACAATTTGTAAAAAAATGACAGAACAAGAAAATATAACTCAAATGGTGGTGATAGAATTGAAATAGACCAAAATACATTGGCTTATGTGGAAGATGATTAAGCAAGAACAAATACAGCCCTAGAGACCCATTACACACACTAACAACTGAAGAAGATACCAAAAATTGGGAAAATCCATAACCTAGGTTTCGACCAAGAAAAGAGGGGTGATGGGGGAGAGAAAAATGCTAGAATAACAAATAAAGAGGCAAGTGGTGATCATACCTTGAGAAATTTAGTGAAAATATCAAAGAAATAGGATGCATTCAGGTGAGAGGGTGAGAGAATGATAGAAGGCATCACACATATCCAATGATAGGTCCAAGGTGTGGTGTAACATTTGAGTGGAGTGGGGAGAGGAAAATTACTAAGGGGCAGATTAAAAGAATAAGAAAAAAATAAAGAAATGAAATATATATATATATATAACTGGGAAATTTGAATGGTTTTCTAAATCATGCACCAAATTTGTTTTCCCTGCTGGAAAATAATAGGGAAATCACATGTTTACCCCTAGGTGAGTCGAATGGTTGGAAAAACTATACTCCAACCAAGCTATTTAGAATTTCCAAGATACATAGGTGGTCTGTAAAGTTGTCACAAATTTACCAAACCATTCTCAAGTTGTGAACCTCTAGTTAGACTCACTGAGGACCGATAAGTTTCCTCCTAGGACATCTACATAGTTTATCCAACCATTCTTAAACTATTCTAACTATCAACCCATAAAAAATCAAGCATCTAGACTGAAACTCATGGAAACCCACAATATCCCAAAATTAATTTAATAAATTAATTCATTTATGTCACAGTGACACAGATGGTGTCAAAAACTCCCCACCATTCCACATTATTCCCCAAAAAATTCTTAACTCCAAAGTATAGGTCAAATGGAAATGAATTTCTAAGGATAACTCTCAATAGAATAAAAATCCTTGATCACCTGAACTTCCTCAAAAAAATCTGATCTATAACTCAAATAAAATAAAGACCCTAAAGAAATGGAGATTGAGTTTTAGTCTCCCCATCATTTAGGAATGTACAAAAATGGTAGAAATACTAGAAACCTCTTTCTTCAGAATACAAAACAACACCAAGTTACCACATTCCCAAAATCTCCAATGGGAATTCACAAAACTTCCCCACCCAATGTTAAATAACCAATACGATAATGAGAGGACTAACCCTAGAAACATCCCAAGGAATAACAAAATAGATCACCAAAACTCAATTTTTCCCAAAAACAAGATACATGCTTCATTAAGAAATGACTAGGCTTTAACATAAAGGTCACATTAATCAGTAAATGATGTCTAGATATAACTCATCGGAATACCATATCCTGGTAATATTGATGAAAAATTTAGCCTGATGGAATCCACAACCAAACCAAGAAACAAAACTATACCCAATGAATCCATGCATGTACCGTAGGTCTTCCCATTTACAAAGAAACAAAAATTGCCTATAATAAGAAACTACATTAGGGAAACCATAAACATCAACCAATGAGGTAAGAATGATTCTCAAAAAGGAATACTATCTATAATGGAAAACCAAAGAAGAAACCAATAAAACACTAGTCCAAATATAACTTGATCAAAAACTATTACCAACCAATTGATAATAATTCCAAATCATTTTTTCCTCCAAAATATACACAACCCAATACCCAATTGCACAAACATCACAACTAGAGATCATATGAAAGATTCCAAGAAATATTGATCCCTATTGATCCACCCATCAACCAAAACCCATGGGTCTAAACCAATGGACCCTACAATCTCTAATGAAGATACTAAAGAAAAACTACCTTTGATAGACCCATAGAAAAATACTCAAAAAATAAAATAAAACATTTTACTCCATATGCATTTCTGTTAATGTTAAATAAGAGGAATGACCTCTAAGATGAACATTAATCTTTCACATTAAACTTTTTTTAGGGGGGATACATCATATGACATCGGACATAGTCATTTCCGTGATCATGTCCCTAAAATAACAAAAAGTTATCCCAAATCACACAAGGGATAAAAAAACCATTGAATACTATTAAAAGTAATACATTTTCAAAATCTTGGTCTAAAAACCAAGACACCAATAAAAATGGGTCCTTTTTCTTCCAAATTTAAATGAAAAATATTTTACAAACTCAATACCCAAGTCCCAAAATAACTTAGTTAGTTTTAAAATGCTTAAAAAACTTTTTTAAAATCAATAACAACTTTATTTTAAATCCAAAACACCATCCCATGTTTGAAAATAAAAACACACTTTCTATTTAAAACAAATTTCAAGTCACTTACACCTTTAAAATATACACACCAAGAGAAAAATCCCAATTTGGAGAACACTAGTTTTCATTTAAAGTGGAACATATATTTTAAAACTCCATATGATTTATTAAAAAAACCAACCACAAAAAAACATTTTACAAATTTCAAAATGAAAATAATTGTTTCAAAACATTTTAGGAAATAAAGATCACTCTACAAATAGACCCTAAGGCCTTATTTTAAAAAAATTGCTTTATTCTATAAAATCCATTTTTACCCACACAAATGAGTTCCATGTTACATGTACAACAAAATAATCAGTGAATAACACATTACTCAATCAAAAACTTTATAAAAAGATTCCAACATATCCCAAGAATGACCATGACCCCCATTTCATTTCCTAAACACACCCTAGGAAATCCAAAATTCAAGTGGTCCAAGTAACAAAATAACTGAGATATGGAACCATGTCTGACTTGGACACATGGTTGATGGGAATATTACAAAAATGAATTGGTCCCTAATGTGTTCCTATAATTACAAATTTGGTTATTGTATGGTTTGGCTGGCCTTACGAACCAACCCCACATCTTGACTTCTATCTTCATCCCAATCGCAAAACGTCTCATAAGACCCCCAAGAAACATCAAGTCGGGCCCTTGAGGATCAAACACCAACTCCATTGGTAAAAAAACCATAATACAGAAACACCATAAAACAAAAAACTAGAACCAAAGGAAAAAAATACCAACTTCCCATGGAAATTCAAGGATTTGGGTGAAAACGAGCTTGCGGCACACTCCCCACACCTACCTCATAAGCCTTGGAAACCTTATATCCAAACTAAAAATTCCCCAAATAAAAATTTTCATTAGAAAGGCTTAGTATTATATGGAAAATAATTACCCAATATATGTTATCATTCTGTAACAAACCATCCAAAACATCCATTCCACTCGGCATCCAACCTGATTTCCTCCAAGGATCATAGGGTATCCCAGATCACCACAGAATGGGAACAAGTTCATTGGAATCATGGTAATATCTTTGTGAATGAAAACTATATCATAATAAATAAATTAAAAATCTATAATAAAGTAAACATGAATAATAGAAGAAAATATAACAATAAAGAAACAACTATAGTAGAAAAGAATACCGGAAGAACTTTCATGTGACCTCACTAGTCACCCCCACCCCACTGTCCCCATGGATACGATGATCATATAAGGTCAAACAGTTAACCTACAACCTAAAATGATATAGGTGAGAGCTAAAAATCCTAGTAGGTCACTGAAAACCTTCAAAACTGTGAAATTTGTTTCATAAGTCAATTAATCAATGATAGTTTGAAAATAGACTAAAAATTAGGGTTTTCCATAAGATATGTGAAAACCAAAAAATATAATAATTATATACTAAAAAACCTCTTTTATTTTCAAAACCAACTCACACATTATGAAAATAATTCTATTAGACTAACCCATTTCCCAACCACACACACACTATTCACATTTTTCAAAAACATCCAACTCATTTTATTTAAATAAAAAATATTACTTTAAAACATTAAACTACTCAATCCATATTTAAGAAATAACCCATTTTAAAATACACTTTAATAAACCCACACAAGATTCAATAAATTCAAAAAAGTTTTTCCACAAACATATTTAAAACTCGCCTTTATAATTAAATGATCCAATACACAAAAGGATCAAGCATTAAAAAGTAGGCACTACATACAACTAAAATGAATATATCAAATAAGATCAAAGAAGGTGACATAACAAGGAAAGTATGGGAAGTTATACAAACAAGCGCGATATCAATCTCCCCTCAATCACTATGTCACCGAGTAATAAAATATTTGAATGTGCCTTGGGATTTAACACTGATCCCTAACATTCCAAGTACCTAGCCATATATGGGTATATCCACTCACGATTAATCTAGTTTTCCCACACAATTATTGCTACGATGAAGAACCCCCACCAAGACCTTATTCCTGGTGTGACTGGTTGGAAAATAGTGATGTGTGAACCAGCTAGAGGAAATGTATATGTCTTATACTTAGTACCCAGACCACCCTGACCAATATAATGTGAGGTGTAGTGAAAACAAGCTAAGTCTAACACACGCAGACCCAAGGACACCCTCACTTCTGAAAACCCGATGATAAATTGCTCCATTTATAGGAATACACCAATGGCATAACAAAAACATTCCAATAAAGGGGGGGAAATAATAATCACATGATAATCAAGAACATACATAAGGGGTAAAAAATAATGGTAAATCAAGGGGTGTCATCTACAAATACCATTTTTATAACAAAGTGTCAATCTGACCTTTAACACCAAAAACATGGCTTGGAATTCCATTCCATTTCATATTTCATAAAACACCATTTAAATACATTTCTAAACACCATTTTTATAAATTATGGAATTAAACCCTATATTCAAACTATTTCAAATAAATACATAAAAAAAGATCTACCTCTTTGAAAACCATAATAGGTCCAAAATCCATGCATTTCTATTGAACCAATTTTAAACAATTCACATTTCAAATCATAATTTGAAGCTTAAAGAATAATCCATTATTCCAAATTATTTATATTTCAATACCTAAATTTAAAAGTAAGTTTACTTTAAAATATAGCTTTCACTCCTTGAAAACTATAAGCAGATAAAAATACCATGATTTAATTTAAAAACCATTCCAAAATCTAGACAGTTATTTTAAAAACTCATTTCATGACTAAACATTTTGATTTAAACAAAAAAATAAGAAAACTAAATTATTCCAAAATCAAAACACTATGAAATAGTTCCAAATCACTAAAGTGATATCACATATATCTATAATTTCATAAAAAATAACTTATAAAGTGTAAGAACATTTGGAATTATAAAAATAAAGAAATTTAATAGTAACACCTACTTCAAAGATATGCGTATTAAGTTAAAGAACCTCTGAACTCGTTTCCTTTAAAGATGGCCACTAGAATCCACACTTACACTTTCATGAATAGTCCCTTATATATATAAGTGAATCTATCTCCAATGTATATATTCATACAACCATGATTCAAAACATACAAATAGGAAACATATGTACACACATGCATTAATATCTATATATGTGTATATGTGTTTGTCGCCATAAAAGGGCTGTAAAACATCCTAAAAACCAATAGAAAACCAAAAATCACTAAAAAAATTAATAATAATAGGTCCAAAAGATAAGAGAAAAAAGGAAATATTCCTAAAACAACGGAGAGAACACTAAAATAGACCAAAATGATTTTCCTTCAGTAGCGGATGCCAAATCATACAAGATGCCGGCCTGAGAGACCCATCACAGGCCCAAATAATGAAAGAGAATATAAAAAAATGGTTCCACCAATAACCTAGGGTTAGACTGAGAAATGATGGTGGTTGGGAGAGAAATGCTATACAAATATACTAGGAGGAAATCAGAGGCCATACCATGGGTAATGAAGTGAAAATCCCAAAGAAATTAGGTGCAATCTTCGAGAGGAGAGGAGGCTGAGTAGGGGTTTGCACGGATCCCTGGAGAGGTCCATTGGGTGCATTATGTTAGTGGAGAGGGGAGAAGAAAATAAATAAGAGAAAAATAAAAGGAACAAAAAATATAATATATATATATATATATATTAACAAGACAAGGTACATGGTTTATGCACATGGTTTTACAAACCGTACACCAACCATGTTTTCTCTATTGGAAAAGAATAAGGAACATGAACGATTACCCCTAGGATAGTTGTAATGGTGGAAAAACCATGATCTATACTTGAAATTTTAGCACTAATAAGACATTAATTTGATCTACGATATTTACCTAACTTCATAAATGTTTTACACCTCGGTCTAGACTCACTGAGGACCCACACGGTTTCACCTAGGCTAGTCGAACAGTTGATCCAACCACGCTCAAATAGTTTGTAGTACAAAAATCCCTAAATATTTGAAAATTATTAATTGAAACTATTTGTGACCTAAAATATATAAAAAAATTTTAAATTAACTAATTAATTTATGCCATAATGACATAGAAGGTGTAACAAAATCATACTTCACATTCATTTAATAAAGACTGAATTTTAAGTACACTATAGAGGCTAGAGGTATAAAAATTGATTTAGTTATTTCTATTGGAGAAAAAAATTCTTCATAATTTTTAAATTCTTTTTTATTATAACCCTTAACAACAATATTATCCTTATTTCTTATAATAATTCCATTTTTATCATGTTTTTTATGAAAAAAAATAAATTTTACTCAAATCATAAGAAGATATTTAGGTCATTCTACCAAAGACTAAACTATTTTCCTCTCAAACTCATTGAGTTCATCCTATATTTACCTTTTATTATATTCATATTCTAAAGAATCATCAGTATTATTAGGTTCAAATTGAGAAAATAATGCACAATTTTCAAATTCAATTTTTAAGGAACTCTATGTTTTGATAAGTCGATCTACATCTCTAGTGATATTATCAGTAAGATGATTCCATAAGATCAATTGATTCCTTGGTTTTATAAAATACTATTATTCAATAATTGGTTAAGCATCCACTAAAGGTAGAAATTCTGGAATAATGTATTCAATTTTTCTTATATCCAAAGATTTTCCCAATATGGGTTGAAAATAGTTTTTAAAAAATCAACTAAAGATAATATTTTCAGATGTTTCAAAATATAGGTGTCAGTTTCATTTAAAACATAATATACACTATTTGGTCAACAATTATTTCTCATTTATTAAATACATGATAAGAGTAACTTTTCATAGAATATCTATGAAAAATTCCTTTATTGTCTTTTAGATCAAATTTATTTAAATTATCTTTAGAATTAAATATGAATATTTTATATCTAAAAACTCTAAAGTAATAAATTTATGGATTTCTTCTTATCCATGACTCATAAGGTGTTTTTTAAGAATAAATATAAGTAAAATTCAATTTATATTATTGAATGTAGTACTAATAGATTAAACTAAAAATGTTCAGTAATTATGTATTCACACAACATGGTTCTATTAATCTCTTGATGAGTTATATCTCTTCATTCAATTACTAAATTTTTTAGAGTTGTTACATGAGATGAAAAATTATGTGTATTGCATTTTTTTCTATAAAAAGTTTCAAAATAAAAAATTTCAAACTCACCGCCATGATCACCAATATTAGTAACCAAAGGTATTTTTTTCAAATTTCTAACATGGGATTAAAATATTTTAAAGTAGAAAATATCTTTCAACTTTTTCATTAGAAAATAGACCTAGGTATATATAGTATATCCATCAATAAATGCATATACAAATTATTTTTCTCCAATACTTCAAATTTTTGTTAGATCAAACAAATACATGTGAACTAAATGTAAATATTTTGAATTTTATAATTCACTAATAGATTTAAATCTTGAATTATGTTTCTCAACATATTAAAAAGGGTCATAGAATTTTGAATAATTAAACTTAAACTCTAGTATACCTCTGTAAAATAATTTCTTATAAAGCATAGATAAGGTTTTTAAAATACAGTGTCTTAACCTTTTTTAACATAACCAAGATTGATCTTCCACTACAATTAATAAAGGTAGATCTTGAATTATATGGACTTATAATTTAAAAGTGTAAACATTCTCATGCCTATCACTAAAAAGAATAAATTTACCTTCTAAACCATTAACAATACACTTATCATTCCTGGTGTTGACAAGGTAACATTCACCACATTGTTGACTTATGCTAATAAGATTTTTCATTAGTCCTACAACATATAAAACATTAGAAATTAAATAATTATTGGCAAATTAATTTATTACTAACTCAATATATTTATCCTTGAGTGTTTTCACCAATAATAACTTTTCCACCTTTCATCATAAAAATATTCTAAAATATCATTTTTTTTATTGGTCATATGTTTGGAGAAACCACTATCCACACATCACATTTTTTGTTTTTTGGCACTCAAACTTTATCAATAAAACAAATTTATCAATATTTTAGTACTAATCATTTATTCGGTATAGAATTATTAGCAAAAAGAAATTTTGGAATCCACATCTACTCAACTTTTTTATGTTGAATAGGTGTTAATTATTTTGAGATATAATATATATAAAAACCAAATAACTAAACTTTATTTAATGAATATTTATTTTTCAATGAAAAAATATTTAAAACTTTGTAAAAAAGGAGCTATTTTTGGTAAAAACAATAGTAAGAGTGAAAATAAGGTTTTCCTATGGTATAACCTTATCTAGATGTGATTATTTATGGTCTCATATCTCTTTATAAAATATCAAAAAATTCATTCCAAGTAGTAATATTTGACAAATGTTTTTTTAGTCTAAAAATCTCATAATTATGTTTTATAAACAAGATTATTATAATCACAAGTTAAGTTAGAATTTTATTTTTTATCAAACTCTAAAGTAATATTAGAAACTTTAAAAAAAGTTTATAAGTTCTATTATTTGATTTAGCATGTTCTACCATAGCACAATCATTATATTTTATAATATTATTATTCTTTTTATCAAGAAATATAACATATCTAGTCATATATTCAAAACTAGTCATTTACTATTCATCTACTGATGTAACAATATTTTATTATTTTGAAAAATTATAACATTATTCATAATCTGAACTAATGTAATTAGAATTTAAGGTTAAATTCATAAAATATTCCGGCGATGCATTCACCATAAAGCATTGATTGTTCTTCAAAATTTGAATATAAAATCCCCAAACATTTTTAATATCATTTTTATCATCAGAATAAATTTCTTAAGATGTTAACCTAATCTATTAATCTAAGTATTTGGATCTTTTAATATTTTCTTTCCTTTATTATTATAGAACTTATTTAATCATTTTTGTTACTTTTTTTACTTTGTGAAATCTTGCCTGATATGACTTAATTTTTTAAATTCATTGAAAATTGTCTAATAATAATATTTTTTTGTCACATCTACCTTTTTTATTTTTCTTGTACAAATGGAAAACATATTTCTTACCAACTATCTGTTTCATTCTCTTAACAATATAAGCAATCTTATTCCCACTTTATGTTATATAATTACATTTTGAATCAGATTTCACTTTTTTCTTAGATTTAGAAAATTTAGAAGCCTTATCACTACTCTTACCTTTATTATACGTATTTTTATATATAGAAGAAAATGAAACACTATTAATTTTATTTTTATTCTCTATATCACTTTTCTATAAACTATCATACTACATGAGAGTTACAATCAAATCATCTAAAATTATCTTGGTTAGATGTTTAGTATCATTTATTTATATATGATTATATTCCAATTCCATGGTCGTGATAAAAATAATCTTTTCTAAAAAAAATTCATCAAATAAATCCATGTCACCAAGAGATGATAAGCTGTTAAAAAATTCATTAAATGATGATGCATCTGTGTGACTAATTCACCCGGTAAAAAATGAAAATCATGATAATCAACATGTAACATAGATCTTATAGTTTTAAAAATATTATATGATCTAAAATTATTAACATGGATATTTTTCAAAATATTATTATTTATTTCATAAGAATAAATTTTACTTTAAAAACTCCTTGTCATAGTACACAAAAAATGTTTATTACTCTATAATTTAGCTGATATTTTGATTTTTTTTCATCTCTATAAGAAGTTTCATCTTCCTTATTAAGAATTTTATAACTTCCATCCATCATAAAAAAATTATACACACCAATTTTTATAATAAAAATTATTCAATAATGCTAATATTATAGAAAAAAACCATCGAATATTATTGGTATGATGGGATTAATATTTTTTAAAGTCTCAATAGACAAACCAACCATCATAAAAAAATACTCTTCATTGTGAATAGTGTCAGTCTAATATATGTAAAAAACTTATTTCATAACAAATTTGAGATTATAAGACTTTCTTAAGTATTAAAATAGGGGGTGAATTATAGTTTCTAATAATTTAAACATGCAAGTTTACAAACGCCTTTACGAAAGTCTATCAAATAATGAGTTTTACCAGTATACTTTATAATGAAAGTAAAAATGTTTAATAAAAGTAGTATAAAATTTAATTGAAAATTCATAGAGAAAAGATATGAAATTTGTAAAAAAGGTTAACAAAATATAATACTTTTTGAAAGAACATAACTAAAACTTACATAATATTTCCTATAAAATATCAATACTTTTCCCTCAAGTGATAACGAATTCTATGAACTCGAATTTAGGTATACATGATTTATCTTTTCATAAGGACGATATTATAATACTTCTAATCCATTGATCCACTATGAAGTTCCTAGGAGGAGTTGTTCCACTAAAAAGGGGGTCTAATCTATGGTGATTTTTATAATTTTCCTTCTCTTTTGAAATAAACCTCTATTAACCCATTAGGATCTAATCCACTCATGTGATAACTCAGACTCTCTTGAATGTAGTAAAAATAAATAGTGTGGGAATATAATATTTTTACATTGTTTGGTATCAAAATGATCATACTTATTACTATGATTGGTTAGACTAACCTATCAAGGATTTTCCACTATAATCACAAGCGGCTATAATATACATTTCTTCACTAGCATAGAGTCCCAATATGATTTCTAGAGTCCCAATGGAAAAAAAGTTTCACACTATTATTTAAAAAATGATTAAAAACGACATAAGAAATATAACTTATGAATGTTGGTTGTTTCTGTAAAAATTAATGAATATATTTTCTTTTCATCCTTTAAGATAGATAAAATATCATATGATCACTTTCAAAAGAACATCATTGAACTAGTTATTCCTCAATATCTGACTTATGAATTCTCGAATATATTATTCCCATATATTATGTGAAATGATAATTATGTTAATATAATAATTATCACATAGTATATTTAGGCTACATTATATTGTCTGCACATTACTTTTTTGATTTTTAAATTGTTATCTACACTACGAGTGATAAATAATTTTCTCATAAAATCATCTCTACACTTTAGTGTTCTACCTATCTCTCAATATATTTCACATGAATATCTCAAACGATTCATATATGAATCAAATGATTATTTATAAGCAATTATTCACAAGTAATTGAAGTAGTTATCGAAATATAATTCTACTAATGTGTGAGTATTTTAGAGAGGTTCAATGTTCTATATATAGGATCTCCATGTATCATTTTTAATCATATCCATATATCATTTTTATACTTTTCTATAAATTATTTTAATTATTCTCTACAAAAAAATCATTGCGAAGAAACATTTACACACAACATATCCACTTAGCAACACCACAAACACTCACCGTAAAGAATTTTCTATGAACTCACATTCTCTACATAGAATTTTAAACCTCTTCCTCATGTACTGAATGAAAGAAAAGTATCTATTATTCAAATAATCATTCCCTGCATACTTCCTACTGGTTTTTTATGCTGAAAAATACATTGTATGTATCTAAAAATGAATTCATGTCCATACATCATTTTAAGTCATATGTGTTTCCCCGACTGCAACCTCATCCATGAAGAATCTTCTATATAGCCTTCATCTTCTCAAACTAAACTTTGTATGTCATTTTTATTCTTTACATAAATCTATACTTAATCAATTTTTAACACACCTGATGAGCTTTGAAGTTCATGCATGGTGATCGAGTTCCTCTGTGGTTCTTCATCCTACAACCCTTTTTCATGAATGTTTCATTCATGAAGGACTCTTACGTGAGAGCTAGATAAAGATCTCCCAAATTGATCTTGTAGATCCCATTCTAATGATTGAAAAGTTCATATAGCCACTTTTATTTTCACGTTTTTAAGACAGAGGAATAGTACCAAAATCCTTATATCCATCATTAATTTCTCAAGGTGGATTAACTCCTAATTATTATATAATTTTCACTAAAACCCCTCAATATTTTCTATTATACATCAACATTACATGTGTACACAACCAGGATTTGGCCTGTGGGCTACTGGCCTAATTAATGCGCACCTGTGGGTGCACGCTCTACAGGCCCCTATGAATGGGCCTGCCGACCTAACTAATATTTTTGTACATAGGGGAGCTTATTTAGGATTATATATGACCCCTTCTTCCTTTGGGATGGCTTGAGGTATACCCTTGTTCCCACATCAGGAGTGGATTCACTTGGGTCCCTTGGGATAGCTTGAAGGGTAGGCTCCAATTTTTTTGTAAACTCTAAATAAAGAGTTAGTCAAATAGAAATCCAAATATAAATAATCCTTTATAAAATTATAATCTAAGAAAATATCTTCATATTATACTTTTTCTCATGCAGATAAATACTTGAATGGATACTTAATTATTCTTTTTATCATGAAAATGAAGATTTTCATGGAATTCCACTTGTTGAAGAAATATGCAAACTACTTAGCACATGAATTTGAAAATAAAGATCAACACAAACACTCATCACATATATACCAAGAATAACTATCCTATCCTGACATCCCATTCCATAAGATAAATCCATACAAATTCTCTATGAATCAACCACTTCATCCATACCAATTCACTAGGCATTACCACTTCTTCAAAACTCACCAAACATGTATTGAAACTTTATGGTAAAAAATGAAACAATTAGTTTCAAAAATCAACCCCTTTGAATTTTTTTGTCAGTATCTCTTCACATAAATCCCAACATATAAAATTTAATATTTTTTATCATCATTATCCCCCCTTAATCACAATCGAATTCAAAGGGTAAGTAGGTTCATCTTATCTCATATTTCTTCTAAAAAACAACTACTCTTATTTTATTAATAGAAGGAATGAAAGCACATGATACTTGGAAACAATCCATTAGTTAATCACCTCCATGTATACATGGGTGTACCCAGTGTATAATAAAAGATATATATAACCAAGTGAATCTAATATATCTCCTAAATATCAAATCATGTGAAATCAATATTAGAATGTCTCAAATCAAATATAAGATCTGAAACACACTTTATTAAACAAATTATAAATTTTAGGTGAATAAGAACAATTCCAATTTGTCTCATCATTTTATTAATAAATAAATCCTATTAAATCAATACAATTTAGGATAAGATAAGAGTGTGATTGGATAACTCAAAACTTATTAAGGCTCCCCCTTAAGAAATGCATTCACCTTCAACATTAGGAAATTAAATTAAATCCATGATTAATAACAGTTCTCCTTCAATTACCTACTGTGTTAGAACAATACATATAAAATAATAGGGAATAAGGATCTACCTCTTGATAATCTTCAAGTGAGAGGAGAAATTTGAACATGAAGTTTCATCCTTAACTCAACAAACATCCCTTTTGGTATTTCTTTGGTGAAAACATATATAACCTAATCTTTTGTAAAAATGTATTATATCCTTATATATCCACCTTACACTTTTCCATTGATTAATTTATACTTTATATAAATATTATTGGATCTTCAATGTTTTATTGTATTTTTAAATAATCTAATAGAACTTTGATTATCACCTAAAATATCCAGTGATATCTCAGTTTCAACTTTCAAATCATCTAATTGAACTTGCATTCAAATAATTTGAGTACATACATGTGTATCTGTAACATATTCAGCCTCAATCATTCTTTGTGTTAAAAAATGTTTCTGTTTATTATAACAATAAACACATCCTTCTCCAATAAAGACAGATCCACCAAAATTTGATCTTTTTTCTATACAATCGCCTACCCAATCATCTTCTTTAAATCCCAATATTTTTAAATATGATCTTTTTCGGTATAGGATCCCATCTTTAATATTTTCTTTTACATATCATGGAATTATTATAACTTCCAACAAGTTATACACTTTTGGGTCACTCTGAAATCTTTCACATAGAGTCACCTTATAACTTATATGTGTCCTTGATGTTTTTATATAAAGTAGGAATCCAATGGCTATTCTAGATTATTTCTAATTTACATTGTTTCTAGCTTAATCCTTACATAATTTAGTTCCAACAGAAATGGATATTGAAACTTCTTTTTCATTTTTCATTCCAAACTTTTTCATAAATTCATAAGCATACTTTTCTTGTTATATAACTATAAAATTTAGTTTCTTCTCAATCTAAAATCCTTGAAAACACATCATCTAACCAAGCATGTATATCTCAGAATTTATTTTCATTTTCCTAGAAAAATATTCAAATAGACCATCATTGTCACCAGAAATTATTATATCATCCCTATATACAATGACCATGAGAGTACCTTTGGAAATTTATCTCGCATAAAGGTTATTATCATGTTTACATTTTATAAACATCATATCTCTTAAACAACCATCCAATTTGGAATACCAAGATCTAGGGGCCTATTTCAAACCGTATAAATCTTTCCTCAATATTTATACTTTACTGCCATCATTTTCTAAGACAAATCCATTAGTTTTTTCAATATGGAGTTATTTCTCAATAAAACCACTTATAAATGAATATTTCACATCCATTTGATAAAAATTATGATGTTTTGTGATTATACTACCAAGAACATTCTTATAGCTTCCATTATTTCTATTGGTGAAAAATGTTTCTTCAAATTCAATTACTTCCATATGAGAATATCTTTTTCACACTGGTTTATATTTGTATCATGATGCTCCACCTTTCTCATTTATATTATTTCTAAAAACCCACTAGGTACCAATAACATTTTTTTAGTCTTGATATAATATCCTAATTCATGTTCTTCCCAATATTATCAAGTTCTTCATTCATCACTGTATCCATTTCTCATTATCAACTTTTTCTACCACTATATGAGGTTCAATTTGAGAAATATGGGCATTTTTATCAGCTTCATATAAATCTTTGTTATGTTTATAATAAATATCATTAATTTTTTTCTCTTTATCAGTAACTTAATAATTCTTATGTTCCATTTTCATATTATTTTCTACCAAATCATATGAGTCTATATGAACTGTCATATCTGTTTTGATATTGTTTTCAAAAAAAATTACATTACTACAGTCAAATAAAATGTTCATCCATTTTTTCTGACATCTTTAAACTCTACCATTAGATAGGTAGCCCATGAAAATTCCTTCCTTGTATATTTCTTCAAATGTTCCTAGATTAATGTTCATGATGTTTGTAATGCAACGTATTCCAAAAACTCTGAAGTATTTAACAACTAGATTTTTGTTGTACCATATTTCATATGATATTTTTTGTGTTTCTGGTCATAGTAGACATATGTTCTATATATGTATGGTATTACATGAAACTTCTCCCTAGAAATACTTTGAGATGTGGTGTTCAGCTAACATAGCCCTGCCCATCTCAAATATGATTTTATTCATTCTTTTATAAACCCCATTTTTTGGAGTATATGGTGTATTGTAACAATTCTTGATTCCATTTTCAAAAATAAAACTTTTAAAATAATATTAATTAAAATCCTGACCATTATCTGACTTCAATTTCTTGATACAGAAACCCATCTCCTTCTCATCTTGCCTTCTTAAATTTTCTGATCATTTTAGATTCCTATGACTTATGCTTGATAAACAGGAAATTAGTAATCTGAGTATAATCACCAATAAATGTAATGAAATATAGATTAACTCTATTGTACTTTTATCCAATTGGTTCATATAAGTCTGTATGAATAAGTTCAAGGGTTTTAGAAGATAATATATATGCCCCTTGGTGTGAAATTTGGGCCAATTTTCTGTTTTAAAAGGTTTGAAATATTTTATCACTTTCTCTATTTAGATTGGGAAAATATCTCACAATATTATTCTTTAAGATTTCACTTTTATTCCTTTGACCATGATGGACAAGTCTTCTATTCCATATATTATTTTAATTTTTGGCACTCAAGTAATAGGAATTGATAGAATCTTATATTCCATGTCTGTTACCACAAAGTGGGCTGACACTAAGAAAATTTTTCTTCATCCCTTCAATTAATAAAACATTATTGGACTTCAGATTTGTGTCTTCAAACTTTTCTTTGATAACTCCCTTAATTTTCAATGATAGTCATTTTAAATGGTTGTTTCTCCTCCTTCATGATTCTCAGTGTTGCTCATAATTTTTCTGTCCCTAATCATGTGTTTTGAACATCGGCTATTAAAAATCCATTACTTGTATTTTCTACTGGATTTCAAATAATCTTTATTGAAACATGACTTTTATCCATTCATTTTTTAGACTCTATTTTCGTTAAAAATATTGGATATTTTTTAGGGATAATTCTCATCCACTTTTCAAAAATATGGCCTTTCTAATTACATTTACCACATATTTCTTCGAAATAGTAAAATTTATTTTGTTTTGGAAAATATGATAAATTCTTGATAAAATATTTTTTACTTTGAAAATTTTCTCAAATGTTCTTAGAATATCTCCCTGTTGGTTCATGTCTCATCTCCGGTAGGCACAAGCTATACCAACATAAATATAAGTTTTTTCTAAACACTCAATAACACAGTCAGTGTTCTCTCAACCTTGATCTTCCCAACTGATAATAGCCATATCATAAATATTTTTATTTTTTTCTTTCCATATACTACAACTGTCTCTATTTTGGGGAAAATATTCTTAGAGAATTTATTTCAGCCATTGAATTTGAAGATGATTTCTCACTAGTCTTCATATTATATACTTGTCCAAAATTTATTTTTGGACTTGAATATTAAGAAATAGTAGATTTATTTTTTTATTCATAGAGTACTAAATTACCTTGTTTCTTTGAAACCCTATTTTCACGAGTTTTTTTATGATTCTTATGTGACCTCAATATCCTTGCTGAAATATTCTCTAATATTTTTCAAGTTATTATTTTCTTCAAGGAATTTAGACCAAGTCTTCAATTATTCTTCTTCTTTAAGGATGATTTTTTATTCAAGGTCCTTTTAAATATTCTCTATTTCATCTAATTTTAGTTTGCGCCTTTTGATTTATACAATGTAAAGAATATATTTCTTTGCACATTATTTCTTTTCATTAGTTTTCTTTTCTTTTTATTTCAATAACAGTCTCTTCATATTCTTGAGATTTTTGTTTTTCTTAAGAAAATATTTTAATTCATTTTCAACATGTGATATAGCATTTTTCATTCAATTTCTTCATCTTCACTTCTAGAGGTTTCAAAAAAAATCCACATAAGCCATAAAGTCAGTTTTATCTTTTGATTAGATGCATGTCATGAAGTTAGCTTCATCATCCTTTCTTACTAAACTTCTTGTTTTACTTTTAGATCATTACTTTTTTCCCCCATCAAATTTGGTTTTTTCCTCTTAATATCTTACCCCATATCTTTTTATGTGGTTTTTCATCATCTATATTGGGTTCCACAAACTTCTTCTTAGGAACATTTCTAGAAAAATTTACAATGTAATTATAGTTATATCACCTTGGTGGTAATTTAATTTTACCGATAAAAATTCCATTAATGAATATTTATTATAAAAAACAATGATTTTTTTTAAAATATACATCTCCATTTTCACCATCAGATTCACTTGATTCTGACATTTCATCATCTCTGATTTTGATCTTTCTCATGACTTCAAAATCCATCCAATAATTGATCTTCTTCTTGAAGACATGAATCTTGTTCATTCTATATGCAATGGGTATGTTATGTAATTCATCGACAATCAAATCATCATTGTATTCCAAATCTTATACTTTTGGATCAAACCTATCGGAACAATTTCTGATTAATTTTTTTATAATAGATAAAACATCCATCATTTCACTAAACTCCTGAATATTACTGATAATTTCATTGCCTCTGCGAAGTAGTAATCAATATATTATTCTTCACGCATTTTGATATCTTCTAATTTTCTTCTCCAGATTTCTAATTTGGCCTCCTTTACTTTCATGTTTCCTCCATAACTTTTTCTAATTTATTTCAAATTTCCTTATCATTTTTGAGTCACATAACCATTGTGTGATCATTTTTTGAAAGATACCTAATAATTGAATTTTGAGATTTTCCATCAACTTCCATATTTCACTTATCAGTCAAAGTCATAATATAATATTTAAAAATTAGTGGGAACCCAATAGTAACTTTATCTTTAACTTCATGTTTAGGGGATAGAAGATAGAGAACCATTCTATTCTTCTAATTGTGATAGTTCTTTCCATAAAAAGTAGGAAGACAACTACTATTGAAAGAATCTATGTTATCTCTTTTCAATACTTAGTGGATCCTTATAGAGGGAACATAGTTCTACGATACCAATTTAATTTCCTAGGAGTTTAATTACTATGTTGGGGGGTTGAATTAGTAGTAATTTTTATAATTTTTCTTTCTTTTGAAATTAACAGATGTTGGACTATTAGGATCATATCCACATTTATGATAAACCAACCTCTCTCAAATGTATTAAAGATAAATTTCATAGGAAAATAATATTTTTATATGGTTTTGTCTCAAAATGATCCTAGTCCTTGCATTTATTGGTTAGACTCCCCAATCATAGATTGTCTACTATAATCACGAGAAGTTACCACATACATTTCTTCACTAGCATAGATTCACACTATTCTTTATAAAGACCCACTAGACCAACATTTTCACACTATAAATTACAAAAAAGTTACAAACAACACAATAAAGAAAACTTTTGAATGTTGGATACTTCTGCAAGAATTGATGAAGATCTCTTATTTTTTACCTTCAAGATAGATAAAATATCATGTTCTCCCTCTTTGAACAACATCATTGAACCAATTCTTCCTAAATATCTAACTTATTACTTCTAAAATATAAGTTTATCATATATTATTTAAAATGATCATTATGTGCATATAACAATTATTTCATGGTGTATTTAGGTCATAGTATAATTTCTGCACATTACTTTTTGGCTTCATAAAATTTTATCTGCATTGTAAGCGATAAATAATTTTCTCCAAATATAGACTATGCAATTCAGTTCACTCAATTCCAATAAATATATTCCACAAGAATGTATCACACCTTTCATCTAGGAATAAACCTAGTATTTATAAGAAATTATTCACTGGTTATTAATGATGTTATTGTATGATAATTCTATAAATGTGTGAAGTAGTATAAACCAGTTTAATAGCCTCCACATATCATCTCTACATAGAATTTTTAATCATCTCTACATAGCATTTTTAATTATTTTACTCAAATTATTTTATTTTTTATTTGAAAACACTCACCCTAAATAAAAATTCCCACATATCATAACTTCATATAAATGCTTAAAAAGCTCACCACAAATAATATTCCATGAACTAACCTTCTCTTCATAGCATTTTAAAACTCATACTCACATACGTTATAGAATAAAAAATATCATCTATAAAGAATACTTATCTATACACTTCAAAATAGTTTAGGATGATGAAAAAATACACTGTCTATATCAACAAACAACTTTTCTTCCACTTATAATTTAAGGTCTTATGTAGTTCCTTGGTTACAACATCGTCGGATAATATTCTATATCTCATTTATATTTCCAAAATAAATTTTTCAAAGAGTTTTTATTTATTATGAAAATCCATAATTAACCAACTTTCAACACAATCGATAATCTTTGAAGATCCTGCATGGAGATCGAGTTCCTCTATGGTTCTTCATCCTGCAACCCCCATTCATAAAAGGTTCATTTGTGAAGGGCTCATATAGGTGAGGAAGAAGATGATCTCCCATGTTGATCTAGAATCTCACATTGAAATTATAAAAAAGATCATATAGCTACCATTATTTTTTTGTTTTTTAAGACTCATGAATAGTACCTACATCCCTTCATCCCACATCGATTTATCAAGGCCACTTTTCCCTATATTATTATCTAAATACCTCTGAAACACCTAAAATTTTTACTAGACATCAGCATCGCATGCACACAGAACTAAGCTCTACCCTGCAGGCTACTGGACCAATTTATGTGAGCCTATAGGTGTGTGCTCTGCAGGACCCTATGCATGGGCCTATAGGTATAACTGTTCTCCCTTTAAATGGGGTGAATCTATGGGATTATAAACATCCTCTATCTCCTTTGGGATGGCATGAGATTGACCCTTAGGCCCACCTCAATAGTGGCTGCACTTGGGTCCCTTGGGTTAGCTTAAACGGTTGGATCCAAAAAAAATATCCAAATGTAAATAACTCTTAATAACAGGACTTTATTAAATAATATTCCAATCCAATCTCTTCATCTTGTATTTTTACTCATGCATATAAATACTTGCATGGAAACTTCAATTATTCTTCTTATCATTAAAACAAATATTTACATGGAATTCCACTTATTAAAGAAATGTGAAAACACTTTATCACTTGAATTTGGAAAAAAGGTCAACACAAAATATCATCACATTTATACTAGGAAGAACTATCCAAGAATGAAATTCAATTCCACATGATGATCCATAACCATTCTTCAGGCATCACCACTTCATCTATTACAATTCTCTAGGAATCAACACTTCTTCCAAACATACCAAACACATATTGACAAACTATAACAACAAATGAAACACTTAGGTTAAAAACACTAGATCATACAATTCTATATCTCCTCATCCCTAGGATCCCTTGATCAACAAGATTGGACAAACATCTATATCTCTATCCCCAACATCCCTCGATCTAAAACATTGCAAAAAAATTATTAAAATAGACAAACCTTAAATCATTTTCAATGTAATACTCATAAAATATGCTTCAATGAAACTCTATAAAGATTAAAAATGAAGTGTGATCAGTAACAAAATAATACAATGTATCAAAACAACTTTAGATCATCTGAAAGAAAAATCATTCAAAAATATCCTAATCCCTCAAGGTTTAGATACAATATATATATTTATATATTTATATATATATATTATTCCAACTATCAAATTCCACACTTATCATGATTAGTTTCAACAAAAAATTTAATTCTTTCTCTTCTCTCATTGAGTTCAGCACAACATCACTCTGTCTAACAGTCGTTTGATGTAGCACCATTATATTGATCTAAAATATTTCATCTAATAGAAATTCTAAGTCTTCTTCTTGTATAATTGGTATATCTTCACCTGGTAGGCTTGGTAAATCTTTATCTGGTATAATTTTTAGGTCTCTATATAATGGTATTACTCTGATAGACTTTATGTAAACTCTATCTGAATGAATTTATAAGCCTTCTATCTGGTAGAATTCATACACAACTATCTATTTTACTTCATACATTTCTTTCTATTGTACTTGGTACTCATCCATCTATATACTTGATAAATATATGTCTAATAGTATTGTCATTATCTATCTATAAAAACATATTACTTCCCTACATATATTTATAAAAATGAAATATATAATTATAAGCAATAAGGAAACAATTACAAAGTGAATTGTGATATTCAAAAGTAAATTTATAAAAAAGTATTTTAACTCAAAAATTCATATTTGGGATGAGGAATGATGGCTTTGAAAATATTTTTATTGGCATATTAGACTATATTTTTTAAAATAAATTGGAATTTTACCCCTGATATGAATAGATATATCATGAATGGATCAGGGTTTCATGGTACATTGGACCCAAAGTTATTACTTGAAAAGTGTTGATAGGTTGGTGAGCATTGAAGAGAGGAGTGACATAAATGTGATGAAGAAACTCTATTTGATATTACACATGATGATAAGTGTAATGGAATCCATTTAGTGGGGATCACACAAGTATACATATAGGTTTTGATCCTAATTATGGAATAAATTCAGAAAATGTTGAGTACTATATTCTTGGTAAGCTAGGAATGGGCGGTGTTTGGCATTAACGTTAGTTCATAAGTGTGAAGCGACTACCACATATAGTCAGTACCTATTGTAATGGATGGAGTGTGGTCTATGGATATCAGTTTTTTGGATCATAGAGAGATGATAAGGCCACTCTCATGGTGGGGAGCATCATGTTGGTCATGAATTTATGAGCCCCAATCGGTAGGGTCGTGGGTGTGATGAGGAAGTTCATTGGATAGTCCAAATGGAATTTGGATTTTGGGGTTTAAATGATTATAATTTTCTCAAGATCATTAGTAAATACCAAATTTTGGATTCATATGTACTATTTAAAAGAGTCTATTTATTGGCATTAGTCTTGGGGATGAGTTTCTAGGATCTAAGCATGTGTTGGATCAATGGTGTACCAGTTCTTAGGGTGAGAGCATAATTGTTGGTTTGTTTGTTGAGGATCCATCCATGTTATTACATCGAGTGTCATGTTCAGAATTTTTTTTAGGTGATTAGAATAACTTTTGATGCCTATAGGTATTTATTCATCCTAATTAGGTGAACATATAGCACAATGATTGGTGTTGGTGAGAATTTTTGAGAAAGGTTAACCATAAGGGGACGAAATGTAGTTTTTATATGATCTGGTGTGGTGAGAAAAAAGGTACATTGATCACGTGGCTGCACCACTATAAATGTGTTTTTAGTAGGCAATTTTTCTAGAGGGAGCACAATATCATGGAATTAGCCTTTATAAGCTAGAAATATAATGGGGATACAATGAGCCTAAGAATAAATTAGTCAATAACACCTTAGTTTCCCAGGATATGTAAAACCCAAAGATTGTTTGAAATATTTAATTTCAAATACATTTTGTATTTTTTAAATTTTATATTACACACAATACCTATTGTATCTTTCATTACACACAACACTGAGTTTATCATTTATTACACGCAACTTCGAGTTTTAACGAAATGCAAAATTCTATTAGAATATAATTATTTAATATGATAGGTATCACCTAGTTGTTGGAATAGAAGGCATGGATAATATTAAATAAATTATGAAAATACAGGTTTTACTCATTTATATAAAATTAATTCCATAGTGACCAATTAATTAAAAATGGAAATAAATACCATTTTAAAACAAAAGAAATCTTTTTTTGAAAACCTATTTTTATGCGCAAAAGGATGTTTTATATTAATAAATTAAACAAATCAATTTTTTTTAATGGTTTTAAAAAAATTTATATATTATATATTCAATCAAACATTAAACATTCATATTATGTTTTTTATAGACAAGAGATAATAGTAAATTCATTTTTATATATAAAACATTCTTTTTCTAAAAACTATTTTCCCCTTTTCGGCACTTAGTTTATAATTAAATTTTTCCAATTTTAAAAATATATATATATTAAAAAATAAATATAATTTTTTGAAATAATCATTTGAAAATTATCTTGGGTTTAATTTTTAATAATTTTCTGAAAGGATAAATTTTTCGATGAATAATGAAAATACTAGTTTTTATTAAAAAATAAATTCTTTTAAAGAATTTAAAAACCTAAAAATTATATTAATAAGGTTTCAAAAGTAAAATAAGTTCAATTATATATCTATTAATCCAATTTATTTCATTTTAATCAATTTATTATTGAATTTTTATATAAAAGTTTTTTAACTTTTGAATATTTCTCTTTGGAAAATCGCTTTCTCATCACGTCTACGGGTTTAATTTTAAAATAAATTTTGAGACTTATATGAATGGAATTTTGAAAATTGATTCCTTATTTAGAATCATAATAATATATATCATTTAATAATATTAAATTAATTTTTTACCATTATGAATAGTAATCTATGAAAAAACTAATTATTGTGGTTACGGTGAAAATGGGTTTACTAGGGGTTAAACGGAAATAATAATGGGTAAATGAGATATAAACCTATCCAATACACATTTGATTGTAGTATGTTCATATTTATATCTTATATAATCTAAAAGTTTCCATTTTTTAACCTTTTTCATCTGAAAAATTTGGGTATACCTTTTTCTTCTTAAAAGTTACAAGTGTGCCGCTCACATCATATATAAAATTTCTCCCCCTCTCTTCTCCTATTAACACCTTTTAAACCCTTTATAACAACAATTATCTCCCCAAATAATTTCTTTACCTCTCTATACTCATTGTGGATGCAATATTTTGGTTATCAATGCCTCCTAAAGAGGATTTATGTGTAAACCTAAAGAGTCTCTCTAAAGAAGAGGTCAAATTATTAAACAAGTGTTTTTATTTTATTTCTTCTTCTAGATCCCTCAATATTTTTCAAATATGATAAAATAATAAAACTATCATATAACATATACTAAGATGTTATTATATTAATTTAATAACCTAAATCAATCTCCACTTCCATAAAATGGGATACGAAATCATCATTCGTGTGTATGGAGGGACTACTGCCTCACGAACTGATGTTTTTCATTTTCAATCACCACATCTCATGGATAGATATAATGATATATTTTATATCTATATATTATATTTCTTTTATTATTATAACTATTTAATTATAATACCACATCTACCTGCATACCTTCAAACCATTTTGAAAACAACAACATCACTTGTGGGTACAACGAACTATCACCTCGTGAATGACTGTGATGTGCTTTTCATTTCCATTTTACTTAGATAGTAATAAGGATAGTTTTAAATAAACATATATATATATATGACAGAAAAAATATTTTTTTAATGTTAATATATAATTTACCTGTATTTCTTTCAATCATTCCAGAAAATGGAAACATCATTCACGTATACGTACGGCCTGCCATCTCCAAGAATGGTGTATTTCATTTTCTATCTCTAACTTTGATGGATTACTATAAATAAATATATACTGAATATATATTATATTTATATCAGGTTTAAAATTATGTAAATTATGGAACCATGATCAAAGTAAGATGACTGAAAACCAAAAATCAAAACATACCAGAAAAATAAAGTTGTTATTATCTAAAACGTGATTTCAACAAAGAATTGTTAATAAATGGGTAATAAATGTGATAAGTAAATAATATGTGTTAATATTAATATAAATATGGTTATTTAATATATTTATAATAAACATATATTTATTATATATTATGTTTTGACATGTATGAAAGAAGTCAAGACATAAGGTATGGGATTTCTACTCTCTCTTTTATTTCTGCGAGACAAATGCCATATTTAGTACTCATTTATTTTTCTGGTGTATATACTACAAATTTTTGATGTTATGTCATGAATATAATAATTTTTATAATATTTTATTTTCATTTAATCCTATTTTTTAAGGTGGATTTCGATTCTAATGTTTCCAATGTTGTAAGGTATTTTTGTCTCAGTTTTACTTCTTTGAGACGTATTTTATGTCATAAACCTATCTTATTTTATGAGGTGTAAATATAGCCCCTTTGACATGTAAAATTATAAATTTATTTATTCTCATGATATTTTAAGTTTCATTTAATTTTATTCTATCATTAGGAATATTATTCAAAGTTACCAAAGCAGAAATGGTTTTACGATACAGTCTCATAGTTTATCAGGATTGTTTATGTTTATCCTTATAATGATGAAATATTGTGATAAATATCTCAATAAACTCATTAATTTTATTCTCATCTATTTATTTTATGATAATTAAACTTCTTTATTCATTTTACTCTCTTTATGTAATCAATATTTCAAAATAATTTTTTTTATGAAAAATCTAATTTATTTCTCTCTTCGGTCAAAACCCCATTTTCTTCCATATCTATGTTTTCAAAAAAGGTTTTAAAAAAATAACATTCTCCAAAGGATTTATTAAATAAATTTTTTTCCCATTTATAAATTTTACAAAGTATTTTAAATGGAATCATTATGCCCCTTCAAAAAAAATCTTCTTTGTACTTTACCAAAAAAATATGGAAGGAATCATTGTTTCAATGGGTATGGAATTTCCCATAATGATGACCACCAAATGTTTTAAAGCTTGCATTATAAGTTTTACATTTTAATTTCGAAGAAAATAAAATCCAAATTTTTTATGATTTTTTAGTTTTAAAGATTTATTTTCAAATAAAGGTTATTTTTTAAATAAAATGTTTTAAATAATCATTAAATGATACTTTATAAGTTTCCAAAGTTATTTTGAAAGAAAAAAATTTGGAAAAATATTATGTTTCAAAAAGTGTTTTTTAAAGTGTAAATGATATTTACCTCAAGAAAAGTTATAATTGATCTTTAAAAATCATTTTCTATCTAATATGATTTATTATTATGTTACTTATGTTTTATTGATGATATTATCCAAGGACACCATTCTTATTCATTCTCTGAATAGTTTTTGTTTATAATGAAAATATTTTTATGAAAACTATCTATCTTTCATTGATTATACCATGATAAAATTATAATGAAACCCGCTTCTTTTTTAATAGGTTATTCTTTGATGAAATGATGAAATTATTATGAAACCATCTACTTTTACATAGGTTATTTTATGATGAAATGTTAATGAAACGCATTTATTTTCATGGGTTATGATATGATGAATTTTTTATGATCTTGTGGCATAGACATATATGATTTTAATTATGTGATTTTTGGGACCTATATCTCCCCAAAATGTATTGGATAAAGATTTATATCGCATGGGATTAACATGACTATAATAGGGAGTTAATACAATTCAGTAAGGGACTTGGTCCACTATGATAGTCTTTAGAGTAAACCTTGGCTACTATTATGGTTTGTGGAGTAAACTCACTCCACTATTCTAGTCTTGGAAATGAGATTTTACCTACTAATTAAATGATTTTATATGCTTATTTCTATGCCAATAAAACTATTCCATATGCCAATTTTTTGTTCTCATGCTTCATGTTATTTGATTTCATTAGGATTCATATATTAAGAAATTCGAGGATTTATGTGATGACTCAAGTTTATGATCTATGATATGAAGGGTATGGTTTTTGAATGTTAATCACATGTTCTTATACCATTTTCCCATGATATGTGATATCTCCCTTATCTACCCTCACTAAGTATCAAGCTCACCTTTTATTTTGTTTCCCTTCTCTATAATATGATTAAAGGTATTATGTGTGCTATGAATAAGAAGGGATATAGTTAGGAAGAACATAGTTGGAGATTACATAGCTCACTTATAGATAAGTTGTTTATGTATCCAAGTTTCTAATAATAATAGTCCTAAAGGATTCTATCATGGATCATTATTTTATGTAATGAATATTCATTATTAATATGTAATATTTATGTGTGATAAACTAGGGTCTTTATAGTATATATGGGTTCCCTTAATTTCATCTAATTATTGGTGATGATAATGTTGGGTAGATTACTTTTTTATTAATATTTTGCATCATGTTATAAATGTGTAGCGGAATATTGTTTGGTGTTTGGATGTAGAACATGATTAGTTGGTAAGGAATTGACACCCATGATAGTCTGTGATTGATGGTTAACAAATTTCTAAAACTTCTCTGCAATTAAAAGTGCTAAAGTAGAAATTTTTTAAAGACCCAAATCTTTACAGGTTGTTAATTTTTTATATAATTTTAATTTTTGACTCCATAGTATAAATTGATTTGATCATTGAGATTTGGATTTTAATTCTAAGAGTTAGAGAATATTGAAGAGGTGTTTTTGTATATGTATAGAGGTATGGGTGGTGTTTTGGGGACTCATGATAATCTCAATATCTTCGATATAATATGAAAATTTTGGAAAGTGATTTACGCCATTACATGGTTGTCTCACAGTTAGGGGAAACCATGAAAGGTGGTTTTTACTATGAGTATGGAACATAGTTAGAAAATAGTAATATAAATACTATGAAAAACATATAATAATTTTTTCAAATTGAGTTACATGATGTGTGTATGATTTGGTAAACTATGAAACCAAACTATATGGGGATTGTTTCCTTGAAAAGTGAAGGCTACATGGTTAGCCCACAATATCAAAAACCATGAGGTTTACTATATTTCATTAAATAGATAAAATGACCATTTATCCCTAATGAAGTTTTAAGATATCCAATTTATTTTCTCCATCACATAAAAAACTAGGGGATCTCTCTTTCCCCTCTCCTTGTTTGATCCACCATGGAGTTGGGGTGATTCTTTGGAATTTTTTGTAGTGACTAAAGGTGAGTACTTCTCCACTTATCTTCCTTATTCTTATTCTTCTTTCTGTCTCGCTAATTTTGTGCAACCCATATAGGGTTTTGAGAAATGATTCCCTCAAAAAAATTTGGAATCATCATGATAAGATTATTATTTTTATCATTATGGATAGACGATGTCATGAAAGGTCGAACACATGTTATTTTTTATATTTTCATTATAGGTACATCACCTTGGGAGTTTTTTTAGGATTTTTCACAAATCGGATGAAATAAATCTTGGAATTGGGCATTTGAGTTGGTAATTTTTTGTGGTATTGGTTCAAATGTGTATTAAGAGTGGACTACACCTCATTGCTTGAGGTTTTGATAAGAAGATATTATCAAGTGAGTTTTAGGTGATTATTACTATTTAATATAAATTGAAAAATTAATTGTAAATTTTGACAATTAATTAATTTAAAGGTTTTATCTTTATATAGGTTCATAGAAGATGATCCAAGAATAGGATGAGCATGGGAAAGGATCATTGAGATATTATTAAATGAAATAAATTCATATGAGGCATGTTATCCATATGAATTTCTTTATATTTTATAAATTGTTTTTATATGTGTTTGATATATCGTATCTCTACATAAGAGTAGTTAACCATCTGTTTAAAATTAAATAATATTTTTATTTGACTCCAATGATACGTATCGAGTTCCAGAGGCCACAATGAAACATTGGACAATATTTGATTAGTTTTTAATGGGATTTATTCATGGAACCATAAATATTCAGTTAATCTTGTATCCTTGATAATAAATTTAATTACATACCTATTTTTTAAAGGTAAGTGGTTGATGGAGATATTATGAGTGATGCTTTGGAATGAACATCAGTTGAGAAGATAAAAGGTTGGGATCATCTTACAATCTTTATGGGAATTATTACTTACTTGGGGACTCTCTTATATAGTTGAGATATGTTTGTGTATCCTTCCCAAATCCCAATGTGGGACTGGTTACCCTTATACCAAATATATCATAAAAACTTTGTTGAGATGTGAACATATAGGTGTATTGAAGGTTCTCTATTTTTTATTATTACTTATTAATTATTATGTTTTTAGTTCTATGATTTAAATTCATATATTTGGTCACTCTAGATTTTACCATCATCCAGGGAGTGACTGTTGTTTACGGTGTTAGTATTGGAACCCTAATAGGGTACTACCTATATATTATCGTAAAATAAATTAGAACCCACATAGTTTTGTGTCGCCTAACATGGAAAATAATACTATTTAATTCCATGTGAAAATGACCACTTAAAAGTAGTTTAAAATCATGTGAAATGTATGAATAGGTGAAAGGTTCCTAGGAATGGTTGGTTTGGGACTTATACATGAGCATCACTTTCTATTTCATCCTTTCTATTGATAATTTGGAAGGAGAAGGTATGGTTGGGGCTTACACATATGGATGAGGCACATTTTATCTTACTCATGTTAATTTATAAAGGATTATTATTCTCTTTATAAGAGAGATGATGATTCATACATAGATCTTAACCAGAGAAGGATAATTCTCCTTATTCTCATCAACATAAACTATAAAAAAAAGTTCTACTTAGTGGCGGTTCTAGTAACCACAATGAATTAAATAATGTTAAAATATATATATAATATAGAAATGGTTTTATCAAATTACCACTATATTTTTTTTATTTAAACAATTAATGGTGGTTTTAATTAAATCTATTCAATTTTTTAAAAAAACCATCATTCCTCCCCCTGCCCCGCTACCTCTACATGACCCTGACCCCTTTCCACCCCTCCCTTCCCCAACCTACTCCTCTCTCTTCTCAGTAGTGACCATGACCCCACAACCCCCATTCCCCCCATCCCTCTGACCTACCTCATCCCTTCTCAATAGAGACCTCATCCCTCGTAACACCCACCTCTGACCCGTGCAACACCCCCCACTGACCTTGACCCCTGTTACCCCCCCCCCCCCCTCTCCAACATACCTCTCCCCGACATAGTTCCACTCCTTAGTGATGATGTAGACCCCCCTCTCAAACCTCCCTCTACCAGGATTGGATCCCCTCCTCATTGGAAACACAGACCCCACCCCCCCTAAAGGTTGCATCATCCTCAACCTAAATCAAATTTTGAGTAGCATTAGATGGAAAATCAGGGATGATAAAAAGGGTATAGAATTTTCCTTTAATTCATTCAAGAGTAATTTATATACATAATTTTGGTTGATAATGTTTAATTTGGATTTTCAGTTATTTTTTTGGAGTTATAATAATCATTAATTTTGGTTGTGTTGTATTAAATAAAAATAAATATGTTTTTTATGGTATAAGTAGTTTATGGAATCTACATCGTTCATAATTTCATGATTTTTATTTGATATTAATGAATCCCACTGTGTTCTATATATGTTAATACCTCCAATTTTTTACATATACATAATTAAGGATATTTTACAACTCATTACCAATTAGTGGTATGTTTTGGGGTCACACATGGTTTCATCACTGACCCTGGAAAAGTCTCTAAGGATAAGTGCCTTGAAAATGAGATATTAGACCCTTTTTAAATTTATTAGAATTCTTCTTGTTTTATATATATATGAGGAATAATTTAGTTTAATAAAATATATCAAATAATGATAGAGTGTTTAGGGTTATGTTTTTCGTGCATGATAATCAATTATTGGTTATTGTTACTAGAATAGAAAATGTAGTTTATTTGATTTTATTTTAACTAACTCTGTTTTTATGAGAACTAATTTTAGTGTTTAGTTTTTTTTCCTTTTTTGGGTCAAATGGCTAATTTTTTATCATTTTTTTAAATAACAATGCACATTATTTATATTTATGTTAACCTCAAGTTTTGTATGTTTATAACAACTAACAAGCCTTAAACCTACCAAATATGTTAGATTAAGTACTTTTTATTACCATTTCATATTATTTCATTACCATAAAAACATAATAATGAAAAATATATTATAACCATTAACAATCCTTAAACCTAATTAACTGGGATAACTACAAGGATCAAATGATGTCAATTTGGAATTATTTGATACATCTATCCATCCCTAATTAATTGGGATTACGTCTTTTTTTTTGTTTTAATATAATTTTATTTATTATGTTTTTTATGGTTTTGAAATATAAATAAATACTAATGAAAAAATTATTAATTAGATAACATTATGAAGTTTAGATATTTTAAAAAAACATTGTTATTATTTTTTTATTAACAAGTTATAATTTAATAATTCTAGGATACAAACCCTTCACAATAATCATTGGTTTCCAATAACATTGCAGTTGGATTAGTTTTAGGCAAAGAGCATCCTGGGCGTTTATTGGGGATGGGTATTATGCCTAATCCATCAGTTTTCTTTGGTAGGGAAGTGTCATCCATTACTATTATGCCTATTGTGGGTTTGAGTAGTCTCGTTGATCATGAATAACAAAGATAAATTGAAATATTGAAATAAAAAAGTGTAAGAACAAGACTCTTATTGGAAAACATAGGATCCTTGGCAGTTGTAAATGGAAAATTCCTTAGTTTCTATATTTTAGTGGATGACCGGCATTATCCCTGATGAGATTTTAAGCCTTATAGCTCATCCTACTGAGGTGAATTCTAGATTCCAATGTTAATTAACAAATTTTAAAATAATACACACAAAAACCATAGATAAAACTAACAATGTCACTTTTATATAGAAAAAAATCATTTCAAGCCATACTGACCACATCTTGTGCCATATTGATGTGTGGTTGATTCAAATATGTCAAAAATTAATTTTATATTATTATCCATAATTTTGAAAATAATATCATCTTTTTTCCTTGGTTTTGACTCGGTAAAGAATTTTAAAAGGAACAAAATCCTTTAAAAACAAGTGTCGAGGGTCAAAACTAGGTAAACGATGATGAATTACTCTAAAATCACAATAAAAAGACCGTAGATTTAATTGTGAAAGGTAGAAATTGGCAGCATGTCATTAAAAATTATGGTTTTCCTATTATGGTCATAAATGTATTTTTTGTGTTTTAAAACACATAAACATGTGTGGAATGCTCAAAAATATGAAAAATTTCCTCAAATTGATGTGAAATAACATGAAAATCACTGATGGGATATTTTTTTGATGTGTACGCATAGACAACACGTCAATTTGATATGTGGTGTGGTCAAAATTATTTGGTATTCACTTCTAAAAGGTACAAAATCCTTTAAAAATAGGTTTTAGAGGGTCAAAACCAAGAAAACTACGCTGTATTTTCCTAAAATAATAATAAAATGACCGAATATTTAATTGGGAAATATAGGAAATAACTGTATTTCATTCTAAATTATAATTTTTTCATTATGGTCTTAAATGAATTCTTAGTGTTTTAAAACACTAAAACGTGCGTGGAATGATCAAACCCACAGAAAAAGACATCACATTGATGTTAAATCATGGTTCAATAACCACTTATTTTTTTATGTTTACTCATAGACAACACGTTAATCCAACATGTGGTGTGGTTGGAATTACTCAGTATACACTTCTGAAAGGTATAAAAGCCTTCAAAAACAAGTGTCAGGGGGTCAGAATGAGGCAAAAAAATAAAATTACCATAAAATCATAGGACAATGACCATATATTTAATTGTGAAATTTAGTAATTGGTGAAATTTTATTTGGAATTATGTTCTGACCGTTTTGGTCATAAATACATTTTTAGTGCTTTAAAATACTAAAACATTCATGGAACAGTCGAAAATATTTAAAATAACCTTATATTCACATGAAATGATGGAAAAACCACTGTTGATTTTTTTTATATGGGTATTTGTAGACAACACATGAATATGATGTGTGTTGTGTGTTGTGGTCAGAATTACTTGGTATACACTTTTAAAATGTACAAAAGCTTTTAAAACAAGTATAGTGGGTCAAACCCCTTAAAATGAAATCAGATTTCCCTTGAATTGTGATAAAATGACTATGGGTTTAATTTTGAAATATAGGAACATGTAGAATATCATTTTGAATTACAGTTTATCTATTATGGATGTAAACACATTTTTAGTGTTTTAAAACACTAAAAAATTTATAGAACTATCAAAAACATATAAAACAACATCAGATTGATGTTAAATCATGGTGAAACCACCGCTCAGTTATTTTTAATGTATACACAGAGAAAACACATCAATATGACATGTGGTGTGGTCGGAATTACTTGGTATACACTTTTGAAAGGTACAAAAGCCTTTGAAAACAAGTTTTTGGGGGGTCAAAACTAGGAAAACGTCATTACATTACCCAAAAAACATGGTACAATGACCATATATTTAATTATTAAATTTTAGAACCAAAAATATGTCATTCATAATTATGGTTTGACCGTTATGGTTATAGACATGTTTTTATTGTTTTAAACCACTAAAACATTCATGGAATGGTCAAAACCATATAAACCAATATCAGATTTATGTGAAATCATGGGAAAACCATAATTTAGTTTTTTTATATATACATGAAAACCACACATCAAGCTGACATGTGATGTGGTTGAAATTACTTTGTATACACTTCTAAAAGGTACAAAATCCATTAAAAATACTTAATAGGGATGAAAGCCAAGAAAAAGATGTCATATTTCCATAAAACAACGGAAAAACAACCATAAATTTAATTGTGAAATGTAGTAATTGATGGAACATCATTCCAAATTACAGTTTTTCCATTTTTTCCGTTAACATGGTTCAGTTTTTTAAATCACTAAAACATGCGGCGAATGGTCAAAACCATATAAAATGACCTTATATTGATGGGAAATTATGAGACAACCACCACTGAGTTGTTTTTAACATGTACTCATAGATAACATGTCAATCCTACATGCAATGTGGTCGGAATTACTTAGTTACACTTCTGAAAGGTATAAAAGACTTCAAAAATGAGTATTACGAGGTAAAAAATAGAAAAGCGACATCATATTTCCATCAAATCATTAGACATTGGTAATATATTAAATTTTTAAATGTAGAAATTGATGACACATCATTCTGAATTATAGTTTTACTACTATGTCTATAAACATGTTTTTAGTGATTTAAAACACTAAAACATTCGCGGGACGGTCAAAACCATATAAAATGACCTCATATTGATGTGAAATCATATGAAAACCATCTATGAGTTTTTTTTGACATGTACGCATATAAAACACATCAATCTAATGTGATTTTTGGCCGAAATTACATGTTATACACTTCTGTAATGTACAAAAGATTTTAAAAACAAGTGTCAGGGGGTCAAAACCAGAAAAATGAAATCGGATTGCCCTAAAATCATGTGAAAAATATCGTATATTTTATTTTGAAATTTATTAAATCACATCACATCATTCTAATTTACAGTTTTCTTGTTATGGCCATAAATTAATTTTTATTGTTTTACAACACTAAAATGTGTGTGGAATGGTATAAACCACAGAAAATGACCTAATATTGATGTGAAATCATGGGAAAACAACCAATGATTTGTTTTTGATGTGTACGCATAGACAACATGTCAACATAACATGTGGTGCGGTTGTAATTACTTGTTATACACTTCTGTAAGGTACAAAAGCCTTTAAAACATGTATTGGGTGGTAAAAATAAGGAAAATAAAGTCGGATTGCCTTGAAATCATGGGAAACACTGTATATTTAATTTTGAAATATAGGAACTGACAACATTTCATTCCAAATTACATTTTTTCCATAATGTTTGTAAATGCATTTTTAATGTTTTAAAATAATAAAACATGTCTTGAACGGTAAAAACCATAGAAAACAACCTCATATTGATGTGAAATAATGGGGAAGCCACTGTTGAGTTGTTTTTGAAATATAGGGCATGTTTTTATATCAAAATCTTTAAAAAATTATTAAGTAAATTTCAAGAACACCACACATCTCTTTAAAAATAAATTAAAATATTTACTTATCCCATTTAAGTTTTAAGTGTTGAATATTATCTTAAATAGAAATATTTATGTTTTAAAAATGATTTTAATTATATATTATTTGTTTAAGTTATAATGGATTCTATTTTATTAAAATAATAAAAAAAATTATGTGAATCATTCTGAATATATTCGGTGTCTTTTCTCTTTCTCAATTGTTTTATTAAATGTTATAGTGTTCAATGTAGGTGGAAGATCATGGTAGTAGGAAGAAGGTTGACCATTTTGATCCATGAAACTCTTTAAAAGGTATTCATGATTGTTCTTAGTTTCTATGGAATGCTAAAATTCTATCAATTATTCTATTGTAATTCTGATGTATTATGTGTAGTTTTAATTTTTGTTTTCTTTTTTGTTATAGTTGGTGAGATGATATTGTCGATTTTAGTTGATGATATGATGTTAAGGTAGAGAGATGTAGTGAAGGTCATGACATGGATATATATTGGGCATGTGTTGTTTTTAGACATATTTAATATGTATATTGACATATGCCTGAGTTGACTAAGATTAAGGTTATGTTGACTAGATGTTTGTATATGACTATGGATATATGATATGTGTATGATGATTTTATCATATTTATGTCTTTGACTAGATGTTTGTATATGAATATGGATTTATGATATATGTATAGGTTGACTATGGATGTATGAGGTTACGTTTCAGTTATTCTTATATTTATAGTTTGTATTACATATTTAAAAATAAATAAAACTGATTTAGAAACGGTTTTAAGAAACCATCGCAAAATACATTACATATAATATATTTATCAACAGTTATTCTTAACCATCGCTAAAAGAAACCTGTGATAATATGTTCTATAGCGGTTTCTTTTATTTTATTTATATTTCCCCTGGATATTTTTTCATAAAAGAACTGTCACTAAATAAACAAGTATTCATCGTTAAATGCTCCAAAAATAACACTTAACAAAACCTCTGTGAAATTAAAAAACCTCCACTACATTACTAGAAATTTTGAAATATGTGGTGGTTTTAATGACCACCTCTAAACTATTGGGTATAATTTTAAACCATCGCTAGTTAAAAAATAACTTATGTTACTGACCCTTTTTTAATGATAAGGAAGTCATATACTCATCACGTAGTGGGTTCTATTCTTTTCAACTAGGGAAGGTTTGATCTTGATCCCCTCGGGCTTTTTACATAAGGAATGTTTGGGAAACACCAAGATCATATCATGGTTTTTTATTCCCATCACATAAGATGTAGCTAGTTAAGGTTTGGCATTACACTTATTATGATGCACTAATATAGGGAAACTAAGAAAAGTATATCGACTGGAGTCAAATTGGGTAATCTTATTATCTACTCATAAATGAATAAATAATTATATGAGGGTGTTGTGTTCGAACCTCAATGATTAATCCTACATATCCTATTTAACAGGAATTGAATCCCTCATATTTTGAGTGATATAGTCTTAGGTCATATATGAGGACAATTCCATGATGTTTAATGTAATGTGGTAAGTATGTGAATTATAAAATTTAGAGTCATTTTATTGGGACTAAGTGGTTATTATTGTGAATAATCTTAATGATGTTAATGGAATGATCAACTAAATATCAAATAATAGGTGGGTTGTGATTAGTGTAAGAAATAAAAGATAATAAAATATCAACTATTTTAAATTAGAGCTCCCAATAAGGGATTGATTGGGGTTTATTGTAACACCCCAAGCTTTTCTAAAAATAAATTGAAAATCTTGAAATTTTGTTTAGTGTATAATTTTTATGTAGCCTTTAAACATAATTTTACTTCTTCTATGTTTTGAATTTCAAAAAATGGTCATGTACAATTGTGTTTAGTATGTTATTTGGAGTCTATTGGAACCATCTTGTTTTTTGGTGAATAGTAACATACCCTTATGAATTTTTATATGAACCTAATGAATAGTAAATTGTATAATTATTTTATTTTCTTAAGTCTTTAAGATAATGACATCTTGATTAATTTTTAAAAGTGATATAAAAGCAGTTATAGTTTTTAAATTATTAATTTTTTAATTAAGAAGGATTTCATTTAAAAATTAAATTAAAATTATTTATAAAATTATTTTCAAAATATGGACTTCATTTTTTAATTCTACACATCTATAAATGGTTAGGATGAATTTTTGGGTTTTTTCTAAAACAGTTGAGTTTTGGTGAATAGTAAAAAAAATACAATTTTGAGTTTTGGTGTGTTAAGGACATCATTAATGATGTAATGTTGTTGTAATAAGTCTGGTAGACTTTTGTATAGTAAAATAAGTTATGAGGCCTCCCAAGTGGATTATACCATGGGAAAATACCATGGGAAAATACCATAGGAAAATACCATGGGAATCCCATTGTTATACAAATACAAAAAATGAGGTGTCCCTTGGAAATTATTAAAATAATCCCTCACTTTCGCTATAAATACCAACCCATTCCTTCATTAACTTCATTTAAAATTTCTTATCAAATAATATATGTCCTCCTTACCTTTCTAGTAGCCTCCCAAGGTTTCCTCAATCCCCCAAGGTCCCAACCTTTAAGTTCTAGGAGTTACTCTACAAGGTAAGAAAATTCTCAATTTCTTTCTTTTTCCATTCAAGTTCTCTTTTATGGGAGATAACTTTAAAGTTTCCATATCATGTTCTTATTTCATTATTATTTGTGATCTATTCTTTATTATGCTTTATTTATGTATGGGAGACCCTTTTCCCCTCTCTTTTTAATATTTTCTAAAACCGTGTTGCATAGTCGTTAGGCTGTCGAATTTTTGTAAGGGATTTCTCAATTATTCTTTTATTTTGAGTTGCTTTATTTTATTATTCCTTCATCATCTCTTCTTACCCAAGAGGCATGAAATCTCCAGGAATAATGTATATTCTAGATTTTCTCATGTTCATGGAAAATTCATCATCACTATTCTTCTCCTCTCTCACTTATTCAAGGAATAAAAACATTATCTGTGATTTGTCGAATTACCGACATCATGGACGATGTGATTTCAATTTCCATTAATTCTGTCAAGTATTGTCATGAAACCATTTATATGGTGGAACCAAGTTATAATATATGTATTATGTATCATCCATGGTTCTAGAATTCTGTTTTACTAATGGTGTTAATTTATAAGACAAAATGAGGTTGTTATTAACAAAGAACAACTAAGATGATCTAAACGAACATCATTAATGTCTTAACATATCAATCATCCTCATATAAAAAATCAAAATGATAAATGGTATAAATTATGGTATTATAAATATTTAAATACCTTTCCATTCCAATTCTAGATTTTCACTACCAATCGACAAGAACATCCATCATGCACCAATCATTGAAATCATGTAAGGAACTCACCCAAAACAGTGAAAAAACAAAATACAAACAACTTAAGGGTGAAATGATGTTATGAAATTATCATATAATATGTTATAAACATGAAAATGGTTCTATAAAATACTAATAAAACTCTTTTAACCATTATACAATAATTTTATACATGTTTTAAGTAAGACAAGCCATAGGTAAGGGAATTCTTAACCCGATTTCCATCCCTTGGGTTAACCTTATTCTTTATTATTTATGTGGTATTTAAATTTTTTGTGTGATGACTTCTGATTATAATATATTTAATTATGTATATTTTTATATTATATACATATTCCATCCACTATATTAATTCTCACTTCAATTATATGATATTTATAAGGTACTTTTCTTTTAAAATCCTCTTTTAAAATTATGTTTTACAAAATTCAAAAGCAATGTTTTTATGATAATATTAATTTTGTATGATTATGTTCTAGATCCTGGGAATTTTTTATGATGAAGTTTGGGACCTATATTTTCCTCAAATTCATTAGGTATGTGTAATTTGGAAGTCGGTTGTATGGTTACTCCAAGTGTAACTGCGATGGTTACACAAATAGTAAGGTAGTCGTAAGGGTTACAAATTATAAGGTAGACGAGAGGGTTACAAGATTATGTAAGTAATTCCCCAAGATACCTTTATGGTTCTACTTATATTCTTAGGTATTGTTTAAATATCATGTTTCACAAATTAATTATATATACACAGGAGATAAGTATGTCTTATGAAAATGATTTCATACGTTACAAGTATTCATGGACTAATGTGTTCTTTACTTATTTTTATATCCCTTACTGAGTTTTTGTGCTCATCCCAAATTTTAAATGATTTTTAATAGGTTAATGTATGCGTAATAAAAACAAGGAAGCCATGTTAAATGTTGAATAATTGTCAAGGAATCATGTTTTAAGTTTTAATGGATTTAATTTTGGAAAAAATTGAAACTGTTTTTATGGTATCCACTCTATAACAATGTGTAATGCTATGAATTTATTATGTCCCAATTCCCTAAATCTCTAAACTTGAAATTATCTTCAATATAAAAGTAAGTGTTTTCTTGACTAAATTCAATATTATGTATGTAATAGGGTTGGGTCCTTATAGTTGGTATCAAAGGATGGTTTAGATAACTTTAGGGGTTAATATGATGTTAAAAGAATACCAAAAATGATTTTTACTCTATCATTAATTTGAAATGTTATAGCATTTAAAATTTCCATGTTTCTTTATCTAAGATATGTTTGTCTATAATGGTTTTCTGCATAAGGATCAGTGATACTAAAGATGAGAGGCACTGATAGAACGACATCCTTCCATATCTACAACCCGGAATGGTAGGGATTGGAACCGAGTAATTTGTGATAGTATTGGATTAGTTAATGCAAGCAGTAAATGGTGGTGGCATCTATAGAGGAGAACAAATATATGTACCATAATGGAACATGATAGTAGTGGAACATTTTTTGAGAAAACACCCTCTTGATTTCAATGGATCTTCTGACCCAGTAGTAGCTGAAAGAAGGATCAAATCCCTTGAAAATATATTCGATGTTATGGGATATTCAGAATATCAAAAGGTAAGTCTTTTCATTTATTGTTTTGAAGGTGAATCTGATCAGTAGTGGTCAATGGTAAGGAATAATATGGGTATAGAGGATTTTGATGCCTTGGAGTGGGATGAATTTAAAATTTTTTCCTTGAAAAATATTTTCCTAAGATATTGCGACTTAGGATAGAGAAGCAGTTCCTTGAATTGAAGAAAAAGGATAAGGATTCAATGGTTGTGTATGAAGAGAACTTCAGCTGACAGGAGAGGTTTTCTCCAAATGTTATTTTGTATCTTGATAGCAAAATCAACCAATTTTACTTAGGATTGAAGCTAAGGTATCGAAGGGAGTTGGCCTCCCGTGAATTCAAAAGTCATAAGAAACTTGTTTGATGTGCTGAGAGGGTAGAGATGGAGTTTTCTGATTATTACTTGAATTTTTATAACAAGGAGAAGAATAGTTCTAGGTGGAAAGAAATGGGTAATAATTAACCAAATAAATATTATGGTAAGAAAATCCAGTTTCCATTTTCTGAAAATTGTGGTAAGAAACACCCTAAGGAATATCTTATCAAAACTGGGAAGTGCTTTAAATGTGTTATGTTTGAACATATGGCTCGAGATTTCAATGAAATTGATCCTAAGACTAATATTGATAAGAAAACTATAAATTTTTATAAATGTGGTGAGATGGTTCATTATGAAAATGTCATCCCAAAGAGAGGTCTGAATGATGCAAAGAAGACAGATTATAAGTAGAAAGGTGTAGTGAGATCCTTTGTGACTATGTCAACAGATGTCAGGCCATCCAATGAAGTTTTATTAGGTACTTTTTTGTTCACTCATATTTTTCTAATGTTTTTTTGGATACGGGGTCTACACATTCCTTCATCTCTAAGAAATTTTTAGGTAAATTGGAAATATCACCTCAACAAATGCGACCTGAATTAGTTGTTAAAACACCAGGGGAAACATTATTGCAAAGAGGAATTATTATAATCTTTCTGTTATAGTATGTGGAAAGGCATTACCTAAAAACCTTGTTTGTTTACCCTTATTCGAGTTTGATGTTATTCTGTGAATGGATTGGCTTTCTGTTTATCATGTTAAGATTGATGGTAGAGCTAAAGAAGTTGTTTTTCAAAAAGAGTTACAGTTTTTATACATGAATGAACCCATAAAATTGATAACATATCAGGAATCTAAGAAACTGTTGAAAGATGGAAATGAATTTTATCTTTCTCATATTGTTTAAAACAAGGGAACTGTTCAGACTAATGATGTGCTTGTGGTAAATGAATACCTTGATGTTTTTTCTAATGAATTACCCAGTGTCATACCTAATCGGGAAGTCAAATTCACAATTTACATAGTTCCTAATTCTAAGACAATTTCAAAAAACCTATATCATATGTCTCAAATATAACTTCATAAATTGAAAAATCCGTTGCAGGATTTGCTTGATAAAGGATTCATTCGTCCTAAAACTCTACCATGGAGAGCTCCTATTTTGTTTGTTAAAAATAAAGTTGGTTCCATGAGACGTTGTATTGATTATAGAGCTTTGAATAACATCACTGTTAAAAACAAGTATCCCTTTCCTCATATCGATGACTTGTTTGACCATCTCTAGGGAGTTTTGTACATTTCCAAGATTGACTTCAGATCCGGATACCATCATCTGAAGTTGAAAGAGGATGACATCCCAAAAACAGCCTTTCGTACTAGATATGAGCATTATGAATTTGTTGTTATTCCATTAGGGTTAACTAATGCATCTTTTGAATTCATGAATCTTATGAATACAGTATTGCATGAGTTCTTGGATAAGCTTGTGGTTGTATTTATTGATGACATTTTGGTATTTTCTAAAAAAAAGAGGATCATGAAAAACAACTAAGAGTTGTTTTACAAACCTTAAAAGAAAAGAAACTGTATGGAAAATTCAGAAAGTGTGATTTTTGGTTGCAACAGATTTCTTTTTGTGGGCACATTGTAAATAAGGATGGAATAACAGTTGGTCCTTCTAAAGAAACAGTGGTTGATGAATGGACAAGATCCACAAATGATACAAAGATTCGTAGTTTTATTTGATTAGCATGTTATTACCGACGTTTTTTTAAGAACTTTTCTCGGTTATCTATCCTGATAAATAATTTAACACTGAAAGGGGTTAAATTTTTTTGGACAGAATAATATGATGTTTTTTTTCAAGAACTGAAGAAGAGATTGGTAAATGTTGTAGTTTTGGCCTTGCCTTCCCGAAATGTTGATTTTGTCATCTATAATGATCTTTCGTTGAAGGGACTTGGTTGTATTTTGATGCAGAATGATTAGGTAATTACTTATGATTCAAGAAAACTAAAAACTAATGAGTTAAATTATCCCACACATGATTTGGAATTTGCAGCTGTGGTTTTTTATTTGAATATTTGGAGGCATCATTTACATGGATCCAAATGTCAAATATATACTGACCATAAAATAATGAAGTATATATTCACTCAGAATGAATTAAACATGAAGCAGAGAAGATGGCTTGAACTGATAAAGGATTATGACTCCACGATCAATTACCATCCCGGAAAAGAAAACAAAGTGGTGGATGCCTTGAGTCGAAAACATCATGCATCATTAACCATGTTATGTTTCAAACATGATCCCTTGATTAATGATTTGATTAATTTTGGCTTATAATTTGTTGGTATAGGGAATACATTTGTTTTGTTTCAAATTTCAGTGAAGTCTTCATTGTCGGATAGAATTAAATGATAACAGAAGGAAGACCGTGAGCTACAGAAAAAGGTATAATTGGTTAAAAAGGGTAAGCTTCCAGAATTTAACCTTGATAAAGATTGTATTTTAAGATTTAAAAAAATGTTATGTGTACCCTGTGATTCTCAGTAGAAGAAAGATTTGTTATATGAAGATCATAGTTCTCCATTTTCGGTTCATCCTGGAAGTACTAAGATGTATAGATACCTTCGGTAGTATTACTGGTGACATGGAATGAAAAGGGATATTACTGATTTTTCCATGAAATATTTGACATGTCAGCAAGTTAAAGAAGAGCAGCAGTTACCGAAGGGTATGATTCAGCCTTTGACAATTCCAGAGTAGAAGTGGGAGAATGTATCCATGGACATTGTGGGGGGGGGGGGCTACCTAAGACATCTCTAGGTAACAATGCAATTTGGGTTATTGTGGATCGGCTGAAAAAATCTGCACATTTTCTTTCTATTTTAGATACAATGTCTTTGGATCAGTTTTCTCGATAGTACCTCAAGGAGATTATCTAGTTACATGGAATTCCTTTTTCCATTGTATCTAACCGGAATCCCAAGTTCACTTATAACGTTTTTAAGGGACTTCATAAATCGTTGGGCGCATAGATAAATTTTAGAACAACTTTTCATCCTCAATCAGATGGGTAGTCAGAACGAACGATTCAAACTTTGGAGGATATGCTTCGAGCTTGTTCAATGGACTACCAGGGAATTTGGGATCAAAATATTTATTTAGTTGAGTTTTCATATAATAATATTTTTCATTCCAGTATAAAGATGACACCTTTTGAGGCTTTGTATGGAAAGCGGTTTCGGACTCCAACGTTTTGGGATGAAGTTAGTGAAAGAAAATTCATGGGGCCATAATTAGTAGAGGAAGTGGCTGATAAAGTGAAGATGATCCAGCAGCACATGAGGACAGCTCAGAGCAGGCAGAAAAGTTATATATATAACAGAAGGAAAGACTTCACTTTTGAGGTAGGTGACCATGTTTTCCCAAAAATCTCTCCTGGGAAAAGTGTGATGTGTTTTTGGTAAGAAAGGAAAGTTAAGTCTGCGTTTCATCAGTCCTTTTGAAATTCTTGAGAAATTTTGACCATTTTCATGCTGAGTAGATTTTCCTCTGAGTTTGTCTCAGGTACACAATGTTTTTCATGTTTCGATGTTGAGGAAGTATGTATCAGATTCGACTCATGTTTTGAGCCCAGAAGCAATTCAGCTGGAGGAGAACCTTTCATATGGAGAGAAACTAGTTCAGATTCTTGATCTAAGGGAACTGGTATTGTGTAATAAGGTAACCCACCAGGTAAAGGTTTTGTGGAGAAACCACATGGTTGAAAAAGCAACATGGGAGTCTAAAAATTCAATACGGGAAAGGTACCCTCACTTGTTTAATAATTAAATAAAAGTGTGAGGATGAAATTTCCAGAAGGGGGGATAATGTAATACCCCAGGGTTTTCTAAAAATAAATTGAAATACTTGAAATTTTTTTTAATGTAGATATTTATAAGTATCCTTTAAACATAATTTTACTTCTTTTATGTTTTTAATTTCAAAAAATGGTCATCTACAATTATGTTCAGTATGTTATTTGGAGTCTATTGGAACCAACTTGTTTTTTTTGTGAATAGTAACATACACTTATGAATAGTAATATGAACTTGATGAATAGTAAATTTTATTATTATTTTATTTTCTTAAGGTTTTAAGATAATGACATCTTTATTAATTTTTAAATGTGATTTAAAAGTAGTTATAGTTTTTAAATTATAAATTTTTGAATTAAGTATGATTTTATTTAAAATTAAATTTAAAAATATTTAGAAAATAGTTTTCAAAAAATGGACTTCATTTTTTGAATTCTATATGTCGATAAATGGTTAGGGTGAATTTTGGGGATTTTTCTGAAATAGTTGATTTTTCAATGAATAGTAAAAAATACAGTTTTGAGTTTCAGTGTGTTAATGACATCATTAATAATGTAATGATGATGTAATAAATCTAGTAGACTTGTGTATAGTAAAATAATTTATGATGTGTCCCAAGTGTCTTATACCATGGGAAAATACCACGGGCAAGCCCATGGTTTTTCAAATACCACTAATGAGGTGTCCCTTGGAAATTATTAAAATAATCCCTCACTTTTGCTAAAAATAACAAACCATTCCTTCATTAACTTCATTAAAAATTCCTCATCAATGAAGATTAGGCCTCCTTACCTCCCAAGTATCCTCCCAAGGTTTCCTCAATCCCCCAAGGTCCCAACCTTGATGTTCTAGTAGTTACTCTACAAGGTAAGAAAATTCTCAATTTCTTTCTTTTTCTATTCAAGTTCTCTTTTATGTGGTATAACTTTCAAATTTCCATAACATGTTCTTATTTCCTTATTATTATTGATCTATTCTATATTAGGATTCATTTATATATGGTTGAACCTTTTCCCCTCCCTTTTTAATATTTTCTAAAACCATGTTGCATAGTCGTTAGGCTATCGAATTTTTTTAAGGGATTTCTCAATTATTCTTTTATTTTGAGTTGCTTTATTTTTTTATACTTTCATCATATATTCTTACCCAAGAGGCATGAAATCTCTAGGAATCATGTATATTATGGATTTTCTCATGTTCATGCAAAATTCATCATCACTATTCTTCTCCTCTCCCACTTATTCAAGGAATAAATACATTGTCTTTGATGTGTTGAATTACCGACATCGTGATGATGTGATTTCGATTTCCATTAATTATATCATGTCTATTCATTAAACCATTTCTATGGTTGAACCAGGTTATAATATATGTATTATTTCTCACCCATGTTTTTTGAAGTCTTTTTTATTCATGGTTTTAATTTATAAGACAAAATGAGGTTGTTATTTACAAAGAACCCCTAAAATGATCTAAACGAACATCGTTAATGTTTTAACTTTTGAATCATACTCATATAAACCATAAAAATAATAAATGGTATAAATTATAATAATTTAAATATTTAAATACTTTTCTGTTTCAATAATGGAGTTTCACTACCAATCAACAATAACATCCATCATGAACCAATCATGGAAATAATGTGAAGAACTCACCCAAAACACTGCAACGAACAAAATACTAACAATTAAGGGGTTAAATGAGGTTATAAAATGATCATATAAGATGTTATAAACATGAACATGTTTATGTAAAATAATAATAACACTATTTTAACCATTATACAGAAAGTTTAAACAAGTTTTAAGTAAGACAAGCCTGAGGTAGGGGAATTCTTAACCTGATTTCCATTCTTTGGGTTAACCATATTCTTCAATATTTATGTGGTATTTAAATTGTTTGTGTGATGACATTTGATTATACTGTGTTTAATTATGTATATTTACAGAGTATATACATATTTAATCCACTCAATTAAGTCTCACTTAAATTATATGATATTTATAAGGGACTTTTCTTTAAAAATCCTCTTCTAAAATTCTCTTTTACAAAATTCAAAAGCAATGATTTAATGGTAATATTCATGTTGTATGATTATTTTCTAGATCATGGTAATTTTTTATGATTAAGTGTGGGACCTATATTTCTCTCCAATACATTGGGTATTATAATTTGGTGGTCAGTCATATGGTTACTTAAAGTGTAACTGTGATGGTTACACAAATAGTAAGGCAGCCATTAGGGTTACAAAATATAAGGTAGATGAGAGGGTTACAAGATTAGGTAAGTAATGCCCTAAGATACCTTTATGTATCTACTTATGTTCTTAGGTATTTTGAAAATATCATGTTTCACAATGTAAGTATATATATATAGGTGATATGTATGTCTTATGAGAATGATTTCATACGTTTCAAGTATTCATTGACTAATGTGTTTTTTCCTTCTTTTTATATCCCTTATGGAGCTTTTGTGCTCATCCAAAGTTTTTAATGATTTTTCATAGGTTAATGGATGTTTAATACAAAGAATTAAGCAATGTTAAATGTTTAATAATTGTCAAGGAATCATGTTTTATGTTTTAATGTTTTTAATTTTGAAAAAAATAGAAACTGTTTTTATGGTATCCACTCTGTAACAATGTGTAATTCTAAGAATGTATTATGTCCCAATTCTCTAAATCTATAAACATGAAAAGATCCTCAATGTAAAAGGAAATTTTTTATTGACTAAATTCAATATTATGTATGTAATAAGGTCGGGTCCTTATATTTATACATGATCATCCCTAGTGGGATTTATGTGTCATAAAATGGGAAACGGTAAGAGGAAGAGTTAGTATTATGCATTGGAAATTTTCTTCTAGGTATAATTGGGTCTTACACCTCATAGTAGGCCCATGTGGGATTATTCTTTCATAAAGGGCCTTATAAAGTTGTTTTACAGGGATAAAAAGTGACTGGAAGACCCTAGAAATTAGGTTTAAAGGATTCAATGTCCTTTTATTATCAATTTATAAAATCCATGACCTAATCTTATAGGGTAGTTCCCATGACCAGGTTATTGGACTTAGAAATTTGTGTAATGAATATTCATCCTTCATCATGTGATAAGTCTTGTGGCACATGGAAACCACATATTATTCTTATTTGAGTGTGGAGATATATATGTTTTCAAACTCAACATGTGTTTTACAAGTGATTATCACATCATGGATTCTATGAAATATTATGTGTCACATAGTTTTTAATGTCTAAAAAATACCAACCTTAGAATTACATTCTTTTAGAACAAAAAATCCATTATAAGGTAACATAGGGAACTTTTTATGTGTTACTTACACATCTGGTGGGCTTCATGAGCTAAATATCCAATGGGAGGAATGTTCCAAAAGAAGGATCTCAACTCAGGTATTTTATGAACCAAGAGTAGAATATTGACTCATGGTGATTGGGTCACTAATAAGAATGATCAACTTAATGATTTTGGATTACCCTAATAAGGATCTCAATATATGAATTTTGAATATCTCGATGAGATTTATTCAACTTGAGAATTTTGGGTTGTCAAGAGGATTATATCAACTCAATTGATTGATATATTTAACTAATAAGTGTTTAAATTCAAGGATAATTTGGGGTATGTAATGAAAGTGTATTTTATAGCTGGGTCTAGGATTAGAGATCTAGATGTAATTTTGTATACTTTTAGAATAGGAATCAATCCATGTGTATTTATTTGGATACACTTAATACATATCTAGATCATGTATAGGGGAGAAAATATAGTCCTTTATTATAGTAGGGACATTGGATAAAATCTATCAAATATTGGTGGATCATAGAAAAAAAGTGTTACATTTCCATACTAGCATAGGACTGTTAATATAGTACAAAATTTCAATGACATATTATATATATATATATATATCTGACTCTCATTTAATAAGATTAGGTCGTAGAATACAAACCAATATGGTTTGTTTAAGGGTTATGCAGGATGGCCCATAAGTGTGTAGTTTTATGTCACGAGTCAAGGACTATGTACCATTAAACAGATCAATTAAACCACTATATAAGAGGGGATGAGGGTGAATTTAATTTTTTCCTAGGTCATTGAACCTAGTGAGCATAGATTTATTTTTTTCTAGGGACAAATGGTGGTCCCTGCAAGATTTATGTATTTTTATTTTTTATTAAAACATTTTATTAAGCCATTGATGAATAGGGTTAATTGGTATGAACTTAGTTTTTTTCTCAATCCACCATTTGGGGGTTTTCAACCTAATAGTTTTTATGCCTTTTTTCTTTTTACATGCTAAATATTTTAATTAGGTAATGAAAGGTTCATGCCTAGTGAGCGTAGACTCGACCTTTGCCTAGTATTCCCTTTTTGGATTTCTAAATAGGTGAGTTCTATGCCTCTTTACATTTCCAGTTTAAGGTCATGCAAGTCATAAAAATGAGATATGTTGTTTATGGTCAGATATCTTGGATCATATGTGTGTGTGTGGTTTAAGGTCATATAAATTTGATCAAAATTAAATGGTATAAATAGAGAAATAGGTGATGTGAAACCTGATGTGAATGGAGATCCCATCATCGTTGATATATAAAATATCAAGGGATGGTATCAGTTATTTAAGATTATAGTTCTCAAACTAATGAGAGATAATGTTTCAGGTTAAACTGATTCAACCTAACACTAATAAAGTTTATGGTGATTCAAATTTGACCAAATGTGTGGGATATTCTATCCAGTAATTAAAAGGAAAAACCTAATATGAATAAATGGTTCATTTATAATATATACAATAATATAAAATAAAGGGTAAAAAATTTACAGCTTTGAATCATATACCATTTTTTTAAAGATTTTATGGTCATGTTATGAGGAATAAAGAGAGATGATGTTTAAGGTTAAATAACATTGAACCAATGCTTCTAAAGTTTACAATCATATATCTTTGACCTAATGTGTGGGATAGTATATCCAATAAGGGAAATTCAAAACCTAGTATGAATGAAATTCCCATTACTAATATAGTCTATACTAGAAAATGGGAGGCATTCAGTTTATGGTTATAAAGATCAAACCATTGTGTCTTGTGGTTTAAGGTTATGCAATAAAGACTAAGTTTCCAGTAGACATGTGAAAATAAGAGTATCTATACACAAAGTTTTGGATGTTCATAGGTAAAGAATAATCATATATTAATGGTCACAATAATAGAATATCATAATATTTCTTTAAAAGTGGTCATAATTCATGAATGTTTAATGGAATTATAATCTACTTAAATATTTTTGTTACTGAATGTGTAAAACATAATGTATAAATTATTAAATTAGTGGGAAATATAGTCTTGTGGGAGTAGGTTGACCATTTGTAATGAAGAAACTAGTGACACATCACTATGAAATAACACAAGGGGTTAAGGGGGGACTTTTCTCTTTTACAAAAACATCCCCAAGAAGTTACTTCATAAGATCAAAGGTAATTATGTTGTTCACCATTCAAAGGGGGGTAATTTAGATCAATCAATCCTTGTTAATAATATTTATTTGAAAGGAATTACTAAGAGGGTTTTATCAAGGTTATGTGATTTTAATAGTAGTATATCGACTTAATGAACTGTGTTGGTGATTCAAACATCAAATATATGAATTAGGTTCTTATAGAAAAATCTATTCATAATGGTTTTGAGAAACCCAAAGGTTAGAACACTATGTATAGAACATATTCTCAAGGTGAAGGGATGTAATAGTAAATTATTGAGTACATGATCACATAAATTGGTGGTAAACTCACTGTGAAGAAGTTTCCTTGTCTTGAGTGAAAATCTATTAATGGCGTAGCTTCAACCCACCTAAAGAGGGAAAGTAAGATTTTTTATAACATTTTACTAGACTAGTGGGTTATAGTGAGAATGTATTCTATTTTAATATGTCCGATTTTGGGGTAACTAAAATCTTTGTTCCATTATTTTTTTTCTTCAAAATTTTTCCAAAACCATGAAAGGGAATGTCTTAGCTAGAGAAGACTTGATTTTTTTTCTCAGGCTGACATTTATGGGGTTTTAACCATAAAATAATTTGTGTTAATTTTTATTAACATTTTATAGAATTGAAATTTAGACCATTGGGATCTTAAATTTAATGTTTTACAACTTTAGAAAAAGTGTACATAACTAAAGGTCTTGACCTGTAGACCAAGTTTCACACATTTTAAGGTTATGATGCTTATACTAGTTTGATGTTGGGACTGGGATAGGAGATCTCGAAGTCACTAAATATCCAAAAATGATATTATTTAATACACATATAGTTATTATAAAGATATATACCATATATATCAAGCTCATATATATGAAAGGGTTCATTTTCCAATTTGAGTGAGAATTCAAATCCAGATGGGACGCTTGAAAACTCCTAGGATAGTGTTTTAGTATGCATCTAGTGCAAGTGATTTTATGAAAATGTTAGGATAACCAAAAAATAAGATATAAATTTAATAGTGAGTAATTTTATCCTAGCACATTATTATGGAGAAACTCTATTTTGGCCACCATTATATAGATCTGGTTCTCGTGTGGGGAAATTGATCTGTATAGTACATGCCACACTAAGTAGTTTAAGGTCAGGTAAGGTGGACCAAAATGTTGTCTTGCTTAATTTCATACTACAAGGAATTTAGTTTCATTCATTTTAAGTACATATGAAAATGACCTTTATATATGGGATTTTAACAAATCTAAATCATGTGCAAAATGATATAGATTTATCTCAATGTGGCACCAATTGGAGGGAAGATCGGCATAAGTGGAGGGGTCAAAACACTAGGATGATGTAAGGATCCAACATTAACAAATTTTATACTAGGACTAAGATAAGTTATTTGGTAATTATTTTATATCCCATGATATTTTAGTAAATCCACACATAATTTTTGGGTGAAGGGGTCGTTCTCTTTCATAGATTTGGTGAACTATAAAATGGGTTTGGATAGTATATCCATAACCAATGAATCCCCAAGGGAATAAAATGGAATCCTATTTAGATTGATCTTATATATAATATAAGGTAAATAAATATCTAGTTTATATGATAAATATCCCTCTAAGTTGGTTAGGTTAATTATAGATAGACCAGTGATACTTATTGTTTATTATAAAAAAAATATTTGAACATAATTTCGTGCAATTTATGCTCATGTAACATGGATCCTCATCAATAGAATCTATAATAAGGGCATAGAACATGGAGATATTATTAATATGTTTGAACATGGGGGGATACAATTAATGTGTAATATAAGTCATTTTATAAAATTCCTAATAAAAAATGAATAAATGGTGACTGGGGGTTATAGTTTGACTATTAGTAATGAGGGAAACTATTTTTAAACTCTTATATATGGTGGAATTTGATTGACCATTAGTTATAGAGAAAATAGTGTCTCATCATGAGGGAATAGTACATGGGGTTAAGGTTAACCTTTCCTTAGGTTATAAAATATCCCCTTGGGGTTACTTCATAGGCTCAAAGGCAACTCTCCTTTTCACTATTCAATTAGGGGTCTATTTATATCAATCTATCCTTATTGCCAATATTTCAATGAAAGCGGAAACCATGAGATTATGTTCTCAAGGTTACATGTTTTCATTGGGAAAAATATCAATATAGGAGTTGTGTTGACTTTTATATCAAATGAATAATGTACATGGTTGGAATAGTAGATTTCTAAATGGTTTGGGATACTCTGTAGCTACACTATTGTGTGATACAAAGGCTATTTGGGTAAGATAAATAAACCCTAATTAAAGATGAGGGTAAACTAAACCTCACAAGTAATTAAATAAGGACTCAATATGTAAAAGGGGCATCTTGTTCATTGAAAAATATCACCTTTGATTAACCTCTATAAGAGGTTTAAGTTCATAGAGTATGGACTATATACCACAGAATATAAGGTCAGGTGGTAGTGACTTCATTTAATACAATTTAGGTTCTTACAACTAAGACCTATTTTCCTGTAGTTTAATATCATGTTACAAGGACTTAGATGAAATTTATTTTAAGTTATATGACTTGGATAAATATTTTAAGTGATTTTTATAGATTTGGATCATGAATTATAGAAGAATGTGTCATCATTTCAATATGGGGTTGTCAAGGGACCCATTATGGTTGAGGGTAAACCCAAAAACTATAATATAATAAATTCCAATGGTGAACATTATTATATTTTTTGTAGTCTATATTTTATTTTTGAAATATCCACAGTGAATTGGAAGTCCCAAACACTATGAATGTCCTATAAGAGGTTAGGGTATTGTTATAGAAAAATACTTATAAATAATGAGATATATGGAAAAGTCTCTCCATGTTAATCTAGATTATATGTAGGAGTGGTGATATGGTTATGTTTGAGCACCAAGCCATGAATGGAAGAACCTAACATGGCCAGAGAAGTTGAACACCATGGGTATCATCATATTCTACAACAGGATTATAGGTATGAACCCTACATTAGAAAGGTTTCTTACATATATTAGTCACTTTTTTAAGAAAACAAGGCCACTGAAAGTATAATGATCTATGTAGTTTGAGGTCTTATAGGATAAAGACTACAATATGTGAAGTTTATAATTTCATGGCTAGGATGAGATGTAATTCAATTTAACATCTCATTCAAAGGACATTGGTCAGTTTCACATTGATCTGATTCACACATTAACTAGAAGAAACTAATCTTAGTGATTATTAAGGAAAATACCCAATATGAATGAGTGAATGGTTTCACACTAAGATAAAGTGGATATGTTTTCAATTTTTGAAGCTAGACCTAGTTTAGGAACTCTATGTGTCACTATGTATCCTATACATACAAGAATCATTCCACACATGGTTATTTATTAAAATTTTCACATCTATGTTTTTATTATACATGGGGATAGGTAATTTTCTTATTTTTATAGATGATCAAAACATTAACAGGGATCCATGGTGAAATCTTGCATCAAAGCAGTATGATGAAACTGAAATCTTTGTCTACGTCTGGTACAAGTTATCCAAACACAATTATGTATCCTATAAGTATAAAATTAATCAATACATAGTCATTATAATATGGTTCCTTTGTTAATAATACTCTTATATAAATATTGAGGATTTTTTATATATATTTGGATCATATGTAGTGAATTTCCATTGAAATGGATAGGTTTCCTAACTTGAGAATGAAGGAAACCAAATTTGGATGTGTTCTTAGTTCCAGAATGAGGTGAGATTGATTTATCTTATTTAGGGTTATTAAAGAAAAATAAGAATTATCAAGTCAACCTACACACTGGATACCTTCAATATAGATATGGATCATACATAAAAGGGTAGGTTGGTCCCAAAAAAGTGACCACATGTCATGAAATTTAAAGTCATGTGAAATGGTTTAAATATGAGTATTTTAGAGTCACAGAGGATGTACATAGGATATGACATTTAATTACATGCTCCTAGGATGTTATGATATATAATTTAGTGTTGTGTAACTTGAACTATGATTCCATACAGTTCAGAATCATTTGACAAGGACATCATGAACCTACATGAAATTATGAAAAATATTTCTTATTAAGAGGTGCCATAAATTTTAGGGTCACATGACAAAGACCATGACTATAAAATTGAATGTATTATTGTGTGGATGTATTCCAAATAGTTTAATTTCATCCAGAATGAACTTTTTTGAACCTCGTATAAATTTATTAATAACATGTGCACCAAGAGTACAAAATCAAAGGTGTCTATGGTTGGGCATAGAATAGTAATTCCATGCATCACTATATATCACTTGTTATGGCAATTAAGAAATGTGTAGTTATAGGAAGGTCTTAATGAAAGATTCCACTAGGTAAATACCCAATGTGAATATATAAAAATGAAACATAAGGAGGAAGTAATTTTAAAACTGTAGGTTCATAGATGAATCTTCTTTTTATGTTACTATATAGATCCATCTCACATGTAGAAGAGTTGGAAAATTTGGTTCATGGAATTTTTGGTTGGTTTTAGGATAGTAGATCTAGGCATCACTACATATCCTAATAAGGTAGGGATAAATCTACATGTAGTTCTCGGAAGTAGTGAGTATTTTTTCTAAGTATAGACAAATGTTTCAAAATATCCTACATTGATTTGAGTTATATATAGGTAAAATGAACTTACCAATGGATCAACCAAAATAACTTTAGAAGTCATTCATGGTAGATTTTTTACATGGTATTAAAATTATGCAACCATGATGGAACTCAATACCTTTTGAATATGGTCCACCTCAATCATACTAAATTGGGTGACACAACAAGACCTCTAAGATCATGTGATTCATGATAATTGTGGCAAACAAGAGATGATTAGGAGATCTTTTGTGTTTCTTCAGTGTTCTTAATAGGGTATAAATGGAAATAGGGGAGGAATTTTCATTCGGTATTTTTCAAGGTCAAGCATGTTAAATTGAATAATTTTTATATTAGAATAATCTAATTAAAATTGGGTGCTATACAAAATGTTTTATTATATGGATCTAGATTGTGATTAAGGGTTACAACCATATGAGGTAGGCTGCTCTAATAATTTTAAGCTCTTGCATGGTGTACAGAATACCATGTAGTTTAACATTATACAAATAGGATGATGTCATGTAGTTTAATGTCATACGACTTTGAAATAAGTTCTTTTGAATAAAAGGATTGGTGTTTGGGGAATTTTCACTAATCTAGGTTACATGAGATAAGATCATCAAAACCTTATACTGAAAATAAATGGCTTAGTATTAGGAAAAACTTGTGGATGGGTTCAGGAGAGGTGATCCTAAATGTCATTATGTATCCTTTGGGAGTAGGTGTAGAGACCCGAATCTTGACTTACATGGACATTACATTAATTTTGCGAAATACTTAATAAATAACAAAAATAGACACACAAGGACCATAATATTTTAGTGTCTTTGTAAACTCGAAATAAAATCTTCTAATCATGGTGAAAGATCTTCAACATCTCCCAATAAAGATCTTCCCATTTTTTTCTTACCTAAAACCTTTCTTTATATCCTGGGGAAAAGAAAACATAAAAGGGGTGATCTTAAATTCCAAGTAAGGGTAAATATAGAGAACATAAAACAATCCATAAACATTTGAATGAAAAAACTTGAACATAAAATCTAAACAACAAAATCCTGAGAAAAGACATGAATCTTGGAAGTATGTAAGGAATATATCAGAAGGGAACATCAATCATGATAAAATAGCACAAGAATAAAACATGTAATTGTGGAAACCATTAATCACATGTTATGATTTCCATAGTAGCCAAGGCATTGCTGCCAAGACCATCTTAGTGGAAAAAGTCCCTTTCTGAATCGAGTTCACTCCTCGTTTCAGTCCTGTAACACTGAACCGGATTAACTTACCATTCCAGCCATGTCTATATCATGAGATATATATCTTTACCCAATTCATTGGAGGGAGATATAGGTCCCACCCATCTCATAATGAAATCATTCTTACTTGTGCCACAAAATAAACATACATCATTCATAATAACCCAAAAAATAAAATGGGTTTCATAAACATCATCCCATCATCACATAATCTATATAAAAGAAATGGATATCATTTCATAATAAGGAAAATGAAACCATGAAAATATTAGAGACAAATATTTGAAACATACACATATGAAATAATGTCATCTTAGATGAAAAATGGTTTTGATAAAACACTTGAAATGAATTCTTGAGGAAAATATCCTTTCTTCTTCAAAATCATTTTCTTTTCAAAAAATATCATACAATTTTAAAAGAAAAGGATTTTGTTGAAAATAGTCATGAAATATATTGGAGGAAGATTCATTAAAATAATTCATTATAAAACCGTAAGAATCCTTTCATGCCGTATAAGTTAAAAATAACATTCTTCTCGTACTTTTGTCAGAAAAGTCCAAAAGTACCTTGTAAAAGAAAGATTCCATACATACCATGTAGTAAAAGTCAAAAATGGGTAAAAAAAACTTTAAACATACATGAAAACATTTTTATAAAACTTGGACATGGATGATAAATATAACCCCAATAAATACTTACAAATAAGCAATCTCGGGTAAAAATGAGATTTGAAAAATTATCCCTTACCTTAGGTCTGATATGCTTCGTACGTATCCAAACCTCCTGTATAATGATTTAAATAATTTCATTGACTTATTACAGAATCATATTCATTGTTATTATATCATATATGGTTCACTTATGACTTTATATTACTCGTTCTTTTGTAAATTCATGTTAAAGTAGCGTTTTGGGTAAAATCGTTTCATTTTTCGTTCGTGTTTTAACTTGTAATTATTCATATGATTACTTAGATCATGATTACTTATATCCAGAATGTAAAACATGATTTATATATAATATATATTCAGAATATACATATATATAATAGATAGATAAATGGAAAGAAATACACCGTTCATGGAGACGGTAGTCCGTACGTACGCATGAACGCTGTTTTGGTTTCCTTATTGAATTGAATGGAATTAAGTAGATGAAATATATATATATATATATATATATATGAATACATAAATCCAGTAGCTTCATTATGTCATATATTTCATTATTATTCATTATATATGCTTTATAATCATTCTTGAATGGTTAATCATGGAAAATGAATCTCATCGCATTCGTGGAGACGGTAGTCCGTATGTACGCACGAGCGATGATATCATTCCCATGGTCATGGAATTTTATTTAAGTGTATGTATAATATTAAATAATAAATATAACTTCAAAATAACCATATATAGTTATTTATTTACACCATTATACCCATCCATGTAAGGTGGTGGTGGAAAATATATTACACCACGGCGTGGAGATGGTATTCCGTACGTACGCACGCGCAGTGATTTCGTTTTCCGTAGGATGGATAGATGGTGAAATAGGGTTGTTTCATACTTATAATAACATATCAGAATATGAGTGATACTGATGTTATTACTTCATAATGAAACAACTAAATAAAAATAAGTGGAAGAGGAAATAAAGTTGAAAGAATCGGTAACGGACATTACCTCTTCTTTGAAGCGCCTCTTTGAGAACTCCTTTTAGGGAACTAATATTGTTCTTTGAATAGAACCAGGACCTCTAGGATGTTTCTATGGAAGTGTAGAATAGAATTTGGCATGGTTTGTCCGAGTTTGAATGCTCAAAGTGGTGTGAGTAAGAGAGGGAGGAGGTGCCCTTTTATAAGGGAGGAGAGGGGCACCTTTGGAAAAACTAAAAATATTATTTTATTATAAAGTCATATTCGGTTTTTAATAGCTTTAAATTGATTTATTTCGAAGATAAGGTGGGGGTGGGTCTAAATCATCTCATCCAATATAATTTTTACAGGTTTAGTTTACTATTTTAACCTTATCATTTGGATTTAACTTTAAGTTAGATAATTTTACTTTTACCGTGTCTTTTTGTGTTCTTACACTATAAGGTTAATAAACATACCATAACAAGACAAACGAACCACAAGTTGTTTATTATTAATATATATAACCTTATATAAGTCATTTTGCCGAACATTATATTTTTAGGAATAAAATAACAATTAATAATATAATATTTGTTTTAAAAACTATTTTATGTCAATTTTGACACTATTTGGTAATTGATTTTTGTGAAAATCATAAAAGAATTATTAGTTAGAAAAAAATTAATTAAACCAATATTAACATGTCATATTAATATATAAAATTATTTTAATTCATAAAAATTCTCAAATTACATTTATTTGGGTATTTATAACATCAATTATGTCAATATTTCATTAATAAGATAATTACTGCATCATCATTGTGTCATAAATAAATTAAATTATTTAAAGTCTAAAAATTATAAATAAAGTACCATTATGTAGGAAATATTTATATCTTTCTAATTAATATTTATTGTCAAATTTATCTTATGTATAACCCTATATTAAAAATGATTTAGTTATTAAACTTTGATTTTGACAATTTTAACCCTTCTTTAAATAAATTAATAATAAATGTCCTAATCTAATACAAGTGGGCCTAAATGGTCATATTTTATTCATAAGGTTGTTTTTGGTCGAATAACACTTATCCAATAGAATTAGGACATGTGTTAGGGTAATAATAATATCATTCTTACCCTTAATTACCCTATTTACTTTTATCCATGGTAAAAAAAAGTAAAAAGTTACTATTCACCAAAAATTATTTTCATCTAATTGAACCACATTTTAGTCCTTGATATTAACCATGTCTCTCGAATTTTTGAAATTTCAGCCACAGAAGCGGTAAAATTAAGTTTTTTGTGAATTTCCAAATTCTCCTAGGAGGTGGGTAAAAGACGGTAAAAAGTTCAATAAAATTTTTATATATCTAAAATTATTATAAAATGACTCCCATGAATTACATTGAACTTATATAGGTATTATGTATCAATTTTGACCTAAAATAAATTTAAATAAAATAAATAATTATTTAAATAAAAAGTCTGTTTTTGAACAGTAACCCAGTGTTTTCACTATTCATCAAAAATTGAAAGTTTTCAGAAAAATACCAAAAATTGACCCTAAGCTAATTTCGATATTCTAAATCCAAAAATGAAGTCCATTTTGAAAGATAAAATTTAAAAAATTGGGTATTACTATTCATAACGGATAGTTTATATACCAAATCATTGTTTAGCGAAACTCGGTATTGCGTACAACACGCGCTATCGTGGAAGGTCGTGATTGCGTGTGATGCAATCCAAGTCAGGGATGCGTGTTGTGCAAGCTCTTTTTGGTGTAGCGTACAACACAATACATTAATGAAATTAAAAAATAATATTTTTCATCAAACCTCGGGGTGTTACAGTAGGAATCAATCCATACATGTTTCTTCATATATCGTTTCATTGATCTAGCACATATATATGGGAAAAAAACTAGGTCACACCCTTGTGAAGTAACATTGGAAAGATTATAAATTTATGAATAGGCCCAAAACACTAAGGTATGAAAGGGATTTTATTTGGATTTACAATTATCCCTATGATAGGTGATCCAATCATCACTACATATCCTGTGAGAATAGGAATCAAGCCATACATAGTTCTTGAAAGTAGGAATCTTTATATGGATTTATCTCATGTGTGGGGAATGAGACATTTTTATCTTTATGGGTTAATATATACAAGATTTTAGGGCCTACCAAAATAGTCATGACCATCTAATCCTTAAAAAATGGAGAAAACCCAAAATTTATATCATGTTATTACACAATGGGAGTGGTATTTTTTCCATTTTCATGGTTGGGTCTAGAATAAAAGATCTAATAATCACTATGTATCATATAGGTATAGAAATAAATATATACTTAGTTATTTCAGAATGTATGGAAAGAATATAATTCCAAAGTAAAAAATATTCTCTCGAATTAAGATGATGACTATATCGTTTAACATCATGTAGGATGGATGATGTCCTACCATTTTGTTTCATGTGACTAGGACAATGGAATATAATTTTATGTCATGAAAAAATAATTTTGATCATATAGTTTAACATCATATGGTGATGACAGAGTTCTTTTTAGTATACACTCCAAATTCTAGGATGTATGTCATGAATTTTAATGTCATGCGACAAGGATGTGTCAATGAATTTTAATGTCATTTGGTAAAAATATAGGCCTAAAATGATTTATCATGGAAGATTTTTCACTAGGTGAGTGAGGATTACTATAATACATGTAGCATGAGTCTCAACATTATTTAACTCGGTCATGCCTTCATCAATATGATTATAGATCCCATATGTGATGATGACCCATAATTCCATCAAAAATACAAAAAATCACTAGTAGGTATAATAATTGGGATGATCCTTCATGGATGCTTTCTTAGGTCTCTTGATCTCTATAACCTCAAGGAGGTTATTCTCAAATGAACATTTGAAATATGTGGACACATGATCAAGCCTAAATTCAAAAAACTAGTTTCAACTCATATCAAGAGATAGTTGAACCCAATTTTTTGGTACACTTTGTGAGTTCTTCTCAAGATATCCATATGGAAAAATTAGATATTTAGATGTCAATGGATCTAATAACCCTTATTCTATCACCTTCTAAATCAAATCCTTAATGATAAAGAACCTATTTATTATATTCCCTTGAAATCAATGGTAGGGTAGTAATTAGAATGATAACTCAGATACACCTCTTTTTCTATCCTTCTACTTATCCCTAGGAGCATAGTCAAGTTATTATTCATAGAAAAGCTGAAATAACTAGGAATGTTCTCTAGTTGGAAGGAATATTACTTTCCATATATATCACTAAGAGATAAATGAAAAACAATTCCCCATATGTGTGACATATTTCATGATTGGAATATGAACATGGTTGGATTTTATGTTCAAGAGGTGATTCCTCAATATCAATCAATTCAGGTGTATATTTCAAAGCTACCAATGACTATGAATCCACCTAATTAGGGTTGGAAAATATAAAAATTCCTCTAACACTATGGAATAGGGTGAGGTAGAATGATTACCATAATTCATCCATTGAGGGGTTAAAAATATAAAAATTCATCCATTCTTATTATTTGAGGTATATTAGGACAAGGGGTACCACTACAAGATGATGAACATATTTTACCATTGGGAAAATATCCATGAAGCATTACCATAATTATTTATTAGAATTTTTCATTTTCCTACTCTAATTGGGAAATATGTTCCTCAACTGAACGACCTCATCATATTTAGTGGGATGAGAGGTAAAAGAAGTTTTTATATCCTTCCCTTTATTAATGGAAATATGGGTGGATGATGATGGAAGTCTCAATGTGTACCTTCAAGACTAGATCTTCATTTTATATGGGGTATATTCTCTATAAATATGGAACTTTGAGTTATTAATGAGTTTGATAATGCCTTTTTTAGAGGTATCTAGGGTATCATCTCGCCCTTTTTTTCAATGTTGGGAGTAGAAGATGTGATAACCTTGTAAGGCTTGAATGATTACTAAAGTTTGAAATCATCTCTATCAAAATTTCACTCATTAGAACTAGGTGAAAATTTTCAAACCTGGTTGATACCAAATTTATTTATACAAAGTAAAACTATTATTCCTCATTGGTGGAATATCACATTTTTGTTGGTTGTTTCCCATTATAATATATGGTGGGATGGTTCCCATTGGACCATTTGGTGGGATGGTTCCAATGTTCCTATTGATGGGAGAATAGAGTCCATATGAGTCAGAACTAACTAAGAAGTCAATGCTACTACATTCAAAGGTGAAAAGAGAATTTGGATCACATTTGTATAACTCAATCACTACCTAATGATGGAATTTTTCTAATATGTTGACTTCTATATTATCTATTAATTAAAATCATGTATATTTCAATATAATAAATTCTAACATTCTTATCCTTCATTGGGTAGAATGGATGACACATACTTCATAATATTCATTGGGTTATCCAGTGGTAATTGACCAACAATAACCATATTCTATAAAAAATTAATGAAGACAAGGAATTCATGAATCACGTAACATAGAATGTGATGGTATGTATCATAATTTTGGTTTTCATACTACTATTATTCATCATGATTCTTGATTTTTGGTAATGTGATCAGGTTGTTCTATAAGTTAGAGATGAAGTTCCCTAGAACCTGATCATTATGGAAGGAATAAATTTTATTCTTCTTAGTTTCATGGTCATTTTCCCTTATCCATTTTGGTTTTAGGGTGATAATGGATTACTATGTGTTCCCAAATTTCCTAATTCATGATGGTGGTGCATGATGATATTATTCCTTAGTTATATGAATAAAATCTTTGAGATGTTGTTCTTTAGTTGAAAAATATCAATATAAATCAGGATACATTAGGTGGGGGATCATAGTTGGCAACTCATCATTTAAGTTCTCTATAAATATCTCTCATATCTATTATTTTGGAGGATTTATGTCCTTATAGTATTTCAAATGATTAAATATTGAAATTAAATCCACAACTCTCACATTAATCTACTATTTAAAATTAGGGAGTTCATGAATATTTTTTTCCTCAATTTAATGAATATTTCATATAGGAATTTGTCAAAAAGATCCTCCTAACTTGAAATAGACCCAAATATATGGTTATTGTACCAAGAAAATGTGGGTACTCCAAATTTTTCTAGGAAAATATAATATTGGTAGCATATTATTATTATAATGTTCCCAAAAACGGGTGGCACTAGGAAGATAATTGGTTGAGAGGAAATTTGGGATTACCCATTCCATCAAATTTTGAGAATTTAAGGTTCTTGAAGTTGGGTAAAGAAAGATTCAAATATACCCACTCAATATATATATTCCACTCAAGTTATGATAGTACATTTTGACCTCTAGTATAATACATTTGATTAATGAGATCATCTAGTAATTCCTAGGATACCACTTCCTTAGTTGGTAATAGTTGTCTTTCCTAAAGTAGAATTTGATGTCACCTTAGTGGTGGGGAGTCCTGATAATCAATCGTTATTGTAGTCAAATGAGTCAGCCGGTGTGATTCATCATTGATATATTGGGGTGGATTAAATCTTTTTCTATGGGTTATAAAATCTCCCACCATTTGAGAGGGTTGGCTGAAGTATGTGTGTCAATTTCCACCTGATGTCTATACTCAGTGGGTGTGTTTCCCTTAAGAAATTCAGTATTGATATTCTCAAGTTCTATAATCTTTTATTTTAAATGTGAGGTATTTTTTTTCTACTGATATGAATTTATCATTATTGGGTGGTGGTTTTGAGGTGAATTTTGTTTCACCTATCACTTCATTGATAGTATCATGGTTTGTAACATCAATTGGTCTAATAAAAAAGAAATTTATTGATGTGAATCTTTTTTTAGGAAGAATAAATTTATTTAAAATAGAAATATATGTAATTATAGTTTATTCCTTCCCACATAATGATATTTAAGATGAATCAAGGATTAAAAATAATAAAAATTCCAATATCCCTGGGGTATGTGGTTATACCTGGAACTCAGTAGTCACCAAGGATAGTTATGATAAAGATATGAGCTTCCAGATAGTGGTTATTTGGAATTAGTTTTGGGACATTATTAGGAAACACCGATTGGACACAAGAATATTGGATGTGGTATGGACATGGAACTTCTATAGAGTTTTAGTGGATGGATACCCCTGATTGGATCTCCTTCTAGGTTCATTTTACTGAATGAATTGAAAAAAGAAAAAACCTCTTTTGTAGATTCCTTTGGATTAATAGTCATATATCAGTTATGATGATCACGATAGATAGTATTCCTATATGGTAGCTCATGGGTGGTTTCCTAGACATGGTGTATGTCCTCTTAAAACTTCATAAGATAATTAATATGTGGTTTTTATTCTCTATGGATATAATCTTAGAGTTACTCACTATGGAAAAAGTCATGACTTGCTTCCCTGTGACCTATATTTGGTAAAATAACATGTGGGGAATTATCCTCCAGAGGTTATCATGAGCTAACTCCAAAGGTGGGATGAGTTCATTGAGATTATAATTTCACAATAGTGAATTCACTACATTATGTTAGAGGCACTCAGTCAGTGACATTGTATGTCAGGGTCTTGGGATATGATTTTCATGTCAGTTGTGGTGTATTATTTGCATTAAATCTAGTTGTACATAGTTGTTTGTGGTGCCTTTAAGATACTTACAAATTTTTCGATGATTTTTCAATTCATTGGTGAATTTTATAATTCCATCTAGATTGTATGAATTTATGAAGGTTTTAAAAAGGAAACACAATCAAGAAACCTATCATTTGGTATCACAAGTAAGTTTTCATATTCAATCTACCTCTTTCATTATAAAAGTATTCACATAGGGTTCACCATTTCTTTTTTTTGTAAAAAATGTGAGAAAAAATGTTTTGATGTGAAATATAAAATTAACCCCTTCATGTATATGAAATTCTTGGAAAAATTAAAGGATTCACATCAGATTCACCAATATGTTTTGATTAGTTTCCAATGGGGTTTGTTCATAGAACTAGAAACATATAATGGATACCATATATATGAAAATAAATGTCATTACAAACCTACTTTCCAAATCCAGGAGGTCACTGGGGTTATTATTAATGACTCTTTATCATGGGTGTTAGTCTAGAGGATGGGAGTTCATGTTAATTGAACCCTTTTTGGGAAATTTATTTCCTAATTTGGGACTCACATATAGATATAATATGTGTTTTTGGACCTTCTTAAATCCAAATAAGGTACCAGTTACCCCTATGATAATGATATGATTGAAATCGTGTAGATATGTGAACATCTATGTTTATTAAAGGTTATATATCTTGTTCTTATTACTTAGTAATTATTAATTTCTGAGTGGTATGATTTAAATCTATAGTTGGTAAATATGGACTTCATCATGGTCTAGGGATGTGATGTTCATTTATGATGTTGGGATCAGGCCCCTCAGAGGGTAATTCCAATATATCCCCATAAAAGGAATCATAACCCATGTATTCTGATACCTCTTAATTGGACACATTTTACCTTTTAAGGTTGTGTGATAAGGTCCACTTCCAAGTAGTTTAATATCATATGAAATGAAAAAATATGTAAGAATTCCAAAAAATGGTTTTTTGGGGACTTTTGTATGAGAGGACCCTTTTGGTTCATCCTATCTATTACTATATGGGAAGGAGAATGTATGACTGGGACCTACACCTAAAGAGGATTACCATGTTATCTTCCTTATGTCAAGACATAAAGTAATATCATGAAAGTCATATGAGAGATAATGATTCATCCTGGGATCATCACTAGAGAAGGATGATTCTCCTTATATTCATCAACATAAGAATTTCTACTCTCATCACATAAGTGTTCTAAGGCTCTTCGCCTAGGAAAGGTTTGATCATGATATCCTTAGGCTCTTCATCGGTGTAATTTTTTATTAATATTTTTCTCATCACATGGGATTATTATACTCACCACATAATAGTTAGCTAACTGAGGTTTGGTATTTCCCCTAATATGTATACTGAATATAAGGAAACCAAGAGGATTGTATAAACTCGTGCTATATTGGGTCATCTTATGATCATCACATAAGAGAAGATATATATATGAGGGAATTTGGTTTGAACCTCAATGAATAATCATATATATCATGATTAATAGAAATAAATTAAACATATCTTAAGTGACAAAGTTTATAGTCATTTGTGAGGACCGATTCATATATTTCAACATCCTATAGTAAGTTGGTGAACTGTGGAGTTTAGATTTATACAACCAGGAATAAATGGTGATTCTAGTGATGAATACTAATTATACTAATGGAATTATTAACTAAATATATAATCCAAAATGAGTCATTAAAGGTGTGAGAAATAAGAGATAATAGAATATCAATTTTATTTTGTGATAGTTCCCAACAAGGGATTGATCGGGGAATTCACGACTTGTTTGAGTGGGATTTCTCTGTCATAAAAGGGGATAAAACTCAAGAACGAGTGGGGATTATACATTAGTACTTTCATTTGATGTATTGATGGTTCTTACAACTAGTAGGAGGCCATTTTGGGATACATGTTCCATAAAATGGGTGGAAAAAAAGAGATAGTGAGGATTATACATGAACCACCTTGAGATTCCTAACCAAGTAAGTGACTCAGGTGAAGAAATGAAGGGATAGGGATTACACTTTTTAGGAGGATCATGTAATATTCCTACTACCCATTTTCTATACTTAATATGATAAGGAAGGGAGATGGTCAAAATTGCATCATATGCATAATGGGGGGGTAGAAATGGTTCCCTCTGGCAAGGGTTCCAGGTGAATTAATGTTTTGGGCTTGGAAAATAATATCTTGACCTTAGTAATTTTGGGATTCCAATAGGAGTATAACGAATATAGGTGGATGAGGAAAACCATGGGGAGTATCTTGACTCTTGTTGATTATGGAAACAAAGAGTACAATCTTAATTCAATGTTTATATGTTATAGATGGGTTCACTAGTGTAATACCTGAGTGAATTAGTATGTAGCGTTAGTGAGTGATAGTGAAAGTTATTAGCCCTAATCAATGATAGAAAAGGTGATATTCCCTGGTGAGGTCTAGCTTAGGTACTACTCCCTAGTGGTGGTTAGAAAAGGTTTTTATCCCTAGTGAGGGGTAGATAAGTTTCTTAGTACCAGTGAGGTCTAGATAATGTTCATGGCCATAGTGGGGGATAGCGATGGTGGGTCTTCATAGTGTAGATCTTTGAGTGTGACTTGTCCATAGTGGAATACCTTTATAGAAGGATCTTACTTATGGAGGGACCTAAGGAAAATGGTCGCCCTTATAAAAGGACATGGGTGAAGGGTCACCAAAGTTAAGGGTATTGGGAAGATGGTGTCCTAAGTGAAGGGTCTCCCAAGTGAAGGTTCACCCAAGTGGAGTGTTTTCAAAGTGAGGGGTATTCCATGTGATGTATGGGACTAGTGATGATTTTCCCTTCTTATGGGTATCCCTAGTGAAGGGAAACTCTATTGAATAGTTTCTATAGTGAGGAGTCACCTTTGTGAGGTGTTACCCTAGTGATTGGTCTCCCAAGAAAGGGACCACCCAAATTGTTTGACCTAATGGGCCTCCATAGTGGATCACCCTAGTGTCATTCCCTAGAGGCTTAATCTAGTGGACCAACATAGTGGATCACCATACAGGATTTACCTAGTGGCCTAAACTAGTGGATCACCCAAGTGGTTTCCAGAATAGGTAGGAAAAGGGATCTATTATCTCTTCGGATCATCCTTCTATGTGACTGTGGGGCATCAAAATATGAAGGATATGGGGTCTATTTATAGAAAAACCTAGGAGTATGGGTAAATTGGTTTTGGGAGAGTGATTTGGTGCATGATAGTTATATGGGAACATGACCTAAATGAAAGTGATGGGTGAATATACCTGAGAAAATAGGATTTAATATCTTCCCAACATCAAATATCCATAACTTTTGATCCATAAGTTCATTTTTTCTCCATGGCTAGTCAAATCAAAGAATTTTAAGTGAACTACCCATGTATATGGTTTAAAATTCCCTGTTAATTTGTTTCTTAAGACATAAAAGTTCTTAAATGACTATAAAATAGGCTTTAAGGCTTTGACACCCTTTTATTTGCAATTAGTGAAATCCATGAACTACTCCTAGAGGTAGGTTCTCACTACCATGTCACTGGTCTAGGAAAATTTTATAAGGAATCTTTATACCTTAGCATGTGAGAAATATTATGGCACACAAAAATAATATATGATTCTTCTTCTATTGTATAAATATTTCCCTTTATAAAAATTACACATGTTGTTTAGGTGAGGATCACATCACGGATTATATATAAAATTTCCAAACACATAATCTTCAGTTCCTACAGACATTAGATGGGTTCCTTGGCCAGTGATGACCATGGGTAAATATAAATTTTTATTATAACATACATAAAACCCATGGGGGTTCAAATTAAATCAAATGAAATTAATCATATATAGATAACCTAGTGATTATTTCCCTTTTATATCTTTCTTGGAGAGAGAAATTGATTATAGTGGTTGTATTAGGAATATCACCTATGGGGACCATGATATTAATTACAGACTTTGGGATAGATGAACAAAGAGTGGAGTGATTTTTCCTCCCCCACTGGTATATAAGTAACTTGGTGTGTATACCTTAGGTAGATGATGATATTTTGGGTGAGAGTATTAACTTAGGGTGACTTGGGAAGTGAGATGGGAATTGTTCCATCTCATAAGAGTAGTTATAGTGGGGTTTATCCAATGAAGTTAGTGAGGACAATGATGTCATGATATGATCATGATAACACTAAGGGATGTTTTCACTTCTAAGGGAAAGGATTTTCTTGGTAGATGTGGATGGGTTAGAGGAACGCATATAGGGTTTCTGTGTTATAGTGTGTTTTATGGGAGCATGTTGGGTGCCCTAGTGTTGTGTTAACCCTTGAGGGGGTTTTTTGGGAATGGATATCGATGATTTCGAGTGTCACCTTCAATATTGAATCAATGGTGTGAGCCTTATATTAATATTGTAGTAGGGATAGGTTGTTAACTTGAGATAATGACCAAGGTTATATGAGATGATTTTGGTAGGTAAATAAACTATTGTATTACTATTGAGATGTTATTAGGTAGATTATAGTACCCATAGAATAAATTTATAATTCCTATGATATTTATTCATATTTTGTGTTCCTTCCAATATCCAATTATCACAATGTCACCTATGATTCAAATTTTATACCTATAAATAATTCTCTATATATTACCTATTATTGAGAATTCATGTCTATTTATAATGTCTAGGAGATGTTGTGGGATTTGGCTATTGTATATGATAATATGGTTTCCTAGTACGCCTAGAATTTATTTTTATTCCTAAAGAAAATGGATTCATATTATGCTAGGATATTGCTATTATTACTGATGAATGTGGATTCCAAGTACATCCAGGATGTAGTTGTTAGACCTGCTGATGTTGAGTGTCTAGGATACTCTCTAGGATCTGGTGTTGATCCTACTTCCATATGGATTCCTTGGATACTTCCTGAGATCCATTTATTACACCTGATACTATTTAAGATTTCAGGGATACATTCTAGGATTTGGTGCATATGCCTAATACTATCTGTCATGATTATTCCATATGCTCAAAGACACTCCGACATTGTCCAAATTAGGCATGGTCGATGTCATGTGTCACCTTAGAACCTGAGGATCAGTGGTGATTATTTATGTATGAATTCACCTTGGTTATTTATTCTAATTGTATAATATGTGCATACACTATGTTTACCTATTTTGTTAGGTATCCCATTGGTGGTTCCCTATTGATTTATATTTACACACTACTCAGGAATCCATAACACTTGATTACCCAAAAATAAATCACTGCTCACAGGTTTAGGTGGGGTAGATGCCCGTCATTTCTTGATTGAGAAATATTTATTGAAATAAGTCTGTTATTTTAAGTGAAATGTATCTTGGGATATCAATATATCATTTCTTTTATTTTTGATCCTATTTACTATGTATATAGGGTTGTCCTAGAGGTAGATCAGTTGTGGGGTATGATTGTATTCTTTGACATTACATTTTTCTATAATAATATTCTCGTTTGTTGATTCCATATAATCTAATTACTATTCTATATGTTTGGTTATTTTTCATTATCTTCTACTCTAATATAAGGGTATAGTATTCCCATAGTAACATCATAGGACCTAACTACATGTTAACCGCTTCTATAATATGGGGAGGCACTCCTGAGGTCCTTAAAGCATCACCAGTCCAGAAAATATTCAGTGGAAAATGGCTGAGAAACATTACATATGAGAAACCAACTATGATGAATAAGATATTAATTTTAAAAATGTTATCTAAAATGAGGAAATTAGAGGGAAAACTGTAAATTGATCACATAAATTACTTCAATATGAACCATAGTCAATTAGAATTGGCGATAGAATAATTTTGATTTTTTTAGTGGTTTCTATAGTTACTTTCGTTAATTTTGGAATTAAGGGACATGATGGTGCCCGCATTGAGTAACTCAAGTGAAAATATACACTTTGTGTTTATGGATATTAGATATATTATTTTGAATGATGAATATTAAAATCCATGAATTTACCATAAATGAATATATTTAATAATCTAAGGGAAATTTTGAAACTCATAAGATTCATACAAAAGGAAAATAAAGGAGGACGTGAAGTAGGAGTAGCTTAGTGTTAGGTGGTACCATGTGCGGAAATTATGGGAATTACAGTCTCTTAAAGAAATATTAAAGTGAGAAAAAAGTAAATTATAGAATATATTCTTCTAGATATGAATCTGAAAATACTATATCAAATGATTTGGGAGGCCTTCTGGTAATTACCTCTATCTTCCTAGAGACATCGATTATAGACTTTGGAGCTACATTTCACTCAATAACTCAGAGAGGAATTAGGATTAATCATACTTATTGATGATATAAAAAGTTGAGTCATTCATATGATTAAGCTCTTTAAATTTATGTAAAGGGTGATGTTTCTATCTGGATATGGAATGAAAGTTTTCTAGAGTTTCATGGTGTGCAACAAATATGAAAAATAAAGAAAATTTTAATTTATATAGGATAACTTGATGATGATAGATTTCATAAAAACTTTGTAAAAAGATCATGAATAATTACACACAGTTCCATGGTGGTAGCCAAAGGGGTGAAGTATTAAATGTTTAACCAAATGTTAATTTAATAAGGTACAATGCATGATGGAAAAATAACTTGGATAATGTTATGTGTTGAACATATCCGTAACTTAAGTAAGAAGGTGATAGAAGTATTATCCATTAAATGAATGTTGAATATTATAATTATGTAGTATAAATCATAAGAGGGATTCATCAAATGAATTAAATTTAAGGTTTCATTCCAAACATAAGGTAATATACTAAATAATTAGAAGAGATAGCTGATCTATATAGATATATGGAAGCCTTATTTAGTTCATTCTCGTAGAGCGTCATTGTTCTATGTTATGTGATATATAATTTTTGTTTTTTATTTCTTAATAAAAATTTAAAGGTACTAAAAACCTTCATTTTATGGAAATCCATGGTGGAAAATTAGGCTAGATGAAAACTAAAGTGTTTGAGGTTTGATAATAATGGGGAGTACAAAATTTCACATTTTTATAGGTTTTAGTGGGGAAATGGAATAATGTTTGAATTTATCATACTAGGTAATCTAGACAATAATAGATTAATAGAGAGTGTGAATAATAAATTAGAAAATAAGGTGGATATCATGAAAATTTATATATGATTTCCTCCTTATTTGGGGTAGAAACAGTGAAATGTATGGCCTACATGGTGAATATGAGTCCATCGTATCTGCTTGGGCATGAGAATCAGGAATCATGTTGATCTGAAATATAGGTTAAAGTTACCAATATAAATTTATTTGGTTCAATAAAAAATATCAACATTTATTACAAGGAATAGGAAAATCTAGAGGTTATGTCCTGAGTGTGTTACATTATAGGGTACTACAATGGGTACTTTGGATTTTGGATCTTGGATAAAAAAATCATAGAAGGTTTTTAGAAGTTGTAATTTAATCTTAAATGAATATATCTTGTGGAAAATTTAAAACCATATAGATATTTATAATGATATCAAAGTATTATCAAAATATAAGGTCAAAATTAATGGATTTCTACAAGTTAAAAATGTTCCAGAGTATTCATAATGTATACCAATTTTAGAAACATAATTCAATCTAAAAAGTGAATTTATGGAAGGAGGTTATATTTCAATGGTGTTTCAATGGTCATAAGTACTAGGGATCTTAGGAACTATTAATTTTTAGGGAATATTTATTAAGAGTTAAATCTAAAAAGTAGTCCTTTCATAAGGATAATATCTATAGGTTCATTTGTGAAGATCTACTAGGATTTGGTATTATGTGTAGAGATACATAAAATATTGAACTGATTTATACTCAAGAATAATGAAGATCCTAAGATCCTGGAATAGGATATAAATATGGAATAATTGAATAAATGAGAGTTATATGTGAGGGATAAAATTTATGTCTTAATTATTCTTATAAAATGGGAGATAATAGAAAGGATTGTTGAAAATAAATTTATTCAAAATAAATGGGTTCATGGATAGAAGGAGGAAGTTGATATTAGAAAGGGGTATAAGTCATGGATTGTCATAAAGGTTTTTCTATAAATGTAAGGATTTTATTTTTTCAAGACCTTTTATCTAGTAGTTAAAAATATTAAAACTAAAATGGTATATACCATGGTTCCCAAGGAATGTTTTCATATGGATAAATTAAGTGTTTAAATTTCATTTCTTCATGGATACATAGATATAGAAATATACATATTCTATATAGAATTTTTCATGGAGAATAAAACCTAGGATATTGAATAAAAGATGAAGTAAAGACTTTATAGATTGAAGAAAGTACTGATGTTGTGTAAATGGAATCTAAATACCATTATGGTGGAATTTTATGTTAAAAAAATAAATGTTGTAATTTATATTACTAGAATATGTTCAATGATATAACCTTAATCATCTTAGGTTTATATATTGATGACATTCTTATTGCTAGTCTAGTAAAGGAAAGAATTGATATGTTGAAAGGGTAATTATTTACCAGTTTTGATATGAAATATATCAATCCCAATAAATGGATTTTGGGGATATAGATCATAAGAGACCTATGTTTTAAATCTTTGTTCCTAACTTGGTATGAAAACATCTAAATAGTGGTTGAATGTTTTGGAATGAGTGAGGTTAATCTTGTTACCACTCCCTTGGATAGGCATTTCAATTTGAGAAATAAGAAGGCACCATGAATAGAATATAAGGTATAGTACATGTAAATAGTTCCTTATTAATCGATAATAAAAATCTTCTTGTATGTTATAGAGATTACACAACTAAAAATTGTTCAAGTAATAGGGGTTGTTATAGGAATTATTTTTATTCCTGGAATAGAATATTGGAAAGTGTTTAAGTGGATCCTCTAGAATCTCAAATATTTTAGATCTTTTTATCTTTATTTAAGGATATATGAATCATTCAAAGGGTTTTTTGATTCAGATAGTGGGGTATATTTGGATACTCATAAGAGAACTATCGGATATGAGTTCACTTTTAAAGGAATGACTATGAGTTGGAAGTCTAAGTGTTAACTGATAGTTTCAATTTCAACAATATAGGTGGAATAGGTTACATAAATGAAATTAGGGAAGGATATTATTTAGCTGAAGGGGATATTGGATGATTTTGGAAAGAGGTAAGAAGAAGATAAATTATTTTTTTATTCATAAATTTCAATCCACTAGGTCAATAATAAGATGTTTTATTCTAGGAAAAAGGACATTCAAATAAAGTGTAACTTCATCAATATCTTGTTTGAATAAAAAGTTTTGGCTTAATTGTAGATAGATGGAGTTTAGAATCTATTAGATATACAGACTAAGATTATTTTATGTAATATACTAAGGTGGTTTGGTGGCTCAATCATACTAACATAACTAGAATCATAGTGGAGGAACCATGTGGCTGCAAAGGAATTTTGAGGACAAATTTTTTTTAAATGATGATGAAGAAATGGGTGGAAAATTCTAGAAAATGATTCTCAATAGGGGGATTAGTAGGCTTTGATGAATAAGAACCATTTTTTTATTAGTTACTTTAACTTTCAAAAGGAATGATTTTGAAAATATTAATTCCAAAACTGGAAGAGAGATAGTGTAGTGGTAGTGACAAAGTTTGGAAGTTATAAGATCATATGATGGAAGATAGAAGTATGCCATCAGAATATATGTTAACAAGTTTTAATTGGGGAGTGAAAATATTAAAAGGAATAATATATTATTTAATTCTTGGATATGTATGAGGAAATTTTAAAATAAATGGAGATTCATTTAGGCGATATGTAAGAGTAAACTTGAAGAGTTTCTAGAAACACACATTGTTCATTAGAAAGAGAGGTTAAGGAAGTGGGTGTCTATTGTTCTACAAGGATCAGTGAAACCACATTGATAAGGTGATGAATTGGTGTGATTATTATTCTATATATTAAAACCTATTATCCTTTATTTTACCTCTACACCTGTTTTTTGAATAGACCTCTCACTCTTTCCTTATGACATGGTCTATATATATGAAATAGTTAATAAGAAAGAAGTATAATAAGGGACACTAGAATTTTTAAATGTGGTTTACCTTCAATATAGATGACTATGACCCCGGTGTATGGTAACTATTATCCAATATGAACATAACATCACATTTTTTATTATGATGTAACTCGAAAAAGGGTATGACCCTTAACATGTAAAAATGCTATCACCAACCATACTTCTATACAATAAACAACTTGTATGTTTTTTTAAGATCCAGAACCAACCTGGTGTCCCTATAAAAAAATATAGGATCCATCCAGCTCCACCTAAAGTGTAGTTAGTGATGTGTAAGTGGTTTCTCTTGATTCAAAGAATCTATCTTCAGTTTACAATAATATCTAGGGATTCCTTTCACAATAATCATAGGGTTATCTTTAACCTTATGTTATAGAGATTTTTTAAGATGGATTCGTCAATATTTTCCTTCAAATTGAATGATAAATTGTAAAAGAAATTTTGTATATCTTTCAATTCATATTCTTCTTAATGCATAAGAATAATATTATAATAATAAATGTTTCATCTTCTTATCTTCAACAAAAAAGATCTCTCAATGAAAGTAAATGGTTCTCAATAAAATCAAAATATATGTTAACCCCATTCTATAATTCCTTGTATATAAAAAAATTATCCTGGATATGCTTGTGATATATTTAATAGGAAAACCCTTATTTTGTTAATTTAAAATTCCATTGATATTTAATTCTTCAAAAAACCTTTAAAAAGATATTTAACCTCTATGTGATATCTTTACTTAACTTGTCTTTCTCATTATATAGTAACCATAATAAATAATTTTCCACATTTATATGAAAATATACATTGAAACAGTCACGACATGAAGGAATATCTCATGGTGTGATTTATTTTGATATTTTCAAGGTAGCATTATAGAAACTCCTATCACAACATGACCAGAACTTTTATATCATTTTACCATTTTGCTAAACATTCATGGATTAAAATCATGACATAAATCTCTCCGATGAAAATATATTCATTATGCATGATGACATGATATTTTCTTTATGATATGTCGACATATCATTTCATATAAATAGCTTCGATTGGTATTTCATTCTCATACAAAATCATAATAAGATCATCTTATTTATGGCATGGAAACCATTAACAAATCCAGGAAATACTCTTCTTTAATTCTAAATAAATCTATATTTGAATCATTGATTAATCAGTAAACCATCATGTTATTTGTAACATGAATAATAGTTTTAACATAATCCCAATTAATCTTGGAATAAATTATGATTACAACCAAGATCATGATATTCAAATGACTAAATAATTTATGAAGCAGCCTCAAAATTAACTTTTGGTTCTTCATTTGTTATTTCACTAACATCTAAAAATAGAGTAACATATATAATTTTTTGTAATAAATATTTACTATTTTTTATTACATAGTGTTTTCACCATGTAAAATTTTCAAATGAGCCTCCTAAAGATTATTATACCTGATTATAAAAACATATGTATTATTTTATATATTAAACATATAATTCCTTTATCAATTTTCATCACAAATATTCTAAAATATCTTAAATATATCAGTGAATTACATCCTCTACTAATTTTTAGAACCAATTTAAGAAAATATCTTATGTGTCTTGGTAGTGAACACATTCCTTTGTCAATTTTTTGATAAATCTATAAATTTCAAAACCACTACATTCTTGTTCTCGATGCATTTTAACTCAATATTAAATACACATTATATAGTTTTATAATATTGAACATTCTTAACAACTTCTAATGATCTGGATAATCATCAATGCAAAATTATTCTGGAGATAATGATTCTAAACTTCTTCTCCAAGCAAGGGTAACATCCAAAAATTCACAAATATACTTTTGACCAACTTAAGTTTATCAAAAACAATTTAAAACACTTTATAATAAATTAATATAATCTTTAATCATTACCATAATAATTATAAAACTTTAGGTAAAATATAAGTACTCCATTGAGTATTTCAATATATCTTCACAACCTTATGAAACATTAGATATTCATAAATAATCATCCATGTATATTACTATATGATATAACACTCTTAAATCTTGATAAATTTGTGGATGGAACTTAAAAAAATTCTTTCTCAACTTCTTCAAAAATATATAACATCCAGAGATGGCCATACTCCATGAATAACAAATTCTTCCTAAAATTTCTAAAATATTCTTAAATTGATTTACATAAGAAATATAATATAGTTTCTTTATCTATTCAACCAGATTTTCAATATGAATAAATATCCAAGTAATTATCATCAGTATAATAATATTACTTTCTCTATCATATGATTAATGATAATAATTCATTCACATAGCTTCAAAGTGTTTCATTAAAACTCATTCAATATTTACAGCTTAATATATAATGATACCTTACTGATGAAATTATTACTCTCCTCATTAACATCTTATTTTGGCTCTAATATCTTTTAAATATTCTCATTCAATACATATTAACATCATTATAATTAACTCCATTCTTATTGACAACAAATAATACTCAACATAAATTGTGTTTAACAATATCCCCCTTTGGATTTAGTATCAATTCCAATTAAGAAATTGTATGTAAATATATTACTCTTCTATTTTGTTATCTCTCTCCTTTTTATTGATAATAAATTAAATTAATATTGAGAGATGTAGGTATCATTTCAATTTAAGATTTGTGATATTAATTATTCCACTCTAAGTCTATATAATCATTTCTCATTATAGAAACCAAGAGGGTCCAGAAATATATACCTATACTCAAAATTGAATATGATACAAACTCAAAATTATTTTCTTATGGGTTATTCAATCATTTTTAGGATGATATGAATTTATTGAATATATTCAAATGATATTTTATCAACCTAAATATGTGCACTCATCTTAATACATATCTTTAAAACATTCAAAAGCATATAACATGTTTACTTTCATAAACAATCCCATTAACTTCTCAAAGCCCTATTATTTATTTCATTGGTCAAATATGTTTCTCCCCCTTAAATTCAAAAAAAATCATCAAAAACAAGGATGATAGAATATTCATTCCTATCCTTCTAATTATATACTTCAATACCTTGTCTAGAATTATTTATTTTCATGAAATATAAGATTATAGTGGCTTTTAAAACTCTCCCTCAAGGGATATACTTCATCTTCAATTCACTTAGGTAGATCTATTAGTCAAATAAGCTTAAAGAGATAAAATATTAAGATCATTCCATGATTGAGATTTTCATAAGTCTAGAATAGTTATTTTATATTTATCAATCATTATATTCGTCCATTAATCATGCATCTAATTAAATTATCTACATGGAAATAAAAAATAATAATATATTGGATTAAGGAGGAACTATATTTCTACTTAGGGAGAGCATCAAGGTAGAAAAATAATTATCAATCAATATACTTATTTTTTAGGTCTATCTTTACAATAAATATTTATTCTTAATCCCATAGTATTTCAAGTAACAATCTTGGGTATAATTACATTATTTACTTTCTTAACAACTTCTATGTGTGGAATATCCTTATTTACATTATCCATTAGGTCATATAAGTATTTTATTGATATATTATTATCTTTATCATTTATTATTGAGTTGGTAAGATGATAAAACAATCCTTCAAGGTGTGACCAACTTTATTTGACTACAAATGCATATCCTAAATAACTCTTGGGTCATCATTCCTAGAAAAACTCTCATGAAATTTGAGTTCTTCTTCATGTGGAATTTGTTTCTTCCCTATTTATCTTTCATTGACTTTTTCTTTATCAACTATTGTTTTTATTTCTAATTGATATGTATAAATAATCATGTATTATATTTTAATATGAAAATATTTCTAGGATACTCTACATGGTTTCTCATGAATATTAATGTTGTCCCGATTAAGAAACATTTCATGATACTTGAGTTATTCTTCAGTGATTTATTTCGTCAAACCAATCCTTTTATTCGTCTTATGGATTCATTCTCTTCCTTGTAGATCAGGTTTTCATCTATTGACACCAATACTTGTGGATTATTTGTAAAAGAACATGGTGTATCCTTTTCTTACAAAAAAGAATAATATTATTATTCTTGGTATGAAATATTTCTTGGTTTTCTTAGGTATTATTTTTCTTAACATGATTATTTTATTTATTACCCAAGGATAGCTCATTTATATCCATTTTTTACTTCTTATTATGTTGTATTCTTTCTTTAAGCTCTCTAGGAAAATTCTTGTGAAGAACCCATGGAATTATTGATGGTTTTATATTTATTTTCAACCTTACATGTGACGATTTTAGAGACATTATTAATGATTTATACATGTTCTAATGATACAAAGATATGGTGAATTATTAATATCATAAATAATGTGAAGTGACACTAGATAATGATGATATTAAAGAATCCATCCTTGTAAAAAAATAAGCATCATTTGGATTAGTTTTTTTGTATGTTAACCTTCAAAATTCATACTATATATATGAATAGTAAATTATATATCAAAACAATACAAGGGATAGGGGATGATGGGATAATAGAGGAAAAAACACAAGAATGTAGAGCACAGGTGAAACCTTAAGTGTGGTAGTCATGGGTGGTGTTCTACCATATGGGGGTGTGGTGATTGATGTATGTAATATGAGTTAGTGACATAAAATTCATTCAAAGGGTCATCATCACATGGTTGTTAATTATGCAGTGCACATATAGAAGAAAAATTAATGTGGAATTATAGTAATAGAGACATAATATTCAACCAATTGAAAATATATGTATATATAAGAACCAAATTAGAATGAAATCACGATGCATTTTCATCTATCTCAAACTATTGTAGGTTTTCTGTATATTGGTTCTTCATCTTGAAAAACCATTTTGTTCTTTCCATGCCTTCAATTGTGGTGTGATTTATTATAGAATATCATGATAATATCAAGAATTATAACCTAAGGTAATTAGTGTGAAATTAAAATGGGGTTGTGTTCATTACCAAAGTTACAATAAGATAATAATATGATTCCATGAAAATTGGAAATATAAGTTCATGTAACATAGTAAAATCTACTGAATCAGATTAGAAGAAAGTCGCAATTTATAAAGGAGTGAGGTTCAATAGAATATACAAACATGTTATGTGGACTCAGTTTTTTTATGGATTGATGCAAAAAATTTCAGAATAAAAAATAAGAATGTGTACTAAGTGATTGGAATGTGTAGTTGATTTTTTTAATAGTTTGAAATTTTGTAACTATTAATCTCATAGTAGATTAAGTGGGAATCTTGTCATAAAGTGGAAGAATAAATAAATTGTGGTAAGGTAATTACTTTAATATCCTTAAACAATTTTTGGAGTCACTTAAGATGTGAGGTTAACCTGTAAATATCTTTGTTCGATTCATTTGTAGATGAACTAGTCAAGATAGTGAGATAGATTGAGAGGAAGAAAGAGAAGTGAAATAGTATTCTGTGGATTCACATAGGGAGAAAATAACACCAATAACAAATATAAATGAAAGGATCCATGAAATATATTTCATCCATATGATAATTGTTAAACATGCATAATTTCATAAAGAAGAGAATAATTATATTACTCTTATTTATGTGAAGAATATTTTTAAAGGTCATGTATAATGTGTTGTTTTCCTAAATTAAACTGAAGTAGTAAGGTTGTTTGTTCAAAAAAATTAGTTCTACTGGTTGAATTTTTCTATGAAAATTAGACAGTTCCATGATTATTATTGTATTAGTATTTGATGTGTAATGCAGAACAATAAATAAAATATAGTTGTTCTTAAAGATATGATATGTAGAGTTTTCACTATTACTTATGTAAAACCAATTCTATTGGGTGAATTTATTGTATAAACTAAGAGTTGTGTGTCGAAATTTGAGAAATAAATTCGAGATGTTGTAGTGTGAAACCATTTATCTAATCAGTTATGTGAACTATTATAGTTAACTTTAGCTATTGGTGTTTGGGAATTCATGAGATCATATAGAATTAGCTTATCTAAAAGGCTTGGAGAGGATGGTCAGTTTTGTATTACAGTGGAAACCTAGAGTTTTTGTGATCTTTCTTATTGTTTTGGTTTAGTCTTTCTAAAGTTGGTGGGAACCAATATTATAAACTTTGGAGAGAAAAAATGTTAGATTGTAGATATTGAACCTACTCAACCCATTTGAAATTAATTTTTGGTACAATTTGAAAATATGTATCTCAGACTCGGCCTAGATAGAATAAGGATAAAGTCACCCACATTAGGTTAAAACATATAAAAATGTTATGAACCTTGCAGTAATTTAATTTTCTGTTTTCGGGAAAGGGTGATCTATTAATTTTGAGTGAATCAGACCATAAAAAATAAAAATAGGTTTATTTAAAAAAAATAAATTATAAAATATGTATCACTAATTCAAACCCCATTCTCAGTGGTTTAACCTATTTTTTATTTTAATTAGTATCATTGAAAATTAGATTCCTTCTTAGATCTCATTACTATGAATGATAATAATGGAAACCATGAATTTTTTGGGTAGTAAGGGAGTCCCTATTTTTTATGGTAAGTACATCCTTGGATTAAAGTACTGAATTCTTCCTTACTTAATTTCACATTTCAGGAAGGTTATTGATTCAATGATAGTGTTGTTTCTATCTTTTGGGAAATATTATCCCATGAAATTTATAGGGAAAAGAATTTTTGATGTATATGAAAAATCTATGAATGCAATTTTATCTTCCATATCTGATAATGTTTTCAATAAAGTGATGGGACTCAAAATAACGAAGGATATGTGTAGAAAACTTGAGAGCATATATAAATGTAATTCCAAGATCAAATAATCCTTATTTTAAATTTAGATAGATTATTTTGAAGATATCAAAATGGTTAAAGATGAGACTATGGATAATTATTTTTCTAGAATTAATAAAGTTGTTATTCATATCAAGAGATTTGGTGATAATCTATAGGATTCAATAAAATTAATAAATTAATGTGGAATATTCCAGAATGATCTGACCTAAAGATCTCTACATTGTAAGGGAAGGATGAAATATCTCTAGATGAGTATTATAATACTCAATTGGACTAGAGATGAGAAATGGTCTAATTTTAAACAAAAAATATGAGGAAATGGTATTCAATTCCATGAGAAAGTTCCAACTGAATTAAGAAAAATATAAAAACTCAAGTGATTAAAAATATGAACAAGTAATAGATTATGAGTATAATATAATCATTTCACTTATCTTAAGAAACCTCAAAATAAGTAAAGGTGTATACAAAGTTGAAGTTACCCTAAAATTTTTTCAATTGTGGTAGAATTGGAAATTTGAAATTAATTTTCTAAAAAATAAAATGTATTAATATGAGAATTATGATCAATATGAAAGATATGAAAAAAATAAATAGTGTAAAAATTCAAATAATTATAAAAAAAAAGTTTATAATATTAAAATATATCAATAGAGGAAAATAATAAGTGTTATGATTAAAAGAGAAGAATATTACTTCTCCTTAGGTAGTCATTATGAAGAAGAGGTTCTTGAAAAAATTTATAAATTTATTGCTCAAATTTGGAATTCTGATTAAACTTATAGTAGTGATTAAGAAGACGGTGACGAGTCTTATACGGGACATATTTTGAAATAATAACTTTAACCTTATCTTGATAAAAATAAAAAACTCAAGAAAAAAATCATATTGTTTAATAAATTGAATAAATATAATAATAAAGGTAAATGATAATTTATTAAAATATAAAATTCTTACATTTATGAGATCAATAATATCATGATAAAATTTACAAAGAGAGAAAATTGTGAATCATCTTTTTGAAAAAATGGTTCTTAAAGAAGGGTAATTAAATAAGATATAACCAAAGTGTATTGAACCTAAAAATTATCTAATAATATTGGTAAGGATTTCAATAAAGCGGTAAAAGTTAAAACTAAAACATCTAAATCTACTGAAAAAGTTATCCCTAAGAAGAAGGTAAAATCCACTTCTATTAAAACTCAAAATAAATATATTATTTTTGAAAATGTAAGTTTTATTTTCAACAGTGAGAAAAATTTTGTTAATAAGATAAATGAGAAATATTTCTCTACTAAAAACTAATATGTGTGAATTTCTCATAGAATTTACTCCTCAAGAAAAACTGAATCATAATATGTAGCAGTACAATAACAATAGTTTTCTAAATAGAATTATTATCAGTTTGGAAGATCTAGATTTAATGGTTACTAATTATTCTATGGAATTTTTAGACATAAATCTTATTCATACTAGTACAACATTTCAATTCCTTATATAAATCATGAATTAATGTGGATTTTCACTAAATGGAAAATAATATTTTTTTTGGAATATGTAGAAAAAATTAAAAAATGGAAAATTTGTGTAGAAAATATCATCAGATCTATCAACTCAGAATAGATTTTGATTATATTGAAAAAATATATGATATATGTTAACAATAGGTTTATTTTTCTGATAAGTTTATGAATACTCTTCCTATTAACTATCTTAATATTATAAAGTAAAAATAATTCATAAGTTAAAGGTGTAGTAAAATTATATAATTTTTTAAGTTTCTTTGAAGGAAATGAAGAAGGATAAGCCATGTATTCTTGATAACGGTTGTCCCTCTCACATGAAGGCTGATAAAAATATTCTGAAAAACATTAAAGTAGATAATTTAGGGGTAGTAATTTTTGGATATTGTAGTTTGAAAATTTTAGGTTTTGGTACCATTGAGATAGGATCCTAGAAGCTCAAATCAAGTGTTGTTCTTTTTGTTAAAGGGATTAAAAAATCTATTGAGTGTGATTAAAATATATAGTGATGAAAATAAATTCATTTTCAAGAAAAATTCTTGCATCATCATGCATTCAAATGATGTAATAATTATCATTATATGAGAAACAATCAGTGGTAATTTATTCCAAATTGGTGATCCAACAGATTCTTGTTATTTGAGTTCTAATAATGAAACCAACCTATAGAATATATGACTTGGTTATGCTTCCCAAATAAGTTTAATTAAAAAATTAAAGAATGATATATATATATATATATATATTAAAATATCAAAGAATGATGTGGTGAGATATCTTGAATAACATAAGAGAGAATGAGAAGTTGTCTGTGAAACTTTTCCAAAAGGGAATCTTGTGTGTGGAACTCATGAAAGGGTAGATATTTAGTTCAATGGGCCACTTGATCTCATACATTATGATTTTTATAGACATTTAATAAATCATTTAACTAGTGTAAATATATAATTTATCACATTCATTTTTGATTTCCCCCAAATGAAAAAATTTACGTTCATAAATACAAGTTTGAAATAATAGAAAATTTTAAGATATTTAGAAGAAAAATTGAAAGAGAATATGGAGTAAACATAAAAATATTAAAAAAATATAATGATAGTGACACTTTTAATTATTTTGAACAAATTCTTGAAAATAATGGAATTAAGAATCAATATGATGGGCTTTATACTCCTCTAAAAAAATGGATTAGAAAAGAGAAATAACTGGAGTCTGGTTGGATTGGGAAGTATTATAAAAGATAAATATATAATTTTAAAGTTATATATGAGTGATGTAGGGTGTAAAACTATGAATATAAGGAATATATGTTATTTTATATCATATTAGAACATGAATCAACATGATATATGGTACAAAAATAAATTGACTATGAAATATTTTAGTGTTTGGTAGTCCATGTTTCATAAATATCAAGATTGAAAATCTAGTAAAAGACAAGGAGAAAGTATAAGAAAGGATCTTCATGGGATATCTATCAAGTGTAAGAAGATATATATTCTAGAATAAAAGACTAAAAAAATTTAATATTGTTATAATTGGAAAAAAAATTAAAATCACCCCAATGTAGATTTATAGAATAAATTATATTTTGAGAATATTAAAGTAGAATAAATAGATATTTATAAAGAAGAGAATGGGGAAAATATTATTCATAAACTAAAGGTAGTTAGTATTGACTTGAAACAAACTAGTGATGTGGATAAAACATTGAAAGTTGAAAAGATAAAGCATCATTTATTGAAAAAATCATGTTAAATTATAAAATATAATCAAAATTCATAAGGACTTAGTATAGAACAGAAGAATAATAAGAATTGAAAATCAAAAAATATCTTATTTAACAAATTGAACCAAATTTATTTTAAATGAAATTGAACATAATTAGTCGATAGGTGCTATGAATGAAGAGTTAGACCAGCTTGAGAAAAGTGATAGTTGGGATCTTTACCTAGTCAAGAAGGAATTAATTTAATACGAACAAATTGGGTGTTCAAAAAAACTTAATATAAAAGGTTATATCTCAATGATTAAATCCATATTATATTTCATGGGTTATTCACAAGTTGAAGTTATATATTTTAAAGAAATCTTGGAACTTATTCCAAAAAATTAAGTCTTCAAAATGTTTCTAGGATTTATATCTCACAAAAACTTAAATATTTATTATATGGATGTGAAGTATACTTTCTTAAATGATGATCTGGAAGAAGTCTTTATTTATAATCATGAAGGATTTAATCTTGATGATGATGGAACAAAAGTGTGCTACTTCATGAAATCTTTGTATGGGATGAAATTGGATCTTAAAACCTAGTATTCAAGGATGGATAGTTTCCTAAAGAAATTGAACATTTCTAAATGAAAATTTGGAAACAACTTATATGTCAAGGATTTTGAAATTTATACTCTAATCGTAATTATGTATTCTTATGACACAATTTTTATAGGTGATATAGATTATACATGTGAGGAATTTTTAAATCATATGAAGATATATTTTGAAATATAAATTCTTGTCGAGATTAATTTCCTTTAGGGACTATAAGTTTGTCAAAAGGAAATTTATATCTTTATTTTACAATAATTATATACTAATGAGTTATTGAAGAAATTATGAATCAACGATTTAAAGGAAGTTTGTACACCTATCAAAGTTGGTTTGAAGAAGAGTAAACATAAACCTAGGAAGAATGTTAATTAGAAATATTTTAAGAAGTAAATTTTTGTCTTACATTATCTTATAGAATTAAGGATAGATATTGTAATTTTCTGGACCTCTCCGGTCCATTACTTTGTGAAACTTTGGTGTTGGAGGTGTTCCGGGAGGTCAAGGGGACTTATCCCCAACACTTTGCCAATTTTCCAGTTTTGTGAACAGTGTTTCCAGTTTTATGAATAGTAATAGATCGGTCTCACAGATTGGTTTCACAGATCGGTCTGACAGATCGGTTTCACAGATCGGTCTGACAGATTGGTTTCACAGATCGGTCTGACAGATCGGTTTCACAGATCGGTCTGACAGATCGGTTTCATAGATTGGTCTAACAGATCGGTCTGATAGATCGGTTTCACAGATCGGTCTGACAGATCGGTTTCACAGATCAGTCTGACAGATCGGTTTCACAGATTGGTTTCACAGATCGGTTTCATAGATCGGTTTCACAGATCGGTTTCACAGATCGGTCTGACAGATCGGTTTCACAGATCGGTCTGACAGATCGGTTTCACAGATCGGTTTCACAGATCGGTTTCACAGATCGGTTTCATAGATCGGTTTCACAGATCGGTTTCACAGATCGGTTTCACAGATCGGTCTGACAGATCGGTTTCATAGATCGGTTTCACAGATCGGTTTCACAGATCGGTTTCACAGATCGGTTTCACAGATCGGTCTGATAGATCGGTTTCACAGATCGGTCTGACAGATCGGTTTCACATATCGGTTTCATGTACAGTAACGGTGGGTGAACAGTGTTTCCAGACTCCTATAGTTTTGCCCCTTTTGACGTTTCCTTTGACGTAAAATACATTTAAAGCCTTATTTTAAGGGCTATTAAGGCCGTTTCAAATGCCATAAATCCTATATTAATTATTCCTAAGGTCAGGATGTATTTACTTGGTCAAACCGCGTGGGTTAATGCGATCCGTTTTTAATGGAGAATTAACCGGATCTTAGACCTTCGCCCCATTAAATCTTAAAAAGGGACGAGATATCATTCTCCCTTGTTCTTTCCCTTTGTTCTTAGCTAAGAGATTCTATAACCTTTAAATCATTCCCGTAGGAGTTGCACAATCAATATTTAATCCTAGTATTGGTTCTGCTTTTTTTGGACGCAATCGAACTCTGTCGGTCAATATTCCCAATAAGGTATGTTTTATCGTCGTTCCTTTGGGGATCATATTATCTTGTTTCTCCCTTACTTATTATACAATGTAATTTCCAAGATTCTAATGGGTTTTTCTTGGGGTTGGTTTGTACTATCGTACCGTGACATCCTCTGGTGGATGCAGTTGTCACGAGAGGAGGATTTTGACCCATTGTGTGGATAAAAGGACGTTAAGAACTCTTCTAGGTAGGGGATTCATGGCTTCTCTAATTTTATATGTGCAATCGTAGAATTAGAATGATTTATCCCTTTGGATCAAAATGAAATTGACCTAATTAAATACTTGAACCGGATTAAGAGAATTGGTTGATCGCATGTTGTTTCTTTATACTGTGATAACGGTTGCCTCATATTTTTCTAGATAGAGTGATATCTATGATTTCTTTGATATGTTGTTCGTTCATGATAGAAATTGATAATGAACATAAAGCTGGAATTAATTGTTAATTAATTGGATAAAGATAAAGAGTCATGTAAATTAATATGGTTATTTCCATTTTTATAGTTGTTCTAATTTGAGGATAATCAAATTAGGGAAGTAAGCATGGTTATTTAATTGTGATAACTTACTGATTAGGTATCCCGTAATTGGAACCTATGATTAAAAAATATGCTAATTCAATATGGATTAATGAACAGATTGTGTGATAATTGCTTAAGGGTTCTGAGTTACCCTCTTGATTGTTAAAGGTCCAAGAGCCCATTGGTTGTGATTGTTGTTTTTCTGCTGCTTGTGCTATGATGTGACCCTGGAGGGGTGTTGTGATATGTGGAGGCATGGAGACCTTGTGGTTGCGGCAGTGGATGACTCCTAGAGTGGCGAGATGCATCATTTTATGCATGTGGGTGTCGGGGAGGACACTAGGGGTGATGGAATGGGATGGATGTGGTTGCTGGATGCTTGTGGTTTTCTTTGAATGTTAATCTGCTTTGCTTTTCTCCACTGCTCAAGGTAGCTGGTCTTGCTACCCTTCTTCCGAAGGAGGCGAAGATGCGCGGGGTATGCCACATGCTTTCCGTGTTTAGCCTCTCAAGGAAGAATGGGTCTATGCTCTTTCTATAGGTGGCAAAGACTCGACGGGTAGTATATCTACTCACCGTGTTGAGCCTCCTTTGTGTTTAGAAGCATAGGATGTTTTTCTAGAATTCCTGGGAATATGGAAAAGTAATTCTGTAATGAATGTTTGATTAAATGGTGAAAATCCACGGGGATGGAGATACTGGAATTTAAAGGTGATGTGAATCTTAAAAGGAGCAGTTGTTTTTGAATGTGATTCCAATTCAGTTTAATGTGGAATTATTCATTCTTAATTAATGTACAGTGGAACTGATAAAATGAGAACGGACTAATCTAATAAAGCACTTCAAATGGTTGTGTGCTTATAGGATACCTAGTCTTAGAATTAGCAGCCTAGAGTCTGAGAGATGTTAGCTGGAGTTGTATCTAAGACTAGGTAATGCCCATAGTGTGGATGTGAGTTATATATATATTCTGTACTTTTTGTGTTTCTATACGCTACCCCACCCTATCGATAAGGGAAACTGCCACCCCGGGGATTCTGAGCTCTGGGGGGTTCTTTCCCCAACATTCTGATGGGAGGTCGAATGGATGACTACCCCCTTTGGCCCCGCTCTCTTCTCTTGGTAGATACTTGTGTCATGAGGCACAGCGGTTAGTTACCCCATATATGTGTGTAGAGGGCTGTAATGGATTGTGGTTATTCGCACACATATATTCTGGATATAGTATCATATGGACTACTATAGGTGTAATGTGTATAGGCTATGATGGCTTGAGGATCCTTACTCGGAGTATGGGCTGTAATGGCTTGAGGTATTATACCCGACGTATGATACACGTTATGCGAGCTGTGGTGGCTCCCGGAAACTACCTGGTTACTTTTGGTTGTGAGGACGGTGTGGTGCTTCGCCCAGGTGTTTGCGGGCAAGCCTATGTGGTGCACGAGGTGCAGATTGTGGAGCTTAGCCCAGGTGTCTGCGGGCAAGCCTTTGGAGAGAGAAGCACAAGACGTATGTCGTTGGGGAAAAGCGGCAAACTAGTGGGGAAGTAGTAGCGGGGTACCCTTGATATTATTTATTATATGCTATATTCCTGTATACGTTACTTGGTGAGAGTAGCCATGGTGAGGTTGGGAACTTAGTATACATGTTTAGCTGATGAGTTAGTTTCACTTTTTGTTCACTGGGATTTAGCATGCTTTATTTACTTTTGCACAAGAGGCTTGGGGAGGATCCTACTGAGTATACTGTTATACTCACCCTATGTATATATAAACTGTTTTTCAGGTCACTTGGAGCAGTTCAGGGATCAATTTGGTTACTACTAGCTTGTGGTTGGAGGAGGAGCTGTTCGGGCTTGTGGTCGCTGCCGTTTTACATTCTTTTGGGTACTTTTAGTTTTCCCTTTCAGTTCTAGTACTTTTTCATGACATTTCATATATGTACTTGGATTTCTTTTATATTTCAGTTCTGAGTTGGAGTTGATTGGAGTCTATTCTATCTCTCTCTTCTGCATGTGTTCTCTTAGAGGTTAATGCATCCCATTTGTGTGTGTATTATACCCTCGGTGCTAGTCGTCAACCCAGGGCCTACTGGAGGCGGGACTCGGGGGTCATCATCTCTCTTCTCACATTTTCGGCCCAAGAGGGGTACACTTTGTGGGAATGGGGTTGTGACAGAGTGGTATCAGAGGTCTGGTTGAGGGATAGGATAGAGTTTGGAGTTAGGCACAAGTGAGGATGCATGGGATGGTAGGGCAACGGTGTCATTCATGTTTAGCAAGTGGGGTAAAAACTGGAGATCGGCAGAGACATAGGGGTTTAGGCCCCCCTATGATCTGTTTCACGAACCTTTAAGTTTACGATGGCTACTAAACAAAGTGATACTGGTTGTAGGGTAGAGACCTAGGAAAGGATCATGCATCATTATTCTTTGCTCCTGTGTTTGAATGGGTAGACCTTGGGATAGGTAACCTAAAATTAATAAAACAAAACAATTAATTAATTAATGTTGAGTCTTCCATATTCCAGGCTTAGGATCTCTAACAGTTGTTATTTTACAGGTATGGCTCCAGGTCGACGTCCTCGTCAGGTTTGCGCAGAAGATGCCCAGCAGGCTGTTCCATCAGATCGTCGCTGGGTAGAGGTTGACAACGATGACACATGGAGGAAGACACTCCGAGAGTTTCAGCGCTAGAGTCTAAAGAAGTACGAGGGCTCCATTTCAGATGCAGTCATAGAAAACTGGTTGGAGGAGGTCGAGATAGGCTTCAGTTTGATTCGTGCTGGGAAGGAACACTGGGTGTCCTTGGTTGTGACGATGCTGCGTAGAGCAGTGAGGCAGTGGTGGTTCTTGTTCCTCGGGGATCATGAGGAGTCATCGATCTCATGGGAGGAGTTTCGAGACAGTTTTAGAGTAGAGTTTCTTTCTTCGACTGCGCAGGCGTCCAGTCGCCAGGAGCTTCTTACCCTTCGACAGGGGAGCTCCAGTGTTCGGGAGTTTGGAATCCATTTCCAGAACCTTCTACGATATACTTCAGACCTGTTACCAGATGAGGAGGCCAGGGCGAGGCATTTTGAGGAGGCTTTGCATCCAGAGATCCAGCGCCAGGTCACCCCATTTATGCTGAAGACATATCTCGAGGTGCTGGCGAGGGCAGAGGTTGTTGAGAGGACTTTCGCCAGGACCGGATCGTCACGAGAGGGGAATCGTCATGATTCATCACGAAGCAAAGATGTGGTCCGGGGATCCCGGTTTTCAGTGAATAAGAGTTTCTGTTCACCTGGGGGTAGGTCCCAGCCCTTTCCATCTCGTTTCTCCAGAGGAAGCAACTCCTAGGCCTATGCCAAGGGATCAGGTGCTTGTTTTTCTTGTGGTGGTCATGGTCATCAGCAGCGGGAGTGCCTGACTTTTCAGAGCAGTCATCATGCACCGGGCACTCCTCTCCAAGTTCCTCCGTTGAGGCAGTTCCAGTTGAGGCAGCAGCAGCAGGTTGCACCAGCTTTAGATCACCAGAGGGTAGATGGAGCAGGCAGAGGACAGCCCCATGACGCTCCCCGTCCTCAAAGAGCAGAGCGCGGACGTGGTAGTGGTCATTATCAAGTTCAGAGAGGCTGTGGAGGAGGTCGTGGTCAGCTTCATGCTCCAGCGTTTCCAGCCCCCAGAGAGCCATATGTCGTTCGAGGTACCCTTTTCTTGTTTTCTACATTGGTGTATGCTTTGTTTGACTCAGGAGCAACAAACTCCTTCATATCACCTACCCTTGTCCATGCTTTGGGACTTGAGGTAGGGAGGCTTCCAGTTCCCTTGGCGTTGACTACGCCAGTTGGAGGTCGAGCCGACTTGTTTGAAGTATGTAGAGACTGTGAGCTAGTGTTGGGGAAACACCGCCCTTGGGGAGATTTCCTATGTTTACGAATACAACCATATGATGTCATACTCGGCATGGATTGGTTGTATTCGGTGCAGGCTATTGTGGATTGCTACAGGAAGAAGGTCATTTTCTTTGATGCAGATGGAGAGAAAGTGGTGTTTGTTGGTGAGAGAGATCCTCGGATGAGTCATAAACGAGTTCCATCCTTATCATCCATGATGGCTGGGATGATGCTGAGTTCTTCAGAGGTTCAACAGTTGGCGTTTCCTAGGGTCGTAGAGGAGTACCCTGACGTCTTTCTAGAAGAGGTTGTATCCTTACCCCCTCGACGAGAGATTGAGTTTGGGATCGAGCTGCAGCCAGGAGCGTCTCCTATCTCTATGTCTCCATATACGATGGCCCCTTCTGAGTTACGAGAGCTACGTATACATCTTCATGGTCTGTTGCAGTGCGGTTTTGTTCGGCCAAGTGTGTCACCGTGGGGTGCACCAGTTTTGTTTGTGAAAAAGGCTGACGGCAGTTTGCGGTTGTGTGTCGATTATCGTCGATTAAACAAAGTGACAATAAAGAAACGCTATCCTCTTCCACGGATTGATGACTTATTCGATCAACTGAAGGGTGCAAGTTGGTTCTCAAAGATCAACTTGCGGTCAATATATCATCAGATGCGTGTAAAGCATGAGGATATCCCGAATACTGCTTTCTGTTATCGTCATGGACATTATGAGTTTGTGGTAATGCCATTCGGCATGATGAATGCTCCAGCTGTTTTCATGGGGTTGATGAATGTTGTGTTCCGTGAATTCCTGGAAAAGTTTTTTGTGGTTTTCATCAACGATATCCTTGTGTACTCCACATCTGAAGAGGAGCATGTAGTGCATCTACGAGCCGTTTTGGGAGTTCTTCTCCAACATCAGTTGTTTGGGAAGTTGTCGAAGTGTGAGTTTTGGGCTCGAGAAGTTCGTTTCTTGGGGAATGTTGTGTCCCAACAGGGAGTAGTTATATATCCGTTGAAGATAGAAGCAGTGGTGTCTTGGGAAGCCCCCAAGACCGTGTCAGAGGTGTGAAGTTTCCTTGGTCTCGCAAGCTATTATAGGAGGTTTGTAGCAAATTTCTCCCGAGTTGCGACTCCTCTGACCGCTTTGACCAGGAAGGATCAAGCATTCATATGGACTGATCAGTGTCAAGCAGCTTTCGAGTATCTAAAGGATAAGTTGGTAAGTGATCCAGTCCTTTGTCTTCCAGCGGAGGGAGTCTAGTTTGATGTTTTCTGTGATGCTTCACATCTGGGGCTAGGCTGTGTTCTCATGCAGCAGAGGTCAGTTGTTTCTTATGGGTCTCGGCAGTTGCGTCCCCATGAATGCAACTATGCCACCCATGAACTTGAGTTGGCAGTCGTGGTGTTTGCTCTGAATTTGTGGAGACATTACCTCATTGGTGATCACTTTGTGGTTTTCACCGATCATAAGAGTTTGAGGTATGTTTTCTCCCAACGTGACTTGAACTTGCGGCAGCGTTGGTGGATGGAGTTCTTGCAAGAATACGACTTTGAAATATCATATACACCTGGAAAAGGGAATGTTGTAGCTGATGCACTAAGCCGAAATTCACGTAATGATGTTGTGCGTGAATCTGGTGATTCCTGGAGAGTGATGGAAGAGCTATCAGCTTTGCATCATGATATGGGAGAAGTTGAGGGTAGAGGTTGTCTTTTCTAGATGACGGTGCAGTCATCCCTGATGCAGAAGGTGGAAGAGTCTCAGTTGGGTGATCTAGAGGTGGAAGTTTGGAGAGACAGAGTTGTTTGTGGTGAGTCCCCTGATGGTTGGTCGGAGGATGAACAACACCGAGTGTTGTATCATGGCAGGCTTTTTGTTCCCTTGGCAATGCGCGACAAGGTTCTTCGAGAGTTCCATATTTCACCCTTGGCAGTACATCCTGGTTTGACGAAGATGTATCGATCCTTGAGGAGTCATTTTTGGTGTCCTGGGCTGAAACGTACGGTTGCAGAGTGTGTGTCTCGATGTTTAGTCTTCCAGAAGGTGAAGGCCAAACACCGTGTTCCTGGTGGTCTTCTCCAGCAATTAGATATTCCTCAGTGGAAGTGGGAGGACATATCAATGGACTTTGTTACAGGTTTACCTCGAGCTCCGGGAGGACATGATGCTATATGGGTGGTAGTGGATCATTTAACAAAGTCGGCCCACTTCATAGTGAACAAGGAGTCGAGATCAGTGGAGGTTTTGTCGAGGCAGTATCTAGAGGAGGTGGTGAGACTTCATGGATTACCTAGGACGATCATTTCTGATCGAGATCCTCGTTTTACCTCTAGGGTGTGGAGAGGTCTCCAGTATGCTTTTGGCTCTCAACTGTACCTTAGCACTGCTTTTCATCCTCAAACAGATGGTCAGACAGAGAAAACCATCCAGACTCTTGAAGATATGATGCGCTCTTGTGTTCTTGATTTTGGAGGTTCATGGATGAATCACTTACCCTTGGTAGAGTTCTCTTACAATAATATTTTTTACTCTACCATAGTTATGGCGCCGTTTGAAGCCTTGTATGGCCAGCTATGCCGTTCTCCGTTGTGCTGGACTAGGGTCAGAGAGTCAGCAATTCTCGGACCAGAACTAGTGCAGAATACAACAGAGATGGTTTAGGTGATTCGTGAGAGGATGAAGACAGCACAGGATCGTCAGAAATCATATGCTGATAAAAGAAGGAGACCCTTAGAGTTTAATGTTGGGGATCATGTGTTTCTGAAGGTGACTCTCCGTCGTGGGTAGCGAAGGTTTGGTCATGGAAGTAAGCTTTCTCCCCGGTTTGTTGGGCATTTCGAGGTGTTAGCTCGTGTTGGAGCTGTGGCGTATCGAGTAGCACTTCCTCCTCATATGAGTCAGATACATGATGTTTTCCATGTATCACAACTCCGTCGTTATCTTCATGATGAATCTCATGTTATCGATTGGGGAGAGATCGATATTGGTGATTATGCAACCTTCAAGGAGCGACCTGTGGAGATCTAAGACCACAAGGAGAAGGTGTTGCATGGGCATTCTATCATCTTAGTTCGTGTCTTGTGGTGACACGGTGGCATGGAGGAGAGTACCTGGGAGCATGAGTCACAGATACATGCTCAGTACCCATATATTTTTAATGTTTAACTCCTTTCATCTAATGATTTTTTCTTTGTGGTTGGACCTTTCATGTTTTATTTATGCACTTTTCATGTGATGTTATGTTTGAATGGTATGGATATGGATTGTTTGTTCCCTTGCTCTTGGATTTCGCGGTTCTTTCCTAGCTTTAGAACAACTCAGGGTGGTTTTTCCCTGAGAGGTATCTTACGGGGTGGTTGTTTGGACCCCTCTTTTCCTCAGGATGGTTTTAAATTCTCGAGGACGAGAATGTTTTGAGAGGTATCTGATGTAATGTCTCGGGCCACTCCGGTCCATTACTTTGTGAAATTTTGGTGTTGGAGGTGTTCCGGGAGGTCAAGGGGACTTATCCCCAACACTTTGCCAATTTTCCAGTTCTGTGAACAGTGTTTCCAGTTTTATGAACAATAACAGATCGGTTGCACAGATCGGTCTGACAGATCGGTTTCACAGATCGGTCTGACAGATCGGTTTCACATATCGGTCTGACAGATCGGTTTCACAGATCGGTTTCACAGATCGGTTTCACATATCGATTTCATAGATCGGTTTCACAGATCGGTCTAACAGATCGGTTTCACAGATCGGTCTGACAGATCGGTTTCACAGATCGGTTTTACAGATCGATTTCACAGATCGGTTTCACAGATCGGTTTCACATATCGGTTTCACAGATCGGTTTCACAGATCGGTCTGACAGATTGGTTTCACGGATCGGTTTCACAGATCGGTTTCACAGATCGGTTTCACAGATCGGTTTCACAGATCGGTTTGACAGATCGGTTTCACAGATCGGTTTCATGTACAGTAACGGTGGGTGAACAGTGTTTCCAGACTCCTATAGTTTTGCCACTTTTGATGTTTCCTTTGACATAAAATACATTTAAAGACTTATTTTAAGGGCTCTTAAGGCCGTTTCAAATGCCATAAATCCTATATTAATTATTCCTAAGGTCGGGATGTATTTACTTGGTCAAACCACGTGGGTTAATGCGATCTGTTTTTAATGGAGAATTAACCGGATCTTAGACCTTCGCCCCATTAAATCTTAAAAAGGGACGAGATATCATTATCCCTTGTTCTTTCCCTTTGTTCTCATCTAAGAGACGCTAGAACCTTTCAATCATTCCCGTAGGAGTTTCACAATCAATCTTTACTCCTAGGATTGGTTCTGCTCTGTTATGGATGCAATTGAACTCTATCGGTCAATCTTCCCAATAAGGTATGTTTTATCGTCATTCCTTTGGGGATCATCTTCTCTTGTTTCTCCCTTCCTTATTATACAATGTAATTTCCAAGATTCTAATGGGTTTTTCTTAGTGTTGGTTGGTACTATCGTACCGTGGCATCCTATGGTGGATGCAGTTGTCACAAGAGGAGGATTTTGACCCGTTGTGTGGATAAAAGGACGTCATGAACTCTTCCAGGTAGGGGATTCATGGCTTCTCTAATTATATATGTGCGATCGTAGAATTAGCATTATTTATCCCTTTGGATCACAATGAAATTGACCTAATTAAATACTTGAACCGGATTAAGAGAATTGGTTGATCGCATGTTGTTTCTTTATATTGTGATAACGGTTGCCTCATGTTTTTCTAGATAGAGTGATATCTATGATTTCTTTGATCTATTGTTCGTTCATGATAGAAATTGATAATGAACGTAAAGTTGGAATTAATTGTTAATTAATTGGCTAAAGATAAAGAGTCATGTAAATTAATCTGGTTATTGTCATTGTTATAGTTGTTCTAATTTGAGGATAATCAAATTAGGGAAGTAAGCATGGTTATTTAATTGTGATAGCTTACTGATTAGGTATCCCGTAATTGGAACCTACGCTTAACAAATCTGCTAATTCAATATGGATTAAAGAACAGATTGTGTGAGAATTTCTTAAGGTTTCTGAGTTACCCTCTTGATTGTTAAAGGGCCAAGATCCCATTGGTTGTGATTGTTGTTTTTCTGCTACTTGTGCTATAATGTGACCCTGGAGGGGTGTTGTGATATGTGGAGGCGTGGAGGCCTTGTGGTTGTGGCAGTGGATGACGCCTAGAGTGGAGAGATGCATCAGTTTATTCATGTGGGTGTCGGGGAGGACACCAGGGGTGATGGAATGGGATGGATGTGGTTGCTGGATGCTTGTGGTTTTCTTTGAATGTTAATCTTATTTGCTTTTCCCCACTGCTCAAGGAAGTTTTTCTTTCTACCCTTCTTCCGAAGGAGGCAAAGACGGGCGGGGTATGCCACGTGCTTTCCGTGTTTATCCTCTCGAGGGAGAATGGGTCTATGCTCTTTCTATAGGTGGAAAGACTCGACGGGTAGTATATCTACTCACCGTTTTGATCCTCCCTTGTGTTTAGAAGCATAGGATGTTTTTCTAGAATGTCTGGGAATATGGAAAAGTAATTCTGTAATGAATGTTTGATTAATTGGTGAAAATCCACGGGGATGGAGATACTGGAATTTAAAGGTGATGTGAATCTTAAAAGGAGCAGTTGTTTTTGCATGTGATTTCAATTCAGTTTAATGTGGAATTTTTCATTCTTAATTAATGTTTAAATAATTAATTAATGTACATTGGAACTGATAAAATGAGAGCGGAGTAATCTAATAAATCTCTTCAAATGGCTGTGTGCTTATAGGATACCTAGTCTTAGAAGTAGCAGCCTGGAGTCTGAGAGACGTTAGCTGCAGTTGTATCTAAGACTAGGTAATGCCCATAGTGTGGATGTGAGTTATATATATATTCTGTACTTTTTGTGTTTCTATACGCTACTCCACCTTGTCGGTAAGGGCAACTGACACCTCGGGGATTCTGAGCCCTGGGGGGTGCCTTCCCCAACATTCTAATGGGAGGTCGAATGGTTGACTACCCCCTTTGGCCCCGCTCTCTTCTCTTGGTAGATATGTGTTCCATGAGGCACAGCGGTTAGTTACCCCATATATGTGTGTAGAGGGCTATAATGGCTTGTGGTTATTCACACACATATATTCTGGATATAGTATCCTATGAACTACTATAGGTGTAACGTGTATAGGATATGATCGCTTGAGGATCCTTACTCATAGTATGGCCTGTAATGGCTTGAGGTATTATACCTGACGTATGACACACGTTATGCGAGCTGTGGTGGCTCCTGGAAACTACCTGGTTACTTTCGGTTGTGAGGATGGTGTGGTGCTTAGCCTAGGTGTCTGCGGGCAAGCCTTTGGAGAGAGAAGCATAGGACGTATATCATTGGGGAAAAGCGGAAAACCAGTGGGGAAGTAGTAGCAGGGTACCCTTGATATTCTTTATTATATGCTATATTCTTTTATGCGTTACTTGGTGAGAGTATCCATGGTGAGGTTGGGAACTTATTATACCTGTTTAGCTGACGAGTTAGTTTCACTTGTTGTTCACTGTTCTTTAGCATGCTTTCTTTACTTTTGCACAAGAGGCTTGGGGAGGATTCTACTGAGTATACTATTATACTCACCCTATGTATATATAAACTGTTTTTCAGGTCACTTGGAGTAGGTCGGGGATCAAGTTGGTTACTACTAGCTTGTGGTTGGAGGAGGAGCTGTTCGGGCTTGTGGTCGCTGCCGTTTTACATTCTTTTGGGTACTTTTAGTTTTCCCTTTCAGTTGTAGTACTTTTTCATGACATTTCATATATGTACTTGGATTTATTTTATATTTCAGTTCTGAGTTGGATTTGATTGGCGTCTATTCTATCTCTCTCTTCTGCATGTGTTCTCTTAGAGGGTAATGCCTCCCATTTGTGTGTGTATTATACCCTCAGTGCTAGTCACCAACCCAAGGCCTACTGGAGGCGGGACTCGGGGGTCATCATCTCTCTTCTCATATTTCCGGCCCAAGAGGGGTACACTTTGTGGGGAGGGGTCGTGACAGATATTGTGTATATAATAACTTTGGGTGATAGATATAAAAGTGATCAAAAATAGTGACATAAGTTTTTTTCTAAAATAATTATTTGGTAAATCAAAGGAACATAAAATTATGGATTCATGTATAAAAGAAGTGGAGAGTCTAACATTCTAGGATTTTAGATAAATATTGGGTTGGATATTTCAATGATCATAAATCAAACTCAGGAGAAACAATATTTTTTAGAGGGAGTTGTGTGAGCATATATTGTAATATTTTTTTAAAAAAAATTGGATATAGTTAAAGATGAGTATGTTGTTGCTACAAATACTTGTGCTAAGATGATATAGATAATAGTTTATCTAGAAGATATGAATGTGAATGTTGAAAGAACATTGATAATTTATTTTGATAATCATAGTGAAATTGTACTATCAAAGAACCCAGTGAAATTCCCTAGACCAAAAGACATTGATATTAAATGTCATTTCATCAAGGAGATAGTTTCAAATGGAGACATGAGGTCACAATACATTTAAAAAAAATGATTATATTTCTAATTTGTTCACTAAGTCTATACCAAGTGAATGATTTGAAGATTAAGGATAAAACTTCATGTCTAACCTTCTATTATAACTTAGGAACACATGGGGATAACCCCCATAATTATTTTTATTCTATTTCAAAAGTAGGATAATAGTACATAAATATTTTATTATTATCTATGAATCATAGGCTACAGTTATTGTAAAAAGTGGAATAAAATTTTAATGATATTATATGAATTGATAGGGTAATCATCTATATCACTTAGCCAAATATTTCTTGTCATGGAGAGAAGAAATTATATCAAAATATTTCTATATCTGGTAATGTGGTGTCAGAACATTTCTCTTTGATAATGGTTGTGATTTGATGACTCTTGACACTTGAAATTACTTTAACGTGTTAAAAAATCCAAATAGTTAGATTGAAGAACCCATTGAATTATTCATATGAAAATTTTTGATATGGTAGTAATAATTTATAAATTGGATAATTATGTTTCAATATGAGGTATCATTTACATCATGAAGAATGTGAAGTGAATCTATATAATGATGTGATTGAAGGGGCCATTATTCTGAAATATATATATGTCACATGGATGAATTTTTTGATATGTTAATCTCCAAAAGAATATTATGGATTTAAATAAGAAATTATATATCAATCATTATAAGGGATTCAGGTTGGTGAAGAGAATAGAGGGGTAAAGCATGTTCATGTAGAGCATAGTCGAAGCCTTAAGTGTGGGGGCGATATATGTTCAATTCCACCATGGGGGTGGCGCGGAGGCTAAGGGATGTAGAAATTTTCACTACTATGGAATTTATTTTAAGGATTTGTGGTATGTTGATGTTTATTATTCATCATGCATAATTAATAAAAAATTATGTCGGACTCTTGTAATATTCATATACTATTCATATTCATGAAATCATATGGCCACACATGTACCCACTTAGATCGATGTTTCACTATGCTTTCATTTACCTCCAGCCATTAGAGGGTTTCTAAATACATAATCTACATGATGAGGAACCATTGAGTTCATACCAATCCTTCAATAGTAGTGTGATTCATCATATAGGATTTTGAGAAGATCGATAATGTGAACCTATGATAGTTTAAGTTAAATGACACTAGATATGTGTTATTTGACAATTATTATGAGATGATTATTGTATTTAATGAAGAATGTAAATATATGATTGTGTTGTATAGTGGAAGGTGTAAATTTATAATAGATGAAGGTTAAAGTTCAAAAAAGGTGGTTTTGAAGCAGAGATACATTCATGTTATATGAACATGAGCTTCATTTGTGATGGATTGACACTTATTTGATCGGTATTGCAAAAATAAATTCATACTATTGAAAGGCATGGAATGTGAAGTTTATTTAATTTATGATAGATTTATATTGTGTTATTATTATCCACATATTGGATCGAGTGATCATCCAACCCTGAGGTGTAAGAATAAATAAATTGACATATTCTAGTAGAATGAATGGATATCCATGATTTTTAGAGGTATTTGGGCTATCAATTTCATCTATGAATATCCCTGATTAATTTATTTGTTTATGAACTAACCAAGATGGTGAGTGAGATATAGAGTCACAAAGAGAAGTGAAGTAAAGTTATCTTTATTCATGGAGAGATATAAAATCACCATTCATAAGGATAAATGAAAGGATCTATAGGTGATCTTTCATCTATATAAGAATGTTTTCACATACAGAATTTCTTGGAGAATATAAGAGTTAGAGTAAACTTATTTTCATAAATAAGATTTGATAAGTCCATATATTATGCCATATTTCCCTGATGTAAAGTGAAGTGAATCTGTTTTTAATTTAGAAGTAGTGGTTTGATTGGATTAATCCTATTATGAAAAGAAGATGGTTGCCTGAATACTATTTCAAAAACATTTTATATGTGAATCATAACATTAAAAATATTATAGTGGTTCTAAAAGATATTGCATTTAGAACTTGAAACATTATTTATATGAACCAAATTACATTTACTGAAGTTATTTTATGAACTAATATTTTCACATAGAGTGCTACGAAGTAAATTCTAGAATAAATAGTTGAAATAGTTTCTTTAATCGATTATGTGATCTAGTATATTGAATTTTAACTACTAATGCTCTGTAAATCATGAGTAAGTGTGTATTAATATCATATAATAGGCTTGTAATGTAGTATTAGTTTTTTTACAATAGTATAATGAATTTTGTCTGATATTTATTATTGTGTTGGTGTAGTGTTTGAAAAAATAGAGGGAATGAGTACCATTAATTTTTAGGAGACAAAATATTGGGATGTGGATATCGACCCTACCAAAAAAATATGTGGTAGATTTTTTATATTAGTGGATAATATATAGATCAAACTCATCCCAACCATATAAATGATGTATTCACCCAACTCGGGGGTTAACCTTGTAAAAATACTATGTTCCTTGAGTTAAATTTATTTTCTATGTTTGGTTAAGGGTGGGATATTAATTAATTAGTATATTTGACCTTGAAAAGTCATTATAGGTTTATTTTAAAAATAAATTGTAAAATAAGTACCATTAATTAAACCACCCCTCATAGTGGTATGTCCCATTTCTATGTATTTTAACTTGGTTTATTTTTACAAGAAATCATCTTCAAAATGAAAACTTTGATATCAATTTCCCAAAAATTTCTATAAGAATTCAAATATATTAGAGATAAATTGATTTTTGGTACATATTTTGTGTAATTTTCTTCACTTCATCATAGATATAACTTTATATAGGATTTATTTTATCTACATAGCTTATCATGTTTTAATAATAATAAAGTTACTTGTGCATGAAAATATCATAACATCAATAGTAGCCTATGAATATTTTTCTTCTCTTTTAGAAAATAGTCTAGATAGAATTTGGTCATTGATATTTTTATGTTACATAATTCTCCTATTTTCTATTATTTTAAGTAACATCTTCTCCTAAAATTCATAAACCAAAAATATAGTGGTGAGTTTTTCATCAATTATACCCATCTATCTTTGAATAAATTTTAATTCTAATCCTTTACTTTGCATGAAAATAGATCTAGTATAATAAAAAATTTCATGAATGGATGGAATATTTTTTTATTTTTCATGAAATGGGTTTATCAATGAAATATTCCATGCCCTTCTCTCTACAAGATAGATTTATTTTAGTATAAAAATCATGCTTGTAATTTTGTGTGGCCAAAAATCTTCTTTGGACTTGTTGTGAAGAATTATCTTGTGACTCTTCCATATTTTTTAATTTTACTTTCATCTCCAGGAACTTCATTTTTTATGATTCTTTTCTCATTATCTTATAAGTTTAATATATCTTCACACTAATTTTGTGAATTATTAACTTTATCTCAAAATTTTCATGATTTTTTTCTTTTTATGTTAATTACTTTTAAATCTTCCTTATCTTGTATAATTTGATACTTTACTAATAATTTTTTATATCAATATAAGCCTTCTCATTTTATTCTAACTCATGGTACTTTTTATCAACCCTTTTTAAGGCTTATTCCTTTTATTGGGTTGTATTTTATAGATCCTTATTTATTTTTGAGTAAAAATCTACAAGAATTTTATTTTATGAACATTTATAATTAACTTTTCTCTTGACTTTTATATATAATGCTATCCTTTGATCTACTACTCCCTCATTATTTCTTTATCTTCACCTTGTTGGGTGATATCCTCCTAAAAATTTCAAAAAGATACATAAATAAAAGTGACTACATCTCTAGAGAATTTTTTCATAGTCTTCATAAAATAAGAAAATCAATCATCATATGCTTCATCACATGATTCTTTAATTATATGATCTTCCAAAATCTTATGTGGTTATTCAGAAGGAAAATTTTTGATAAGAGATTTATTTCACATATTTTCCATGTAAAATATTTGAGTATTTTGAGGTTAAATTACTTTCCATATTTTTTGTGTTTTATTTAACCACCACTTATTCCACCTCAATGAAATATCTTTTCTCATAAATATTATGACATGATAAAAAAATTATTTCTCTTCCTCTTTATATAAGCTGGATTCCTTTTTCAATTTCTTAATCTTCCTTTCCATATTATTATTTAGTTTAGTTGATGATGTGATATTTAGATCTATAGTTGATATTTCTTCTCTAATATTTCATTTCAAGATTCCTTTAGTGAAAAATCTTAAAATAATTAAATCTATAGATTGTTGAGAATCAAATTTGGGGTTGAATCATGGTTCTGATGCTAATTTTTTCTACTAGGATCAATGCAACCACATTGATAGGGATTTGAAATAATTTTATTAGTATTTTAACAATTAATTATTCTTTCCATATCTTTTATGTCTAATCCTATTCAGTGAATGGATCCCTCACTCTTTACTTACACCTTAGTAATCATGTATGAAATAGTTAACAATAAAGAAGCATAATAAAGGACATCAATATTTGATAACAAGGTTCACCTACAATATGGATAACTACTTATTTGGTTTATAGTTGTCGTTACCCCATATAAACACACATCATCTTAATCATCATGAAGGAACTCAAGAAAGGGTATGGCCTTGAACCTATACAAATGATGGTACCAACTAGACTTATATGAAATATCTAACGTGTGCCTTTTTTTCCAGATCTGACACCAACTAGGCTACCCTTTATAAAATCCAAGTGCAGAACTAATCATCTTAAAATTTGATCAGTGTTGTATCATAGATTCCTATTAAAACAAATAATTTTATTACCTTTCTTAGTGTGTAATAATCTACATTTATACCTCACACTTAAATCATAAGGTTTTCTCAAACCTTATAAAATAGAGATATCATAGACATCTATATTTATAATATAAGGATATCATAGACAAGATCCTTCAGTCTCTATATTAAGCCTAAATGATAAATAGAAATTAAAATGTCTAGTCTCTTTCTATTAATATTATTCTTAAATATATAAGAAAAATATTCGAAAACACAACATTGGATCTACTTATCTTCAATACAAAATACCCCCCCCCCCCAGTGATAGTAGTTGATTATCACTCAATTTAATAGATCTGTTATCCTCATTATTTTATTCCTTTTATACTTATAAATTCTCATAGATATAGTTTTGATGTATTTTTTAACACCCTGATATTATAAAAGAAATATATTATATTAGATAACATGTATGACATGCAACACCAAGCTTACAAGAACCATGAAATAATATTATTTAAATGTGACGGTTAAAATGTAATCTTTGAAATAGAAAGTATGAATATAATTAAGAAAATTATGAAATATATATAAATTTATTAATAAATAAAAATATATTTATTAAATATTAGTAAATAATTTTTTTATAAAATATGTCTTATTCTTCAAAAATATTTTTTATTTCCAAATGGTATTTATTTCTTTTTGTGTGTAATGCCCGAAAATTATAATATAAGAACATTGTATTCGATAGCATTTATGAAACGCAACACAAAGTGTAGAAGGGAATATAACATCCCAATAATTAACAATATATTAAATATTTTAAAATAAATTTTATCTATTTTATATATTTCAATGAACATGATACTGAGTTAGCTTGTGTTGCACATAACAAATACTTTATTTTAGATATTGTGTCAAATGGAAGGTCAAGTTTTAGCAAATACTATTAATGTTATTATTTAAAATAATAAGATATAACCTAGCCATTAAATTAGAAGTTATAAAAAACTTATGAAAATATTTGTTTTACACAATTATAAAATTAATTAATTGGTAATGAATTTATTAGAAACAAAAATAAAAACCAATTTAATATAAAGGAATTTTTTTTATAAAAAAATATTTTTGTGCTCCAAAAGGTGTTTTGTCTTAATAAATTTAATTAATTACTATTATTAAATGATATTAATGAAATATATATTTTATATATTCAATAAAATATTTTTTACATTCATCCAATATATTTGATAATAATAATAAAAGAACAAATCTAATATTCTGCACAAAAATATATATATTTATAAAGGCGGTTTTACTGTCATTTAATGGAGAACCTATATTAAATCCAATTTTTAACACATTTATAAATTTTATATTTCAAAAATAAACTTTTTTTTTTGAAATATTATTTTCAATTTTATCTTAGGGTTAGTATTTGGAATTTTTCTAAGAAGTTTTGTTTTTTTTAATGAATAATGTAAAAATGCTAAATTTTAATTGAAAATTGATTTTTCATCTAATTTATTTAAATAGTAAGATTGCATTTTAAATTGGTTTTAAAGTATAATTCGACCAATTATATATAAATTAATAAAATTTAGGTCATTTGAATCAATTTCACATTGAAATTGGATATAAAAACATTTCAAACACTTGAACATTTTTACTTTAAAAACCAACTTTGTTGTCCCGTCTACATGAATAATTTTAAATTAATTTGTACCACCTTTTTTATTTGAATTTTTAAAAATTGATTAAATATTTTTAATCAGAAAATTATTATTTCTAATAAATTCAACATAGTTTTTGACTAAAAAATATTAGTAAATGTAGTAAAATTAATTACAACGATTAAAGGAAAAAAATTAATCTTAACAAGGGACTAAACCTTATACTTAAGGGCCAAATGAACTAGAAACATTTCCAAAAAAATATTTTATGGAAATATTTAGACCATATACTCACTTTTATCTAACTGGTTTCATTATTGGATCCAATGTACATGAAAAAAACATGGGTGGAATACCCTCTTTCAAAATTTACAAGAATGTCACTCCTCCTCCACTATAAAAAGGCACTCAACCCTCCCACTTATTTGTAGATATAAATCCATTTGTATCATAAAAAATCTTCCCAAATAATCTTCCAAATTCCCTCCCATCATCCTAGAATTCCAACTTTGGTAAAAAATAACACTAAGGAAGTATTTTGGTAGAAACCCAAAGGAGTTACGCAAATTCGAGGTAACAATATTCAACGATAACTTCGGTTTCATTTACTTCTCCACACCATAAAATCTTTTTATATCATGATTATATAATAACCTCAGTATATTAAATATACTTATATTTTTTTATGATTATATTTTTACCTACATGTTTACACACATCTATCATATTTGATACGCAATCATCATTTGTGTGTACGACGGACTACCGCCTTGCGAATCGATGTCGTTCGTTGTTCCATTTACAACATTTAATGATTGTAAATAATGATGGATTTATATTTTATATATGATATATATTTTTTATAATTTATTTATGAGTCTAGAACTTTTTATATATCCATACCTTCATGCCTTCCATTTTTTGGGAATACGATAACATCGTTTGTTGATGTTTGGACTATCGCATCCTCAAAGAGATGTGATTAGTTCACACATTACATAGAACATATTAAGAATGGTTTTAATAAAACATGTTACATATATGACATAAATATGATACTGAAATTATAAAATAAAAATATATCATTTAATTTTCCTTTTAAATATGGTAAAGAAAAAGAAGTGGTGTTCATGCGTACGTATGACCTACTGTCTCCATGAATAGTGCATTTCATTTACCATCTCTAAATATTATGGATTATTATAAATACATATATAATTACTATATATATATATATTAAATCATGTTTTACATTCTGTGGATGATGAAATCATGATCGATTTAAAAAGAATAAAATAATTTGTCGAAACGTACTTGAAAAACTAGACAATTAACACGTGAAATTGTGAAAATGATGATAGATTATTAACAAAAGGGTAATAAGATATTATAAGAAGATAATATATGATATTATAAATTTTATTATAGTTCTATTATAATTTAGTAACATTATTAAAACCATTATATAGTATGTTAAAGGACTTTCACCCAAAAATAAATGCAAGGTAAGGGATTTTGTCTCATTTTCATTTCATTGGTGTATATTGTGTTATTATGAACCTAATTTATTTATTATGGTGTATATACTCTCCCTTGAAATATAATATCACTAATACATCATTTTTCATGTTATTTTTAGTTTCAATTTTAATTATTTCATCTTAGGAGATTTGAACTTAAATTTACCCAACTATTATAGAAATTTCATAACTCAGTTCCTTTTAATAAGGTTATATTTCTTCCTTGTTGTTGTTAATATTATATGATTATGTGAATATTTTATTTGAATATATATTTATGCATTTCTACTTATTTTATTTATATTTACATTTTATACACATAATCAATTCATTTATTAATCCTCACTTCAATGTTATGATAATTTTAAGGGTTTATTTCACAATATCATTCTAATCGAGATTAATCATTATTGAAATTCCATTAATGGAATTTATGTGGTATTTGTCTAATAAACCCTTTAATGTTCTTATTCATGGGATACTCATGACCTTTTTCAAGTAATATTACCTTTTTTCACCCTAGTAATCAAAATGTTTTTGAAAATGTTTTTAAGAAAACTCGACTTCATTTCTCTCTTTAATCGGCGACCCTATTTTCTTCTAAAAACACTAATTTATAAAAAGGTGTTCAAAATTTATTTAACCTTTACAAAAAGATATATTAAAGAAATTTTTATCATTTTTTCTTTTATAATTTTTTTAAAATTAATCTTCTTATCGCTTTCCAAACAAGGAACCTTTCTAAACTTTTTCCCTTGAAAAATTAATGTTTTTTACCTTGTACGGCATGTACAGAATTACCCACCATCATTTATTTGAAGCTTCATTTGAAATTTTAAAAGATTAATTTTTAAAGAAAATGTTTTTAAAAGTTATTTTCAAAGAAAATTATTTTCAAAATGTTTTTCAAAATGAAAAGTATATGTTCCTCAAGAATTTTTTTAAAATATATTTTTATAATTTTTCTATTCATCAATGAAAAAAAACCATCATTTTTTCTACACTTGGGATATTTTGTATTGATACCATACTTATTATACCTCTGGATGGTTTTTGATTTATTTTTCCATGGATAGTATTGATATTCACTTCCTTGATTCATTTTTGTATTTCCCTTGAAATATTCAATTTCCTATGATCATTAGACATTAAATTTCCCCTAAATAACCATATCATTTATCATGCACATGATTATTGCCTAAAGCATATACCATTATTACATAGTGTCCATAATTTTAAATTTATTTGATTAAATGGGTAAATATTGTTAAATCAGTATCCTTTACTCAATATGGATATTTGATAAGGCGCATTGTTTATGAATTAAATTGTTTATTTAATATTTGAGGAATGATCTGGACATTCACTATATGAGTTGGGGACCGATTAATGCAAGCCCCATGATGCATAGGAAGTCTCATGAGATGAACCCAGTTGGGGAATAAATCTTTGAGTTTGTTTCCAAGAAGAATAGATGGGTTTCTATACAAATATTTAAACTATCTTGAGAATAGGTCTTTATGGTAAAGGTATCATGTTCCTAGGAAAGATTACGTCTAATAATTAAGCATTTCCTTTATTTCAGTTATTATTATCCATGAGATTTTTTATTTGATGTTATCTATATATACATTGAATTCTCATTTCCTTGATTAAATTTCATCTATTTTAGTTATTTTCCTTTCTATATTGATTATGCCTTATCCATTTATTTAAATGGAATGTGTGTTTAGTTATTTACCTTACCATATTTTTTACGCACTTCCTTCTCAGTTTATTGATTACATGGAGTGTGTATTTAGCTATTACCTTGTCATATTTATCATTATCACTAATTCATAATTGATTCTGTTATACTTAACCCTTATTGATCATTTGAGCTCACCCTTATTATATTTCCTTCCCCATGAAACTGAGAATTGTTCTAGGAAATATATGCAAGGATATTCTTAGTGGGAATAAAGTTATCCTATTACCAAAAGAATTATGTTGCAACTAGTGTATTCTGTTATAATGTATGAATCGTGTATATATCTAGTTTACCAAGAGTAATAAACTCTTCAATCGTTCAAGATTTTATTCCTTGTAATCATACCAATGTAGTTGTAGTTAACACCAACTTCGGGTTTACTAAGGTCGTGGTGTAATATTGTGATTGAATAGTATAATTAATTTCTGAAAATTTTATAAATTTTATTTTATAAAAATTATAAAAAATAAATAAATTATCATATCAAATTTATCTTATCGTGAAATTTTGATATTTTTATGAAAAGTTTTATTTTTCAATGAATAGTGGAAAATACTCATTTTTATTGAAAACTGCATTTTTATTTCTAGGAATTTATAAAGTAAAATTGTATTTTTATTAGTTTTAAAAAAATATTTCATTTTAATTTAATGTATTCTAATTATAGTCTTTTTAATTAATTTTATTCTTGAATTTAGTATAAAAACATTTTTTTACTTAAAAAGGCATTTTTATAAAAAACTGTTTTTCATCTCATTTTGCAGGTTTTATTTTAAATTGAATTCATCCAAATATTTTTTTTTAATCTTGAGAAATTAATTCAATTTTTTTAATTAGGATTAAAAAAATTCGATAAATATTCCCCTTTTATTTTTAGTCTTTATGAATAGTAATCATAGTAAGAAAAATACCATATTAAAGGTAAATGGGTTAATTAAGTGTAAAATTAATGTTGTGAGGGCTAGAAAGTAACTATAATATTTGATTTAATTTTATTGGATTATTATATTTCATCAATAATCATCCAAAATTATAATATATTAAATTTTTTTATCATATAGTCCTAATTTTTTCCATTATAATATTTTATGTAAATAAAAGTAAAAAATTTCATTATATTTGTTTTATGAACATTAAAATTCTTACATAGGGTTAAAAAAATTTATGTTTGGTTCTAAATATTCATTTGAAATATAAATTATTTTTCTTTATCATGGTACACAAATGAAATATTTGATTATTTATGATGGTACATTTCTGATTGGACCCTGTCGGAAATGCCCCATCACCGAAAATGGCGTCACAAAATGCATTTTTTATAATGTCCCATTAAAACAACTATATTTTGTGAAAGGTCATCCTCCTATATTAAATAGTTTTTAACCGGATTATTTAAACAATTATTTGGGATGGTCCAAGTGACCTCTCATAAAAAAAATTATTTGTGACGAGAGGGCGGCCCATTGAAAATACTTTTTAACTGGAAAATAGGTATTTGTTATATGCTTTGTACCATTCTTAAAAATAATTTATGACTCGACTACATCCCATCACAAATAAGATAAAAAAATATTCTAAAAATAAAAAAAATTAAAAATATAATAAATAAAACTATAAATAATGTTTAAGGGCTAATTTTTACATTCTTGTCATGAATAATTTTGTTTTAATGACTAATTATTATGGGAAATTAATCCCATTGAAAAATCCATTTTTTCCTGTAGTGGGTTCATATCTTCTCAAATCACACTTCATAAATGGGAATATAATTGTTCGTTTTGAATCCAAATCTAAATTTTAAATTTCCTATGATATAAATGCTTCGACACACCCAATGTAGACAGGATTTCTTCTAGAATAATTTGGATTCTTCTGATGGTTAATTGAATCATGATCTCATAACATAAAATGTTACATATTTCCAGGGTTCATAATTATCCAAATAATTCGTAAATATTTAGTATTTTAATTATATAAATTCTTAAAAATGTATTATGGTAATTAAAATATTTGTTATTTGAGCTTATTAATGTAATTTTATATGAATTTATAAATTTCTTTACAATTTAGAATAAATTAATTTAAATTCACCATTAATTAGTATAAATTAAGATATTTTTTATATGTTAATAAAAAAATAGTATAATTTAATACAAAATAGTAAAATATATTATGAATTACTAAAAACTGTAAATCATTAAATTTTTAATCTTCTGGTCATGATAAATGAGCATTTTTGTCAACTATGTCCAAATTTTTTATTTCTCATGACCTCAACATTAACAACCTATTTTATTTTCATTTTTTTAGTAATTTATAATAATTTATCTTATTTCATATTAATTTATAATAAATTAAATTATTTTAAACAAACTATTAATTTATACAAATATTATATGTTTAATTTTTTATAAATTTATAAAAAAATCTACATTTATAATAATTTATAATAATTTATACTATTTTATATAATTTTATTATAAATTATATCAATTTATGAAAAAAAAATTAGTGATTTTTCTTGATTTATACTAATTTATAATAAATTATATTAATTTTTTAATTTTTACTCCTTTATATTAATTTTTATTCATTCATAACAAATCATTTTAAATTATATCAATTTATAAATTTTTCTGTAATTTATGATAATTTATACTACTTGATGAAAACTTTATGATAATTTATACTAATCTATACTAATTATAATAATTTCAACTATTTTTTTACAAATTTATACAAATTTATAATAATTTAAGCTAGGTATTTAAGTTATACTAATTTTTATTAATATTTTCCAATTTTTGTTAATTTATACCAATTTATACTAATATATAATAATTTTTAATAATTTATAATAATTTAAACAATTTTTTTATAAATTTATAAAAAAATTTATGAATTTAAACTACTTTTATTAAATATACTCAAATTTTTATTAATTTTATGAATTTTACACAGTATATAGTATTTTAAATTAATTTTTACTCAATTATTCTATTTTTTTATTAATTATACTAATTCAAGAGAGTTTTATACAAATTTTTACTAATTATTACTAATTATTACTAATTACCACTAATTATTTCTAAATACTGCTAATTATTACTAAATAGAACTAATTACTATTAGTTATTGCTAATTATTAGTAATTATTACTAATTATTACTAATGATTACTAATTACCTCTAATTATTACTAATTATTACTAATTTCCACTAACTAATTTCCACTTATTACAACTAATTACCACTAATTAAAACCAATTATTTCTAATTATTTATAATAATAATTAATTATCCCTAATTATCTCTAATTATCCCTAATTATCCCTAATTTTAACTATTTTTTACTAATTTTTACTAATTTTTACTAATTTTTACTAATTATAACTAATTTTTTCTAATTCCCACTAATTGTTACTTATTATTACTTATTGGTACTAATTATTGCCAATTACCACTATTTATTACTAATTACCACAAATTATTACTAATTACCACTAATTATTAAAATTTTCCACTAATTATTACTACTTATTATTAATTACATACTAATAATTAAAAATAATTTCTATTAATTTAAACTAATTACTTCTAATTATAAGTAATTATTAACAATTAAAATATATATTAGGTTATTGGTGTATAATTACAATGAAACACATGCATGCCGCACACCCATAGAGCCACACAGGAAAATCATAGTCCCTCTAGGGGTTAACACACCCATTAAACCCCTCTTATTTATTATTATATATATAAATAAATACTTCTAATTAAAAATAATTACTCCAACTTAAAACTAATTACTGTAAAATAAATGTAATTAATTATAATTAAAACTAATTATGCCTAATTATTAACAATAAATACTAACCTAAAATAAAAAAAAATTAACTAAAAATTAAAAACATTAAATAAATACCATAAAACTGAACTTTATGAAACATGCGAATCCAAATATTTTCTTCCCTGTAAAATTTAAAACTTTTAAAATTTTAAGTAGAAGAGGACAGGAGGAAAAAAGAGTAGATTAAGAGGAGGATAAAGTGAAAAACATTCGGGTGGGGTATATGTAGGTTAGATAATTTTCAACAAGACTATTTTGAATGGGATACCCACCATAAATAGTACCCACCATAAATAACCACACCTACAGTAAAAGAGTTATTTGTGATGGGTCCCATTGCAAATACCATTTTGTCGATAGTTTATTTGCAATGAAATTTAATTATTATAGCAAATAGCTAATAATGACCAAAGGTATTTGTGGCAGGACTCATCGCAAATACTCTTCTCTAGATAGATTTTTTTCACTAGAAAATAAATCTCATCACAAATAACAATATTAATAGAAGGTATTTGTGATGATAATATTATCTCATCGCAAATAGCTTTACTATGATTTGGTGTGTGAACCGCACCAAATGTATTTGTGTTAAGAATTTTTTCCTTTATAAATAGTTATTTAGCAACGACTATTTGTGATGGGTGATGGTCCTATCATAAATAGCCCATTGTAGATGAGCATTTTTTCTATAGTGTTAGTTTATTTATATTTTTTGGTGATTAAATAATTACATTAAATTCCTACGTAATATCGATATAGAATTTATTCAATTAATCAAAAAATAAAATAAATGATATTAAAAATATTAAAAACAATATGATGTAAATGAGTTATTGTGTTCCATGGTATTTTTAGATCAAAATGACATATTATAGAGGTATTAATTCATTATATTTTAATTTCATTCTTGTATTCTGATTTTACAATTCAAATTAAATGAATAGTTTGAAAATTAGCATTAAGGTTGTTGTATAATAAATAATTTTTAGTTAAATTATTTAAAACTCCAAAAAAATCCTATGTTTAGAAATGTGGTTGGGATATGGTTAAAAATAACAAACATGTTCCATTTATAGTCTAATTTTCCTTTTATAATAACTTTCTTAACCCATAAAGAGTAAAATCTATAATGTCGTAGTAATTGTCAAAAGGGTTAACAGAGGGTTAAAACAAAAAATAAGGGTAAAAATATAATATAAACTTGTATAAATTTTATTTTATGATATTATTTCTACTCCACCACATATTATCTTTAAATATTATAAATTTTTATCCATTAAAATGTGGAAATTAATTTATATTAAGTTAATACTTTAAAAAATTCCAAGTGTGTCCATGTACTCTCTTATAAAAGTGAACCTCCTCTTCTCCTTTCTTCACACTTAAAGAACCATTTTTCCCCCAATACATACCAAAATTCCTCTTTAAATCTAACCACATTACATATAGTCTTTGGTTTAATCATAAACCCAATATGTGAAATCTTTTATTGTAAGCCTTAAGAGACAATCTAAAGAAGAGGTATAGTTCTTAATCAGGTGCTTTAATTTTATTTCTTATTCAACATCCTTTGAAATTTCATCAAACTATCTGAAATAATGACACCATTATATACTTAAATGTTATTATGTTAATTTTATAACCTAAATCCATCTCCACTTCTATTAAATGGGAAGAAAAATCATCATTGTGTGTACGGTGTACTATAGCATCATGAACCAATGTAATTCGAGTTTCATCACCTCCTATTAAGGACTATTATAATAATTAATTTAATATATATATATATATATATATTATATTCATGAAATATTTATCATTATAAAAATATAATATATCATTAACTTTCTTACCTTTCCATTCACTAAAAATGATAATGTAGCTTATGCATACGTGCGGACTACCACCTCCACGAAGTGATGTGATTCATTTTTTATCACCACATCACATGGATGATATATATAATTACTTTTAAAGAAATAATATGGTATCTATAATATAATTATAATTATTTAAAGATAAAATAATTCTTACCTTCTTTCCATTAAGTTTTTTGAAAAAAGAAAATGTTACTCATGCGTATGTATGGCCTACCTTATCCATGATTATAACGTGGTTCATTTTTAATAACCATATGTCATGGATGGTTTTAAAAGTATAATTGATGAATAAAATGATAATTATTTCATGATTATTATTCTTGAGATAATGTAATAATGAACTCTTTGACCATAGTCAACCAACCAAATTCATTTTGGACATATGACCCGAACATCATCAAAACATCCAACATAAACTCAAATGATTAAGGAGTTGAATATAACATAGTAATAAAAAAGATAAAAATAATAATTATAAACTTGAAAAATATTCTTTATCAAGTAAATAATTTCAAAAAATTACTATTTACGAAGATAATTAATGTACAATATGAGTTAAACTCAAGGTAAGGGAATGTTTTTTAAAAAAATTCTTTTATTGTTTCCCTTAAAAATATTTTCTTCCATATCCATATTTTTATATTATTTTTTCAATATATTTATATATAAATAAATTAATTTTAAAGTATATTTTATATCTCTTTTTACTATCTTTAAAATTTTTTCAAAATAAATCTTTTTACATATTTTATACAAATTTTTTTTACTTTATTTACAAAAGACAAATAGAATATTTTATTTTAACATATATGGTGAAAATGAATTTTATTACCACCATAACCATTTTATGATATTTTAATTCCTTTATATGATTCAATGTTTTCTTAAAATAAAAACCCTATCTCCCTTTATTCTATTAATTTTAGTTTTTAAGATTCGGTTATAATGAAAATTGATATTTCAATATTCTAAAATATTTTCTTATGGTTTAAAAAATATTTTTAAAATTGAAATATTTTATTTGTTATGATTATGTTATAGTTTATAGGAATTATTTATGATGACAAGTGGTTCCATTATAAACTAATAATGGGTTGGTCCATCATATACCTCTTATGCATTGGGTTATATTTATGTTTGGAACTTGACCATGAATGCATTATAATTGTAACTACAATGGTTATTCCATGTTTAATTGTAAGGTTCATTCCATTTTCCACTGTGAATGTTACTCTATATGTAAGAGTGATATAAAGATATTTCGTCAAGTTACCTAAATGATTTATTTATTATTTTTATGGTTTTTATATAAATATTATGATTTCATAAGGTAAATTAATGAGTTTATGTTTAAATAAAGGTATTTTCTACTTCTTGTGAGTGAAAAGTATAACTTTTTAAAAAAAATCTTGAATTTTTCATTTTTTGAAAGTAACCTTTATTAGTTTTATTTTTCGTTTAATATTTCTTAAAAAATATTTTATAAAAATATTTTAGCATAGAAGTTTATTTCACGGATAAGAAAATTTAAATTTTGATCTCGATGTTTATTTTGAAAATTCACACTTTTATGAGTATTCATAGACTAACAATTTTCTTTCTTTATTTTTATGTCCCTTAATGAAATTTTAGTTCTCATGCAACATTTTAAAAAAATTTCCATAGGGTTTTAAGGGTGATTAGGGACAAGGATGAGGCAAATATTAAAATTGTGAATATGTTTCATGAAATTTATGCAAATTATATTCTAAAATTTTTGTTTTGTAGAGAAAAATGGATACTAAGTGGATGTTTCCACTTTGTGATGTAATAATTATTTATGTAATAATGATGTCCTAATTATATAAAACTCTAAACCTAGAAGTTATTCAGGAATTAAATAAAATTAATTCTTTTTTAAAGACGCTAGAATATGTATAGTTTAAGGTCATGTCTCTATAGTTAGTATCTGTGTAGGGTTAAGATAACTTTAGAGATTATGATATTTTTATGTGAGATTAAATTGAGATTTATTGATACCATATTTGGTTAATAAGTCAAAGTTTTATCATAGTTTTAAAGGAATATAATTTTTTTGATGTTTAAGAGATGGGATTTTAAAGTTATTAATGATATTTTGGGAGATGTATCCCTTGGGTTTAATGTAAAGTATTATCATAGAAGAATACTGTTACAGTTTTTGGGATGTAAGTATAAAGTTATGAGATAACCTTTGAGGATGAAAAATTCTTTCCTCAATCTATTTTTTTATATTTTCAAAATTAACTTTTGGTTTAGTGGGAAAATTACATCAACATTTTCACAATAGTCACACATACCCCCATAATTACTAATTTAACATTTCAAATTTCAAATTTCAAAATATAAACAAATTTTATCATCACCGCCACGAGCGATGAACCACCTCACATCATGCACCCTAACACAAATAAAAACCATCATCCACACCAGTTCACTAGGAAGAACCACCCACCAGAATCCATTATAACTTTCAAAAATACCCCTTGATAGAACAAAAATACAACCAGTCGAATAATCTCCACAATAGAACAAAGATCAAGCCCATTGGGAACCTAAAGATAAAGATGAATCCACTGAAAGTGACACCTCCTAGAACACTATTTAGTGATTTAAATAAACATCCCAAAACACCATGATAACCACCACTCATATCTAGGTTGGAAAAGAGTGGTCGGGTCCAAGAGTAAGAGAATAGTAGGTAGTGGATAAAGGCCTTGATAGTGAGCCATAATTGTTTTTGTGACCACTAAACTTTGCCTTTGTGACCACCACCAAGATAAGTATGTCGGGAAACCATCAATATTTTTATGGAAGAATAAAAAAACACAGTTTTAAAGAGATATCCTTAAACATACATATTCTAGTGTTCTTGATCTAGAAATTAAATTCTTTGATCTTTTCAGTTTAGAGTTTTAGATAATTGGGAGAAAATTCTACAAAGTAAACACATACATTACAAGTTGATAATTTTACTCAGTATCTATTTTTTCACCAAAAAAAATCTAAAAACACATGGTTTATTTCCATGATATAACATAAAAATTTTCATATTTTCCTCATTATTATCCCAAATCATCCTTTAAACCTATGAAAAATATTTTTAAAACATTGAATGAGCCTAAATATTTAGTAAGGAACATAAAAAAAGAATAAAACCATTAGTCTAGTGAAAAACATGAAACCCCATTTAATGTTCTTTGAGAAAATGAAACCAAAAAATTCACTTGAAAAACACACATGAATTTTTCTCAAAGAAAAAAACTAAAACCAATAGAAATAAATTAAAACTATTTTAGGTGACTTAGAGAATCATATACATAAATCCCTTTCAAAACCCTTTCAATTTGAATAACCATATGCCCGACTTCCAATATTATTATTACCCAATTCTTTAGATATCTATAATGGGGATCACCCTTCGTATAATATATATTGGGATCATACATGAGCTATAATGGGGCTCAACCCATTGTATATGTTATATCAGTCTCACCCGTTTCTCATGAGCTATAATGGAGCTCGACCCTTTTTATAAGCTGTTTTAGGATCACCCATGAGCTATAATGTGGCTCAACCCTTTGTATAAGATGTATCGAGCTCAAAAATGTCATATAATTCTCATGTATCATTTCATGAATAAAAAATTTAATTATAAAACCCTTTGAGAAACCCTTTTAATCCCGTATGAAAAACAATTTCGTATAAAAATACCATTTTCTTTAAAAAAAAATTCAATTCCAAAATAACCAAAAATGAAAATATGGATTTTCATTTAAGATAACATGTAATCTTTAAAAGGAATATACAAATTCAATAATAGTCACAACAGTGTAAATTTCATTGTCGTTTTTTACTTTAAGAATAGAAAATTCCTTTTTTTGTTTGTCAAAACATTATGTATAAAACACATAAAAAGATTCCTTTTGAAAAAAGATGATTGAAAATAAAAATAGACATAAAATTTCCTTTATAATAACTTTTATAAAATAATATGAATAATATATAAATGTATTAAAATATTTTGAAATAAAATCTTTAAACATTTAAATAGATATTTTTAAATCGAAGTGTCTCATGCCACTTCGAAATATTTGAATCAGGTTCCCCATGAGGAAATAAAATTTGGGAAAACATTAAATAAAATTATAATAAATAATTTTAAATTATTATATATCAAATGAGATTTATATAAACTTCATAAAATAATTTGGGTGTATAACATCCAAAAATATGCCTCAATGAAAGGAAATTGAGATGAAATCTCTTACCTTGAGTCTGATTCATGACGTACAATATTTATCTTCCTGAATAATAAACTTAGGTTAATTAGTTACATTATTGAGGACATTTTTCAAGTTTATTATTCCTTTTATATCATTTATTATCATGTTATAACAATTACATAATTATTTAAGTTCACGTCAGATGTTTTGTCGATATTCGGTACTTGTGTCCAAAATTACATCAGTATTATGTCTATAGTCAAAGTGGTAATTATTCCATAATCTCTAAAAAATATTCATGAAATGATAATAAATTTTTTATATTAATTATACTTTTAAATCCATCCATTACTTATGGTTATGAAAAATTGACTATGTCACATTCACGGAGACGGTAAGTCGTATATACGCATGAGTAACGTTTCCATTTTTCAATGACCATTATGGAAAGAAAGTTAACAAAATTTTAAAATTAAAAAATTATAATAATATCAAATTTTATCATAGTATTTCATAAACTATACTTATATATATTATCAATGTGATATGGTGATGAAAAAAAGAATCGCATCGCTTCATGGAGGTGATAGTTCACACATACGTACGACCAGCATTATCATTTTTTCATGCACGGAAAGGTAAGAATATAAATGATATATTATATTTTAATAATGATAAATATTTATTTAATATCATATATAAATTTCAATTCCATCATTATAAATATTCTTGATATATGGAGATGGAAAATGAATTATATTGGTTCGTGAGGCGGTAGTTCTCCGTACACACGAACGATAATTATTTTCTCATTTGATGGAAGTGGAAATGGATTTAGGTTATGATGTTAACATAATAAAATATAATTATATTTAGTATAATTTATTTATTATTTAATCATGTTTGAAGAATATTTTAAGGAATTTTAAGAAAAAATAAAACTGAAATACATGATTAAAACAATACCTCTTCTTTGGATGATCTCCTTTTCTTAACACCTTAAGACACTAATGGTGGTGTTCTTCCTAAAATAATAGATCTAAAATGTGTGGAGGGATTCTTAGAAGTAATGTTTTCATATATTTTCTTAACCAAATATGTCTTTAAGTGTGTTTAATGGAGGTGAATATGTTCCCTTTTATAAGAGAGGGGAGGGGCACTCTTGGAATTATTCAAAATATTAAATTAATTTAAACAGATTTTATATTAAAAATGGATAAAAAGTGATTTATTTATAATGTAGGATTATTTGGTGTCTAATCCATTCATCCAATGAAAATTAGACAATTTTTACTATTTTTTATCCTCATTGTTTTTTAACCATTATTTAACCTCATTAATTCTTACTCTAACTACCTGTGTTTTTACACTTTGAAGGTTAATATAGTTACTATAAAATTAAAAAAATAACCACAAAAGGATCATTGATGAAATTTTCCATCTAATCAAAATTATTTTTCTGAAATTTTTAATTTTATGAATTTTAAATAATTTAATAAATTATTATTTATTTTAAAATTTCATTAAAGTCAATTTTAACACTATTCATTTCTTCAATTTTTAAAAATATCATAACAACATTATATATTCAACATAATTATTCTAAAATAACACTAACATGTAAAATTAATCCATAATTTTATTTTTTGACATTTATTGTAAGAAATTATATTTATTTTAGTTTTTTTAATAACACTTATTTGATATTTCCATTAATTAACCAATCACTACTTCATCATTATACAAGCCTTTAATTTAATTATCTCAACCAAAAAAATGAAAAATAAATTATCATGATGAGGATAAATACTTTATATTTCAAAAAATTATTTATAGTTAAACATATCCCCTATATAACTCATATTAAAAATATTTCACTTTTTTAAAAACAAAAGTATGATAAGGTTGACTTTTCATTGAATAAAAATACTATAGATGGATTAAAATCCTCAAAGTGGCTCCAAGAGCTCATAAAATAATCACAATGATGATTTTTTTTGAAAATAAGTCATCCAACAAAATTAGGACAAGTGTTAGGATAATTTTATAATAGTTATAACATTATTTTTACCCTTAATTACCTGATTTACCCTTAACTGTGGTAATAAAAAATTACTAAAATTATTATTCATATTGTCCAATAATAAAAAGAACTTATTTACAAAATTTTGGACCTTATTATTATAAATATGGAATCCATTTTTCCAAATTCAATTCAGATAATTTGTAGAAATTTATTAAAAATTAATCCTAATGACGGAACAAGAAAATGAGTTTTTAATGTAAAAACGTTCAAAAGATTGAAATATTTTTATATCCAAAATCAAGATGAAATTGATTGAAATGACCTAAATTGGATTAAATGATATAATTTTTTTAATTATACTTTAAAAATAATCAAAAATATAATTTAACACTATAATTTATTTAGATGAAAAAGTTGTTTTCAATAAAAAATGAAGTATTTTTTCACTATTCATCAAAACATGAAACTTATTAGAAAAATACCAATAATTCAACCAAAGTGAATTTTTATATTATTCATTAAAATAAGAAGTTTATTTTTCCAAATAAAATTTATAAAAGTGTCCAAAATTATATTTAAAACAAGTGTACCATAAAAAGGTGGAAAATGCCTTTTAGAAAAAATACCTCTTTTATATGTTAAATTGGTTTTTTTATATATCATATCTAGAAAACATTTAGGATAAATTTTAAACATTATACATAATATATTATAAATTTCATTAATATAATCTAATAAGAGTTATTTGTTTATTTATTGAAATAAAACACACTTGTGCGCATTTAAATAGTTTTTCCTAGAAACATTTCCTTTTATTTTAAAAATGGTTTTATTTTCATATATAATTAATTGGTCACCAAATAATTAATTATATATACATGTGTAAACAATATTGTCAAAATTCAGTTAATATTGTTCATTCGTCTCATTCTAACAGCTATGTTATAATGAAAACATTTAAATAATAATATTTAGTTATTCATTTAAGCTCGATGTGTCGTATCATGTACGCTATATGATATAGAATTTTTTTTAAAACTTAGAATGTTGCAATAGCAATAAAACCAGAAAATTTGGAAAATCAATAACCATAAAACAAAACTGAAACAGATAAAAACTGAAATCCAAAATGGAACCACAAAGCATAGAAGGAAAAGGAGATGATAGATGTGATTAACCAACCCAGGTCAGCCTTCAACCGGTCACCCAAGTTGGCTAGCGGTAAGGATTGATGGGTGTTACTAATCCCCATGGGCTGGAAAATAGTGTCGAGCATCAAAAATAAACTATTGGGAATGATTTTTCCCATGAAAAAAAGATAAAAAATAAATGAAGACTGATGATAAAGATAAAAACTAGTAGTGGAAAGAAAAAAACTACACATACCTCCATGTGTCCTCATAAGTCACCACCCAACTCAGAAATATGATCTCTCCAAAATCAATCCAACACTAGAAGAACCTGAAACTGAAAATACAAAGTATGCATGATCACCGAAATACTAAGTATGAATGCTAAAAGTAAACCATGTAATCCATGTATTTTCCTTTCCTAGAGGAATCAATTAATGCTAGTTTGAAATACAGTTATAAAAATAGGGGGTTTTTACATTTTAAAAAATAAAAACACTTTTCCCCTTTTTGAAAAAACACTACATTCTACACCTTTCATTCCCAAAAAAAAACCTATCTTTCCAAAACTAACTCCAAACCCAAAAACCTAAACAATCAAAAATAGGTTGTTTGATAAATAAATAAAAAGTTCAAGGTACGAACTAAGTGAAACAAAAAATAAATAAACATAATCAATAAAGTAACCAGGGTCTTTCCTAAACATCCCTAGAAGACTCCTAGACATAATCGGTTTGGAACCACCTGTCGGTGTATGGTGAATCCCCTAAGTTAATAACCAACTAGCTTCCCTAACCTGGCCTCACTAGTGACACATCCCTCCTGGTATGTCTACAAATCTAGGAGGGTACTAACCCATCTAATTAGGGATAGCAAGAAACCATCACTCAATCATCTAAAAGACGCCTAGGAACCCATGGTATATATAAATAGAATATGTAAGTGGTAGACCCCCACACGCGTGACTCACCTTATCTATTGTTACTACACTTGTCTATCATAAACACAGACACCACCTATATGATAACCAATGAAGGGGAACCCTAGATATGTGTTCCCACTATGTTTATATGTATATATTAATTTCACAACACAAAAGGAGAAAAATTGGCCGCTATACCATATAAACATTCAAACCATTTCACAAAACACTTTGGTTTCCAATCTGTTGCACATACTTGCCGAATCCCATTCCATTTTGAAAATCAACACAAACACCACTTTTGAGTTGGAAGTTCCAAAAAGTCTTATATCTCGATTAAATTAAATGAATTTACCAAAACATCCAACAAACACTACATTTATATTTAGAATGCCAAACTGACCCTTAAGTTCCGTACACACACCCACACACTTCACAACTACCAAACAAGACTTTACCCTTTTTAAAATCACGCTAAAACATGTTTCAAGGCCAAATGGTCCAAATTAGTAGGAACATATTTAACACCATTTTTAGAAATCATACAAGGAGACTAAATTTATTTAAAAACTAAAAGTCATATAAGAAACCAAGGTTTAGAGAGGACACTGTTTTACAAGTACCATATTCATTTGATGGCACATCCATGTGTACACCTAGTGCACCCATGGATGTGCCAACATCTAATGTGCACTCCAAAATCCAAAAAAGATACTCAAAACCATTTTCACAAAGCCACCATTCGCTTTCAAACCAAACTTGAACACACACTAAAACACTTTGGACCCATGATTCTCATTTCAAACAACATTTAATAAATCATTTACTCATTTAATAAAACATTTCAAAAGAACACAACAAAGTATTACATCAATATTTCACCAATTTCACATTCTAATTCCATTTTATGATCAATTTCATATCCAAACACTTTAAAAAGTTCTTTATCACCACACTCATAAATTATAAAACGTGCAAAAGAACAAAAGCAAGCCTAATAAATTCATCAAGAAACGTTTAAGTACGGAATCACCTTGATATAATGAAATAATTATTTCAAAAACTATTTTTAACAATTTTAAGAAACATAGAAACACTAAAATAAGTTAACTATGATACTTATGGAGGTGTGAATTAAATTTAAAATTTTATTTAAAAAACACAAGTGTCCAAGGGTTTTTATAGAAAAGAAAAATTCTGGAACGCCTACCTCAACAATGTGAAAACAAAATGTAACTTCAATAGAAGTATGAATACATAGTGAGGGAACTTATTATAAGGCCCCAGCCTTAAACCTTACTTAATCTTGAGTTATTACAAGATTACACATTGAGGATCTTTTCGGGTTTAGAGTTTTAGAGAATTAGATCATAAAACTTGAATTACATTCCACATATAAACAAAGTGGTTACATAAAGATAGTATTCTTCATTCCCATCAATGGAACACACATTTAAAATAAAACATGGATTAATTCTTGACACATCCTTGACTCTATCATCTTATCATGTACCTTTCCCTTGACCTGTGAAAAACATTTCAAAAACTTGGGATGAGCATAAAAACTCAGTATGGGTTATAAAAACATGGAAAGGAAACATGAGTTCATATATACATAAGAATGAAATCATACTTTACCCATAAAACATAGGCACTTTAACATACCTCATAAAAACATGAATAAATCATATAAATCATAATACGTAAAGGTAACTTGAGGCATTCATAACATTCTTACGTAGGGAGTAACCCTCTTGGTTACGTTTGGAATACCCATCACAGTATATTCCCTAAAATCTCTTCGGAGAAACCTTAACGTTTCACTCCTTCGCGTTACCCAATGCATTGGAGAGCTATAACGGGCTCACCCGCCCTTAGTTTATCACGGAACCACCCGTTCTTCATAATAATGCCCAAGAACCTCAACATAATCGTATCACATAAAACATGCATAAAGGAAACATAAAATTTCCACCATTCAATCACAAGATATCAATACCACACATTGATATAAAAATATTATGAAAACCATTTTCAATACCAAAGTAAAACATGGTATTTATTTTTCTTTTAAAAAGAAGGAATGGCTTGTAGAAGAAGCCGAAACTCAAATAACGGTTACGACGGCGGAGAAGTCGTTGTCGCCGCATACGTACGACAAAAACATTCCCTTTTGTCGTTTGGTAAACGCTTCGTAAAAGTCAAAGGGGTTTATACACCGTATAAAAGAAGGTTGTGTATAAAACAAAATATGCCTCAACGAAAGGAGATTGAGACGAAATCCCATACAATGATCATTTTTAAAATAAAATATATACATTATGTGTATTCACTATAAGTACACATAAATAAAGTACAAATACAAGATACGACATAATAACATAATGACATAATTTGAAAATAGGATATTAACCCAAAGAATGGAAATTGGGTTAAGAAGTTCCCATACCTCGTATCTGACTTGACCCGACCGTTCTTTAAACTCCTGAATAATAAACTTTAGTTAATCTCTACTTGATTATGAATCTTTTCCAAGTTCATTATTCCTTTTATACCATGTTATGAACATCATGTAATCATTTAAGTTAATAATGTTCATTTTGTCGGTATTTGGTTCTTAAGTCAAAAATTGACTTCTTATACTTACATGTTGTTAATTTGGTCAAAGGTTCATTATATCCAGAATGGTATTCATTATGTAGATATCATATATGTCATATATATCCATTACATACATTCATTTATAATATTACATCACATTTAGAGGTAAGAAATGAAATGCACCGTTCATGGAGACGGTAAGCCGTACGTACGCATGAACGCTACTTTCATTTCTTTGTCATATTAATGGAATTAAAACTAAATGATAGGTATGTATATTTTAATTCCAGAATTATATTCATCATTTAGATATATCATTAATTATATATATCCATTATATACATGTACTTTTAATAGTACATTACATTTGGGGATAAGAAATGAAATGCACCGTTCATGGAGACGGTAGTCCGTACGTACGCATGAACGCTACCTTCATTTCTATCTCATACATTAATGGAAATAAATAATAATGATATGTAGGTATATTATAATTCCAGTATAAAATCATATATAATAACTTTAAATCCATCCTTTACACGTCCCACATATGGCATTAACGAATCACATCACTTTGAGGGGGCGGTAGTCCGCACTTCCTTAAATGAAGATATCGCGTATACCCATAATGGAAGCCATAAAGCATGACCAAAATGAAGAAAAACAGAAGCTTAAGGAAAACATATACATAATATATATCATATATAAAAATAGTGACATCATAATGGCCACCTTTGAAGGTGTTAAATGAGTATTGAACAATCATCGTTTCGGGAGGCATAATTTCGCCATCCACGGAAAACGTATGTTCTTTAACCATTTGATGTAGTTGTGTGAGATTGTAGCTCAAATAACTCTTATAACAACATCCTAGTATATTGAAGATACTGGTGTTGTTACAAAAGAAGTAAATAAAAAGAGTTTAGGGGGTTGGAGAAGCAAAATAAAACAAATGAGCATGAGAGGATGAATTACCTTAAAAAGTGTAACTCCTTTTGATTTGAGCTTAAAGGCTTCCTTTGAAAGGATTCTGCCCAAGGGGAATCCTCTAGGATGAGGAGAGGGATGTGGAGAGAGCAAATGGGCAGGGGTTGGCCGAGCCAATGGCTTGAAGAGTGTGTGAAATGAGGTAGAGGTGGGGGCCTTTTATAAGGGGAGAGGAGGGGCACTTTTGGAAAGTAAAGAAATATAACTTTATTTGAAAATGTGTTTCGGTTTTAAAAGGTCCCACATTGATAGAATTCGTGGATAAGGTGATAAGGATTCGAAATCCACTCATCCAATTGGTTTTGGCCATGTGTAGGTTTTAGATTTTACATTATCTTTCCATTTTATTTTAATCGTTAAATAATGATGTCATCACTGCATCATTATTATGTCGTACATAATTTAATTTATTTAATGTCTAAAAATTATAAAAAAAATACTATGATATAGGAAATCTCTTTAGCTTTCCAATGACTATTTATAATCAAAATTTGGGCTTGTATAACCCCACTTAAAAATTGTTTTCTCAAAACATATTATGTTTGTGTCACTTTCACTTTAACATTAAATAAAAATATATTATTGTCATTTTCCAACTAAAGTGGATACATGGGGTCCCCAAGTTAGGCCATGACTTGTCTTGGTCGGCCATGACACAACCAATGAGGTTGGGACATGTGTCTAGGTCATTTTATATTATTAAAGCATTATTTATACATTAAACTACACTAATTACCACTAATCGCGATTAAAAACTTAATAAGTTACTATTCACCAAAAAATTATTTTAATCTCATTGAACCACATTTTACTTCTTAATGACAACCATGTATGTCGGATTTTCAAAATTCAATACACATTAGTTGTAAACTTTCATTTAACTGAAAAATCAGTTTGCTTGATTACCACTTAGTGGTTTCACTATTCATCAAAAATTGAAGTTTTTCAGAAAATTACCAAAAATTCACCCTAAGCTATATTTGATATTCCGAATTCAAAAATGAAGTCCATTTTACAAAATTCAAATCATATAAGTCACATTAATTAATTTAATAATTAATTCCCGCTGCCAGAGCAAATAGCGTGTTTTTACAAAACAATAAGTATCAAAAGATTGACACCAGTTTAAGTCTAATTTCAAATCGAAATTGATTCCAATGACCACCATTGGATAAAATGGTAAAAATATATTCTAATTTCACTTTAAAACCAATTCAAAAGATAATCTAATCATATAAATAAATTAGATCAAAAAGAGGTTTTGAATTAAAATGCAACATTTTACACTATTCATAAAAAAATGAACTTTATCAGAAAGGTTCCAAAAAATTACACAAAGTAAAATTTGATGTCCCGATTCTTAAGAAGATTTATATTTGGTCCAATAGAAAGTAAAAGAGTGATCAAAACTATATTTAATGACGGTTCACCATTAAAAGGTGATAAGTGAACCTTTAGTGAAAATTAGAGTATAAAAGCCTAAAATTGAACTCTTTCCATATTTTAAGCCTTTATCTTTTATTGGGTAAATGTATAAACATTTAAAAACATATCTATTTATATTTTAGTTATTTCTATTCATTCCCGCCAGTACAACGGCTACTTGTTAACTAACATTTAAAATAATATTATTATATTACTAGTGTGCTACGTAAGTTTCAAAGAAACTCATCGTTGCGTATCGGGTACGCTATCGAACATAGCAACCCCTTTTAATTAAAATTCATATTTAATTCTCTAATATTAATAAATATGAAAATTATTTATTCTTTAATTACCTGGGATGTTACACTTATACACATCTGAAACAATGATAAAAAAATGAACAAAAACAAACCCCAATTATTAGGTTTTGGACAAACCCTATGCGCCTAAGAAATCGAAAGAAAAAAATCACAAAGGGGGCTCACCAAGGGGGGTCACGCATCAGAAAGGAAGCGACCGAGGAAATCACTATCAGTGAGGGAGGAGATCTAGCCTGAGGGTGGTGTCGGTGAGGGGGGGTAATCCAGAGGAGCAGACACACTCCAGGAGGCCCGCATGAGAGTGAGAAATTAGGGGTAGGGGCCACCGCTGGTGGAGGGATCCGGTCAAAGGGGAGGCTTACTAGAGCACCAGAGAGGGAGGAGAGAAGTCGGTGGAGGTCATCTAGATGGAGGGTGGAACAGGGGAGCTGCATCATGCAATTTAGGGGGGAACAGGGGGGTGCGCGCATCATGCTGGGAAGAAGGGGGCTTATAGTTTTAGTTTATTATTTTTTTCTTTCCTTTTTATTAACGTCCCATTAAAATAAATTAATAAAGATAATAATAATAACATAATAATATTGTTGATAATAATAATAATAATAGTTGTAACAATAATATAATTACAATTATAATGATAATAATAACTTAATGATAATTATAATATTAATATTAAACTTAATAGTAATAAAAATATTAATAAAAAACTTAATTATAATAATTATAATTATTATAATTATTATAATCATCATCATCTTCTTCATAATAATAATCATATTATTATTATTATCATCCAACATTCTTTTAAATTTTTATTTCATTTTATTTATCTTATTCTCCATGCAATTATACTATTTATTTTAAATATTGGGTAACCGTGTGGTCTGAACATAGTTACCTGCTACCGGACATGCAGTTGAGCAAGCTATTCTGAACCCACACCACTTGGCACTTCCCGCTTACAGCATTGAGCTGAATTCTAGTCTTATAGCTTAATAAACTGTGCGCAAGTCACACACCATAACCCAAACCACTTGGGCACCCGCAGAAGCACCTGGGCCAACCGCACGGTTACTACTAACAGTGTGGTGCATGTCCACCAGCCCAAAACCCCCAAAATTATTAAACTTCAAAATTTTCAAACCGGGACCTGAACCCGAGCTTCAACCAAGGATTCAACATTGAAAAAAAATTAAAAATAAGAGAAACCTATGGTTGGGGTGTCACAATTCTCCCCACTACAAAAACTTTCTTCCCCAATAAAGTCACCAATCCAAAGGATAACCAAAACTTGAGTCCATTCATGAATACAACTAGAAGAAAATAAGGAATATTGGGGTGACCATTTATTCCAAAAGACACACCTGACTGATCTAGTTGAAAACACAACCCAAAAAAGGGGAGAACACAAGGGGGTTCTCCCCACAATAAGAATTCTATAGGCACGAAAATTAATACCCAAACACACCATCATCGAGGGGGTACATGGGAACTCCCGAATTGAACTTACCTGACTTCTCCACATGAGCTAAATAGGACCATTGAGACTTAGACAAAAAACCCACTATAAGAAACCTGGCATACCGGGGCACCGGGACAAAGGAACTTCCTATAGAAACACCACCATAACTGAAAATTTCCCACACTGATCTAAAAAACCTAATCCAAACACATCCAATTTACTTGGATGAGTGAAACATCACCACCACTAGAATTAAAAAAAATTCCACACCAAAGTCAAACACACTCAAGGAAAACGAACGATTCAAAAACCCACACTCAAACGGATATAACCACTTGGATTACACTGGTTCATGTCGATCATAAGTTCACAACGAAATGATGAACTTATAATGATGGAAAAAACTTTAATACCACAAAAACAAGAACTAAAAGAATTTAAATGTTCCAATATAAACATTAAACCCAAAACCTTTGCGGAGGCTTCACATCCATAGAAACTACTGACTGTGTGCGAGTTTCACCCTTAAACCTGTGGTTGGGGCTCTGATTTCTAAAGAATATCCTACCTCATAGTCAGGCACTATAATCCTATGTTCATGAAATATTATTCAAGATATGCTTTCTAAAACCCCTCTCTAGATGACCCATACATCCACAATGATGATATGGCATTGGAGGGATGCGACCTGACGACTTCGAGAGCCCAAACCGGCCACACTGGTGGCACACAATTGAGAGGTCTAATAGACTAAAATATAGAAATAATGAATATGACTCCTTAGGAATAGGTTTCCTTGTCATTCGATTATCACCATATGGGGAACCTTCATGAGCAATTTGATAGGCTGTATTTCCAACCGTATGTGCTCCATAGACCAACTCAGCTAGGAATGCTTCATCTACTAGCTTCTCAAAATGATATTCCATAGAAGAGAGGATCTGCTCCCTAATCTCTGTTTAAAGACCCCCAATTAATATATAAGTCTTTATCAAATAATGGGATGCAACCTTTGTAGAAAAGGAAACCAATTACTTAAAGTGGTCAACATAGGCCTTCACCAACCGCTAGCTTTGTTGAATATCCACGAACTATTTATTCTTCTTCATCTTCACCTCCTCAGGTATGAACCATTGGATGAATAATGACTTAAAAACTTCCCACATCATCCTAAATTTCTATGATGGTGGGGTGAATATATCTCATTCTTTCAAAGTTGGACCTTTGAATAGACCCAATACAGCATGCACTCTGATAGGTTTGGGAGTTTCCAATACCTTAAAGACACTCTCGACCTTATCAAGCCACTCTGCTACCTCTAACATACCTCGATCACTATGAATAACATGCAACATTTTATAAGGACCAATTAATGGGCATGAATCAATGGAAGCCTTAGGAATATTTTTAGTGAGAATTTTCTAAATAACCTGAAAGCACAAACTAAAACAGACTTCAAATCAATGTACAATAAAAATAAACATCTTGAGCCAAAATAACTGGCTCAAAAATCAAACAAATATAAACACAACCAGAAAATTTTCTTCAAAAAGTCACCAGTGTCATTTAAATTCTAAAATTTCCTTCTTCTAAGGCCACATTTCAAAAACCAAACTCCAATTTTTAAAACAAATTTTGTTTCCAAAATAAATTCCCTTCCAAAATTAACTTTAGAAAAACAAGGACAAGCCTTTAATTTCAAATACACAACCAATTAATCCCATAAACCGTTTCACATGTGTTCATTTCCTTTAATCTATGTGTCCCAGCACACAATTTCTATACATACCCTCATTTGTGAAAACATTCATAATGGGTACCCAAGGTTGCACCAAAACCACTTATTTATCATTTTAAATCCATTTAAATGAAAACATTTTCATTTTAAAAAACACCCTTACACCAACCAAAACCCAGATGACAATTTTCAACACTTTTTTCAAGGTGTGTGCATCCATCTATTTTGGAGGATGAGGATGCACTGACTGTTGCCCCACATTCCCATTTCCCAAAGGAGGGTGGAATTTGTTGCTTGTTCAGGGATGTTTTCTCCTTGATCGAAACAAGATGATGGGATGTCGTTTCATCCTTCCATGGATTCCTCCTCAAAACTCATCACCTAGTTTGGGTCTCCCTTAAAGATTAAGATGTTTTTCGTGAAACTCTTCCCAGTGCCATATCTTCATGGATTCCGGTTAATTATACTTCTTCTATAGTGACATTCCACGGGGTCTGGTCAGGGAAGCAACCTTCAGTCGGGGGATTAGTTGTGTTAGACATCACTGGCTTGTATGGACGCGGGAACATTGGCATTTTTGGGTCTCTTCCCCTTATTATTGGGCCTCTCGAGGGTGCAGAAGACCGAGGCATCCCATGTCTAATGTGAGGAATTATATTCCATTGGCATGTCTCTGAGGTTTTCCTCATCTTCCCATGGTTAACACAGGGTATGTCGCGAGTTTAACGTCTAGAAAAGATGGATCAAACTGATCAGAACACTAACTGGAGTGGATCAGATGGTTGAAACCCCTGGATGGAGCACTGATGTTTGGGATAACATGGGGTTAGTTACCCAAGTACTTCTAAGAGTAGTGAAGAGGTGAATTAGCATGATCTCACTAGGATGTGGTGACCCGAGCAAGAATCAGTATGGAAGATTGAGAGTTTAATATAGTGGTTGGGGGATGAGATAGAACCATCATGAAGGTGACAGTAGTATTGTACTTGATCCTCAAAGAGACTTCCTATGTATCCCCATGGTAGGGAATCAATGTCCATGTAGTTTGGTGAGGTGATGGGATACCTAAGGAGGAGACCCGTACAAAGGGGTCCCGGAGGAAGTGGAACCTCCATGTTGGGGCATGACCCTCCCAAAACACATAGGCTCTAGGGAAAGGTCAGGATGAGACATGGGTGATTGGGTTGAACCTCAGGGAGGCTTCCAACCTACTTAGACATAGCAAGGATCAATGTCTATGTAGTTCAGGATGGGGCATGGAATCAGGGTGTTCACATAGGACAACAACCCGATGACATGCTGGGGCTTATGCGTGGTTAGCAGCCCATATTGGTTGGTCTGACGCTTGAGGGGCGGACCATAGATGTGGGTCCCAGTGAAGGGGGGCCACATTTGCTTACCGTGGAGTGGGAAACACAATGTCTTACTACTGGTTGGTGACCATAATGGCTTACCATTGGTTGGGGTACAATGGCTTATCGCTGATTGAGGAACACAATGGCTTACCGCTGATTAGTTCTTACAGCGGCTTACTACTGATTAGGGTTGAAAATGGATTACCTCTAATTGGTGTTGACAATGGCTTACTACTGATTTGGGGATAGTTTAGTGTCATGAGGGACAAAAATAGGCGTACAGTTTAACGTCATGTCGGACAGGAGTGGACTGATGTAATGTAGTCAGGACCGATGGGAGTTGGGATTGAACCTCAGGGAGGATTCCTACATACCTTACCCTGGAAAGGATCAATGTCCACATAGATTGGAAATGTTTGGTGAACTAACGTGAAGGGAGTCGGGACTAATGGATGTTGGGATTGAACCTTAGGGAGGATTCATGTGTACCTTGCCTTGGAAATGATCAAAGTCCACATAGTTGGGGAATGTTTGGTAAACTGATGTCAAGGGGGTCGGGACCAATAAGTGTTAGGCTTGAACCACATGGAGCCTTCCAACGTACCTTTCCTTTTCAAGGATCAATGTCCGCGTAGTTTGGGATGTTTGGTGAATGGATGTGAAGGGAGTCGGGACCAATGGGTGTTGGGATTGAACCTCTGGGAGGCTTCCTACATACCTTACCTTGGCAAGGATCAAATTCCACGTAGTTTAGGAATGTTGTTGGGGATTACACTCTAAGGTGGCCTGAAGAGGATTCCATGGTCAATGCTTCCTCTAATCCCATGTGATTCATGCTCGGTGTGAGAAACAAGAGGCAGCAAAGACTTGACAATCACATCATGAAAGGTGCATCCCTAGGAAGTGTAGTGGGGCTTACACATGGTTAGTGGCCCGAAAAAGAAACAGGGGCTTATGCGTGGTTCGCAGCCTAAATAGGAAATAGGGGCTTATGCGTGGTTCGTAGCCCATGGAGATGGAGATTGGGACTTACTCCTGGATGGAGGCCTGGGTGGCAGCAAGGCCCATCGAGGTTTGGCACATAAGAGAGAAGGGTTCCATTTCCCATCCTTCCATCTAGTCCTTGGCGCCGAAGAAGAAAGGAGGAGTAAGGGTACTACCTCCTGCAAGAAAGAAAGGGGCTTGCACCGAGATTGTTTCCCTTCCCTGTGGATAGACACCACTCCAAAAAAGAGGATATCATTTCATGTGAGGAATATATCACTCCCATGGAGACCAGTGGTATTAGAGAATGTTCGAGATAGGGTGCACCATGTAGAGTGCGTGGGGTGAGGTCACATTTTAACATCATGTGCTGAGAACGATGGCACTTGGCAGTGTAACATCTTGCAGCTCAGATGAGGCGGGTTTACTCCGAACCCCTAGGACTTACATAACAAGCACACTTTAACCCTTAGTGAAGGGAAGTCACTGGAAATTCCGTAGTGAGGGGGTGTCATGGAGTGATCCAATGAGGGTTCCACGTTAGTGTGGATATGTGAAGAAGAAATAGTTGTTAGTGTGCCTATGTGAAGAAGCATGAGGAGAAGCAATGCAACAAGAAGCACTGCCCAAGGGACTTTGAAATCAATTCATGAAAACATGGAGGGTCGCATGGTAAAAGGAGATGTAGAGAAAAGAGGTTCATAGGAGTAAGCCTTGTGAAGCTCTGATGCTCTATATAGTGGAGGGGCTTGGCGAAGGGGTATGCTTTGTGAAGCGAAGTGGCCTAGCCTAGGCATAGGGAATAGGTGCATATGGAAGGTGCTTCGCGAAGTGGAAATGCTTTCATGGAGCAGTGCTTCATGAAGCAAGGGTTCCCTGCAAAACATGGCATTGTGAAGTAATGTGTTTGCGAAGCACAGTGACCGTACCTTAGCATGTGGGTTACATGTGCACGGAGGGTACTTCACAAATCATAAGTGCTTCGTGAAGACTTGAGTCACCTTGGGGATCCCCTTCCTTCGCGGAGGCCCGTGGGCTCCACGAAGGGCATCCCTCTTTGAAGAGGGGTTGAAGTTAAGCTCAGGGAAAGTCACTTCACGATGCTAAAGTACCTTGAAGAGCTCATGGTTTGCAGAGCAGAAATTGCTTCATGATTTGAGAGTGAAGAAGGTCAAAGGTCAGATGGTCCATCCTTTGGGATTGAGGGGAGCCCGATATTTATAGGTAAGAGGAACCATGAATCAGAGCTCCCTTGGCATGAAGACACGTGGCATTTTGTCATAACTGCGGAACCTCCTGTCTTCTTGCTCTGTGGCAGCTTCAAAAACGTCAATCTGGTTCGCAGAGCCTCTCGCCTCCTTGCTCCACGGAGGCTTCTCCAATGTCAAATACCATCGTAGGGCCTCCCACCACCTTGTTCTGTGATGGATTCACAAACGTCAATCCAGTTCATGGAGCCTCCCACCTTCTTGATCTGTGGCGACTTCTCAGAGGGGGAGCTTCGTGCCAGCCATGGTGCTGAGGGGCTCTGCAGACAAGCTTTGCGGGGCAGCCCTAAGGGTTTCATGTTTTCTTTTCCTCTTCCCAAATTTTGGAACCAACAAATGCCCCCCCCCCCCTTGACATGGATCCAAGTAGAAAATTGGGGTCAAAGTATATGGGTCAATCGCCAAAACTTCTTCAATAAATCATGAATAAGGCTCACGAAGGAGGATCGTGTGGCAGAGAGGTGATGCATGGGCTGAGCGTGTCACGAAGCTCACCGTGGTCGGATGCTCCGCGAAGCGCAAGGGGTCATCACCTATAAATAGGGGATGATGGCCTCTCTTTTTTCCTTTCTCACCTCTGTATTTTGGAATTTAGCACTCTCGATTCGCAAATCTCCGCATACTCTTCGATTTCTTATCACGACTTGGGCTTTCTACTTTGAGGTGCACAATGAGTCTTCGACTCTGCCGTGGTGCACTTTTTAGCTTGCGCCTGAAGGTCAGGGTAGGGCTTCGTGATTTCATTATTGGGACCAAGCTCCACGAATGGGATTCGTGAAGGTGCTTCACGAACCAGAACCAAAAATGTCAAAATTTCCAAAAACTGAATGGCTCAATAGGAGGCCACCAGGGGGTCCTTGTGGATGCTTCTCGGAGTAAGGAAATCGTGGATAGCTCGGGTGTAGGGGAGTTTGTACGAAGCTATTCTGACCATAATTCGCAGGTAAAACTATTTTCAAAGATTCAAATGGATTATCCACTGTACAGGAGGCTACCTTTATATGGATTTATTATAAGGGATAACGTCCTCATCCCTAAAGTGAGTAGGGATGAGCCAGCTTACTAGTTCAGGAGCATGCATTGCTAGCGACAATGGTTTAGGGTGTCTGATGGCCATGCTTGGGACGAATTCATGCCTGTCAATGCTGAATGTCTATACAATAATGTGAATAACGTTGACCAGAAGGAACTACATCCATAGGTATCTCCCCCATTGTACCATACTATCTTTAAGGTATCCCTAGGGAACCCGGAGAAGGGGTAGTCTGAAAAGTGGGATTTGCGCCAGGGTGGAAACTTCAGAGATGACTATTCCTGGGCCTACTGGGTAGCTGCCTCATGCAAATAATTCAGGGCATAGATGAGGCGAGTGGGCCTATAGGAGGAGGCTTGGGCCTCCCAATTCCATATCTATCAATCAAATCATTTGATGTCGGAGTTTCTGAGCAGATGGTAGTTGAGGACCAATACCTTCCATTTGAACCATGGAGAGGTCGACATCAGTCTATGGGACCTACATCAGATCTAGGGGGTACCAATACTAGAGGAAATGTATTATGAGTTCCTCCACGTTATGGGTGCTTGGTAGAATCTAGAGCAGATGTCACTTCTAACAATGGAATTGATGGATCTGGTGCTGGGTGTAACGACCCAGACCTGAACAGCCACCCGAAAAGTGCTAAACGGGTCGGGTGTTACTACCTTAGGTGCACCTCCCCGAATGCCAATGGTTGCCGACTAGTAGAGAGGGTCTTATCGTTATAGTGGGGAGGTTATACCCTCTTGAAGAATAATAATCATGGTACTTGTCCAAGTATAATAATAACGATACAGCGGAATAAATGACTCAGCAGACTCAAACCAAACCCGCAGAGTGGAATCACATTCAATATCAACAAATAGTTGAAGAAATAAATATAAACAACAGTAGTGGAAATAAACACACTATCATGCTGATCACTTGTAACTACTACTAAACAATAAAACATGCATCCAAAATAGGTCATGCATATCCATATATAAAAAGGGATCCAATGGATAACCAACTGTAGCTACAAAACAAGTAATCATGATGAGACAAGAAATAACGGAAAATAAGGTAAACTCCAGCTAGGCAGAACCTCAAGGTCCATACCATCTCAATGCAATAGCTAATACAACCCAGCTCCTGAAGCTGGCCTCTTTCCTGCACGTAAATCCAAAAAGTCTACACGCGTTATGAAGGGCCCATGCAGGGTGTGAGACAAATCTCAGTTGGATACCACCCAATGGTACATACCTAATATAAGTGTTTAAGCAGGCATGCATTTATACGGAAAGCAGTAAACATAATGATGCACAAATAAACACAAACTCCACTAGTTCTTAGTAGCCACCATATAGTTTCACCTACTTCGTCCAACGCTAGAATCTCTGTCATGAAACCCGACACCATGTTCCCCCTAACATCGAGTGTCTCAATTACCGATGTCCTGAAGTCACACCCAATAGTAGTAACCTGGAGGAACAGCAATGTATGTCCTCAAATAATTACTAGAGGGGCAGCATTGTCTGCCCTCAAATAACGTAACCGGAGGGATTGTAATTTCTGCCCACAAATAAAGTACCTAGAGGGACAGTGATGTCTTCCCTCAAATAAAATATCTAGAGGGACAGCGATATCTACCCTCAAATAAAGTACCAAGAGGGACAGCAATGTCTGCCCTCAAATAACGTATCTGGAGGGACAGCGATATCTGCCCTCAAATAACAGCGAGCCTTAGCCCCCAACCTGATAGCATCAATGCTATCCCTTTAAGGCTTCTCACCTCCCACGTGGCTTCCTACAGCAATCACCCCCAAACCAATAGTTCCTAAACAGTAACTAACAGGGGCCTCTACCCAAATGAGTGGTCAAAACCACATCATCATGGAGTCTCTCAGTGTGGACACTACTCAAAGTTTCCGGGTGAGAGGTAATCACCAAAATAGTACCCAAGCCACAACACCTTTGACACCTCGTTTCCCTACGACCATGCCACTCAAGTCTGATGACCTTTCCATCCCAGTAACCCGGGCCATGCCCAACTTGACAGTCATCCTGCCTCAAGCCGACATCCATGATGCCCAATCTCAAGGTCAAAACCACCCAAAGTAACTCGGGCCAAGCCTAACCTATGATCCGCATCACTCAAGAATATTTGGGTCATGCCCAACACCACCCAAAGGGTACAGTATATGAAATTCATCAATTGCATATATAACATATTTAAACAGAAAACATAAAAAGGCAAACCATTCTAAATAGTTGAACTTCCCTAACCCAACAGTTATCAATCAACGGCACTGAGGTCTTGAATGCCTCTAACTAACCCAACAGTTATCAATCAACAGCACTGAGGTCTTGAATGCCTCTAACTAACCCAATAGTTATCAATCAACAACATTGAGGTCTTGAATGCCTCTAAAATTTTATATCAGGCTTAATAAATTAAACTCAACAGTTTAAAACATTAATATTGCAATTTAAACCATTTTGGCATCCCCCGGCCAAAAGTCCCCAATGAGAAACAACCCCTCACCCAGCCCCGCTCACTCAAAACTAGTAATAGGGCATACACAAATTCATCCCATAGGTCCAAAAATCAATTCAATCTGAAACATCAGATAAAACAGGTCCCGCTCAAAATACCCGAAAATATGTTGAAGGCCACGCCACCCAAATGACCACAAAAACATAGAAAGAGGTATGCACCACCTACCTGAGACTCGTATGATGCTACTCCTCTGATAAAAGCCTCTAATTGGGTCTAAAACGCGGTAGATCTAAAAAATATTCAAACCACATAAACCCCTATAACTCATTCTAGAACATAAATCAAACAAAACAGATCAAGAGGAATCTAGGCCTTACCGTGGGGGTTCCAACGCATCAATCGGTGTTCAAAACCGACATCAGATGAAGAATCAAGAGTGGAATTTAGGTCCGGCCATCTTGGTTCATGAAACCCAGCGAAAAACTTGTGTTCTGCCTCAAAAATGAGGTTAATGCCCATTTTATTGAAAAAAAGAAAGTACACGGCATGTACTTTAGGAGTACACGCTGTGTATATCATTTAATTGTTCATATGGATACTGGAATTCCACCGACTTACTTTCCAGAACCTGTTGACATGAGTACATAGTGTGTACCTAGGGGTAAACGGTGTGTACTTATTTTTCCTTCTCTTCCTCTCCGACTTACCCACACACCATGTATATCCCTCATACATGGCTAGACTACACGGTGTGCCCAAGGAGAGCACGGTGAGTACTTGGTTAAACAATTCTACCCGGCCAACAGGCCTACACGCTATGTATGGCCTCCACATGGTCAAGGGTACATGGAGTGTCTAAAACTATACGTTGTGTAGTAAGAAATTTATACCAGTCATTACACGGCATGTACTCGGGGAGCACACAACTGGTTACTCACTTAACATACACATGGCATGTACTTAAAGTACATGGCGTGTAGTCTGGAAATTTCCAGAAACTACCCATTTTCTCCATTTTCCTCAGAAACAATTTGAAAATTCAAACTAGGTTAGTATTTTGACCCGTTCCAAAAACCTAGGTTCTTACAATCTCCCCACCTTAACATATCTCATCCTCAAGCTATCAAACGAAACCCGGAGATGGAACCGAACATACCACCCAGTTCAAAGTAACCCAAACATCTCCGGTCTTAGAGGTCCCAGCTAAATTCCTCAAGGGGGGCTCCCCACCTTAGGAATTTCCTAACCCGGTCTCAACCAAACAAAATTCAAAGTAAACAAGGTTCAATAACCTGTTTTCTAGACGCATAGTCCTTCTGTGATGCATCGTCACCCCTACGCCACATTGATTCTTATGTGTTATCCCCGACACCCAACATATCCTGCACCGTATCGGTGTCCGCCTCCATGAGGTCCTGCATCCCATGGATGCTCAAAAACTAACCTGGTTCCTATCACCTCAAGTAACCCGCATCCTCGATGCCCTGAATGCTACGCACCCCATACATATATATATAAATATATAACGCACCTGATATGGTGCTAATCCCACTGACTAGCATCTAGTTAGTCCACATAGATCATGTGCATCATGTTCACTCAAAACGGACATGCCTCTACAGGTCATGCCAAAAAGGACACATGGGAATCACAGCCACACCACGGTGTACCTCTAACCGTCGTCGGCTCACCAGCCTGCTCAGCCTCTAGAAACTCCATGACATGTACTTGGCCTAAAGTACGGTTTCCTGATGCCTGACCCCCTGGGGTGCTCTTCCATCCACTAGTCACTAACCCCTCAGTTGAATCTCGTTGTCTCTGTCACATCCTCCACATGCAGCTGAACCTCGGCTACCCTCTCTGGGTACCGAACCTGAACCAACTCCAGATGCCACTGTCTGTCCCGGTCCCTGCCTGTTGGCTATCTGATAAGGCTACCTGTAAAACCTCTCCAGATTCCCGACCTATCCACATGCCCAGAACTCTTTGGGAGGCCTATTGCACTGAGTACGAACATGTCCTGGCTGTCCACACAAAAAGAAAATCACTGAAGAACTACTACGATGTGGTCTAGCTGAGTCCTTGGTCTGACTGCCCTACTGGAACTCATCCCATCCTTGCTTCCTGTGGTTTGAACCATCACCTGAAGCTATTTCCCAACCAACCTGGGGCCTATCCCTCTGGTTTCCCTCCGCTATGAGTGCCTGGTTCACCGCCTCTGAAAAAGAACTCAGCCTGAAGATATTCACCTGGACCCGAATAGCATGTCTTAAGCCATCCTCGAAGCACCTCACCCTAGTCGCGTCATCGCTTACCATACCAGGGGAAAAGTGAGACTGCTCATTGAAAGTAGCTGCATAGTCCATGACAAACATGTCTCCCTACTGAAGACTCAATAACCCATGATCTCTCTCTTCTCTTAGTGTCTCTGGGTAAAAGTGCTCAAAGAACCTGTCCTTGAAGTCCTTTCATGCCAGTACTTCATGTCTGCGAGCCTGAACCTACACATACCACCAACGCTTTGCCGGTCCTCACAGCATATATGTTGCTAGCTTGACCCTTCGCCCTGGGGGTGTCTTGAGCTACTCGAAGATCATCTGCATGCTCTCTATCTAGTTCTCAACCGCCTGCAGACAAACCTCGCCCTAAAAAAGCAGCGGGTGTTGTGACTAGAACCCCCGCATAAGATATTCCATAGATCTCTATGTACCCTGTGTGCCTCTGTCAATTCACCTGCAAGACACGCACCAGGCTGGCTCAGAGCTGCTCGTTGAGCCAGGGTCCGAACGCTGCCAAACCCAGCTATTGCCCTGCCTGTACTGGATCCTGAACCTGATCCTATCCCTGAGCCTGTACTTGTAGCTCCTGCTCTTCCTGTGCCGGATCTTGAACCTGATTCAGCACCTGCGTAAATGTACCATCTCCTATCTGATGCTCCATCTGATTCACCCAAAAAGGAACCCGCTGAATACCTAAATGTTCAGACATCCCATATATATATATATATATATAACAATATATATTCAATGCAGATAAGGAAAGCAGTAAAATGCAGTGCATAACTACTACCCTTACTCTCCCCCACCACAACTAAAGCCCACGGCATCCCGGACCCACGACCTCCTTACCCACCCCGCAACAGGGCCAAGTATCAAAAGTACCTCAGTCCATGCCCATCCCGACAACCAACGTTGCCTCAAACCGACAATCGAGTCACCCAATCCTTGTGATCAAAATCACCTCAACAGTTAGTATTGGTCTGCTCGTATAAGAGCCATACCCAAATATACGGCCACATGCAATTCTACAAATATACAAGCATGTCATAACACATTGCAAAAACTAGAAATTCTATCAGGAATTTCACCTATTCACATTAAAAGCATATAAATCATGACAATTGATTTTCTTCACATGGTATTATCACTTCACAAAGTATACGTGTAGTTATGAAATTGAAAAACCCTAAAAATGTGCCTATCAAAAGTCAAGAAACCAAACCATGCCATATCGGGCCATGGTCTAATTCTCCCTTACTGCACTGGGTCAAGGGTTACATATCACAATCCATAACATCACACACCAAGTGATCCACCGAGGTGGAAATCATATAAACTATAATCTGAGAAAAAAGCAAACAGAAAATCCCACCCATGGAAACTTGGTCCATCCCTCATACCTGGGGCTGCAGGCACCCAAGAACAAGCTAGAAACCTAGTTCTAGTAACAACCTATCTTCGGTATACCATATCCCAAATAGTAAAACTAGTAGAAATAAAATAGAAGCCTCAATATCAATAGTATCCAGCAAAACTTTGCTACTAAATCCCTATCAAGAACTCCTCTGATACCACTTTGTAACGACCCGGACTTGAACAGCCACCCGAACAGTGCTAAACGGGTCAGGTATTACTACCTTAGGCACACCTCCTCGAACTACAAAGGCTGTCGACTAGCAGCGAGGGTCTTATAGGTATAGTGGGGAGGATATAACCTCTCAGAGGATAATAATCATGGAACTGGTCCAAGTATAATAATAAAGATGTAGTGGAATAAATGACTCAGCAGACTCGAACCAGACCCGCAGAGCAGATGCACATTCAATATCAATAAACAGCGGAAGCAATAAATATAAACAACAACAGTAGAAATAAACACAACAACATGCTGATCACTTGTAACTACTACTGAACAATAAAACATGCATCCAAAACAGATCATGCATATCCATATATAAAAAGGGAACTAATGGATAACCAACTATAGCTACAAAACAAGTAAGCATGCTGATACTAGAAATAAATAAAAACAAGGTAAACTCCATCTAGGCAGAACCTAAAGGTCCATACCATCTCCATGAAACAGCTAATACAGCTCAGCTCCTGAAGCTGGCCTCTTTCCTGCATGTAAATCCATAAATTCTACACGCGTCCCCAAGGGCCCATGCAGGGTGTGAGAAAAATCTTAGTAGGATACCACCCAATGGTGCGTACCTAATATAAGTGTTTAAAGAGGCATGCATTTATATGGAAAATAGTAAACATAATGATGCACAAATAAACACAAACTCCACTGGTGCTCAGCAGCCACCATGGAGTGTCACCTACTTCGGCCAATGTTGGAATCTCTGTCATGGAACCCAGTACCATGTGCCCCCTAACACCAAGTGTCTCAAGTAACGACGTCTCAAAGGCACCCCCAACAGTAGTAACCTAGAGGAACAGTGATGTCTGTCTTCAAATAAGTATCAGAGGGACAGCATTGTCTGCCCTCAAATAACGTAACTGGAGGGACAACGATTTATGCCCTCAAATAAAGTACCCGGAGGTACAGTGATATATGCCCTCAAATAATGTATCCGGAGGGACATCGATATCTTCCCTCAAATAAAGTACCCATAGGGACAGCGATGTCTGCCCTCAAATAATGTATCCGGAGGGACAGTGATATCTTCCCTCAAATAATGGAGAGCCTCAGCCCCCAACCCGATAGCCTTAGTGTTATCCCCATAAGACTCCTCACCTCCCACATTGCTTCCTACAGCAAGCACCCCCCAAACCAATAGTACCTTAACCACAACTAACGGGGACCTCTACCCACACAAGTGGTCAAAACCACCTCATCGCGGAGTCTCTCTATGTGTACACTACTCAAAGTTTCTGGGTGAGCGGTAATCACCAAAATAGTACCCAAGCCACAACACCTTTGACACCTCGTGTCCCTGCGACCATGCCTCTCATGTTTGATGGCCTTTCCATCTCAGTAACATGGGCCATTCCCAACCTGACAGTCATTCTACCTTAATCCGACATCCATGGCGCCCAATCCCGTGGTCCAAACCACCCAACGTAACCTAGGCCAAGCCCATCCTATGATCAGCATCACTCAATAATATCTAGGCCATTCCCAACACCACCCAAAGGGTACAGCATATGCAATTCATCAATTGCATATATAACATATTTAAACTGAAAAAATAAATAGGAAAACCATTCTAAACAGTTGAATTTCCCTAACTCAACAGTTATCAATCAATAGCACTGAGGTCTTGAATGCCTCTAACTAACCCAATGATTATCAATCAACAGCACTGAGGTCTTGAATGCCTCTAACAATTTATATCAGTCTTAATAAATTAAACTCAATAGTTTAAAACATTAATATTTAAATTTAAACCATTTTGGCATCCCTCGGCCAAAATGACCTGATGAGCAATGACCCCTCACCTGGCCCTACTCATGCAAAACTCATAACAGTTCATACCCAAAGGCATCACATAGGTACAATAATCAATTCAATATGAAACAACAGATAAACCGGGTCCTGCTCAAAATACCCAAAAACATGCCGAAGGCCGCGCCACCCAAATGACCACGAAAACACAGAAAGAGGTATGCACCACCTACCCAAGACTCATACGATGCTACTCCTCCGATAACAGCTTCCAATTAGGTCTAAAATGCAGTAGATCTATAAAAGAGTCAAAACCGCTCAAACACCTATAACTCGTTCTATAACAGAAATCAAACAAAATGGATCAAGAGGAATCGAGGACTTACCGTGGGGGTTTCAACACATCAATCAGTGTTCGAAACTGACATCAGACAAAGAATCGGAAGATGAATTAAGGTTTGACTAGCTTGGTTCGCAAAACCCAGCCAAAAACATGTGTTCTACCTCAAAAACGAGGCTACTTCCCATTTTAGCGGGAAAAAAAAGAAAGTACACGACATGTACTTTAGGACTACATGCCATGTATATCATTTAATTGTTCATATGGTAGCTAGAATTCCACCGAATTACTTTCCAGAACCTGCCGATATGAGTACATGGCGTGTACCTAGGGGTACACGGTGTGTACTTAGTTTTCATTCTCTTCATCACTGACTTACCCACATGCCATGTATATCCCTCATACACGGCTAGACTACACGGCATGTCCAAGGAGATCACGGTGTGTACTTGGTTAAACAATTCTACCCAACCAACAGGCATACACGCCATGTATGGCCTCCACATGGTCAAGGGTACACGGCGTGTCTAAAACTATATGCTCTGTAGTAAGAAATTTATATCGGTCATCACATGGCATGTACTCGATGAGCACACAGCCGGTCACTCGCTTAACATATACACGGTGTGTACTTAAATTACACGGTGTGTAGTCTGTAAATTTCCTGAAACTTCCCATTTTCTCTAGTTTCCTCAGAAACTAGTCAAAAATTCAAACTGGGTCGGGATTTCGACCCGTTCCAAAAACTCGGGTTCTTACACAAGGATAGGACAAGCAGTCGGTGAGGGAAGTCCATTTCAAATGGTGGTTCAAGTAGTTCTTGAAATTCCCAGAAAATTGGCAGTTTCCTATGAGGCCTCAGACATGCCCAAAGGGGGATCAACGAGGCAAGGAGAACTCATAATGGCGGCTCTCTGAGGATAGCTAGTGGAAGATGTGGGGATTCAGCATCAGTACCAAGCAGAAACTAGTAGTCAGGTTGGCTACATTCATTGCAGTGCTCATCTGTAGTTGGATCCTGCTGGTGAGAGATACAAACATGGGCGTGTGACTGAGTACATTTATCACAGCACCCAAGTTGGTGATAGGGGGACAGGTCAATATTGGGATCCCGATGCTTTCCAAGTTGTACAGGATGTCATGGAATATCAGTGAGGGGGAGAAGCCACAGAGGATATGCAAGACATTCCACCTCCTCTATGGGTGGATAGTGGTGCATGTTAGGGGAATCTATGAATATCTAAACCCCATTTCCCCTCTAGGATTGAATTTTCTCCCATCCATTCTGAATGATATGGGGATATTTCTGGCCAAGATTACCCTGTAAGCAGTGGTAAATCGTGTCTGGAAGGCAGATGAGTTCAATTTCCACCCTTTCTCATTGCCAATAGGTGTATTCACTGATGATTGTCGGGGAACAGAAGAGCATCGGTCCTACCTCCCAGCCTTTTGGGGTGGATTCCCGGTGGCATGGGTTGACCGCGAGTCCCTCTATGAGCCATACATCCCACACCTATTTACAAGGTAGTATTGTAGCATTCAGCAACTGACTCCATGGGTCTATTTGGGGGTGCTCCATAAGGTTCACCTATGTGTGATGAGGCAGATGTGGCTTATGTTCACACGGGAAGACAGGATGATGCGGAATGAGTTGCCTCCTCCCACGGCAGTCTACGGGCAAGTGAAGGAGTATGCTAAGAGATGGGAGTCAGCCTACCCTAGGGAGATGCTGAAGCAGCCAACCGTTTGGGCCAGTGATGGGGTGCCTCCCCAACCTCGAGATTGGGGCCAGAAGGCAGCGAGGACATCTCAGGGTGGTGGGGATGTAGTGGCAGTAAGGCCTGCATCGGTTGAAAGGGAGGTCATAGTAGTAGACCCAATAGTCTCAGAGGAGAAAATTCATTTGAAGGGGAGGCCACCCAGGGGGTTCCACAGGATATCCACCTAGGCTCTGAGGAAGCGGGTGCGCCACATAGATATGTCGGAGAACACTGTCTTCCCAGAAGCCTGGGACATCTGGGATTTCAACCCGCAATTCTTCAACCCATCCGAGATGTGGAATCACCTAAGCCATCTTGGGATGAATTTTCTGGGGATCGTCCTTGTCAAGGTCCAGCTTTTCAGTATCTCAGGAAGAGGCAGAGCAATACCTGGCTGAGTTGGAGGACTTCCTGCACTCATGGGGTGCCCCACGTCCAATGAAGGATCGGGTAAAAGTATTGCTGGATCGAACAGACCCTCCGTAATTATCAGTTGTGGAATTGAGGGAGCACTTCCCTCTGCTAGAAGAATCGGACGAATCCTCCTGGGGGAGGAGGCCGGTAGAGGGAGTCCCCTAGAGGAGGGTGAATTTGGCGATTTAGACCCAGAACTTGAAGAGATTGCAGAGTCTCTTGAGGTAAAACCCCAATCCCCTTCCCTGGGGTCCACTTCCAGGCTACTTTGGACTCCTCACAAATATTTGATCTGTGTAGGAGGGCCTCATATATAGAACCCATTCCCAGCCTACAGAAGATGCATTTACGGGGCCTTCGGGATCTACGCCCATGGCTATGGTGATTACTACATCCAGCGAGGCTAAGACACCCAGGGTAGTCCTTCCAGAGTTTTCAGACTTCTCAACAATATACAGAGGACCGCGCCTTAGGGTCCCAATGGTAACCACCCAGGAGCGAGACCAAAAAATTGATCTCTGTAAGTATCCTTTACAAAATTCATGACTTCCACTTATTGATCAGGTTAACTGAGGTATGTGCACCTTTTTTGCATGCACAGTTCTTCAAAGGGCATGAGATGCCTTGGAAAGGTTGGTTGGTACTCTCAGCGGCACCTTTCTAAAGGGAATGATGGTGGTCGTGGAGGTTGATATCCAAACCGACCAAGATACGATGCTCCTGATCACTGGTGGGACTGTTAAAAGGATAGAGCCTGAGATCATTGAGGTGGGATCAAATGATGAAGATCGATCGACCAGCATGGGTCCTGCCATACCCGATCAAACACCAGATGCAGACCCTGCTGAAGAGTTCTTGGGGTAATTTCCCGCATATGAACCTACTGACCCAGCGGATCAGGACGAGACGTCCGACGATGAGGAGGATAAAAAAAATTCCCTATCACCAATCATGGAATCTGATTAAGTGCTTCATCGATGAAACCCCTTAAGAAAAATGGATAGAACAGACCGGGAGGCTTCGGTCCTGGCTGCATGAACTATGCGTTGGGGGAGTGGATTCCCGACATCCTCACATACTTTTCCTAGATCTCATGGAGGAGAAGATTCAAGAATATAATCATGGCCTTGGTGTGGGCTGGTAGCGGAGAAAAGCGGTGAACATCAAGAGGCTCTGAAAGGCTGAAAATGAGATTCAACAACTGTAGATCTGGGAATATGAGCATTCTGATTTCCTCACCATGTAATCAAAGATCATATCACATCTGAAGGCATGGCTGGCAGAGGCCGAAGAGCACATGAAGCAAGCCTTCGAGGAGATGACCGTCATCCGAACCAACAAGAAGCGGGCCCAGTCATGGTTGAAAAAATGTGCCCCATTACTTCCAAGGAAGAGAAGTAACTGAACAGGCGATAGAGAATCCTAGACATCATAAGCCATAGGGTGGCGGAGCTACAACACTCTTTTGACGGGGTCAACATGTCCGTGGGAGGGGTCGATCCTCGGGTGTTGTGATGCATGTTAATTTTGAACTCACTTTCATGCTTTGATTATTTATCATGGATGCATGCATGAGTTCCATTATTTTATTCAGTATGCTATGTGTTTGTCACATTTGCGAAACATCTGGAGACCAATCCCTAAGCACACGTGGTTCAGGCCCAATGTGAGAAACAAGGGATGACCACCTTGTTATTCCACCTAAATATAAGAGCGCCGACCATGCTTCGGCCATCCAGGGTTTGAAGAACCATTCTATATTTTCCAAAAGAAAGAGGGAGGCCTGACTGGGGAATGAAGGTCTTGGATCAGTCGAATTCCATTTTCCCAATGTGCTCTAGTGCACGAGCGGGCTAACGTCAAGGGTGTTGGAATTAATCTGAACATAGGGGAGTGGATAGTGTGAATCATCATACCGAAGATTTGGACCACTGTAGGGATGGAATGACAATGAAGGATAACTATTGACCATGTTCAAAACACAATACCCTTATTGTGTTTGCCTGAAATGGGGACAAATAACAAATGACGGCTGATCGCTGACCATGTTCGAAACACGGGGCATGACTCGAAATGTCATCCATTAGTCTCCCAGAATGTTAGCCCAGGATAGTAGGCGAGCCATAGGCCAAGCATCCATACTGTTAGGGGGTTATTTTGGACATGAAAGAGGACGAGGGTCCAAATAAAGGGAACTCAAAACATAGAGGGTGGAGTGATGGGTTTTTCGAATGGAGTCCAACACTCTTGAAATCAAGCCATTGTGGTGAAGAAACGTTAGGTGGACGTATCAGTCTGATCAGGGATCATGCCTACTTTTGAACATGACCTCTCTAGTAAGGACCTAGAATACCTTGTGGTTTTACGTCATACCAAGGAGTATGATAGACACATAGTTTAAATATCATACGGTAAGGATAGTGCACATAGTTTAAAGGTCATACTGCCTGGACCAAGATCGGGGCTGAGGGGCCAGAAGGGTTAATGACCTTAGGGCTGGGCATAAGGAGAAATACCTGGGCATCACTACATATCCCATAAGGATAATAATCATGCTAAATGTAGTTCTTGAGCACATCGTGGTTATAGACCAATGCTGGTAGGGTGAATCCTCTCTGACGAGGAAACCAATGCATCTCGTGATTAACATGGGGCATCCTGAACTTATTCAAGGTAGAACTATAGTTTTGTGTCATGTGTTGAGTACATATGTACTCATGTAGTTCAAAGTCATACGATAGGATGAGGAGTGAAATGAGAGATCCCAAGAAGGGAGTATGTGATTCGGTACCTATAAATCTAATGTGAATAAGGACATGAGAAGTCTACACTACACCACGTATCCCTGGAGGAAGTTATTTTTCTAGCTCAAGGGACCAAAAGTGAGAGTTAGGCTAGGTCCGAAGTAAAGAATTCAGGCATTCCTATGTATCTAATTAGGATGGGAATCAATCCATACATAGTTCTTGGAACAACATGGTCAGAGACCAATGCTGGTAGGGGGAATCTTCTCTAGCGAGAAAGCTGAAGCATCCCATAATTATCATGGGGCATCCTAAACTTGTTTATGGTAGGGGCTGTAGTTTAAAGTCATGCATAGAGGACATGGATACCCAGAAAGGAAATTTGCAGTGCTGTATATACCTCGACATGAATGAGTATCATAAGAGTTCATTCCACACCACACGCTCTCATGAGAATCCTTAGGTTGAGGGATTGAATTTGAATACCATACTGGGCCCGAGACAGGTTGTCTAGGAATTCTGACATAACCCATGAGAATGGGAATCAAGCCACATGTAGTTCTGAGAGTGCAGTTTAACACCATGTAGGATGATGAAAGGCATGTGTGTCATGGTTGCGCCAGTACACGTCCTACCAAAACTACTAATCCCACGTGAGTTATACTCGATGTGGAAAATAAGGAGTAGTGATAGGACTTTCCTAGTACTAAGAGGCACACATTATTGTAAATGGGATGCTAAGTTAATGATATCCCAATAGTATTTACCCTCCTTCTTAATGTGCATAGATGCGCGGAGGTGTAAAACCGAGTGTGTTGGAATTCTACTTGAACATAAGGGAGTGGAAAGATGTGAACCATGATGTTCTAGATTCGGACCACAATAATAGTGATGTGGTGATAGAGGATAAATAATGACCATGTTCAAAACAAAATATTTGTTTCGTGTTAGCCTCGAATGGGGACAGACAAATGAGGGTCGACTACTGACCATGTTCGAACCACAAGACATGTTGCAAATGTTGTCCGAGGTCTTCAGGGGTGTTGGCCCGAGATGGTAGGTGAGCCAATGTGGCATGGGACCGGGCCATAAAGGGGGTCCCTTCATACATAGAAGAGGATGAGGATCCAAATAACGTGCTCACAAAGCTTGGACATGGAACGAGGGAATGTCCCTATGAAAACTCCACACTTTGGGCTCTTTTTCACAATGCATTTGAGTACAATAGTAAGACGTATCGGATAGAGGGAGTCGAGTACCTTTCCAAGGACAAGGGTCTTGGGGTCTCACGCTTCCAACTTAATTTCATGGGATGAAGCATTAAGGGGGGGTACTTGATTTAATGGATTGTTCATAGGGAGGTGAAGTAGCCAAACCTGACGTGTAGTTCCCATTGGGAGATCTTAGTTTTGGGTCATAGAACTCGGACCAAATTGGGAAAAGACAAGGGAGGCACATGGTGCGTTTGTTGAAAAACCCCATGTGAATGATAACCCAAGAGGTACTTTCCACACCACATGTTCCCAAAAGAGTTTGGTCCATGGGGCCAAAAATGAGGAGGTAGGATTTACGATTCCTAGGGTTGGTCCTGAAGACAAGATGTCTGGGTGTTCCTACGTATCCCATGGGGATGGGAATCACACCATACATAGTTCTAGAACATTTCACTCAATTTAATGTCTTTTGGAATGGACATGGAGTGGTATTAGTTTATGTTCATAGAGCTCGGACCATAGATGGAACTAAGGAAGGGAGACACGTGGTGAGGTAATTATTAAACCTGATGTGAATGAGGACAAAAGGGGTCTGTATCACCACAATGTGCTCCCCAGAAAACTTTTAGGTTGAGGAACCAAAAGTGAAAGTTAGGTTGGGCCTAAGGCAAAGTGCTCGGGCATTCCTACGTACCCTATGATAATGGTAATCAATTCATACGTAGTTCTAGAGTTAGTGCGGTAAGGTACCAGTGTTAGGGATAGGTTGTGTCGGTCTAGCCCTCACACCAAAAGAAGCAGTATTTGATAGATCTTGTTTGTCCTTTAGTATAGATGTGTGTTTTTTGTGAAGCGATAAACCTAGGACAGAGAATCTTGGTATCACTATAGGAATAAAGCCATATGTAGGAATTTACAAATGGTATGGTGGATAACCAATACCCGGTATGATGTACCCTCAAGTGAGGACACCACAATGCAGTTCCATTTTTCATCGTGTGGCCAGGACGATAATGCCACAGTTTAAGGTCATGTGGTAGGACCAACCAGTGCATTTTAACATCATTCAATAAATACACAATAGTTTAAAGTCAGGTAGGACAATAGGGGGAAAACACATTATGATGGGAATCAAGTCATACGTATTTCTGAGAGTGCAGTTTAATGTCATGCAAGATGTAACCATTTAAGGTCATGTAGGACCATATACAGTTTAACGCCATTCGAGATGACATACAGTTTAATGTCATACAGGATTGGAGGTATAAGGGACTAGCTTCTAGAAGGGGAGAACGTGGTGCATCCATTGATAACACGATGTGAACGAGGACATAATCCCACACACGCCACACCATGCAATCCTATAAGAGTCGGGGCCTAAAAGGCTGAACAGAAGAGATAATTAGTGGAACCTGAGATAGACCCAATGACAAGATGTTTGGGAATTCCTAAGTATCCCATGAGGATGGGAATCAAGCTAAACATATTTCTAATGAGAGGGCATGTAAGGAGATCTTAGTTTAAGGTCTTAGAGCTCGGACCATGGGGAAGAAAAACTCTTCCAAGAGAGCGCAGAAATTGATCTGATCCCTAAGCCCATGTGAGTCAAACTCGGTGTGGGAAATAAGGGAGAAATAAGTCTTTCCAATGCAAGGGATACATGTAATGGGGGAAGTCTGTGTGGAGCCCCGAATAATGCCATACCACATATTTGTCCTCATAATGTGCAAATGCATGCTGAGGGATAGTACCAAGAGTGCTGAAATTCTACTTGGACATGATGGGGTGGAAAATGATGTGAATCATGCAACCAAAATTTAAGACTTGATGGGGTGGGCATGAAGATGGAGTATAATTGTTGATCATGTTAAAAACATAGTATCCATATCATGTGACCTAGAATGGGAACAACAAATGAGTGTCAACCGCTGACCATATTCACAACGTGGGACTTGTATTAATTTGTTGTTTGAAACCATTAAGGAACCTGGCCTGTAATGGTAGGAGAGCCCTTAGGCTGAGCATCCATGCCATTTGGGGGTCCCTTTATAAGTTAAATATAATGAAAACCCAAATGAAGGGGAACATAATGCTTGAAAAATGGGTGAAATCATGTCTAGGTAGAATCTGACACTCTAGGTTCTGAACCAGAGTACTCTTAGGCACATTAGTGAATCACCAAAGAGGGTCGAGGGGCCCAACTTAAGAGAAGACGACTCGAAAAGATGAGTGTAGAGAAAGGGAGTGAAGGGATCCCAGGAGAAAGAGGTATGTGTCATGGTTGTTACAAATCCAGCATGAATGAGGACCTGGAGTCCATACCACACCATATACCCCTCTCTAGAAGAACTCTAGTTAGGGGTCCAGGATGATGATAATGAGGTTTCTATGAGATGGTGCTTGACCCAAAGACTAAATGTCTGGGCGGTCCTACGTATCCCATGAATATGGGAATCAAGCCACACATAGTTCTGAATAAAGATGTTGTGCATTTTAACATCATACGTCAAGGATGCAAATAGGGGAAGGTATCCCAATGAGGGATGTGTACAGCACGAAGAGTAGCTTGAGGTGACTAAGGACACAATCTCACACCACATCATACAAACCTGAATGAACACTTGGTCCAAGGGACTAAAAAGGTCGAGGGACCTAAAATGGGATGTCCCAACCAGTTTGTAGTATAACGTCTTTCGGTGAGGAAGATGGTGCTCTTAGTTTAAGGTTATGGGGCTTAGAACATAGATTCCTAGTTTAATGTCATATTCATGGGACATTTGAGTATAGAGGGAGAATCATTTCACCTATGGAAAACCACAAAATAGCAACAATGATAGATGATAATTGTTTACCATGTTCGCAACACAGTATTCATATTTGTGTGACTAGGGTTTGGGGGAAGACAATTGAGCATCGAATGTTCACCGCATTTGCAACATGGGACTTGTGTCAATTTTTTGTTCAAAATCCTCAGGGGCGTTGGCCTGAAATGGTAGTATATCCCTTGGGTGAAGCATCCATGCCATTCGGGGTCCTTTTGGATATGAAAGATGATGGAAACCCAAATGATGGGGCACACGAAGCATGGAGGGGGGTGTTCTTGTAGAAAAGATGATAGGTGGAGGTATGTCTCGAGGGGATATGTGTGGCATAGAAAAAAATAGTAAAACAAGAATGAGAACGTGATTCCATACCACACCACACAATCCTAGATGAGAACTTGGGATAAGGGGCTGAAAGAGTTGAGGGACCTGAGGCTGGGAGCCCCATCCAACTATAGCCATATGACCCCTCATTTGGGTATTGCCTTACCACAGCTCCTAATCCCACATGATCAATACTTGGTGTGGGAAACAAGTAGTAGGACTAGTCTCTCCCCATAATATAAGGTTCTGACAGCTGGACTCACACTCCTCCTCAAGGCAGACTGAAGCTTGAAGAGACAATGGGGAAAATGAACCACTACACTCCATATTTGGGACATATGGGGGTGGTGAAAATGACAAAGGATAGTTGTTGACCAGGTTTGAAACACAGCATCCATATCGTGTGACCTGAAATGGGAGCAACAAATGAGCGTCGATCACTGACCATATTCACAATGTTGGACTTATATCAACTTGTCCTTTGAGGTCCTCCAGGGTGTTGGCCTGACATGATAGGAGAGCCCTTAGGCTAAGTATTTGTACCGTTTGGAGGCCCTATTGGATGTGAAAGATGATGAAGTCCCAAGTACAGATAGTGTGTGGAGCATGAATATTCCCATGCAATTTCACGTCAAGAAAGACAGTGAAAGAGGTGGAGATCTATAGGGAAGGGGATATATGGTGAGGTCATGATGAATCTGATGTAAAGGATGGAAAAATTCAACACCATGCCATGTTTTCCAACCCAAGGTGAGATTATGAATTTGGGGCTAGGCCAACAGAAAAAATTTCTGGGGCGTTCCTATGTATCCCACAAGGATGGGAATCAAGCCATACGTATTTCTTGAAGTCCATGTTTTTTAGCATTGTGTGGTGAGGACGTGGAAGAATAAAAGAATGAGTAGGGGAGAACATGGTGCAATCATCATAATCCTGACATGAGTGGGAAAAAAGAATCCTATACGACACCATGTGGGATTCTCCAAGAGAACTATACCCAGGGGGTAGTCAAAGTGGAAATTGGGGGCCAGAATCAAGACAAATCATCCAAGAATTCCTACATATCCCATGAGGATGGTAATAAATCCATACATAGTTCTAGAAGTTTAACATCTTACGGGATGACATATTGTTTAATTTCATGCGGGACATAGAATTTTAAGTTTGTGTTAGACCAGATACAATTTAACATCATGCGGGATGGCATAGAGTTTAATGTTTTGTGGGACATAATAGTTTAAGGTCATTTAGGACCCAACAGTTTAAGGTCATGTACGACTGGATAGTTTAAGGTCATGTAGGATGAGATAGTTTAAGTTCATGTAGGACCAGACAGTTTAAGGTCATTTAGGATTGGACAGTTTAAGGTCACGTAGGACCGGATAGTTTAAGGTCATGTAGGACTAGACAGTTTAAGGTCATGTAGGACTGGACAGTTTAAGTACATGTAGTACCGGACAGTTTAAGGTCATGTAGGACCGGATAGTTTATGTCATGCAGGACCGGATAGTTTAAGGTCATGTAGGACCGGACAGTTTAAGGTCATGTAGGACCGGACAGTTTAAGGTCATGTAGGACCGGATAGTTTAAGGTCATGTAGGACCGGACAGTTTAAGGTCATGTAGGACCGGACAGTTTAAGGTCATGTAGGACCAGACAGCTTAAGGTCATGTAGGACCACATTCACTTAGGGAAAATATTTCTTGAGGAACTTGGTGTTGGTGGGAGGAGTTATACGCTCAACATCCATGGTAACCAGGGAGTATGCACCTTTGGAATAAACCTTATGAATAACATAAGTTCCTTCCCACTTGGGCTCCAACATGAGTGGTTTTTGTCCAGGTATGATTGGTGTTCTAAAGGCCAACACCAAGTCACCTTACAAGAAAGATCAAAGGAGAACTTTCTTATTGAAATCTCTCACTATGTTGTTCTGATGCCTTTCCAGATTGTGCAGGGCATGAAGCCGGTTCTCATCAAGTGCTTCCAATTCATCCAAATGGATTTCAGCTAATTTATCTAGTGCTTACTGATCATATACATTCGTGCATAATGAAAGAAAATGAATCTTGATGGGATGGATGGCCTCTGTTCCATACACTAGGGAGTATGGGGTCACCTGTGTGGAATTATGATTCATCATCTGATAATCCTAGAGGTAGTTGGAGACCTTGTCCGACTAACTCTTCTTATTCTGACCAACCATTTTCTGCAGAATGTTAGAGAGGATTTTGTTGAATGGATTGATCTTCCCATTTTCTTGCACGTGGAAGTAGGAGGTGTGGTTAGAATGAATTTTGTACTTGGCGTACAATTTCATTAACTCTGGAACCCGGAAGTTGGTGTTGTTATCAGTGAGGACGGCATGAAAGACTCCAAACTGGTAAATAATATTGGAGCTCACAAATTTAAGGATAGAATGGCCCTTGACCTCCTTGAGTAGAATCACTTCTGCACACTTGGAAAATAAATCTGTAGAGGTCCGGATGAACCTGCATTGGCGAGCTGTCATTGGTGGATATGGTCACATGACATTGAGTCCCCAGACCGCAAAGGGCCAAGAGTACTTGGTAGTGTGGAGAGGCTCTGGTGACTGATTCACAAAGTTGGCATGAATTTGGAATGCATGTAACCTCTTGGGAAACTCAATGCATTCACGGATCATAGAGGGCCAAAAATACCCCAGTCTCCAGATCTGGTGAGATAGTTTCAGCCCAGTCTAATGATCCCTATATAAACTGGCATGAACCTCCTGCATGACTTGAGGAATCTCAACTCTTTGAATGAAAAGAGGATAATCCCATCAAACTCGCACTTTTAGAGGATATTCTCAAGACCGGGACTACTCTGGAGGGTAAACTATAATTCGCGGTGTTAGATTCACTCATTCTTAGCTCGATTTTCTGGGATATCACCATTCTGGAGGTACTCAACAAAGGAGGTTCTCTAGTCGGGAGTCACCTCAATCACTACATCCAAGGGACCTGGAGGTCCCGATGTTGAGGCGTCAGAGGTAAGGTGGATTACCTACGGGCTTTCATTGTCATCTAGAGTGACGAGAGCGATGAATCTCTGGTTTGACACATGGATAATCAAATCATCCTATTTAAGCTCTGCAAGTGATGCAGCTAGGCCAGCCAAGGTGTCAGCTCGACCGTTATGGGATCGAGGGACATGAGTAACTTCTAGCTGAGATGGGAACTGGGCCATTAGCTGGAGGGTGTGTTCCAACAGTGGTACGAGCTCTATATTTCTGATGACATAGTCATCATTGATCTTCTTGATGACTAGTTTGGAGTTCCCTTTCACATGAAAGTGGGGAACGTCAATCTCGAGGGCCAACTCGAGGCCAGTAATGAGAGTTTGGTATTCTGCCTCACTGTTGGTGCGGCCTTCTAACTCCAAGAATGAATACGGAAGAATGGATTGTTCTGGGGTGATAAAGACGATATCAAAGCCTACTCTATTGAGTCTAGTGTCATTGAGCCTTTTCTGGTAGGGCTCTGGGAATCACCATCGAAGTGCATTTTTCAACATGAGATGGCTTGGTCTACCAAGAGAATTGCCTCATCGGAAAAATTAAGGTCCAAGGCTGGTCCGCAGAAGCTGGATGGGCGGTGTGGAAATCTGCCAATGCTTTCCCCTTAATAGTCTTCTGAGGGACAAACCTAATGTTGAACTAATGAAATATTACTGCCCACTGAGCTAGATGTCCTATCAATATTGGGAAGTTTAGGATGTACTTCAGTGGATCCACTCGGGACACCAAATTTACTTCATGGTGCTACAAGTAATGTCACAATTTATGTACTGTGAATACCAGCACGATGTATCACTTATCTATAGGGGAGTATCTCATCTTTGTATCAAGGATAATGTGACTGAGATAGTAGAGACTATTCTCTATTCCCTCACTGTTCTTCTGGGAAAGAAAGGCGTCGAGAGATCATTCCAGGGCGGTCACATAAAGGACAAGCGGCTTTTCAGAGACAGGTGGCATTAAGACTGGAGGTTGGAGTAGATAACACTTGATTTCCTTGAAAGAAGTCTAACATTATTCATCCCACTCATAGAAAATACTTTTCTTTATGAACATGGAAAAGGTCTTACACTTGTCAGCAAGATTCATGATGAATCGGCGTTTTTAGGCTAAGTGTCCTTGGAAACCTTGAAGCTCTAGGAGGTTGTTGGGGGAGACATCTAGCTGATGGCCTTGATATTCTCTAGGTTAATCTCAATTCCCCAGTATCTAACAACAAATCTGAGAAACTTTCTAGAGGTGACCCTGAAGGCACACTTCAATGGATTCATCTTCAGGTGGTGAGAACGGAGGAAGCCGAACACTTTCTCAAGGTCTTTGAGATGGTCCTAACATTTCCAATATTTGACCACCAGATCATCCATGTAGCATTCCACCAGTGTCTCGAGGATTGGCTTAAATATGCGATTCATAGCCTGATTATAGGTGGCACCAACATTCTTTAGACCGAAAGGCATAACTTGGTAACAAAAAGTACCTTGTGGTGCCCTGAAGGATGTACACTCATCATCCTCAGGATCCATTCAGATCTAGTTATACTCAGAGTACCCATCCATGAATTAGAGGGCCTGGAACCCAATGGTATCATCAATAAAAAATTATGTCATGGGAAGGGTAAAATCATCCTTCGAGAAATGACAGTTGAGATCCCAAAAGTCAATGAACACTTTGATCTTTCCATTCTTCTTACTGACTGGAACAATGTTGGATAGTCATTTGGGGTACTATAACTCATTAACAAAATTGGATTTGATGATATTATCAATTTTGGCTTCGACCATGGCTCCATGAGAAGGGTGCATCTTTCTGGAAGGCTGCTTGAACCCGAGATGATTTTTCAGGAGGCCGAGGCGGTGGATGAATACCTAGAGATCCAGACTTAGGATATCATTATAACTCCAAGAAAATACATCATGGTGTTGTTTAAGGAAGTTCACGTACTACTGTTTCTCCTCGAGGGGCATAGCGTCAATGATCAATGTGGGTTTTGAGTTTGCCTCACTACCGAGGTTCACCTACACCAATTCATTGATCGTGGTGGAGACGCCATGTTCAACGGTGGGTGGAGAATCCTCTAAATCCTCTTATTCACTTATGGAGGAGGGATCCTATAACGTACCAGTTCTTAAAGTCACCCAGAGGTGCCCCGTACCCGGTTGGTCACATGGCCTCAAGTTCATTTCCCTAAATGATAGAGGTTGCTGACTAGTAGCGAGGGCCTTGGGTGTGACAGTGGGAAAACTATGCCCTCATTGGAAGAGTACACAGTAGAAGTAAAAAAACACGCAATAGCAGAAGCAGTAAATATCCAACAACAATGAACAAGTAAACAGTGGAAGAATAAAACAGTAAACCACTATAGCACATATTTATATATGAAATGATGCATGATACATATCTAGGAAAACAGCCAAACAGGTCATAATGCTGGAAATACAAATAGTACCAAAACAAGTACAAAAGAAAAGATAAACAGCTCCTCAGCATCACAAGCCTAATCTTGGTCCCATGCTCTCCCTCTCCAAAGCAATCAAGTACCAGAAGTCTAAGGGTGCTTTCCCTTGTCTATGCCTGCAACAACATAGTCTGTTTTGGCCCAAAAGCATGGCCTAGATAGGGTGTGAGACTAAATCCTAGTAGGTAACCACCTGAAGATCTGTGCCTCACAGTCAGTGAGAATATGGCAGGTAATAGTACAGTAAGCAGTAAACAACACAGTAAATAGAAGGCAGTAAACAGTAAGAAGTAACAGGATGATATATAGTGGTAATCAATCCACATAACAACAAGCAACAACATAGCAAATAGCTAACCAAACAGGAACCCCTCTGGGAAGAACTCACAACCAACCCCTCTTGTTCTATACAATAAGTACCCACAACCCTCTGGGCAGTGCACTCAGCCTGACCCCACTGGTTTGGTCATACGAAATTATAAGACTCTCTGGGGAAGCTCGCTCGGTCAATTCCCCTTATATTCTAGGGTATTCAGGGACTCTCTGAGAAAGATCACGTGGTCTAACCCTCTTATATCCCCAAGGTCTAGAAACTCTCTGTGTAACACCCCAAGCTTCTACGGTACGCTTCTCTTTGAATAATGTGATAGCGTGTGTTGTACACAACACCGAGTTCTAACACACCATAACCAATCAAACTAGCCGTTATGAATAGTAATACCTAATTTTTGAAATTATATATATTTTATATTTTAAAATGGACTTCATTTTTGGATTCGGAATATCAAATTTATCCTAAGGTGAAATTTTGGTACTTTTCGGATAACTTTCATATTTTGATGAATAGTGAAAATTACTAAATTTTAATTAAAAACAACTTTTTTAATCAAAATAATTAATAGTGATAAATTGTGAATTTGAGTGGTTTTAAAGTATATTTAGAATATATTTTTACCATTTAATATAATGTTGGTCATTGGACATAATTTTACAATTAAACCGAACATAAACAAGTGTCAATCTTTTGATAGTTATTACCTCTTAAAAACACGCTTTTTGTTTTGATAGCGGGAATTAATTTTAAATTAATTTCTGCCACTTCTGTGTTTTGAATTTATAAAAATGGATTCCATATTTGGAATCAGGATTTCCAAATTGTGTAAATAGGTAACTTTTATTTTTAGACATTTTGAATAATTACTGTGGTAAATATTTTATTTACCATGGTTAAGGGTAAATCCGGTAAATACGGGTTAAAAATAATATTATAATAATAAAAAAATTACCCTAAAACGTGTCCTAACCTTATTGGTGGACACATACCCGACCATGAGCATCCTTGGGTCGATTTGGGGACCCCTTAGATCCACTTGTATGTGGTAGGGACACATTATATTAATAAAGTTAAAATAAAAATAAAAATGGCATAAGCTTACATCTTTTAGAAGAACAATTTTTACATAGGGTTATAAATGTTGGATTTTCGATTATAAATATTCATTAGAAATATAAAAAGATTTCCTACATAATGATATTTTATTTATAATTTTTAGACATCAAATAATTTAAATTATTAATGACACAATAATGATGCAATGTTTACCTCATTAATAAATCATTTAAATAAATAAGATTATAATGATTAAAATATTATCTAAAACCTGTCCAATTCTTATTGGTTGATGTTATTTAGAAAATTAGTCATCTTATATTCTACCTCAATGATTTTTGGACCATTATAAACCGAATATAATTATATTATAAAGTAATACTTTCACTCTTTCCTAAAGAGCCCCTCCTCTCCCTTATAAAAGAAGACAACTTCTACTCATTCCTCACACCTCTCAAGCCACTTGGCTCGTCCAAACCCTGCCCAAATACTCTCCCAACCTCCCTCACTACAACCTAGGGGCCTTAGTTTGATCAGAAAGCCAACCTAAGGAGCCCTTTTGATCAAGTCAAAAGGAAGAACCCGAAGAAGAGGTAATGTTTTCACCACCCCTTTTCAAGTTCCTTTCTTCTTCCACTTCTTCTTTCTTTGTTCTTACCATTCTAAAATAATAACTCCAGTATCTCACATATACTGTGATGTTATTATAAATATGGTACAACCATATTCAGTATTCTATCCACCCTTTGAATAACATGTCACCATACGTGCGTACGTACGGCTTACCGTCTCCACGTCGTGGTGTAATTGTTATTCAATATAATATTATTTGGATGAGTATAATAATGATGTTTAACTCAGGTAAATAATAAATATAACATGTTAATGATTCTGTATATATGATATACCATCCATTTATATATTATTTTAATATCAAAAGAATGATATTGTCGCTCGTGCGTACGTACGGACTACCGTCTCCACGAACGCGATGAGATTCATTCTCCGTCGTATCCATACAAGTATAATTATCATTTGATGATTTAAAAATAATGTTTAGGGACATGATATCATTCTGTATATGAATAATATACAACCTATCCATGAAAAACACGACTTACGTAACAAAACATATAAAATAAAACGAGTAAGTTAACACCCGAAACAACGATAAATCTAAGATATTGTTAACAAAACAATGTTAAAAGATCATATATGATATCATATGAATGTATATGATTCTTGTATAATTTAATAACAATTATTTCACCATTATACAGGAGGTTAACCTACCCCAACCAAGGAAAAGTACAAGGTAAGGGTTTATTTCGCAATCTCTTCATTATCCGAGGTTGTTTATACATAATTATCTACTGGGACCTCGTTATCATCCACATCCATGTTTCTTCAAAATGTATTTCAAAACATTTTTAATATTTAAAAGAATATGGGTTAAAGTCATTTATACCCTTGTTTGAATTTTTATAAGAGGTTTATAAGGGAATCTTTCCGTCGTTTTCCAAACAAGGTGCTTTTTAACCTTTTCGACAGAATTAAGATAAGAATGTTTTTTTTAACTTATACGGCGGGTGCGGTTATTTTCCGCCGTTATAAAATCGTCAAAGCTTCCCTTACAAGCTTATAAGAATATTTTCAAAGAAAATGTTTTATTTTATATGGATCTTAAATGATTTCAAAATAAAAGGAGATATTTCTTTAAAAATAATTTTGATTTCATCTATGTCAACATCCTTTGATGGATTTTAAGATTATTTGAAGTTGATTTATTATGATACAAAACTTCTATATTGTATTGAAGGTTTTGTGATATGTTTGACTGTGGATGTGCTATTTTTATACCATTCATAGTTTATGGTGAAAGTATTGACATTTCGTATGCTAGTTTTAATACGAATGTTTATGTTATGTTTAAACCTTTTCATATGGGAATGCATTGGACTTAATATGTGACGGGTGGAGCCCGCTATAGCTCCTCGATGCATCGGTATGTCTCATGAGACAAACTAGTGTCTTGGCACAAGGCCTTGGCAAAATCTTATTTGTAGTCTTGGAATGAGGCCTTGACTATGTGGTTATGATAGTCTGGCATTATGCATTCCAACATTATGAAAGTGGTTTTTGATTTTTGCATGTGATTATTCGATTAGTAGAATATCCATGTGAATAATTAAATGGCATTATTTCATTTTACTTTTTCCATACTATGTTGAAGTTCAAGTTTAAAAGGCTTTTGTTTTAGTAATGCATTGCCTTAAATGTTTGTGCTTATTTTGAATGTTCCGCTATATTGTTATCCTTACTGGGCATTTGAGCTCACCCCTTTTCTATGTTTTATTTTTCCCAGGATGTGAAGAAGTAAGTTATGAATGACCTGCAGGGATATTATGAGGGGATAATAGTGTGGATTGTGGAAACATTATGTTGTTGTATTAGTTTTTCATTTTATGATGTAATGTAAAACTTATGAATATATCTAGTGTTTCCAAGGCTACTAAACCAATCGGTCTTTCGAGATTTGATCTTTCTTGTGATCATGCCAATGTTATGTAATTAATGCACTGACTCTGGGTAACTGGGGTTGGGGCGTTACAGTTGGTATCAGAGGAAGTTTAGTACAAACCTTGGAAACTAGATTTAGATAAACTCTGATTAGAGCACGTAGACCTAAGATGAACTTTGAGGATTAGTATAGAAGAACTTCCTAGAATTTTGGTATTGTAGATATTATGTGAGTTTTCCGAGCAATACATCCCTGTCTGGATACGAGCAGGTAGAGGCAGCTCTGGAACAGATGTACCTAGGGGTAAAACCCGAAAACACCGCTTTGAGCTAGACTCGAACGGGAACTGGTGCACGACAACGGGCCTTGCTGCACTCTTGGTTACGACACTCCCGGGGGATATTCTTAGGATAACTCTCATTTTCTTTACAAATCATTATGAAGGGTTTATGAGTATATACTTCCTCAAAGAAAACATTTTTATGATTATGGATTATATCCATAAATAGTTCAATTTATGTTAAGTGTTTTATAAGTATGGGATTATGTATTTTGATTCATAAACTGATCTAGTTTATGCCATTGTTTAGAAATGGCACCTAGTGGAAGAAATGGAAACCGTATCAATGCACACACTCCATGTAGGGATTGCCCTCCTGCTCAAGATAATTATAGTGGGGATGGTGATGCAACTGGTGCCGATCAGCTAATCACCATACTGGGACAACTTACTCAGGTTATGAATAATAACCTTACCCATATGGAGCACCCTGATCCGCAGTGTGGAGGATCAATGTTAGATCGATTCATGAGGCAACAACCACCAATGTTCAATGGGAATACAAATCCCTTAGTAGCCGAGCAGTGGATAAATTCCCTAGAGAAAATATTTCAGGCTTTGGGGAGCAGTGAAAGGGAAAAAGTTATCATGGCAGTTTACCGCCTCACTGGAGATGCTGATCAATGGTGGTCATTGATTCAAAACATGAAGGAAGATGATGAAGTATCAAATATGGAATGGAGGGAGTTCAAAGATCTGTTTTTAGAAAAATACTTTCCTCGCGACCATCGAGCAGATATGGAAAGGCAATTTCTGAGTCTGAGACAAAAGGAGGATGAGAATGTCACAAAGTATGAGGCTAACTTTACAAGGTTAGAGAGGTATGCTGGAGATTATATTCACAACCCAAGAAGTAAGATTGATCGTTTCTTTGATGGGTTAAAACCATTTCTCCGTCGAGCGTTAGTCTCACAATCCTTTTCATCGTACGAAGACATTGTCTCATGTGCTATCAAGACCGAAAAGGAATTCTCTAAGTATTATGACTTTAAAGTAAAGCAAGAGAAGAAGAGACCTACTGATCAATCTGGGAATGGAAATAAGGGGAAGAAGGGAAAGGTTGAATATCCATATTGTGGTAAATGCGGGAAGAAACATCCTGGTACTTGCTTGAAGGTAATGGGAGTCTGTTACAAGTGTAGTGAAAAAGGCCACCAAACTCGTGATTGCAAGGGGAAGAAGGAAGCTACCAACGTTCAGTGCTACAATTGCAGGGAGATGGGGCATTATGCAAATACATGTCCTAAGCATCAGGAGAACTTACCTCAGAAAAGGCCAAGGGATCAAGGCCAAGCTTATGCTATCACTACTGCTGAGGTAGAAGCTCCGAAGGACGTGGTGGAAGGTAATTTAATGGTTTCCTCAAGTTTAGCAAATGCATTATTTGACTCTGGATCGTCGCATTGTTTCATATCTTCCCAGTTTGCTAAGAAAATTAGATATTTCCAATTTGATTTAATAAGGGAGTTGTCAGTTAAAACTCCTAAGGGAATTATCATTGCAACAAAGTTTTGTGAATCAGTCCCCATTAGAGCACATAAATTTTCTTTATCTGCTGATCTCGTCGTCATACCTATGATTGAGTTTGATATAATCCTCGGTATGGACTGGCTTTCGGAATATGATGCGAAGATTTATTGTAAAAAGAAAGAGGTTACGATTCTTGATGATAATGATAAGGAACACCTTATCTTTAGAGAAGAATCGTCACCACCTAATTCTTATTTAGATCCACCCTCAATAGCTCAACTAAATTCAATTATTGGGGAGGAAGAGAATGAAATAACTGTTGGTGAGGAAAGGAATGTTCAAATAGAGGATGTACCTGTTGTGAAAGAATTTGTAGATGTATTTCCGGAAGATTTACCTGGACATCCTCCAGAACGAGAAGTTGAGTTTTCCATTGATTTGATTCCTGGATCAAGGCCTATATCGAAGACCCCTTATAGAATGGCCACTGTAGAATTAGTCGAACTAAAGAAACAACTAGAGGAATTGAGTAATAAGGGATTTATTCGCCCTAGTGTTTCTCCATGGGGAGCCCCTGTTCTTTTTGTTAAAAAGAAAGATGGATCTATGAGGTTATGTATCGACTACAGGGAGATCAATGCTATAATGATAAAGAACAAGTATCCCCTACCTCGTATTGATGATTTATTTGACCAACTACATGGAGCTCAATACTTTTTAAAGATTGACCTTCGATCTGGATACCATCAGTTGTGTGTGAAGAAGGAAGACATTCCGAAGATAGCATTTCGAACCAGGTACGGGCATTACGAGTTTACCGTAATGCCGTTTGGATTGACTAATGCACCCTCTGTATTCATGGATCTGATGAATAGAGTTTTCAAGGAGTATCTCGATGAATTTGTGGTGGTATTTATTGATGATATCTTGGTATACTCCAAAACCTACGAAGATCATGAAAATCACTTGCGCATTATCTTGAAGACTCTGAGGAGGCATGAATTATATGGGAAGTTTAGCAAGTGTGAATTCTGGCTTCATGAGATTTCTTTTCTTGGCCATATTGTCTCTAAAGATGGAATCTCTGTTGATCCTTCTAAGACCAAGGCAATCCAAGAATGGCCAGCACCTACGAGTATAACTGAGGTACGCAGTTTTATTGGTTTGGCAGGTTATTATCGACGTTTCGTCCAGAATTTTGCCCGATTGGCTAACCCATTAACGAAGCTCACACGTAAAGGGGTTAAATTTGTTTGGACAAAAGAGTGTGAAGAATGTTTCGAAGAACTGAAGAGAAGATTAGTCAATGCTCCTATATTGACTCTACCATCGGGGAATGATGGGTTTGTTATTTATAGTGATGCATCAAAGAAAGGACTTGGTTGTGTCCTTATGCAGAATGATAGAGTTATTGCCTATGCATCACGACTGTTGAAAATTCATAAACAAAACTATCCTACTCATGATCTTGAGTTAGCAGCTGTGATCTTTGCTTTGAAGATATGGAGGCACTACCTCTATGGTGAAAAATGTGAGATTTATACTGATCACAAGAGTTTGAAGTATATTTTCTCACAAAAAGAACTCAACATGAGGCAAAGGAGATGGCTTGAATTACTCAAGGATTATGATTGTACGATACACTACCACCCGGGGAAGGAAAAAAAGGTGGCAGATGCTTTGAGTAGAAAAGACCATGGAGTTTTGAACAATATGAGAATTGAAAGGGATCCAATTTTCATGGATCTAGTGAATATGGACATGGGAATAACCAAGGAAGGTGAAACATCAATGCTTTTTCAAATGGTTGCGAAACCATCTTTACTAGAAAGGATTAAGAGTTCTAAGACCGATGATGAAGAATTTCAGAAGAAGATTAAAGCTGTGATTGATGGGAGATTGAGAGACTTTGTGTATGAAGATGGAATTTTGAAATTCGGGAAGAGACTTTGTGTTCCTGATTTACCTGATCTGAAAAGGGAATTGCTGGATGATGCTCATAGTTCCAATTTCTCTATACACCCTGGGAGCACCAAAATGTATAGAGATTTGAAGGAACATTTTTGGTGGGACAACATGAAGAGGGAGATTGCTGATTTTGTGTCAAGATGTATAGTTTGTCAACAAGTGAAAGCTAGAAGGCAACAGCCTGGAGGAGTCATGCAACCTCTTCCCATACCGGAGTGGAAATGGGACAATATTACGATGGACTTTGTCATGGGGCTACCAAATACTCCTAGAAGGAACGATGCAATATGGGTTATTGTTGATCATCTTACCAAGTCAGCACATTTTCTTGCTATAAGAGAAGATCTACCCCTGGAACGTCTAGCAAGACTATACATTAATGAAGTTGTGAGACTTCATGGAGTACCCCTATCGATTGTTTCTGATCGTGATCCCCGTTTTACTTCAAGATTCTGGAAAAGTCTTCAGAAATCCCTGGATACTGAACTTAATTTGAGCACTGCTTACCACCCTCAGACAGACGGACAATCAGAACGGACTATTCAAACCTTAGAAGACATGTTGAGATCTTGCTCACTTGACTTTCAGGGTATGTGGGATCAATATTTACCTCTGGTAGAATTTTCCTATAACAATAGCTTCCATTCGAGTATTCAGATGGCACCATATGAAGCGTTATACGGAAAGAGATGTCGTACACCAACCTGTTGGGATGACGTCGGTGAAAGAAAACTTGTAGGTCCAGAACTGGTGGAGGAAACGATGGAAAAGGTGAAGGTAATCCAAAATCACATCAGAGCAGCTCAAAGTAGGCAGAAGAGCTATGCCGATAATCGAAGGAAGGATTTGGAATTTCAAGTTGGTGATCATGTTTTCCTAAAGGTATATCCATGGAAGGGAGTCATACGTTTTGGTAAGAAAGGTAAATTGAGTCCCAGGTACATCGGACCCTTCGAAATTCTAGAACGAATTGGGGTTGTAGCTTACCGATTGGCAATGCCGCCAAGTCTCTCTAAAGTTCACGATGTGTTCCACGTATCTCTGTTGAGGAAATACATGCCTGACCCAACGCATGTACTCACCTATGAGGAATTAGAACTGGAACCTGATCTGTCTTATTGAGAAGAGCCCGTCAGGATTCTTGATACGAGAGAACAAGTACTCAGAAACCGGACGACGCGTCTGGTAAAAGTTTTGTGGAGAAACCATAAGATGGAAGAGGCAACGTGGGAACCCGAGGAACTTATGATGAAGAACCACCCGAGTCTTTTCATGTGATAAGTATTCTAGAAATTTCGAGGACGAAATTATTTGAAGGAGGGGAGAATGTAACACCCCAAGCTTCTACGGTACGCTTCTCTTTGAATAATGTGATAGCGTGTGTTGTACGCAACACCGAGTTCTAACACACCATAAACAATCAAACTAGCCGTTATGAATAGTAATACCTACTTTTTGAAATTATATATATTTTATATTTTAAAATGGACTTCATTTTTGGATTCGGAATATCGAATTTAGCCTAAGGTGAAATTTTGGTACTTTTCGGATAACTTTCATATTTTGATGAATAGTGAAAATTACTAAATTTTAATTAAAAACCACTTTTTTAATCAAAATAATTAATAGTGATAAATTGTGAATTTGAGTGGTTTTAAAGTATATTTAGAATATATTTTTACCATTTAATATAATGTTGTTCATTGGACATAATTTTACAATTAAACCGAACATAAACAAGTGTCAATCTTTTGATGGTTATTAGCTCTTAAAAACACGCTTTTTGTTTTGACAGCGGGAATTAATTTTAAATTAATTTCTGCCACTTCTGTGTTTTGAATTTAGAAAAATGGATTCCATATTTGGAATCAGGATTTCCAAATTGTGTAAATAGGTAACTTTTATTTTTAGACATTTTGAATAATTACTGTGGTAAATATTTTATTTACCATGGTTAAGGGTAAATCCGGTAAATAAGGGTTAAAAAATAATATTATAATAATACAAAATTACCCTAAAACGTGTCCTAACCTTATTGGTGGACACATACCCGACCATGAGCATCCTTGGGTCGATTTGGGGACCCCTTAGAGCCACTTGTATGTGGTAGGGACACATTATATTAATAAAGTTAAAATAAAAATAAAAATGGCATAAGCTTACATCTTTTAGAAGAACAATTTTTACATAGGGTTATACATGTTGGATTTTCGATTATAAATATTCATTAGAAAGCTAAAAAGATTTACTACATAATGATATTTTATTTATAATTTTTAGACATCAAATAATTTAAATTATTAATGACACAATAATGATGCAATGTTTACCTCATTAATAAATCATTTAAATAAATAAGATTATAATGATTAAAATATTATCTAAAACCTGTCCAATTCTTATTGGTTGATGTTATTTAGAAAATTAGTCATCTTATCTTCGACCTCAATTATTTTTGGACCATTATAAACCGAATATAATTATATTATAAAGTAATACTTTCACTCTTTCCTAAAGAGCCCCTCGTCTCCCTTATAAAAGGAGACAACTTCTACTCATTCCTCACACCTCTCAAGACACTTGGCTCATTCAAACCCTGCCCAAATACTCTCCCAACCTCCCTCACTACAACCTAGGGGCCTTAGTTTGATCATAAAGCCAACCTAAGGAGCCCTTTTGATCAAATTAAAAGGAAGAACCCGAAGAAGAGGTAATGTTTTCACCACCCCTTTTCAAGTTCCTTTCTTCTTCCACTTCTTCTTTCTTTGTTCTTACCATTATAAAATAATAACTCCAGTATCTCACATATACTGTGATGTTATTATAAATATGGTACAACCATATTCAGTATTCTATCCACCCTTTGAATAACATGTCACCATACGTGCGTACGTACGGCTTACCGTCTCCACGTCGTGGTGTAATTGTTATTCAATATAATATTATTTGGATGGGTATAATAATGATGTTTAACTCAGGTAAATAATAAATATAACATGTTAATGATTCTGTATATATGATATACCATCCATTTATATATTATTTTAATATCAAAAGAATGATATTGTCGCTCGTGCGTACGTACGGACTACCGTCTCCACGAACGCGATGAGATTCATTCTCCGTCGTATCCATCCAAGTATAATTATCATTTTATGATTTAAAAATAATGTTTAGGGACATTATATCATTATGTATATGAATAAGATACAACCTATCCATGAAAAACACGACTTACGTAACAAAACATATAAAAGAAAACGAGTAAGTTAACACCCGAAACAACGATAAATCTAAGATATTGTTAACAAAACAATGTTAAAAGATCATATATGATATCATATGAATGTATATGATTCTTGTATAATTTAATAACAATTATTTCACCATTATACAGGAGGTTAACCTACCCCAACCAAGGAAAAGTACAAGGTAAGGGTTTATTTCGCAATCTCTTCATTATCCGAGGTTGTTTATACATAATTATCTACTGGGACCTCGTTATCATCCACATCCATGTTTCTTCAAAATTTATTTCAAAACATTTTTAATATTTAAAAGAATATGGGTTAAAGTCATTTATACCCTTGTTTGACTTTTTATAAGAGGTTTATAAGGGAATCTTTCCGTCGTTTTCCAAACAAGGTGCTTTTTAACCTTTTCGACAGAATTAAGATAAGAATGTTTTTTTTAACTTATACGGCGGGTGCGGTTATTTTCCGCCGTTATAAAATCGTCAAAGCTTCCCTTACAAGCTTATAAGAATATTTTCAAAGAAAATGTTTTATTTTATATGGATCTTAAATGATTTCAAAATAAAAGGAGATATTTCTTTAAAAATAATTTTGATTTCATCTATGACAACATCCTTTGATGGATTTTAAGATTATTTGAAGTTGATTTATTATGATAAAAAACTTCTATATTGTATTGAAGGTTTTGTGATATGTTTGACTGTGGATGTGCTATTTTTATACCATTCATAGTTTATGGTGAAAGTATTGACATTTCGTATGCTAGTTTTAATACGAATGTTTATGTTATGTTTAAACCTTTTCATATGGGAATGCATTGGACTTAATATGTGATGGGTGGAGCCCGCTATAGCTCCTCGATGCATCGGTAGGTCTCATGAGACAAACTAGTGTATTGGCACAAGGCCTTGGCAAAATCTTATTTGTAGTCTTGGCACGAGGCCTTGACTATGTGGTTATGATAGTCTGGCATTATGCATTCGAACATTATGAAAGTGGTTTTTGATTTTTGCATGTGATTATTCGATTAGTAGAATATCCATGTGAATAATTAAATGGCATTATTTCATTTTACTTTTGCCATACTATGTTGAAGTTCAAGTTTAAAAGGCTTTTGTTTTAGTAATGCATTTCCTTAAATGTTTATGCTTATTTTGAATGTTCCGCTATATTGTTATCCTTACTGGGCATTTGAGCTCACCCCTTTTCTATGTTTTATTTTTCCCAGGATGTGAAGAAGTAAGTTATGAATGACCTGCAGGGATATTATGAGGGGATAATAGTGTGGATTGTGGAAACATTATGTTGTTGTATTAGTTTTTCATTTTATGATGTAATGTAAAACTTATGAATATATCTAGTGTTTCCAAGGCTACTAAAACAATCGGTCTTTCGAGATTTGATCTTTCTTGTGTTCATGCCAATGTTATGTAATTAATGCACCGACTCTGGGTAACTGGGGTCGGGGCGTTACACTCTGAGGAAGCGCACTCGGTCAATTCCTCCTATAGTCTCAGGTCTATCACAGACTCTCTAAGGAAGCACTCTCAATCAATTCCTTCTCTAGCCTGGAAAGGTTTTAATGAATTTCAAACAAAGTAAAGACTCTCTGAGGAAGCTCACTCGGTCTACCCTCCTGTAGTATATAATATCCAAGACTCTCTGGAAATATCACTCAGTCTATCCCATGTAGTCTATAATAACCAAGACTCTCTGAGGAAGCTCACTCGGTCTACCCTCCTGTAGTATGTAATATCCAAGACTCTCTGGGAAGCTCACTCGGTCTATCCCTTATAGTCTAAAGCCCCAGGTTCTCACATTTTCATTCTATTCAGTGCATAATAATGATATAAGGCCAAAGTACACCTATAGAGATACCTGGCTAACCAAAGCACACCTATAGAGCTACTTGGATAATCAGTCTATAGTATAACAACATGTAAGAATATCATTCCATCCTACGGTCACAAGGCATGGAAAACAGGTATAAAGGCCAAAGGCTAACAAACCCAAAGGTCCGACAAGAAAAAATCATGGGAAAAACATCCAAGCAAAACAATTATCCTCAAACATGATCAAATTACATCTACACAAGCATACAAGCAAGGCAGGAAAGCAACAGGGGGAAACAGTAAACACGCACACTAGTGCAGAAATCGTTTTTTACATCACCATTTTTTACGTCGGTTATATATAACCGACGTAACAATGCGGCGAGTATATTTTTCACGTCGGTTATTTTAATAACTAACGTTACAAATCGCGCCTGTTGGGTTTTTACGTCGGTTATTTGATAACCGACGTAACAAATCAATGTGCGGGGGTTTTTTTACGTCGGTTATCAAATAACCGACGTAAAAAACCAAAGCGCGGTTTTTTTTACGTCGGTTATCAAATAACCGACGTAAAAAACCAAAGTTCCCGGGGGTTTTTTACGTCGGTTATAAAATAACCGACGTAAAAAAGCTTAAAAATCGTTTATAACGTCGGTTATATAATAACAGACGTTATAAAGCATTTAAAAAAATTAAAGCCCGTGTTCTGTCATTTACGATTTTTTCGATTGACAGTCGCCGGCTCGTCTCTCTCTCGCGCGGTAAACTCTAATCGGCTCGTCGATCGCCTACATTACACTCATTTTGGCTTCATTGTTTATCTTCTTCACTGCTCTCGGATCTATCATCTCAACTCGCGACATTCAAGTAAGCCTTCCACGAATTTATTTCGTTCGTTTTTGTTTCGATTCTTGATGTGATTTTCGTTCGTTTTTGAATCTCATGGAATTTTTTTTATTGCAAATGGTTATTATGTTCATTCAACTCGCAACATTCAACTCGCAAATGATTATTAAAACATTGTGGATTAGCTTCAGCAAAATCTGAAAAATAATGGGTGGTACTGTAACGTTCCATTCTTCCAGCAACATTATTATTTTCATTCCCTAAGTTATAAAAATAAGTATTATGTAGGATGATTCAAAAATTTAATCTGTGAGATGAGTTGATTTATGTGTGAAACCCAGGCCAAACACATATGTATTTTTTTATTGGTATTACATATATATAGTTCGACATATACTTTTTTTTACATTACCATGAAATTAACATTACTTTTTCTAAAGAAATATTAATGTCCTTAGATTATATATCAGATCAAAAGGATATAGTAATTATAATATATAATCAGAATGATCAGATAATATGACAATATTATTAAACATAAAACAAATGGTCTATATTCATATTTTTAACATGACACTTACGATGTATAGTTATTTGGTATTGGGTACTTATGAAAACTACTACTACTTTCAAGATTTGTTTTATATTTTAAATTGTTTTACATTCAAATTATGATTTTTTTCATATAAACATGTTTTGTCTTATCTTAAAAATATATATTTTTTGTTGATATTTGTTATAGGTAATAATGAGTCGAAGTTGGATTACGGCACATCGAATGAGCAATGAATTTGAGGAAGGTGTTGATGCCTTTTTGGAATTTGCAAAACGAAATGTTCCAAGTAGTGACATTTTTTTCTGTCCATGCCTGAAATGTTTGAATATGAAGAAGTTGAAAAGTAGAGAGATAAAAGATCATCTGATATGTCATGGTTTTAATCCGAGTTACAGCCCTTGGATTTGGCATGGGGAAACTGGACGGAATGTCACTGATGATGATGATTCGCAAGATGGTAACTCCGATGGAATTGAAGAAATGATTCGCAATATTGTAGCAGAACAAATTGATATAGAACCGACAGTTGCACGTCTATATGGTGATGCTGAAAAACCATTATATCTCGGTTGTACAGATTTTACGGTTCTGTCGGCGGTGTTAAGATTGATTAACCTAAAGGCGAAGCATGGATGGAGTGAAAGAAGTTTTACAGAGCTGCTACAATTGATGAAAGACATTCTTCCAAAAGATAACGATCTTCCATATTCACATTACGGAGCCAAGAAAATATTATGCCCGATGGGATTGGGATACAAGAAAATACATGTCTGTCCTAATGACTGCATTATATATAGGAAGGAATATGAATTTATGTCAGAGTGTCCAAAATGTGGGACATCACGGTATAAGGTGAAAGAAAAACCACAGGGTTATGTAGAGATTACAAAGCTCCCTTAAAAGTTATTTTGGTATCTTCCTATAATTAATCGTTTAAAACGTTTATTTGCTAATTCACGTGATGCAAAAAGGTTAAGATGGCATGCTGAAGAGCGGGTATGTGATGGAAAAATACGTCATCCAGCTGATTGTCCACAATGGAAGAAAATTGATGCGCAGTATTCTACATTTGGAAATGAAATAAGAAATCTCAGACTAGGGTTGTGCACAGATGGAATGAATCCATACCGAACACTCAGTAGCACACATAGTTCATGGCCTGTTTTATTGGTAATTTACAACCTCTCTCCTGAAGTTTGTATGAAGCGCAAATATGTCATGTTGAGTACAATGATCTCTGGTCCAAAGCAACCCGGTAATGATATTGATGTTTACTTGTCACCGTTGATTGATGATTTGAAACTGTTATGGACTGATGGTATTAGGGTGTATGATTCTTATAAAATGGAATATTTTCAACTGCATGCAGTGCTTCTGTTCACTATAAATGACTTCCCAACGTATGGAAATTTTTCTGGATACAGTGTTAAAGGGCATAAAGCATGTCCAATTTGCGAACAACAGACGTCCTATTGTCAATTTCATCATGGGAGGAAAACAGTGTACATGGGTCATCGAAAGTTTTTGCCTATGGAGCACCCTTATAGAAGACTAAAAAAGGCATTTAATGGCTCACAAGAATTTGATACTGCTCCAAAACCTTTATCCCATGATCTGTATTTTGAGAGGGTGAAAAACCTTGACGTGACATTGGGAAAGACACAGAAATCTGGTAATGATAGACATATTTGGAAGAAAAGGTCAATATTTTTTGAGCTACCATATTGGAGGTATCATGAAGTTAAACATAATATTGATTTCATGCACGTGGAGAAGAATATCTGTGATTCTTTGATTGCAACATTGTTAGATATTAAAGGAAAGACTAAAGATGGGTTGAATGCAAGATTAGACTTACTATCAATGGGAATACGTTTGGAGTTAGCTCCCACTCCTAAAGGAAGATGAACATTTCTTCCCCCGGCTTGTCGTACATTATCGAAGAGGGAGAAAATTAGCTTCTGTCAGTGTCTTCATGATACAAAAGTGCCTCAAGGTTATTCTTCTAATGTAAAAAATTTTGTCTCAATGAAGGACTTGAAGTTGATAGGTATGAAATCACATGATTGTCACGTCATGATGCAACAAATTCTACTAGTTGCATTGCGTGGAATATTGCCCATTCGTGTCAGAAAGACTATAATGAAGTTGTGTTATTTTTTCAATTCAATTTGTAACAAGGCGATTGATGTGAATGCTTTGAACATTTTGGAAAAGGATGCAATTTTAATACTTTGTCAATTGGAAATGTATTTTCCTCCAACTTTTTTTGATATAATGGTGCATTTAATGATTCATCTGGTTCGAGAAATAAAGCTTTGTGGACCTGTATATCTTCGTTGGATGTATCCTTTTGAAAGGTATATGAAAATATTAAAGGGGTATGTTAAAAATCTATATCGACCTGAAGCCTCCATTATTGAAAAGTATATTTTTGAGGAGGTAGCAGAGTTTTGTACGAGCTACTTGGCTGCGGCGCAACACATAGGTTTGCCTCCATCTCGCCATAAACGAGTTAATAATGAGGGAAGGGGGATTCGCGTCTTGAAAGTCAAATCATTGTCAGCTGAACAGATGAAGAAGTTAGAATCATACATCTTGAAGAACATAGCTGATGCTCAACCATATATCACATTGCACATTAATGAGTTGAAACAATGTCATCCAAAGAAGAAAGAAATGTGGATTTTGAATGAGCACAACAAAACTTTTTTGTCATGGATTAAAAAGACTTTGCTTGGTAGATCAGATGTATCAGAGACATTAAAATGGATAGTGGGTGGTCCATGTTTAAATGTGATAACGTGGTCTGGTTATGAAATTAATGGTTATACATTTCATACAAAAGCTCAGGACAACAGAAGTGCAGTTCAGAATAGTGGTGTATTGGTGTTTGCAGAAGCAATGCATTTTTCGAGTGCTAAGGACAAAAACCCAATTTCTGCATCAAATGCATATTATGGAGTGATTGAAGACATATGGGAGGTTGATTACTTTAAAATTAAAGTTCCCATTTTTAACTGTAAATGGTTTAACGGTAACAACAGTGTCAGACACGATGAATTTGGAATGACACTTGTTAATCTGAATAGATTGGAAGACACAGCTGATTCTTTTATAATGGCAACACATGCAAAACAAATTTTTTATGTAGTAGATCAATCAGATATGCAGTGGGCTGTTGTTTTACAAGGAAAAAAACAATATGTTGGTGAGGATGAACTTGATGAATATGCTGATTTATGTGAGATCCCTACTTCAATGGAAATATTAACAGAACATAATGACGATCATGTTGAAGACATAGTTTGTGCCATAAGGAACGATCACGACGAAGGAATTTGGGAAAAAAATCCATCTGTACATTCCTAAAATTACAGGTAACATATGTTTATTTCTTGTTTACATTTATTTTTTCCATAAATGTTAGATATTGTAAGTTTTTTATTTATTAAAACATGTTTTAAAATAAAATAAGTATATGTTATTGTTTGTTTTAAGTTTGTTTAGTTTACTTTATCATGTTTATTGTTGTACCCCTCTCTCTTGGATTTTAATGATCACAATCACTCTCATCGTGTTCTAAATTGTTTTCAAGTGTTTTGATTCTAGGAAAAAGGCTGCCCAGGAGTTGGCCCAAGAAGGATAATATTGACTCTCTGAGTCTACCGGCCAACTGGTGGATTCCCACCGGCCAGCCGGTATGGGCACCGGCCAACCGGTTCTTGCCCACCGGCCAGCCGGAGGGCAAGGCAGTAGGCTTGCCCACTGCCTGGTGACACCGGCCAACCGGTGGATGACCACCGGCCAGCCGGTATGGGTACCGGCCAACCGGTTCTTGCCCACCGGCCAGCCGGTGGAACCCAGACAGAAAGAAATGCTCTACGACCCAACAGTTTATAACCATTACATGAATTTTAAAATGCTTATTTTTGTTCACTGACAATTACTTTACCATGTTTACAATGTTTACCAGGTTTACCATTTTTTCCATTTTTTACCATCTTGACCATCTTGACCATCTTGACCATCTTTTCCATCTTTACCATTGTTTAACATGCTTACCATATTACCAATGTTTACTATTATGTAACCTAGTACACTTTTCTATTTTCTGATTACATTAGTATTAAAATATTTGAATTTTTATATTTGTGAACTGACGTTTGTTTTTTTGATTTGAAGGATAATGACAGATCATTCAGATGATCAACCACATGATTCTGGGGAGGAGCATATTGCTGGTCATACCTCTGGGGATGAACATTCACATGCTCCTATTACGACAAAGAGTTCAAGGTTGGTAAACGTGGTTGCACACGTTTACCAAAATTATCACTTGCCCGTACGCAGGATCAGAGGATAGTAGTTGAGTTTGATGAAGATGATATTCCTAGAGGTCCGAATGCCAAAGATTTTAAGAGTTTTGTTGCAACTCAGGCTAAGACCAAAGTAATCATTCTGTATGATGATTGGAGAGGTGTGGATAAAGCGGTTATCTCTCAGTTGTGGGAGACGATTTTGGTAAGATCTTTTGTCATTGTTTGACCATTCTTTTAATGTTTCTGGTATATATAATATGTTTAACCTCTTCTTTATCAGATGACATTTGATATTCCTGACAGTGGAGGAGTCAGGAAGAAATGCTTATCGTTGGCTGCCAGGAGATGGAGGGATTTCAAATCAACCCTCACATCTGATTTCATTTATGGTCATAGGAGTCATGACAATCCATGTCATATATATCCTTTTATAGATGAAGACACATGGAGACAGTTTTTTGAAAGTAGAAAAAAAGAGTCATTTCTGGTAAGGGCAATGTAAACTTTTATATACTTTCTTATATAAATGATTTTATTAATGTTTTGTTAATGATTTCTTATTCTTAAATTACAGCAAACAAGGAAAGATCATTAGGAGATCCAATCTAAAAATTTATACCCTCATAGTTTATCTCGGGGAGGGTATACATTATTGGAAGAAAAAATGATAGCGGAAAAATTTCAACAACTAAGAGCTGAGTCTTCAAGCTCTGGAGAGGTGGCCCCTCCATCCCCTCCATCTAGACATGAAAAATGGAAGAGAGCTCGGAAGGGAAAAAAAGGGAAATATCTTTCGGAAGAATCGAGAATCGTAGCTGAGAGGATTGTAAGATATCTATTTAATTTATTTAAGTTAACTTTTTTCTTCATATAAGTTTCAATCATTACAGAAATGTTCAATTAATTAATACATGACTCTCTTGAGGAGAAAAGTTCAGAGGGGACATTTACAGCTACTGGGAGGGAAGATATTTTATTTGCAGCATTGGGAAGGCCTGAACATCCTCGTCGTGTAAGAGGATATCCGACAGGTGTATCGGTAAGAAAAGTGTTTCCACGTTCTTCAACTTCTAACATTGAGGGGGTTTATAAAAAAATAGAATCCTTGGAGGCTGAAGTTCAAAATATTAATGCGACGATGGAAGACAAGATTAGAGATTCGGTGCAGTCTATGTTTGCAGAAATGCAAGGACAATTTCAGACTGCAGCTCCCACTCCTCCACCTCCCCCTACAGACCCCATTATTTATCCTCCACCTCCGCCAGTAGCTCCCACTCCCCCACCTCAGCCTGCGGACCCCATTTTTTATCCTACGCCTCCACCGCAGCTTCCTACATATTGCGAGTTGTATGTTGATGATTCTCAACATCATATAGTAGCATACGGGTTGGTATATTGTATAGGAGATACAGTTCATCATCAACAATTAGAGGTAGAGAATCAGAGGGTCACTGTACAGGATATTATAGATAGATCAGCTAGGGTACCAATACCTACAGATGAGGTGGCGACAGTTGGACAGAGTATCGGCCATTTTTTAGTTTGTCCATCCAGACTTCTTCGACTCATTACCATAGAGGTATGAATGTTATATCTTTTATTTTATTTTTTTATTAAAGTTGTTTTATCATTTGAAAACTACTATAATTCTCAATTTTTTTCACAGGAATACTTCAAAGGTAAAGAAATACTGTATAGACAACAACAAAGACAACAGGCTATGACATCAGATACAGATTCCAGTGGTCTTGACAGATTGTCAAGATATTCACATTTGTTGTTGGTTTTTTATGAGTTTCCAATGGAATCTCATGTTTGTGGACGTGAAATAACTGTGGGGATTACAAAATCTGATATCATGGAGCTTGTTACTAGAGATAAGTTGGGCATCAACGTGGTGAAAATTTTTTCCATGTAAGTCTTAACACCTTTTCCCTGCGTTATATTTATTAAAAATGTATACTTATATATGTTTTGTATTAGGTATCTTTATAAAATTTGTGAGAGGAATGAACTGACAGAAGTATATGGATTCATGGACCCGCAATTGATTTCCCCTGAAGCATGTGCATTGACTGAGGAACAAAGAATGGTTTATATTGCTGAAAGATTTGAAAAGAATATAATCCAACAATGTTGGATGATGCCTTTTTGTGAGAGGTATGAAACACATTTCTCTCAAATAGTTAATTATCTTTTAACATAAAAAACCACTAACATTAAATTTCCTTTTATCAGTAATCATTGGATGTTAGGGATTTTTTGCCCAAGGGAGAAAGCTCTTTATTGGATATGCTCTGTTCATGGTGATGTGTGGGCAAGTTTTAAGAATATATTGGAAAAGTAAGTTTCAATTTCTCAATAGTTTTATATATTATAATAAATTTTAAATTTACCCCATTCGTATTATTTTTCTAACAGTGCATGGGCCTACTTTCGAAAAAACACAAAGAAAAGAAATGCAAAGATCAAATATGTAAAGGCGAAGGTAAATTTCCATTTATAATTTGTACTTTTTGATTTATTACATAAAAAAAATATATTGAATTTACACTCATTCAAAACAGAATTGTCATGAACAACAAGGCCTCATCGAATGTGGATATTATATGTTAAGATTTATGTATGAAATAATAACAACTGGGACAGTTGTGAATTTTGACCTGGTACGATTTCCTCTTAAACTTTACCATCATATTTCAATTTGATTTATTCATTATACACGTAAACTATCTTCTTTTTCATTTGTATCTTTTTGATGACCCTCAACCCTATACTACTGAAGACATCAAACACGTACAAGTGGAGTGGTCAAATTATTTTACAGGTTTTATTGAATTTTAGTTGTTTGTAATGTAAAATGTAATTTTGAATATTGTCGTTTTAATTGTCTATTTGGTAGTTGTTTAGGTTTGATTTAGTTTTTTTTGAAGTTGACAGTGTAAGTTTTGAATGTTATATAAGTTAATGTTTAATTTTGCTCTACTTCTTGTTTTGGTCTACTTTTGATGGTTCTTCTGGTATGGATTTGGGTCTGTGGGGGAGGGGTGGCAGGGATGTCCAGGGGTGTGGGAAGCCGGTCCAGGGGTGTGGGAGTGCTGTCCAGGGGTGGGGGGGTTGTCCAGGGGTGTGGTGGGGGCTGTCAAGTGGGGTGAGGGGGTGAGGAGGTGCTGTTCAGGCGGGTGGGGGTTGTCGAGGGGTGTTTGGGGGTGTCCGGGGGTCGGGGGGCAGTCCAGGAGTGCGGTGGGGGCTCCAATGGGGTGGGGGAGGGTTGTCCAAGGGGTATACATGAGGGTGGGAGCACCAATGGGGTGGGGGAGGGCTATCCAGGGGGTATACATGAGGGTGAGGGCTCCAACGGGGTGGGGGAGGGCTGTCCAGGGGGTATACATGAGGGTGAGGGCTCCAACGGGGTGGGGGAGGGCTGTCCATGGGGTATAAATGAGGGTGGATTCTGTCTAGTGGGTATGTTTTATATGTTATCTATTTACATGCTTATTTTTGATGTACTTCTGTTTTTGTGGTATGATTTCTTGATTTATTTTCTGGTTGATTCTGGTGGAGAGAAGATCACTGCATTCTGTTTAAAAAAAAACTGGGTTTATCACGTCGGTTATTTAATAACCGACGTGATAAAATGCCTGGAAAATAGTTTATCACGTTGGTTATTTCATAACCGACATTATAAAAGGCCTGTAAACTAGTTTATCACGTCGGTTATTTAATAACCGACGTGATAAAAGGCCTGGAGAATGGTTTATCACGTCGGTTATTTAATAACCGACGTGATAAAGGGCCTGGAGAATGGTTTAGCACGTCGGTTATTGAATAACGGACATGCTAAACGGCCTGGACAAGGGTTTATCACATCGGTTATTGACTAACCGACGTGATAAACCCCCCTCCCCCAGTTTTTCACATCGGTTTTATATGAACCGACGTGATAAACCACGCTCAGCCCGGTTTATCACGTCGGTTCTTATAGAACGGACGTGATAAACCACCCTCACCCCAGTTTATCACGTCAGTTCTTCAATAACCGACGTGATAAACCATTCTCCAGGCCTTTTATCACGTCGGTTCTAACATAACTGACGTGATAAACCATTCTCCAGGCCCTTTATCACGTCGGTTCTAAAATAACCGACGTGATAAACATCGCGATTTTATTCTTTTTGACGTCGGTTTTTAAATAACCGACGTCAAAAACCTTATTTATAACGTCGCACGTATTAACGTCGGCTAGAAACCGACGTAAAAAATTAAAAATAACCGACGTAAAAAACGTTTTCTGCACTAGTGGCAATACCCTGTTTACAGGTATTGGTGGAAATTTTCACATAAAACTAAAAGAATTCTTAAGGTAAGGCACAAACCACCTACCTTGATGCTAGGAGATCAAAATACATGAACCATAAGGCTTGATTATCCTTATAATGGTGTAGATCTATGAAAACAAACAAAACATTCAACCCATGTTAACTTGAGAGAGAGGGAAAATCAAGGAATGAAACTCAAGAAGAAGGAAGAGCTCACCGATGTGGTTCTAATGCAATCGACGGTGGTTGATTTAGAAAACAGATAGAGGCTCGGGGGCTCGGAGGACGTTCTTGGCCATACGGGGTGCTCTCGGTCGAAGAACCTGAAGAAGAAGACGTTTTCGTCGATTAGGTGCGACCCTGTTCCGATTAATGAAAAAAAAGTACACGGCATGTACTTCTGGGGTACATGATGTGTACTTGGCCTTTCCGTACTCTGCTTTAAGCGGTCTCCAAATCTCCCCTACCCACTATGTGTGTGGCCCGGACACGGTCAACACACGGCCTGGCACGGCATCAAAGTACACGGTGTGTAGTTTGAAAATTTATAGATTTTCCTCTTTCTCAAAAATGACCAGAAAAGGAAAGACATACCTGAAACGAAGATCTGGGTTCTTACAAACTTCCCCCCTTAAAGAAATTTGTCCCCTAATTTCCCAAGAGAGGCGTAGAAGAAGAAACCCTGAATAGCTCCGGCCACTGCGATCGTACATCGGCCTCCCTCTCCCAGGTCTCGTCATGTACTCACCCATTCTTCCATAGCACCCATACCAGAGGAACAGACTGGCCACAGATAACCTTCATACTACGATCGACAATCCGGATAGTATTCTCCTCAAATGACACATCCTCTTCAAGCTCAACCTCCTCAGGTTGAAAGACATGAGACGGTTCTGAAAAGTAACGTCGGAACTGAGAAACGTGGAAGACGTCGTGCATGGCCCGGTACCTCTGAGGTAACTGCAACCGATAGGCAACCAGCCCAACTCTCTCCAACACCGCAAACGGCCTGATGTACCACAGTGAAAGCTTACCCAGTCTCTGAATCCTCTTGTGTCCCAACCTTGGTGCGACATGCAGGAAAAACTGATCCCCGACCTTCAACTCCAGAAATTGTCCCCACTGATCAGCATAAGACTTCAGTTGAGACTGTGTTGTATCCATCCTCTTCCGAATCAACTCTATCTGCTCTAAGGTCCCCTGAACAAGACGAGGTCCCAGCAAAGCTGCCTCTCCTACCTCCAGCCAGCACAAAGGTGATCAGCATGTCCTACCGTACAAAGCCTCGTAAGGTTCCATCTGAATAGTCTCCTGAAAACTGTTGTTATAGGAAAACTCTACAAGAGGAATATGCTTCTCCCAAGAACCGCAAAATTCTAGGATGCAATCTCGGAGCATATCCTCTAGTACCTGGATCTTACACTCAGACTGGCCATCTGTTTGGGGATGGTATGTTGTACTCAGAAGTACCTGTGTACCAAAAGCCTTCTGAAGTCCCTGCCAGAACCGAGAAGTAAAATGTGCATCCCTGTCTGAAACAATGGAATGTGGAACTCCATGCAGACGTACATTCTCTCGGATGTACAACTACCCTAGCTCATCAACACTGAAGGTCTCCTTGATCGGCAAGAATGAGCAACCTTTGTAAGCCTATCGACGACAACCCAAATAGCATCACTTCCTCGAGGTGACCTCGGTAACCCGGTCACTAAATCCATTGCTACATCATTCCACTTCCATTTAGGTATGGGTAACTGCTGCAAAAGCCATACTGGTCGCTGATGCTCCGCTTTCACCTACTGACAAGTAGAACATCTCAAGAAGAACCCAACAACATCTCTCTTCATACCTAGCCACCAGTATTGGTAGTGTAGATCATGATACATCTTGGTGATTCCAGGATGAACTGAACAAACTAAATAATGAAAATCCCACATCATCTCCTCACGTATGTCTACTAGAACCCATACACGTCCCTGGAAGTTAAATATCTCATCCTCGCCCACTGTCCATCCAAGAAGAGGGTCCTCTCCTAACACACTCTCCCGCAGGACTAGGCCTTCAGAGTCTGATAGCTTCCTCATCCGTACCCGATCAAGAAGGGTAGAGGTAACAGCTACAGAAGATAGAAAAGTATGTCCCTGTCTGTCGTGCACCTTAAAATGAATCTCAGAGAATAGAGCCATAAGCTGCCACTCACTACTGGCCCCCTAGACTACCTGAATATGAGTTCTCCTTCTCAACGCATCATCCACTGTGTTGCCCTTTCTCGGCGTATAGGCAAGCTCAAAGTCGAAGAACTGAAGATACTTGACCCACCTGTGCTATCTCAGATTCAGATCACGCTGAGTGAAGATGTACTTGAGACTCTTGTGGTCGGTGAAAACCACAAAGTGCTCTCCCAGAAGGTAATTCCTCCAACAACGTAAGGCATGAACAACAGCTGCCAACTCCAGATTGTGCGTCAGGTAGTTCCTCTCGTGCGGTCTCAACTGCCGAGACCCGTAAGCAATGACCCCATCTCCTTGCATAAGCACAGCTTCCAATCCGACACCTGAAGCATCACAGTAGACTGTATAGCTCTTCCCTGGCTCTAGAAAGACTAGAATCGGTGCTGATGTCAACATCCCTTTCAGCTCCTGAAAGGCTATCTTATAAGAATCTGACCATAAGAACTTTCCCCCTTTCTTGGTCAGACCTATCAGCGATTCTGCAATGTGTGAAAATTCCTATATGAAACAACTGTAGTATCCAGCCAGCCCTAGAAAACTCCGCACCTCAAAGACATTCTTCGGCTGCTCCCAAGAAACAACATCTCTCACTTTCTCTGGGTCCACTGATACTCCGGCCTCTGAGATAACGTGACCCAAGAAGTGAATCTGATCCATCCAAAAGTGGAATTTCGAGAGCTTAGCATATAACAGATGCTCTCTTAGTGTACTCAGAACGATCTCAAGATGGGTATCATGGACGGGTCGAGAGTAAGAGTACACCAAGATTTCATCCATGAAAACCACCACGAAGGAATCCAAGCACGGATGGAACACTCGGTTCATCAGCACCTTGAAAACTTTTGGCGCGTTCATGAGACCGAACGGCATAACCGTATACTCGTATAGACCATACCTGCTCCTAAAGCCTGTAAGAGGTATATCCAATGGTCTAATGTGAAACTGATGATAACCAGATCTCAAATCAATCTTCAAGAATACTCGGGATCCTAGAAGCTGATCGAAGAGGTCATCGATCCTCGGAAAGGGATATCGGTTCTTGACCGTCAACTGGTTCAACTTCCGATAAACCACGCAAAGTCGAAGGGTACCATCTGCCTTCTTCACAAAAAGGATAGGTGAACCCCAAGGAGAAGTACTGGGTCAGATGAAACCCTTTGCCTGCAACTCCTCCAACTGCTTCTTGAGCTCCTGCAACTCAGGTGTAGCCATCCTATAAAGAGGAATGGACACCGATGCCGCTATTGGCACAAGCTCAATCGACAAGTCTACCTCTTTCTCTAGAGGCAAACCTGAAAAGTCCTCTGAAAAGAAATCCCTTAAATGATCCACCACTGGAGGAAAGTATAACTATGAAGTCCCCTGGTCATCCAGATAAATACTGGCAATCTCGACTGTAACTCCTCCTAGCCTATGATGCTCTAGTCCAGCTCTACCCTCCTGGACATCCCACTTTCCTCTATAAAGAAACGATCTTCCCTCTGGAGATACGAAACTCACCCAGCCGTGATAGAAATCGACGACTTCCTGGAAGGGAACTAAACAGTCCATACCGAGAATGACATCATATCATTTCATCTCTAGGACATAGAGATCCCATACGAAGTGACACCCCGCAACCTCAAGAGGGAACTCTCTACACTGACGTACTCTAGATGTCCTCGTTCCCAAAGGTGTGTCAAGAGTCAACATGTCAGCAGAAGAAAGGATACAGAGCTCAAGGCTCTCCACAACAACAACAGAGATAAAACTATGCGAAGCACCAGAATCGAAAAAAGAAGAAGATAAAACTGAGGCTACTAAGATCGTACCTCAAACTGTAGAAGGGTCGGGATCCTGTTCCTGGTGGGGCTGCTCCACGGCGAAAGTCTGGCCTGAACTGTGGCCCTGCGCCCCTGGGTGACCACTCTGAGCTGATCCACTCTACTGTCACTAGTAACCTGGTGACTGACCACCACAGCTGCAACCTCCACCTCGGCCCGAACGACTGGAAGAACTCCAGTTCCTAGACTGATGAGAAACTGGTGATACATCTCCTATATGCGGGGTTCTAGAAGAACCCCTTCCACCAGCTATAGGTGAGATGATCTGACAAAAACACTGAAGATGGCTCATCTTGCCGCAAGATCGGCATTCCATCGGGTCTCTCTGACACTGAGGCCTAGTATTCCTACTCCAACTGCATTGGTAGCATACAACCTGACTGCCCAAAGATACATTTCGCCTACCCTGATCTCCTCGAGATAGCTCCCTGCGGCGCTTCCGGCTATCATAAGGAGTAACACTAGCTCTGGAGGTCGAACCGCCCTGGCTCACTGCTCCAGAATCTCTCAGATTGCGCTCAGTGATCAGTTCTTGGTTGACGATAGAGGATATTGAAGTCAACCTGAAGATATTCACCTAGTAACAGTTCTCCTGCCTGAGACCATCCTCAAACTTCCTAGCAAGGAACAACTCATCACCTGTTGGAATCAGCGTGATGTGCTGAAGATCGGTAAAGTGAGACAAGTACTCCATAACAGAAAGAGTACCCTGCTCTAGACTCATAAACTCCCATGCTCAGTCATCCCTCAAGGTCTCTGGATAGAAGTAATCATAGAATATGTGATGAAAATCATCCCAAGTCATACTCTGTTGGCGCCCTGACTGTGAGATCACCTCCCACCACCTCTTGGCGGTGTCTCAGAGCATATAAGTAGAAAGCTTCACCCTCTTCTCTGGAGGTATCTCCAGATGCTCTAAGATCATCAGTGTGGCCTCTAGCCACGACTCTGCAGCCTGGGGTCCTCCATACCCTGAGAAAATAAGAGGATGTTGCTGCTGGAAAACTCGTGTCAACTCAGCCATCGAAGAGGAAGGATGTGGCTCTCCCTGAAAGGTCTGCATCATCCTCAGGAAGTCCTCCCAGAACTATGCATCAGTGCCTGAAACTGGTATAACTGCTAGTGGAAAGGCTGGCACAGCAGGAGGATCTGCAGGAGGTCCCTGATCGACCATATCTGGTGTCTGATCGCCGTCTGGCAGCTGACGTACAACCATAGGACCTCTCGGAGGCATAGCTCTAAAATATCAAAAGCACACCTTAGATCAGGATCAACTAGGATAGAGAACAAAAGAGTACAAAACGGGAATAGGAGAAAATAACAAGTAAGTTCTACAAAACATGACTACACGACGTGTATAAACACTACATGGCATGTCCTCTTAAGCCAGACACATGGGCATGTACTTCGGCCACCTTTGGTCGTGTAACAAACCAGACTACACAGCGTGTTGTCCTCTACACACAGTGTTCACTTCACCTCCATTCCCCTACCCGAGTCTCTTTACACGACTAACTCACATGGTCCTCTTAACCCTAAACTACACGTTGTGTTCACTAAGGACACGGTGTGTACCAGACAAGGTTTTGGCGACCCGTGTTGTTAGTTACACGGCTAGCTACACGGCTGATCCTTACACGGTGCATTCCAAACAAACACGACATGTATAGGAGAGATAACATCGTCCCATGTTGTTCGTGACACGGCTGGGTACATAGAACAAGACTACACGGTGTGTTTTTACCCAACACGGCGTGTACTACACGAGCTTCCCCAACCTGTGTTATTAGTGACACGGTCGGGTATACGGCTCACTACTACACGGTGTGCAACGACCGTACACGGCGTGTTTCTGAAAACTTTTTCACCACCTCGTGTTTCTACTCACACAGTCAATGACACGGTTTAAAACTACATGGCGTGTAGTCATGTACATGCCGTGTATTCTGGGATTTTTTGGGCAGTAGCTCAGAAACTGACCTGAAGCCCAGAAAACACTGAAAAAAAAACATGAAGGTGCCAAATTACGATCTGTGAGGGTCCATACTCCCCCTGAACCAAAGCTTGGCATCTCCTATATATCATATATATGGGAAACAAGTCAATGATCCACCAAGTTCCGATTCATGACGGGCCATAACACCTCAAGAACCAAAATTTGGCATCCATTTAAGCAAGGCACAATACAAACAATTCCTCTATCAAACTGCATGGATTTTATCAAGCATCTATCACAACAGCATGAATAATTTACACAACGTCTATCATAACCACATGCAATCGCTAATGCACCCTATATGGTATGGAAAGAAAGCATGGAATGTGATTTCTAACAAGTGTCTATATGATGCATGAGATTGCATACCCTCATCTCATCGGGTTGTGACAGAAATAGAACCGCAATAGCACAACAATAACAACACAAGGCATGTGAATCACTCTAGGTGAAATCATATCAACCGTAAAATCTCAAAACTAGAAAACTACAATAAATGAGGTAGATTGGATTTTCCCTGTACATGGTTTAGCTACTCATGGGCACATTTTATTACCAAATACTGAATTCGTCATATCCCTGGCTAAAGGCTCCAAACAGTAAATCAAGAGAAAAGAATTCCACTGATACCACTTTGTAACGTCCCGGTTCCAGAAGCCACCTAGAGGTGCCCCGTACCTTGTTGGTCACATGGCCTCAAACACATTTCCCCAAACTCCAGAGGCTTCCGACTAGCAACGAGGGCCTCGAGTGTGATAGTGGAAAAACTATGCCCTCATAGGCAGAGTACACAATGAAAGTAAACAAGCATGCAATAGCGGAAGCAATAAATATCCAACAACAATGCACAAGTAAACAGCATAAGACTAAAACAATAAACCACTGGAGCACATATGTATATATTAAATGATACATGATACATATCTAGGAAAATATCCAAACATGTCACAATGCTAGAAATACAAATAGTACCAAAACAAGTACAAAAGAAAAGATAAACAGCTCCTCAGCATCGCAAGCCTAAGCTTGTTCCCATGCTCTCCTACTCCAAAGAAATCAAGTACCAAAATTCGAAGGGCGCTTTCCCTTGTCTATACCTGCAAAAACATAGTCTGTTTGGGCCCAAAAGCATGGCCCAAATAGGGTGTGAGACTAAATCCCAATAGGCAACCACTCGAATATCTTTTCCTCACAGTCAGTGAACATATGGAAGGTAATAGTACAGTAAGTAGTAAAAAGTACAGTAAATAGCAGGAAGTAAATAGTAAGTAGTAACAGGATGATATACAGTGGTAATAAATCCACAGAACAACAAGCAGCAACATAACAAATAGATAACCAAACAAGAACCCCTCTAGGAAGTACTCGCAGCCAACTCCTTTGGTTATATCCAAGAATTACCCACAACCCTCTAGGCAGTGCACTCAGCCTAACCCCTCTGGTTTGGTCATACGAAATTATAAGACTCTCTGGGGAACCTCGCTCGGTCAATTCCCCTTATAGTCTAGGGTAGTCAGGGACTCTCTGAGGAAGATCACGCGGTCTAACCCTCTTATAGCCCCAAGGTCTAGAAACTCTCTGAGGAAGCGCACTCTGTCAATTCCTCCTATAGTATCAGGTCTATCATAGACTCTCTAAGGAATCACTCTCAGTCAATTCCTTCTCTATCCTGGAAAGGTTTTAAGAAAGTTCAAACAAAGTAAAGACTCTCTGAGGAAGCTCACTCGGTCTACCCTCCTGTAGTCTATAATATCCAAAACTCTCTGGAAATATAACTCAGTATATCCCCTATAGTCTATAATAACCAAGACTCTTTGAGGAAGCTCACCCGTTCTACCCTCCTGTAGTCTGTAATATCCAAGACTCTCTGGGAAGCTCACTCGGTCTATCCCTTATAGTCTAAAGCACCAGGTTCTCATAGTCTCATGCCAGTCAGTGCATAATAATGCTATAAGTCCAAAGTACACCTATAGAGATACTTGTCTAACCAAATCATACCTATAGAGCTACTTGGATAATTAATCTATATTATAACAACATGTAAGAATATCATTCCATCCTTCGGTCACAAGGCATGGAAAACAGGTATAACGGTCAAAGGATAAAAAACCCAAAGGTCACAACAAGAAAAAAGCATGTGAAAAACATCCAAGAACAATAATTATTCTCAAACATGATCAAATTACCTCTACACAAGCATACAAGCATGGCAGGGAAGCAACAGGGGGAAAACGGTAAACACGCAATACCCCGTTCATGGGTATTGGTGGAAATTTGCACATAAAACTCAAAGAATTCAAAAGGTAAGGCACAAACCACCTACCTTGATGCTAATAGATCAAAATACTTGAACTATGAGGCTTGATTCTCTTTAGAACGACGTAGATATATGAAAACACACAAAACGTCCAACCCACGATAACTTGAGAAAGAGGGAAAATCAAGGAATGAAACTCAAGAAGAAGTAAGAGATCACCGATGTGGTTCCAATGCAATCGATGATAGTCGATTCGACAAACAGACAGAGGCTCATGGGCTCAGAGGACGTTCGCATCCGTACAGGGCACTCTCGGTCGAAGAACCTGAAGAAGAAGACGTTTTCATCGATTAGGCGTGACCCCGGTCCGATTAATGAAAAAAACTACACGGTGTGTACTTCTAGGTTACACGGTGTGTACTTGGCCTTTCCGTACTCCGCTTTAAGTAGTATCCAAATCGTCCCTACACACCATGTGTGTGGCCTGGACACGGCCAGCACACGGCCTGGCGCGGCATCAAAGTACACGGCGTGTACTTTGAAAATTTCCAGATTTTCCTCTTTCTAAAAAACGACCATAAAAGGAAAGACATACCTAAAACAAAGATCCGGGTTCTTAAAGTTCCTCAGCAGGAGGAGTTTCCTATGAGTTGATAGATCCTGATGGGAGGCTGGTATCGGCCTAATTGGTAGTAGACACTTCATCGGGGGACTCTTGTACTGCTGAAATCATAGTGATGGAGCCTTCCAATCCAATCCCATCTGGTCTTCATACCAAGGGGCCACACTTGATGATATCGAAGCAATAGTGGTGTGTCTAGTTGAGAAGGCGTATCCCAACCTAGAGAAACAAGCAACTATGATGTATTGCCATCGCCATGGGACGGACATCCTGATACCTTATGGGAGCAGGGGGCTCTGGGATTACCCGAGCCTAATTCGTATAGGAGTACGAGGTGATCTTCTGGAATCTCTTAGACTTGGAAATGTGCTCTCCCCTCATTCCAGAAACAAAAAAGCATTTTCTCATGTCTATGGTTGTATCCTCCAATATGTGGATTGGAAAGATGTAGGCATCATCCAGATCTATCCATGGGTCGGTTGCAGCCAGAGCAAGATCAACGTCGTTAGCCTGAATCTGCTTTCCCTTTCTCTTGTAATAGTCAACATCCAGATGGTGGGATTCACAAGAGGAATAGTGAGATGCATCACCTTAAATTACACCCACTCGACCATTAAAGTAGTACTTGAGGCACTGGTGATACAATGAAAGAACCACCGCATGCAGGTGGAGCCACGGCCTACCCATCAATGCGTTGTAAGCAGTGTCCTGCAAAACAACCATGAAATCGGTACGGGAATCTAGACCATCGAACTGGGTCTTTAGGTGGATCTTTCCCACTAGTTTCTATTCCATCCTCTCATAACTATGAATTTTTAAGTCAGAGGGACTCATATCATCCTCGGACAACCCTAGTTTTTGTAGTGTCCGAGTCAGGATTTGGTTGATCTCAAAGCCTATGTTGACAAGATAGTGATGAACCTCCATGCCATTAAACTGACCAGTGATGTACAGTGGTAGAATGTGCCCCTATATAAGAGAGCCTTCATCTTATCCTTGTAATGATTTAATGGTTAGGCATTCAGCATGCTCGATTGCCTCGGCATGGAAGGCTTCTACGGCTGCTACCTCTGTCTCGAACTGGAGGGGGCTTCTTAAATCCATGGCTAGGGATTCATGCATATATGATGATAGAATAAGGGCCTAAAGGATATAGACCTTTTCTATAATGATGTAAAGATGTTTGAGGACATCATACTTTCATTCCATGTTTGAGCTTCTTCTTACAGGAGGTTGCTCTATAACAGAAAGTATGGAGGGCCCTGCCGGCTGGGCTGGTGGCTGACTGGTGCTGGGAATATCTCGCTGCTCACTAGTCGAAGCATGTGGAGTGACTACCAGATTAGGGTAAGATGACTCAGACCGTCCTGTAGCAGAGTGGGGCTGATCATGGAACAGTCGAGGTGGCTCCACCTGATCAAGCAACACAAATGGAAGCGAAGGAAGATCTGATGACACCAGATCTGAAGGATGCACATGATAAGCTATGTTGTAGGCCTGGTGCTTGGTTTCAGTATCATTCATAGCCAGGCTAGAAATACTAACTGAGGTACTCTGACGACCCTTATTTTCATAGCTTCGTCGACTCTGGCGTCGGTTGCGAACATTGAGGGGATCCGCCTAGCACTCCTTGTTGTCAGAAATCATGTAGGGGTTTACCAGCTCTATGGTGTTAGCTGAGGTGTACCCTTGAATATCACTAGAAGAATCATCCACTACTAGATGGATCATAGGAGGAATCTCCATATCTGGGGGGCATGAAGTCACCAAGAGTACGGGATGAAAACAACATTGGTGGGGGAATTTGTTTTTCCTTACACCACCGATGATTTCTCTTCTAGGAAGAGGACGACTGGGCTATTGACCCAAAGGTATTGGTTACGAGTGACACAACATCTTATGAAGGTTTGGGTTGATTTGGGCATGCAGAGATAATACCACAGGCGACTGCCATATGAGCCATCCAGTCATCAAACTTCTGGGACCCGCGGTTAGAAACCTGATGCCACTCGCCTTCGCTGCCACTGCTGCTATCGGGATTCATGAATACACATTCCACATGTTCTAGAGTTGGGACCAACCTAACTTTTTTGTTTTTAACCTAGTCTTGAAGCCAATCCTTAAACGCGTAACACTATTTAAGGGTGTTCCCCAGGATCTGGTGATAGAGGCAGTAATTGGGGTGATCAACGAGACCTGCCTCTTCTGGCCTCCTACATTCATGAAAACATAAATTCCCCTATTCCAAATCACTTCAAAGATAGATTGGAATATAAGCATAATTAAATGAGTAGGTCCTATTTCTCCTATCTTGGAAAGTGTTCATGGGAGCTTGACCCTGATGAGGGGCTAGAGGAGCCTGTTGAGGAGGTGGAGCCTGGTTATCTTTCATGGGTGGTGGCGGAGCATTACGCAGGGGCGCCAGCTAGTTTTGATGTGGGAGCTGCTAGGATGGAGGTTATGCCTAAGGTGGAGGGCCTCTACGAGGCTGTGGATGAGGCTCTATTGGTAACAACTCCAGTTGCCTGGGGGCCTCTATTTGGGCCACTACGGAGGTCTCGGCCTTAGTATCCCATCTCACAGGAATTGCAGGAGGCAAAAGATGTTTCTTTTTGGCTAGCTGTAAACCATAATCTAGGCTTTGGGTCTTATTAGATAAGTCTCAGAATCCCCCATGGTAATTCTGGGTGATCAGATAGGGTATCAGTTCTATATTGACATTCCACACACACATTGTCAGCAGTTTCTCCTGATTCAGTGGCATGTCAAGAGAGTAGGTGTGCCCTTTCCATCGAGAGACATTGTCTGGGATGCACTCCTTAGGCCTCTGCTTGCACTTGAAGAGGTCTGCAATACTTGTCTTCTAAGTGGTGGAACTGAACTGGTAAATAAATTGCTTACGAATATCTTCCCAGCTGTCTACTGACCCAATGGATAGTAGGTTATACTAGACAAACACAAGTCCTTTAAATGTCTATATGAAACATCGGATTCTGGCCGCCTCCTTCTGCAATGGAGTTCCCAACATGATTTCACACCTTGAAATGAAGTGGTACAGATGCTGCAACAGGTCACATGTCCTATTAAAGGGGGATAAGGTGGGATTTCTGAAACTCGGGGGTACTTGCATATCATCCACCCACACTGGATATGGCTTACAATTAGGTGTGATTTCCACCTATCATGTTTCTAATGCCTTTAGGTGGGCAATGATAGCTAACATGGGATCATATACAGAGGATTTTCTGTCTTGATGGAGATCCTTTACCACCAGTGCATTGGCTGGTTCTTAAATATTATAAGATATCCCAGTAGCTCAAGGAGTGGTTGGTGAGATGACCTGCGGAGGAGCTGGGGGGATCTGATCTGGGTCCTTGGGATTTTCCCACCGCTCTAGTGGATTTGGGGACACATACTTCACCCTCTTTCTATGAGTTATAGCCTCAACCCTATTTGCATGGGAAGGATGGTCAAGGTCACCTAGAGGCAATTCACTAGGGGGGAGCTGTGTCTGCTCTTACTGCCCCAGGTGAGGATCGCCATAGTCTGGCAGTTGCTCTACGACACACTCAGTAAGGAGGTTATAGACTATCTTCTTATTCTCTATAAGATGTTGATGCAACGTGTATTTCTCGATATCATCCTCCATCTTTTGTACTGAGTGAGACGGGTTGAAGGGTTTGGAAGCTCTGAGGTGCTCCTTAGCCTTGTTGAGATTTTGTCTAAGGATCAATGCCTCGGTGGGTATGGGAAGACCCAGTAGATTTCTCTACTGGAAAGTGACCTTTCCTGATGGGTCCAAAAGTTGTGGCACTCCCCCGAGGGGTAAGTTTTCCCTAAGTATTTTTTCTTCGGTCTCTTCCTTCGATAGATTGTCCATGTTAACTGCAACTCTTCCTAGAGGCATATCCTCAATATCTCCTGGAAAGTCAGGCTGGCACCGGATGTAACTGAAGTGGAGGGCTGTATACTACCCCCATCCATGGATTTACACGTGGGAGGAGGCCTCCTTGACAATCCTGCAAAGCACTTTAAAGCTATAGAAACATCTTTGTTAGAGGGTCCCATAGCAGCCTAGTGACTCAGGGCGCTAGGGCACGGGGAGTGTAGTCAGATCAACCAGACAACAATATTGGCCGATGTCTTCGAAATGTGCTTGTATTTTGGGGTAATCCACTCGCTGATGATGAAGAAGGAAGTGTATCACCCATAGGGTCTGGATGAAGCATCCAACTTCCTCCTGGGTGAGCGAATCTGGTGTACTGAAGTTTGGTGATGCGACTGGCCAAAACATCTCTGGGAAATGATTTTACGTAAGAATTTCCCACAATATCCTTGATTAGGATTCGGGGTATGGACCTTCATTTCCCCATTCATCAACTAGAGGTTGTTGGGGTACTGTTAGTGGCACAGAAGCAGATCACTAAGATGGTAGGCTAGCTGGTGGAGAATATGGTGAGCGGGCTGACAAGGCGTCGTATCACGGGATATCCTTTGAAGAGTGTAGTGACTTGCCCACCACATCATGATAAGATGGGCTGGTGATAGTAATTTCTGTCATAAGGACTATGGCTACTGGTGGTGGACCATGTTGTTTCTTGTTCTCCATTTCCCCCCAAAATAACTCTCTGTGATCTCTATTAGAGGTAGAGAATTCTCCTAGTGATGATGGTGGTGATTGTATGGCTAGACCCTAGGGAGTTTCCAAATTTTAATCCTCCTGGATGTATATGTGGAGAGAGGTAGGGATCCAGTGGACCTCACATTCCAGAAGTATGAGGCTGGTGTTCCTAGTTCTTGCCCCGACCCCTGACACGGAGGATCGAGGTGAGGGTTCCATTGTTGGCTTGTATTACGCATTCGAATATGAGAAAAATATAGGTTTAATCATAGTCTGAATCTTCCCAACATTCTTTTTGTATTGATGATGAACTGCCTTCCTGCCATGGGATGGCTCTTCAGGATAGGGTAGATTTATTCCATGAGGAGGTTCTTTGGACAAGCTGGTTCTGGGGTGGAGAGGACTTCCACCTGAATGAGACGGGGTGCGAGGAGAACCTGGACAGATGTCAAAAGGAAAACGGAGAGGACCTCTGTTTCCACTAGCCGACGTGAAAAAAGGATCTCTGTGGGAAGTTCTGGAGTGGGTAGGAGCATGGGTAGTACCTCCATGCTTATTTCCCCTGGCAACGTCAGTGCAAGGAGGTTCCTCATACTAGTTAAGCCAAAAACGGGTAGGACCTCTGTGCTGGGTTCCAATGAAGTGAGGCTAACCTACACTCCTATGAATTTTGGGGTGAGGAGGTCCTTCTCCATCCATTGTAAGGACATGTGGGAGGCCCCCACTCTGGAAATTGACCAGATTTTTAACATCTTCATGTCAGTGGCCTATGGTCGGGGGAACGACTCCATACCTGATGTCATGAGCACAGAAGAGGATTATGTACTGAGTGTCACTACCTTGGGGAGGACCCTCATTTGGATTGAAAGTGACATGGGGAAGACCTTCATGACAAGCTAGGAAGTGGGGAGGACCATCATTATCAATTATGGTGGTACAAAGAGGACCTCGATACTAGGTTCCCTTGCCGCGGGTTGGTCTGCGGCGGGCACTACCTGCGCCATCAACCAGGAGAGTTGACCCAGCCTGCTCGTGGGGCAGTTGGGTCTCGATCCGGGTAGGGCATCCGCATGCCCCTGCTCGGAATAGACAGGAAACTGATGGAATACATTATTGGTGTCACAATCCATGGTAGTTTCTGACGTTGACGCCACTCAGAGGGCATCTTCCTCATCCTATGCATGATGCTAGAATCGGGTCAACCAGACTGGTGATGGTAGAGAAGGCACATATCTTACATGTTCCTCAACCTGTGGGTCTAGGTGGAAGCACTGGCGCGGCCTGGTGGGGCCCTCCTTGGGAACCCCTAGAACGATATCCCTATCGGGCTAGCCCAGACATCCCCCACTTCATCGGCGTAGGGGAGGGATTCATCAAAGTGTTATGGGGAGAGGCTCCCAAAATGATTGTGTGTCAGAGTGGGGAGTAGTGGATCCCTGCACGGCTCTTGGGGGTGGTAGTGGAGATGAGTCACAAATGCCACTAGTCCTGTTAGTCCATATACCGAGTCGAGATAATATCTTTCTCCTCGTATCGGCAGATGAGGTCATTTATCACCCTTCACTGAACGAATTCATATGGGGAGATGGGGCATGGGTGCCTAGTGGTTGTGGACTTGAATATCATTGTAGAAGTGGTGGATCCATGTGGGGTTTCCATGTTGGAATTTACCCTACCCCTGCATCATTGGATGGGCATTGATCAGTTTCTTATTATGGAAGCTTGGGTTATTAATGGAAGGGATATTAAACCATTAGTACTAAAACTAAGAAGTCGACACCAAGTGCCCCAGTGCCATTCTATCTTCCAGGGTTGGTAAGAAGGATCAATGCTGACAATGTCTCATATTGCGATTTCCAACGTTTAACTGCCCCAAATTCTGGTGAGTTTCATGCTAGTCCCACTATTTTCTTTGCGGTACCTAGTGCAGGATAACTGGATCTAGTGACACCCTAGTCTATTGATGCCTCAAATGACACTAATCTCCACATTAAGGTGAAAAAATTCACGTTGGGTTCACCATTTCAATTTTTGATCCTTTCTATAGGGTGCACACATTTTCCTGTTTCGAAGGACGAGGACATGCTGACTGTTTCCCCACATTCCCACTTCCAAAAGGTGGGCAGCATCCATCGCATGTTTAGGGACGTTTGCTCCTTGATCGAAACGGGATGATGGGATGTCAGTTTCTCCTTCCGTGGATTCCTCCTCAGAACTCGTCACCTAATCTCAGTCTCCCTTATAGATTAAGAATTTTTTGTGTGAAACTCTTCCCAGTTCCATATTTTCATGGGTACTGGTTAATAACATTGTTTCTATCAGGACATTCTAAGGGGTTCGTTCAGGGTAGAAACCTTCAATCGGGGGAGTAGTCATGTTGGAAATCACTGGCGTGTCTGGACACTGGAACATTGGCATGTCTAGGTTTCTTCCCCTTACGATAGGGCCTCTTGAGGGTGCGGGAGCCCGAGGAATCCCATGTCGAATGTAGGGATTTGTATTCCATAGGCATGTCTCTAAGGTTTTCCTCATCTTCCCATGTTTAACAAAGGGTATGTCGTGAGTTTAACGTCTAGTAGAGATAGATCAGACTAATTAGAACACTGACTGGAGTAGATCAAATGGGTGAAACCCCTAGAGGGAACACTAATGCTAGGGATAACACGTGGTTAGTTACTTGATTTTTGCTAAGAGTAGTGAAGAGGTGAATTGGAATGATCTTACCGGGAGGTGGCAACCTGGGTAAGAATCAGGATGGATGATGTAGAGTTGAATAAAGTAGTGGGGGAATGAGATAGAAATTTTGTGAAGGTGATGTTAGTATTAGTCTTGAGCCTCAAATAAACTTCCTATGTATCCTCGTGATAGGGAATCAAAGTTCGCGTAGTTCGGTGAGGTGACAGGACACCTAAGGAGGCGACTCGTATGAAGGGGACCCGAAGGAAGTGGAACCTCTGAGTTAGGGAATGGCCCTCCTAAAAAACATAGGCTTGAGGTAAAGATCATGATGATACATGGGTGATGTGCCTGAACCTCAGGGATGCTTCCTACGTACCTTGCCTTGGCAAGGATCAATGTCCATGTAGTTTAGGATGGGGCATCGAATTGGGGTGTGCACAGAGGACAGCGACCCAATGACACGTTGAGGCTTAAGCGTGGTTAGAACCCCAGATTGGTTGGTCTGACACTTGAGGGGCGGACCATAGATGTGGGTCCTAGTAAAGGGGGACCACAACATCTTACTGTGGAGTGAGAAACATAATGAATTACTATTAGTTATGGATCACAACAGCCTATTGTTGGTTGGGGTATAGTGGCTTACAGTTAATTGGGGAACACAATGGATTACCACTGATTGGGGATTTCAACGTCTTACCAATGATTAGGGTTGACAACAGATTACCACTGATTAGGGTTGACAGCGGCTTACCACTGATTGGGGTTGACAATAGCTTACCACTAATTGGGGGATAGTTTAGTGTCATGCGGGAGAAAAATTGGCATACAGTTTAATATCATGCAGGATGGGAGTGCACCGATGTGAAGTAGTCTGGACTGATGTGAGTTGGGCTTGAACCTCATGGAGGCTTCCTACGTACCTTACCATGGCAAGGATCAAAGTATTTGTAGTTCGGAAATGTTTGGTAAACCAACATGAAGGGAGTCATAACCAATGGTTGTTGGTCTTGAACCTCAGGGAGGCTTTCTATGTACCCCGCCTTGGCAAGGATAAAAGTTCATGTAGTTCGAGAATGTTTGGTGAACATATGTGAATGGGGTGGGACCGATAAGTGTTGGGTATGAACCTCAAGGAGGCTTCCTATGTACCTTTCCAGGGAAAGGATCATAGTCTGCATAGTTTGGGATGTTTGGTGAACCGATGTGAAGGGAGTTGAGATCAATGGGTGTTCGGCTTGAACCTCACGGTGGCTTCCTACATACCTTACCTTGGATAAGATCAAAGTATACATAGTTTAGAAATGTTCTTGGGGCTTACACTCTAAGGCTGCCCGAAGAGGATTCCATGATCAATGATTACTCTAAGACCACGTGAGTCATGCTCATTGTGATTAACAAGAGGCAACAAAGACTTGATAATCAGGTCACAAAAGGTGTGTCCGTGGGAAGTGGAGTGGGGATTACACATGGTTAGTGTCCCAAAAAGGAAACAAGGGCTTACGTGTGGTTCGCATCCCAAAGAGGAAATAAGGGCTTATGCGTGGTTTTCATCCCAAGAAGATAGAGATTAGGACTTACTCAAAGATGGAGGCCTAGGTGGAGGCAAGGCCCAACGGGGTTTGGCATGGAAGAGAGGAGGGTTCCAGTGCCCATGCCCCCCTCTAGTCCTTGGCACCGAAGAAGAAAGGAGGAGTAAGGGTACTATCTTATGCTGAAAATCTAGGGGATTACACCAAGATAGTTTCCCTTCCCTATGGACATATGCCACTCCAACAAATAGGATCTCATTCCATGTGAGGAAGGTCTCACTCCCATGGAGACCAGTGAGTGTACAGAATGTCCGAGATGGGTCACCCTGTGTAGAGTGCGTGGGGTGAGGTCATAGTTTAATTTCATGTGCTAAGGATGATGGCACTTGATAGTTTAATGTCCTACATCTTGGACGAGGTAGGTTTACTCCGCACCCCTAGGACTTACATAACCATCACGCTTTAACCCTTGGTAATGGGAAGACACCGACAATGCCATAGTGAGGGGGTGTCGTGGAGTGATCCACTAAGGGGTCCACGTTAGCGTGGTTATGAGAAGAAGAAATAGTTGTTAACATGCATATGTGAATAATCATGAGGTGAAGCAACACAACATGAAGCACCTCCCAAGGGACTTTGAAATCACTTTGTGAAAACCTGGAGGGTCGCACGAGAAAAGGAGTTGCAGAGCAAATGGGTTCACAGGAAGAAGCCTCGTCAAGCTCTGATGCTCCATATAGTGGAGGAACTTTGCAAAGGGGAATGCTTCGTGAAGTGAAGTGTCCTATACTAGGAATAGGGTATAGGTGCATATGGAAGGTGCTTCATGAAGTGGAAATGCTTTCACGAAGTAGTTCTTCACGAAGCAAGGGTGCCCTGCAAAGTGTAGTATTGTGAAGCAATGTGCTTCGCAAAGCATAATGACCCTGCCATACCATGTGGGTTACATGTGCATGGAGGGTACTTCACAAAGCATAAGTTCATTAGAAAGACTCAAGTCCCATTGGGGATCCCTTTCCTTCGTGGAGGCCCGTGGGATCCACGAAGGGCATCCCTCTTTGAAGAGTGGTTGAACTTAAGCACAGGGAAAGGTACTTTGTGATGCTAAATTACCTTGAAGATCTCATGGTTCACATATCAGAAATTGCTTCGCGAATTGAGAGAGAAGAAGGATAAAGGTCAGAGGATCCGTCCTTTAGACTCAAGGGGAGCCCGGTATTTATAGGCAAGAGGTGCCGTGAAGCATAGTTTTCTTGTCATTAGGAAATGTGGCATTTTTTCGTAACCACGGAGCCTCCCACCTCCTTTCTCTATGGCAGCTTCACAAACATCAATCCAGTTCGCGGAGCCTCCTACCTCCTTGCTCTGTGGTGGCTTCGCAAACATTAAATCCCATCGCGGAGCCTCCCACCTATGTGTTCCTTGGTGGATTCGCAAACATCAATCTAGTTCATGGATCTTCCTTCCTCCTTACTCCGCAACAACTTCAAAAAGGGGGAGCTTCACGCCAGCCACGGTGTTGCGGGGATCAGTGGACGAGCTTCGCATGGTAGCCCTAGGGGGCTTAACGTTTGGTTTTATACTTCCCAAATTTTACCTCCAACAACGACACTCAATTTTCATCAAACTATCAGATTGAGGGACTAGTAGTCATGCGTAACCCGGTGACATGGTAGTGGGTCATGCTCCAAGTAAGCATCAATGACTATGTGGAGATTAAGCCATGTACTCAGACTCCACATGGGTCACTACACCATGTGAAATCATGACGAAACACCAAATTTCCTTCGTTGTCATCCCTCAATCCAAAAAAAAAGAAAAGACTCAAATCCTGGACTACCCTTAGTGACTCTAAGATTAGTGCGAGAAGGATTTTGCGACGCTCTTCCTAGACCTACCTCCCATGTAACGATTTTCCTAGTCTCTATCTATGAGATACCCCAAATAACAAGAACCTACATCCGATACCATTTTTTCATGAACCAACCTGGGTTGGCCCTAAACTGGTAACTCGAGTCAACCTGTGACAAGTCCCGAGGGGAATTCCCAATCCCAACTATCTAGAAACTAATTTCAGGCATAAAAAATAAACCATTGGGAATGATTTGGACTATGAAAAAAAGATCAAAAAATAAATGAAGACTAATGATAAAAATAAAAACTAGTAGTGGAAAGAAACAAAATGCACATACCTCTATGTGACCTCATAGGTAACCACCCAACTTATAACTATGCTCTCTTAGAAAGTACTCCAACACTAGAGGATTCTGAAATTGAAAATCCAAAGTAGGCATGAGAAAAGAAATTCTCAGTATGAATTCCAAAAGTAAACCACAAAATCCATGTATTTTCCATTCCCAAAGCAATCCATTAACACTAGTTTGAAATACTTTTATAAAAATAGGGTTTTTTCACATTTTAACAAATAAACACACTTTTCCCCTTTTTGGAAAAACACTACACACCACACTTTCATTTTCAAAATAACCATATCTTTCGAAAACCAACACCCAACCCAAAAACCTAAACAGTCAAAAACAGGTTGTGTGATAAAAAAATAAATAATAAAGGCTAAGAACTAAATGTAATTGAAAATAAAAAACAAAATAAATAAAGTAACCATGGGCTTACCTAATAATCCCTAAAAGACCCCTATACATACTCAGTTCGGAACCACATATCGGTGTATGGTGAATCCCCTAAGTCAATAACCAACTAGTTTCTCTAACCTGGCCTCACAAGTGGAACATCCCTCCAAGTATGTCTAAAACTCTAGGAGGGTAATAACCCATCCAATTTGGGCCAGAAATAAACTATCACTTGATCATCTAAAAGATTCCCAGGAACCTGTGGTAGAAATAAATAGAATTTTTAAGTGGGAGGTCCCCACACGCATGACTCACCTTACCTATCGTCACCACACTTTCCTACCCCAAGCACATACACCACTTATAGGATAACCCATGAAGGGGAGTCTTAGATAGGTGTGCCCACTATTTTTATATGTATATATTCATTTCACATCACAAAAGGTGCCAACCAGGCTGCTATACCATATAACATTCAAACTGTTTTACAAAACACTTTAACTTCTAATAGGGCACACACATTTTCAAAATCCCATTCCTTTATAAAAATCAACATAAGCACCACTTTTGAGTTAAAAGTTCCAAATGGGCCTTTAGATCAACTTAAGTAAATGCATTTACCCAAACATCTTACAAAAACTACTTTTATATTTACAATGCCAAATGGGACCTTAAGTTCCTAACACACACCCACACACATCACAACTACCAAGTGGGCCTTTACCCTTTTCTAAAATCATGCTAAAGAATTTTTCAAGAAAAAATGGCCCAAATCATGAGAAACACATTTAAAAACATTTTTAGTAATCAAAAAAGGGGACCAAATTTATTTAAAAACTAAAATCCATCTAAGAAACTAAAGTTTAGAGAGGACGTTATTTTACATGTACCATCTTCATTTGAGGGGATGTCCATATGTGCACCTAGTTCACCCATGGATATGCCAACATCTAATGGCTCACTACAACATCCAAGGAAGATAATCAAAACCATTTTTACAAAGTCACCATTCGCTTTCAAAACAAACCCAAATGCACAACAAAACACCTTGCACCTATGATTCATATTTCAAACATCATTTAATAAATCATTTACTCATTTAAAAAAATTCAAAATAACACAGAAAAGTATTGCATCAATATTTCACCAATTTAACATGAGAATTCCATTTTAAAATCAATTTCATATCCAAAGACTTCAAAAACCGCTTTCGCACAATACTTATAAATTATAAAACATTCTAAAGAACACAAGAAAGCCCAATAAATTCATTAAGCAACGTTTAAGCACGGAATCACCTAGACATAATCAAAGAATTATTTGAAATGTTATTTTTAACAATTTTAACCAACATAAAAACACTACAATAAGTTAACTACGAAACTTATGGAGGTGAAAATGACATTTAAAAATTAATTTAAAACACATAAGTTCCCATGGGTTTTTCTAGAAAAGAAAAAAGTTGGAAATTCCTACCTCAGCCATGTGCGAATGCAATGAAACTTCAATGGAATGATAAATACACCCCAAGGGACCTTCCGCATATCCTAGATAATGAAAAAAATGCAAAAACACAAACCCCAATGATTAGGGTTTGGAAAAACCCTACATGCCAAGGAAATAGAAAGAAAAAAATAACAAGGGAGCTCACTAAGGGGAGCTACATGCTGAAAAGGAAGTGGTCAGGGTGGTCACTTCCAGTGAGGGAGGAGATCTGGCTGGGGGTGGCGCTGATGAGGGTGGTCTTCCGGAGGAGCGGACGCATGCCGGGAGGTCCGCACGAGAGTGAGAGAGCAGGGGGATGGTCCTATGCCGGTGGAGGGATGCAGCCGGAGGGGAGGCCAGTCGGAGCACTGGTGAGAGAGGATAGGGGTCAGTGGTGGTCGGCCAGATGGAGAGTGGCATAGAGGAGCAGTGTTGCACACTTCATGGGGGAATGTGGGGGTTGTGTGTAGTAAATAGGGAATAATAGGGGATTAGGGATTTAGTCTATTTTTTTCTTTTCTTTTCTTTTCATTAAAATCCCATTAATATAAATTGATAAAGATAATAATAATAACATAATAATATTGTTGATAATAATTATAATAATAATAAGAATAATAATAATAATAATAAGTGTAATAACAATATAATAACAATTATAATAACAATAATAAACTTAATGATAATTATAATGATAATAATTAACTTAATATTAATAAAAATATAAATAAAAAAACTTAATAATAATAATAATAATCTTAAAAATAATGATAATAATATTGTTATTCTTAATAAAAATAATAATCATCATCATTATAATTTTATTATTATTTTTATCATACATTATTTTCAATTTGTATTTCATTTTATTTATCTTATTCTCCATGTGATTGTACTATTTATTTTAAATACTAGGTAACTGTGTGGTCCGCGCATGATTACCTACATCCAGGAACACGATGGAGAAAGCTATTCTCAAACAACACCACTCAGCCCTTCCCCCTTATAGCGCTAAACTGCACACGCATCGCACTGCTTAATAAACTATTTGCAAGTCACATACCACAACCAAACCACTTGGGAACCCGCATGATCAGCTAGGCCAACCGCATAGTTATTACTAATAGTGTAGTGCCCATGCACCAATATGAAACCCACCAAAATTATTAAACTTCAAAAAAATTAAACCGGGACCCGAACCTAATCATTAAACAAGGATTCTACATTGAAAAATAATTCAAAATAAGGGAAACTCATGGTCGGGTGTGAAAATAGAGAAAACCAGAGAGGGAATGCCTTTATCCCAGCCACCATTAGTATCCCAAACTGTCCTAAAACAAAATCATGGTTGAAAAAATATGGGTTCTTTCATGGTTGGTAAGCCAATAAGGGTAGAGGAGGAGTGATGACGAGCAAAAAATGGTTAGTATCACCAAATTCCACAACAAAATCCAAAATCACTGGAGTTCCATCAAAACCAAGATGGGTTTTATTGATGATGGATCTAGAAACAAGAGTAATAGTCATAGTGGTTGAAGTCCATGAAGAAAAAACAAACCCCATCATCACCAGATAAAATGGGAATGAAGAAACCAAGGATGGAGATGAAAATTACCTAGGAGGAAAAAAAGGGGAAAAGAGTGATAGAAGAAGAAGTACATTAGATAAGAACCACTCACTGTGAGGGGGATAATGAGAGGGGGTGAACAGTAACACTAGGAAGTAACCCTAGCGTGAGGAGAAGTGGGGACCTGAAGAGTGAGGTTTCATCGATATATATTCTTAAAAGTGTTCAATAAACTCACAATCACAATCACTCATTGGGATTATAAGCCTTACAAATATTTTAATGTTGAAGTTATTATGGTTGTTTTTTAGGATTTTAAGGTTAAAGTATTATATAATTTCTATGGGTATTTCCTTTACAAGGACCTTTTTTATTTTAAAATACAATAATTCATTTCATGTTTTAATGATGTTCTTTTCTATAGATTAAAGATACTTTATCAATATAAAGTGAAAAGGATCTCGCACAATTTTTTTCTCCCTTCTAGATGATTTAATCATTACTATCATGGAAAAATATTGTTCAAATGATTTTGAAAGCTTTAGGGATATCCAAATCACCTGAAAGAAACTATTATATCCATCCAACACCTTTTCATTTCTAAATTTTTTTATGGATCGTGGTATTTACTTTATTTGATTTAAAAATCTAAACTCATCTATCTCATTCAACAAGGTAAATACCACCGAGAAATTGACTATTTAGTTTTTGTAGATATAGACTTCATGTTAAAGATAAAGGGAAAATCAAAATCATAAAAGAATTCAATGTTGTCTAGATTTAAGGTATGAATTATTTTTCTTATGTTCTTAATATGAATAATGATTGAGTTGGTATTAATGAATAATAAGGAAATATTTCATATCATTGAATATGATGACAAATCATGGTTAATGAATTATGAAATTAGTTGAATGAAGGATGTTTTAATCAATTATATTTTTATATATTCTAAATATTATGAAAATTATGAAATATTCTAAATTATATTTTTTCTCAAAATTTTGAAAAAAAAGTTAAATAAAATTTATACCTTTGATAACTGGTATAGAAAAAATGTGATAATTTTTTAAGATAAAAAATTAAGTACATATGATAAAAGGATAAATAAACCTTCGAGTTAATATGTTCTTGATGATAGTCAATTATTATTATTTTATTTTGTGAAAAAATGAAACTTTCAGAAAACCTTTGTGGTAAAAAAATTAATGTTATTATTAATGATATTTTAAAGGATGATCACTATATTTTAGGGAATTTTATATGAATTATATTAATGTAGTTTTAGTAAAAAGGGAAATCTGCCACATTTAGTAAGGTCGTGGGGCTGGATCCCACAACCAGTGGGCGATAAGGGTGCAATGCCTACCAATAGCCTATGTGATGTATTTCTTAGTATTAAATTTATTTTTAAAAAATGATGTGACAGATAAAGATTAAGTTGTTTTAAGGAATATATTTTTTATCATAGAGATAACCATGTGATTGAGAAGTTATTTAGTGATTAGGTCATTAAGTTTGTTATTTTGTGAAACTTATATGATTAAGGTAATGATAACATTATGGGATTTTATTTGAGGAATAATGATTGAATTGTATTTTGGAACCATATATGATTTTAATGGGTATTTAGGGTGATTTAGGTTATTTGTGGAAATAATTTGAATATTTTAGAGATTATATGATTAGGGAAGAAATATTTTTGTTTATATGACTTTATGAGTGACTAATGTTAACGGTAGATCAATGTTAAATTAATATCAGAAAAAATTTTGACCAAATTATAATGATTTTTGGTTTTCAATATTATTTTAGAATATTTTAAATATTTTATATGTTTTTTATTTATCAAATGATCTATGTTAAACTATGGGTGTTATTTTTTAGTTTTTACTGATTAATTTTTTATTTCACCATGTGAAATTTTATACATAATGGGAATTATATTACGTTGTGAAAATTAATTTGGTTTTGGTTAATGTATAAAGATAGTAGGAATATATTTTTATCATTTTGTGTAATTATGTGATTTCTTATAAGTTTATTTTAGCACTTCAATAATAAGAAAAATATTCTTCAATACACATCATTTGATGAAAAATATGAGATTGAGGTGGAAATTGATTGAAGGATGAAATTATACTTATCATGTAAGTATATTTCATTATGTTCTTCGTCTAGATAGAAAATGAATTCACCACCTCTAGAAAAATGATCTTGAAACAAAAATAATATCCTATTACCTTGATTTATGATGAATTGATGGTCTTTTTTACACCTCATTGGTTTATGGTTTTTTGGTTGTTGAATTTATTGTGACCATTCACTTCCTTGTGATCAATGATCTATATCACTATCCACCATTATTTAGACATTATGATTTTATTACATGTCCATATTTTTACTTCCCAATAATTGTTTCATATTTAGAAACATTGTTATGGGTTATTGTATGTGACCATCATATTTCCCTTTTCCAATTTTCAATAGGAGGGTTTATTAACATTTTTTATGATATGGGATTTCAATAAAAGTGTTTAAATATGGGAAACCTTTTATTATTGAGATCAATTTTAAATTTAGAGAACATAGTTTTTTAATGGGAGAATATATCACCTATATATTTTAAAAAGACATTATGTTCGATAATGTGTACAACACACAACACCGAGCTTAAATGAACCGTGAAATATTATTATTTAAATATGACTATTATAACCTAACCATTGAATTTGTGAGTATTAATAGGATAAAACACATTATTAAATATTTATATATATAAAGTTCATAATCAATAAAATTTTTTTTATTAATTATTAGTAAATAAGAACTCAATTTTTTAAAAAGACATTTTACTCTTCAAAATATGTTTTCTTCAAAAATGGTATTTATCCCTTTTTGTGGGAGAATATTATAATTAATATTGGAAGATTTCAGAATTTTATTTGATAAAAAGGGTATCATTTTTGAATTCAACACATGAAAATTATCTTATGGTGAAATTTTGATATTTTTCTGAACAATTTTATTTTTCAATGAATTGGGAAAAATATTGATATTTTTTAAAAACTATATTTTTGTTTAAATTACTTATATATTAAAATTATTTATTTGGATTATTTATAAAATTTAATTATTTATTTATTATTAAAAATAATCCAATTATAGTCTTTTAATTGGTTTTTATACTTTAATTTATTATAAAAACATTTTTGTATTTAAAAATTTATTTTTATAAAAAATCTATTTTTCCATCATGTTTTGCGAGTTTAATTTTTAATTAAACTATAAAAATTAAATATTTTGAAACTTAAAAAATATGTTCCATATTTAGAATCATAACAACCAAATTTTTTAAATATTTCCCTTTTATTTTTAGTCATTATGAATAGTAATCATAGTAAATGTTGTAACCATGGTAAAGATAAAATGAGTTAATTAAGGGTAAAAATAACGTGATAAGGACTAGAAAGTAACCCTGAAACATGATTTAAATTTATTGGATTCATATATTTCATATATAATCATCAAAATTTCTAATATTTGACGGTTTTTTATATGGATATGATTTTGACCATTATAATATTTTCGGGAAAAAAAGTTAAAAATGTCATTCTCTTCATTTTATTATCTTAAAAAAAATTACATAGAGATATAAATAAGGTTTTTTCGGATATAATTATTCATTTGAAATATAAATGATTTTTATTTATCATGTTAATTTATTTTTAATTTTATGTGGTGAAGTATTTACATTAAAATCTTACACAACATCGATACATTATTTATTCAATTAATTGAAAAATTAAATAAATGATTTTAAAAATGATAAAAGTAATATGATTTAAATTAATTATTGTATTACGAGATTTTTTTAGATCCAAATGACATATTAAATTGGCTTTAATTCATTATATTATAATTATATTGTAGACTTTTAGTTTTTTATTACAAATTAAATGAATAGTCCTAAAATTGACATTAATGTTATTTTATAATAAATAATATTTTATTAAATTATTTAAAACTCCAAAAAATATATTGCGTTCAGGAAAATGGTTTTTATATGGTTTAAAATATCAACCATGATCCATTTACGGTCCAATTTCTCTTTCATATTAACTTTCTTGACCCATAAAGAGTAAAATCTTTAATAGTGTGGTATTGTCAAAAGGGTTAAGAGAGGGTTGAAACAAAATAATATGGGTAAAAATATAGTATAAACTTGTAAAAAATTTATTTTATGGGGGTATTTAGATTTATCCTCAAATTATATTTGAATATTATAAATTTTGACTAATTTGAATGTGAAAAATAATTTATATTCATTTAATACTTTATGAAAATCCAAGAGTACCCCTCCCCTCTCTTATAAAAGGGTACCTCCTATACTCTTTTCTTCAAAATTCATTAACAATTTGGTTTATACCCGACTTACCCAAATCACTTCCTCACATCCCTCCACATTTCCTATGGTAATTTTTTTATCATAAAACCAATCTGTTAATGCTTTTAGTGTAAACCTTAAGAGATTGTTTGAAGAAGAGGTATAGTTCTTAATCAAGAATTTTCATATTATTTATTCTTCTAACTGCTTTAAAATATCATCAAAAATTACAAAATAATAACACCAATATATTTTTTATATTGAGATTTTATTATTTAATGTAATATCATATATTCATCTCCTCTTCCATCAAATGGGAAACAAACCCATCATTCATGTGTATGGGAGGAAATTATCTCACGAACTGATTTAATTTGTTTTAAATCACCTCTTCTTATGGATTTTGATAATGATAAATTTAATATATATATATATATATATATATATATTATTAATTAAATATTTATCATTCTCAAAAGATAATATATCATTTAATTTCTTACATTTCCATTCACTGAAAAATGATAACGTCGTTCGTGCGTACATGTAGACTACCACCTCCGCAAAGTGATGCTATTCATTTTTCATCACCACATTAAATAAATGATATATATATATAATTATATATAAATAAATAATATGTTATTTATGATATAATTATCTTTATATAAATAATAAGTAATATTTACCTTCTTTCAATTATGATCGTTGAAAAATTGAAATCTTCCTCATGTGTACGTATGGCCTACTGTCTCCTTGATTGAAATATAGTTCATGTTTCATAACCATACTTCATGGTTGGTTTAAAAATATAATTGATGTAAAATAATAATAATTTTTTCATGATTATTATTTTGTATTTGAAGGAATATTTCCCTCTTTGACCATAGTCAACCTACCGAATTCATTTTGGACATGTGAGCCAAATATCATAAAAATGTCTGACAGAGGCTCAAATAAAAATGTTTTCTAACATGAAAAGGTAATAAATAATATAAAAGGAATAATAAACTTGAAAAATGTTCTTAATAAATTAAATATTTAACAAATGTTTATTATTTATATATATATGGAGTGTATGTGATGATTCAGACACAAGGTAAGGGATTTTCTTTTAAAAATCATCTTTCAATGTTTCCATTAAAACTCCTTTATTCCATGTCTATATTTTTAAAACTATGTTATGGGTGTATTTATATGAACATAAATTAATTATAAAGAACATTTTATGTCACTTTTTTACTTTCTTACAAATTGTTTCGAAAGGAATGTTTTGACATATTTTATATGGAACATTTTTAATTTCTTTAATAAAGATAAAAGTAATTTCTATTTTAATGTTTACAACAACAACAAAAAATTCCATCAGCATAACCATTATGTTATATTTGACTTCCTTTATAGGTTTCTATGTTTTGTACAAGGAAAACCCCCCTTTCCTTTGATTCTAGGAATTTTAGTTTTTAAAATTAGGTTTTAAATAAAATTTAAAGTTTAATATCTGAAAATTTGTCTTATGGTTGAAAATAATATTTCAAAAACAATAAGATTTTATGTGTTAGGATTATGTTATGGTTCTTGGAAATTATTTGTGATAATGGTTCATTTTTTAATAAAACAAGTATGGGTGAGTATATCATATACCTCCAATTCATTGGGTAATATTTATGTTTGTAATTTGACCGTGAGGGTTATTCCAAATGTAACAGTGATGGTTATTCTATTTGTAACTGTGAGGGTTATTACATTTGTAAACATGAATTTTACTCTCTATATAAGAGTTTTATGAAAATTATGCATCAGGTTACCTAAATTATTTCTTTATACTTACTATGGTTTTTATAAAAATATTAATATTTCTCAAGGTAAAATAATGAGTTTATATTTAAATAAAATTATTTTCTACTTCTTATGGGTGAAAAGAATAACTTTATAAAAAAGTCCTGAATTTTTAATGTTTTCAAATAAAACATTATGAGTTTTATTTTTTACTTTAATATTTATTATGAAATTTTTTATGATAATATTAAAGGAGTTAATTTGATTTCTTTGGAAAGAAAATTCTTATTTTGATCCCAAAATTTATTTTGAAAAATCTATAACTTCTCAAATTTGGATACTTTATAGACTATTATATAAGAAATAGTTATTATTATGTATTGTATAACTTTTTACATTTTGGAATGATCATCATAAACTTTCTTACCGATGCTTCTAAAAATATTATATATTTTCTAAGATATTATGTTTGATAAAAATATTAATTGTTTAATACTATTGTAAATTTTCAGAAAAAATCATACATCATATCCTAAATGTATTAGTGTAGTTCTACATTTTCAATTTCTTAGAATGAATTATAGAAAATATATTATAGATCTAAGGAGTAAACTAATTATTTTTAATTTTTTTATATAAATATACAAACTATGGAATAATTAGTTTCTTCTTATGGATGAATTTCAGCATAGCACTAAACACACATTATCAAGAATATAAAAAACAGACATTTTTTAAGAAATTATGATCATTTGGATAATATTTAATATAAAATGATTCCCAAAATAATACTTTCAAAATTCTTATCGAGGCATGAGTAACTTCTAGAAATTCATAAATCTACTTCTAAACTACTTAACTTTATCAAAAACACTTCAAAACACATTAAAATAGCATAAAATATTCATAAATCATCACTAGAATAATTAAAAAGATTTATAAAACATATAAATAATGCTTATGGTATTTTAATAGACCTTCACATCCTCAAACAACTTCCAATATTCCTTAGGCATCATATAAATATAACTTCATATGACATAATAATATTTATTCCTAATAAATACAAGTTTGGAACTTTAAATCTTTGGTTCTCCAATTTCTTTGTAGAGATAAAATATTTAACTATCAATATACTCAATAGAACACAATTTTATCCTCAAACTTTTCAATTCTAATTTAAATTATTTTTCCAAGAACCTTTAAGGAGATTACTCATCCTTTTAATTAGATTTTCCATGTGAACGAATATTCTAGAGAGTATCTCTAATTTAATCATATTACTTCCTATATAATGAGAGTAATGATAGTAAATCACTTCTATAGCTTCATGGTGTTTCTCTAATACTCATGAAATATTCATTTCTCAATAATTTATTTTTGTTACTTACACTTCTACTCATCAACATGAATAGACAGTTCTAACCTCCTTTCAATATTCTCCTTCAACGCATATTGACATCATGTTCAATGACTCGATTTTTATTGAAAAAAAATAAAACACAACACCAATTGGGTTTAAAAATATCTTTGGATGAGTGAAGGGATTATTGAAAATATTAGATATTGGTTGGAATATTATCTATAGATATTTGAAGATATTAAAATTGGTTGTATCAAATTGACTCTAATTTAAATGGTAGGGTAAATGAATTTTTAATTTTGAGTGACTCAAGCTACTGTAATCATATTATAATCCTTGAATAAAAGTATTATAGTATTACTCACATGGATTAGGGCTAAGTTTATACCATGTAAAAATTTTATTATTCTTTTTCCATTATTTCCTTCAATAATTTTTCTTTAGAAGTCCTTTTTTTTTGTTCAATTATAAGGTGTGTATTGTGATTTGGTGAATTAGGTGAAAAATTTATTCTAATCTCTAAGATATAATTGAAATGGGTTCATTAGGGTTCATTGTTTCTACCTTTTAGGTTTTGCTGGCTATCTTTTGGGTATTTATAAGGTACTCAAATCCCTGAAGATACATAATGGAGGTGGGATATCTTTTATATACCTTGAGTGATAATTATAAAACATTATGGAAGATAGATACAATAAATATTATTGGATTTTAATATACATCACAATAATATCTTCATTTTATAGTACCTTGGTTTCAATTTAAAGCATGGTGATCTTGTTTTATGTGTTTCTAATCACTACCAATGGTTAGATTAAGAGTTAATTTATCCTTATATTCCTATAAAGTATATTCTCATGACCTCCATATTTTATATATCCAAGTGATAAATTAATTTGAAGAAGTCTCAATGCCTTATGAGCCTCCATCACCTGATAGTCAAATATCATTTATGTCCTATCAAACAGAAGTTATCTAGACCATATGACATGTGTTTAAAAATTTTATCATAGAATCTATAGGTTCATATTATTATAGGGAACCACTATAACTATTTAATATTATAAATATTATATGGATGTTATCACATTAATGTTTCATAGAAGAAAAAAATATGTGATAATATATTTAATAATATATTGGTAATTAAATGTATAAAGTCAGTTGGTTCAAGGGAACCGACTCCAACACACTATGAATTGATCCTTTAGTGGTCTCCACTAAATTATAGTCTAATATCATTATTCATTATCCCATATTTTTAACATCTGCCGCATTTTTATATGTCAACACTAAAGATGATCTCCTCTTAGATATAGGGAAGAGAATGAAATAATGGAGAGTATTGGGAAATGTTATGTGAGGTGATGACAAAACCTCATAATTAACTATCTACTTTCATTATCATAATTAATTTTCAAAATTTACTCTCATAGATCCTAGAATTAATACTCCCCTATCTTTTCCCATGAATTACTTATCTAATGCTTTATACATTCCATATCTTTAAAACCCATTTAAATACTTTAACATTTCAAGTTAACCAAAATAAAATATATTTCCCTATAATGACCCTTAATATCTTCACACAATCAACCCACTTAAAATATTTCCCATTCCATATACGTAATTTATGAAAATAATCCATAATTAAATTGAATTACTTAAATTAATAATGATAATTAAATTCCACCTCCACCTGATAACTACATGAAAAATCAAACATCTCCAAAAATTACCAAAATACTATCTAAGGGTAAAAATCATGACTTTAATCCAATGACATAATCATATTTATATTTTAGGAATTATAAAATTACCTTCTTAACCATATCCTATGACCATGCATTCACTTAATAAAAATATTAATGATTTTTAAAAAATTATTGATCTAAATATTTTGTTTGATACATCCTACCCACCATCAAATCTTTTCATTGAAAAAATAATAATTTAGTCAAAGTAATAGGGATAATGAGCTTGCATCTGATTCTCACACTCCCATGAATACTCCTGAAGATTTAAATTCTACCAAAAGTTGTGAACCCATGGTATCACTCTACCCTGAAGAGTATTTTTATGTTGGTCTTTGATCATCACTTGATACACTATAATGGTAGTGTCATACATAATATATAACTCACACTATTAAATAATTTTCTATGTATCATGCACATATATCCTAAGTTGTGACACTTGGAATACATTTTTCACCTGGTCCAACTATAAGGGTAACGTTGGGTGATAGAAAACCTCTCTTACCCTGTGAATAATCTATAAAGGTATGATAAACCTTAAAGAGATCATTATCCAATGAAAATACCTCCTTAAACCGTATCATGGAAATAAATTTTATAAAATATATCCTCCCTTTTCAAACTCCAATGGCCTATATCATTGGTCCATATAATAATTTTTACTACTCTAAGTTATCTTTATACATTCTAAGTTCACCAACATTAACTCTGTTTTAAACTACACCAGCTCATTCCCCTTGAGTGATTACTCGCCAATATTCATCTAATAAAGGGGGCTTATAGGGCCTCCTTTATAGGTACTTAAAAGGTTCTATACAAATAGTTTATTTTTAGTTGTGATTGTACATGAAATACATGAATGATAGGTAATCATCCTAGCTCCTACCAAAATAAAGAACATAAGATCTCAATATTGCCTCAAGAACCAGAATGTCCCTCTTCTTATGGAAGAATATCGAGGGTTGGAATGTTGTGCTCAGTCTAAACTAGATCATGAAGTATTCCTATCAGTCTCTCCATAATTGTGGTGTGAATATAGAATCTAAATTAGAAAAAAATTATTGAGGGTAATCTATGAAAAAAATTAATCTTGTCCATGTAAATACATCCCAAAGTCTTTATTGAACCCTAATCTCAAATAAGGATGAAGTGTGAAAAAATTGGTTAGTTGATTGATGATCACCCAAAAAATGTCTTGAATCATTCTTGAACAAGAAAGTCCTGTCATTAATTCCATGAATATACTATCCCACTTCATCACTAGGGACTCAAGAGGTTGAATTAAACCAAATATAATCTAATGTTTTCCCTCCACCCATTATAAGGTAATGCATTGAGGGATAAATACTATAACACACCACTTCATGTTCAACCACTATAAATAAAACCTAAGATCATAGTACATCTTCATAACCCTGGGACATTCCTCCAAGTTTGAAACTCCTTCAATTCTTACTCATACGGCATAACCTCTGAAAGAGGATATAATTCTCATTACCTTCAATAAATATGTTGGGTTCGTCACTTGATAATATTTGGTTAGGTAAAATCACAAAATAAATATATCCTAGATGGGTTTCTATCACATGTTGAAGAAGTGTGATAGCCTCTACCATCCTTGAAAAGGAAAGTGATGTCTTCCTCTTATACTAAACACAATTACATAAAAGAAAACTTCTCATATTCCTCCTGCATTGGTTGAGGTTATGATTTCCTAATAATGACATAAATAAACATGTTTCGCTTCATTAAAGTATAAAATATCTCATCATTCTAACCCTATAGAAGCTCTATTCATCACCTTATCCTCAAGTTGAAATCTCACTGGGATAAAATATACTTTACAATGTTATGATCTATATAGACCATTAATAGATCACTGAGGAGATAATTACACTAAATATTCAAGGAGAATGCCACCACTATAAGAACTAGGTCATGGGTTAAATAGTTCTTATCATGAGGTATCATCTTCCTAGACCCATAAGTAACCATCAACTTCCTCTAAATTAGAACACAATAAATTTTGATTCTAGAGAAATTAGATAAAACCATGTACACCATTGTATCCTATGAAAATCATAATACATTAACACTAGTTAATATATAATTTATCTTTTAAAAGTAATTTGACTTCTGGATAACCATATGAAAGGTTTCCCCTTTCACATAAGGGTAATAATAGGAGATTAAATCTTGAATAATTCTTCTATTAATCTCTGGTATTATCCTATTAACCTATGAAATTTATTCCCCTCAAACATAATCTTGGGTTGTTCCCAAGATATCATAGCCACAATTTTCATGGGGTCATCTACTAATCCACCCTTTGAGATGATGTATCCCAAAAAATAAACTTCCTGAATCCACAATTTTCACTTAGGTAACCTTTTATGTAACTGGTTCTCTCTTAGTAAGTCTACGAAAATCATTAGACATCTATAATTATCATCCTCTAACAAAGAATAAATGAGGATTTTAGTAATGAAGACTACCATTAACCAATCCAATAATGGCTTAAAGATATATTTCTTGAATTTCAGGAATGCATTTGGGGATTTAATCACTCCAAGTTATATCCCTGTGAGCTTTTAATGCTTATAGAGACATGTTAACTCCAACTCTGGAATTTCCTCCTCGTGAAACTAAATTTTGTGATATTTAGTAGAGATGATGATATTTGAGATTCACATAACCCCCTTTAACTAGACAAAGTGTCCATTGATAATTGACAGAGGATATTTATAGCGACCCGAGCCTTTTACATAAAACATTTCATGATTTTAAGCATAATTAATCATCAGAGTACAAGACAAGGATTGATAAGTCTAGTGTCTCAGAAGACTAGGTACATATAACATAAAACACGGGGCTAAAAAACTTATTTATTTAATCTCTATAAAGGGATTATAATTCCTTTGAGCCCTTAAATATACATAGGGTACACTGGGGAACACATGAAAAAATGGATGACCTAAAAAGCCCAGTAAGGGAATGAACATAAGGATGCATCTCAACCACAAGAGTTAGGAGGCATGACATAATGATATCAAAACCATGAAACTCATAAAATCATTTAATATAAGCATGGGATCATATAAACATGGAATCATATAAATGTGTTAGAATCATAAATCATATCTTTAGTACGGGTCAAGGCTAACCGCCAATCCCATTTCCCATTTTAGTACGGGTCAAGGCTAACCGCTAATCCCATTTCACATCGCATATCATGAGACTTAACCTTACCCAATGCATTGGAGCGCTATCTGGGAACACCCATATCAAAATGTTCATGAATATTTGTGTCACATAAATATTCTTACCACATATACAATCATACATAATCAACCATATACAAACATTAGGGTACCCATGGAAAGAATTGGGTACCACAATCATGACATCAATCATAACCAATGGGCGTATCATGAAAGTGTCCATGTAAGGAAAGAATTAGAAAATACATGGACGTTCATAGGGTAAAATAGGCATATAACATGGTAATTATTGTCAAAAATAAGTGACAATATATGATAAATGTATTTTAGAAACATTAGCATTAAAACATTTTTGTGCGATTTTAAGGAAAATACTATAAAGCTTTTAAAATAGTAAAGAAGAAATTATTTTATATAAAACCATAATTGAACCAAGAAGGTTTTCATAATAAAAATAAATGATTTACAAATATAATGGTTTCTTAAAATAGAAGATAGAGTGCACTTGAAATTGGGTAAAAGTTCATGAAGTTCCTTTAAAACGAGTGTGCTTATTGGGAAGTATCGAATTGAGATTCACTTAAAAGAATGTATATCCCTAAAAGTGAATGAGAGATGGATCATGGAACATGAGTTTGGATCATATAAACATAATTTTGAATTTATACATAAAATAAAATACAACAACATTTTGGTAAAAATAAAGATAGAGAAACCCGAAGGAATAAAGGAAGTTTGGGTAGAATCCATCATGGTTTATTGGCATGGTATCGGGTGTAAATAAGAGGGATTTATGAGAGAGATAAGGGGTTTATAATCACTTATAAAACATTAGGGAAGTATGGGTAAGGTTTATAAACATACCCCATCACTTGGTATTACACAAAAAGGCATAGCATAGAGAACAATCTTTATTAAGAGTGAAAAGGGGAGGATCCCTTACCTTAAATCCGTTGGTGTTCTCCACTTGTTATTAATGACCTGAATAAAAAAATTAGGCTTATTAATTAATAATTCCAGAACCTATTCTATATTCAATTTATTTATTATTACCCTTTTTATTTCATTCAAATCCTTTTTGATTAGTTACAAGGTTCAATTTCATTGTTCGGGCTCGTTTGTTTACTTGGCTTTAAAAGATCGGTTCACTTATATTCAAGATTGGATTATAATCAAGATGAAAGTGGTTGTCCAGAATTGAATTTATATTATTTAGTTCATATCCAGGATATTACATGATTTTAACTTTAATTAGGTTACTTTGAGTGAATTCAAATTATTATACATATAACCACAGTGATAACCGTTTTTGTTAATCGATGGATTTGATTATAAAGAATGTGTTTTGCTTTATAACCTAATTCCATTTGTACCAAAGGATTATAGAACCAAAAAAATAGGATATATTACATATATAATAATCTATTTCAACCATAACACAAATGGTTTCATGACCAGAATTAAATATAAAAACAGAAATTGATAAACTGTTGTCCTTGAATGTGCTAAATTAGCACATCTCAGACGGTGCTTTCATTTCTTTCAAATAAAAGGGTGGGGAAAATAGAGAAGATAATGAAATATACCACAAGAATGAAGACATTACAGTAAATTTATGTTATTGGATTTATCATATTATTATGGTGAAGGGATGTGAGGAAAGAAATAAAAAATAAAAGAACTTAAAAGAAAAGAAGAATTTGGGAAGAGGAATTTTCCTCTTGAGACTTCCTCCTTTGAGAACCTCTTAAGGGAAGAGGTTTTGGAATTTTTAAGAGGATGAGAGATTTTGGATGTGGGGGAGGACCTTGGGGAGATATTTGGGAAGAATAATGACAAGGTAGAAGGCTTGAGAGGATTGGAGAGAAGAGGGAGTGAAGGGGGGGGTTATAGTGGAGGAGAGGAGGGATTTTATAATATTATAATCATTAATTTATTATTTCTTCCCAAGACAAGGAATAGTAAGTATTTCATGACCAAGAATAGTAAATGGGTCATGTGAATTCGAACCATGGGTGGTGACATCATCCATGATGCTAGGAATAGTCTATTTAGCTTATAATGTATATATATACGGTAAATTACCATATTTTACTATTCATCAAAATTTCAAGTATTTCAAAAAAATCCCAAAATTTCACCCTGGCCATTTTTCAATGTGTAGAATCCAAAAATGCAGTCCATTTTTCGAAAATAATTTTTCTAAATATGATTATTTTAATATTTAATTAAAATCATAATTTATTATCAAAAACCAGTTTTAAAACATTCATTAACTCATTCTAAAATATAGGTATATCGTACTTCCAACTTGAATATTATTTTTATACTATCATAGGTGAGGTTACTATTCATTAGGGTGTATCACTATTCATAAGGGTATGTTACTATTCATAAGGGTAGGTTACTATTCAATGAAAATTATGTTTTTCTTATCAGACTCCAAAAAACATCTTGAACACAACCGTGTATGTCAGATTTTCAAAATTTCAAACACAAAAGTGACAAAATTATGTTTAAAGGTCACTTATCACTTAGTATTTCATTATGTTGTGATTTTATGTCATATTTTTTAGAAGTTAATTTCCATTAAAAACATTGGGTCGTTACATTCTTCCCCCCTTACGAAATTTCGCCCTCGAAATTTCATTTTACATTCTAGGATAAAAACATATGTGGGTACTTTGGCTTCATTGCTTCCTCCAGTTCCCATGTTTCCTCTTCGTACTTATGGTTTCTCCATAGTACCTTGACCAGATGAGTAGTCTTGTTGCATAGAACTTTGTCTCTACGATCCAAGATCTTCACTGGCTGCTCCTCGTAAGAGAGATCATCCTCCAACTGTACCACCTCTGAAGAGAGTACATGTGAAGGGTCTCGTATGTACTTCCTTAAGATGGATACATGAAAGAAATCATGAACCCGATCCATGTTTGGTGGAAGTGCAAGTCGATAGGCCACGGCTCCTATGCGGTCAAGGATCTCAAAGGGGCCAATATACATTGGTCTTAGCTTACCTTTCTTCCCAAATTTCATGACTCTATTCCATGGATATATTCGAAGGAAGACTTTATCTCCAATGTCAAACTCCAAGTCCCTTCGACGGTTGTCAGCATTGCTCTTTTTCTGACTTTGAGCAGCTTTGATGTGTTTCTGGATGAATTGAACCTTCTATGTCATCTCTTGAACAAGATCAGGTCCAAGTAGCTTTCTTTCTCCAACTTCATCCCAACAGGTTAGAGTTCTACATCGCTTTCCATAGAGAGCTTCATATGGAGACATTTGAATACTCGAGTGGAAGCTATTGTTGTATGAGAACTCAACCAATGGGAGATGTTGATCCCATCCACCTTCGAATTCTAGAGAGAAGGCTCTAAGTATATCTTCAAGCGTATGAATAGTTTCTTCAAACTGGCCATCAGTTTGGGGGTGATAGGCCATGCTGAAATTTAATTCAGTACTCAAAGAATGTTGAAGGCTCCTACAGAATTTAGATGCGAACCTTGGATCATGGTCAGAGACAATCAAGAGTGGAACACCGTGCAGTCTCACCACTTCCTTCACATATATCTTTGCAAGTTGTTCAAGAGATATATCTTCCTGAATAGTGATGAAATGGGATGTCTTGGTGAGTTGGTCAACCACAACCCATATCGCATTATTTCCCTTCGATGTCTTCGGGAGACCCGTGAAAAAGTCCATAGTAACATTTTCCCATTTCCACATGGGTATAGTCAATGGATGCATCATACATTTGGACTTTTTTTGCTCAGCTTTAACTTTCTAACATACCAAGCACCTTGATATATATTCAGTAATCTCTTTCTTCATGTTATCCCACAAGAAGTGTTCTCAGAGATCACGGTACATTTTGTTACTCCTAGGATGGATAGATAAGGTCGAGCTATGTTCATCATTCAATAGCTCCTTCTTTACCTCTGGATCATATGGTACACATAATCGTGTCCCAAATCTTACAACTCCTTCCTCATCAATTTTGAAATCGGAGGATTTCCCATTTTTAACAACTTTCACCCTTTTCTGAATTTCCACATCCTTTCTTTGAGAATCCTTTATTTTCTCGGAGAGGGATGGTTCAACAATCATTTGAGAAAGTATTGATTATGTTCCTCCCTTAATAATTCCCATGTCCATCCTTTGAAAATCTAAGAAGATCGGATCCTTTTCAATTCTCATCATTTATAAAGATGCAGGATCCTTTCTACTTAGAGCATCTTCCACCTTGTTTTCCTTACAGAGATGGTAGTGGATTGAGCAGTTATAATCCTTGATGAGCTCTATCCATCTTCGATGGCGCATATTAAGTTCTTTCTTTGTGAATATATATTTGAGACTCTTGTGGTCAGTATATATCTCACATTTTTCCCCATAGAGATAATGCCGCCAGATTTTTAACGCAAAGATCACAGCCGCCAACTCCAGATCATGCGTTAATAGTTTTTCTCATGGATTTACAGCTACCTTGAGGCATAGGCTATCGCTTTATCATTTTTCATTAGCACACATCCTAAGACTTTCTTAGTAGCATCACTATAAACCACAAAGAGTTATCCACTTGAAGGGAGTGTGAGTACCGCTACAGTGATAAGCCTCTTTTTCAACTCCTTGAAACAGTCGTCACATTCCTGTGTCCAGATAAACTTTACTCCCTTTCATGTCATCTTGGTCATTGGGTTTGACAATCATGAAAATTTCTTCACGAATCGTCGATAATACCCAGCCAGACCTAAAAAGCTGCGGATCTCCATTACAAAAGTTGGCCTCGGCCACTCTTCAATTGCCTTCATCTTGGAAGGGTCCACAAATATCCCTTCCCTGGTGATAGCATGTCCCAAGAATGATATTTCCTCCATCAAAAACTCAAATTTACTGTACTTTTCATACAACTTCTCCCTTTGAAATTTCTTTAACACAATTTTCAAATGCTCCTCATGTTCCTCCTTGCTCTTGGAGTATATCAGAATATCATTAATAAAGACCACCACAAATTTTTCGAGGTAATCTCTAAAGACTCTATTCATTAAACCCATGAAAATTGCTGGAGCATTAGTGAGTCCAAAGGGAATCACTATGAACTCATAGTGTCCATACCTCGTTCGAAAGTCATTCTTGGGAATATCTTCCTTCCTCAACTAAAGTTGGTGATATCCCAACCGAAGGTACACCTTAGAGAAATAACTGGCCCCGCAAAGATGATTGAACAATTCATCTATCCATGGAAGAGGATACTTGTTCTTTATCATAATTTTATTGATCTCAAGATAATAAATGAAGAGGTGCATTGATCCATCCTTCTTCTTGACAAAGAGGACTGGAGCACCCAACGGTGAAGCACTCAGGCTTATATAACCCATCTTCATATTCTCTTGTAACTGCTTCTTTAGCTCTTCTAGCTCTACAGTGGTCATTATGTAGGGTGTATTTGAGATTTGCAAACATCCAGGGACAAGTTCAATTGAGAACTCAACCTCTCGATCAGGAGGAAGACCAGGAAAATCTTCACGGAATACATCAGTGTAATCCCTCACGATGGGCATGTCTTCAAGAATGATTCTATTCTTTGTCCCAATTATTTAATCTAGATGTGATTTATCACAAGGAAGCAGTATCCAAACCTGATACGGAGATTCTAAAGGAGATTCATCTTCTTCTTTACACTTGTAAAGAATCAGAGGTTGCTTTGGGATGTGAAAAGTGATCTCCCTTTTCCAACAATTGATGTTGTCCTTGTACAAAGATAGTCAATCCATGCCCAAGATAGAGTCAAACTCCACTAAAGGTAGTATGACAAGATTTGTTGGGAGGTTCAGTCCCCAAACATTAACTGGGGAGGAGTTATAAACCATGGATGAAATAATTTCCCCATTCGTTTTTCTCATAGATAACTTTTCCTCCAAATTTTGAGGTGGTGTTTGAATAGTTATAATAAACATGAAAGATATGAAAGAATGCATAGAACCAGAATCAAATAGTATGTTTGCTATTCTTGAATGAATAACAATCATACCTATCACCACATAATTTTCCAGCTCCACCTCAGTAGTAGTGATATCATAAGCCCTTCCTTGTTTCCTTGGAGGTTGTTGCTGATTGCCTCTGACAACCCTCAGCTTAGGGCAATTGTTCGCATAATTCCCAAGCTCCTTGCAGTTATAACACTGCACTGCAGGCGGAGTGTTGATCTAAACCTTCCTTTATTCTTCAGCATTAGCAGGATTTTTCATATCCCTTCGGTAGTTCTTGTCCAGATGACCAAACTTTCTTTATTTGAATCAATTATTGGTTCCCTTGAGACAGTCACCAAGATGCTTCTTCCCACAATTTTTGCAAAGGGGAAAGTGAGTCTTCTTTCCGTCATGGGATTTGTTTGATGAACCACCCATGTTGTTCTCCATTTTCTGCTTCTTTTCACTAGACCCATGAGACCATTGAGAGTCTCCAATCTCTATTTCAACCTTGAGGGAACAATGGAAAATCTCCTCATATTTGTCGAAGTCTCGAATCGCCAACACTTTTCGTAGACTCAGCTTTAGTCTACTAAAGAAGAGATCCACCTTGCTTTCAGTGTTCATGAAAAAACCAGAGGCTTACCTTACAAGCCTTGTAAAGTTTGCTTCATACACCTCGATGGACTCATCTTACTTTTTCTTGAGTCTAAGGAACTCTCTTTCCATCTTGAGATGGAGGGTTTGAGGAAAATATTTGTTGGAAAAAATCCTCTTAAATTCCTCTCATTCTATAGAATCAATTTCTTCTTGGGAATTTGTATTCTTGATCAGTGTCCACCACTGAGAAGCTTCCCCATAAAAACAATAGACTTCCAGTACAAATTTCTATTCTTATGAGAACTGGAGGACAGAGAAAATATTTTCAATGGAGTTAATCCATTGTTCTGCGAGGAGGGGATTGGAAGACCCTCTAAACATAGGAGGCCTTTGTCGTATGAAGGATTCTACGAAAACTTGCTCTTTCCTTGGAGGAGGGGGACGTTCCACCTGATTCAAGTTATTATTCATAACTCGATCCAGCTGATGAAGTACTTCCATGAAGTTTTGAGCACCCGCTTTCATCACATCAGGAATGTCATTAGGGAAATCATCACATTGCCTATCACATTGGTTTTTGGAATGTGTTCTTCAATTTCCTACCATTAACTAAGAAAAAGAATGTATAATTAGAGGTCTTTATTACTTATTTATTGATCATAAAAAGAAACTTTTAACAAAAAAGTATGAACTTATAAAGAAGAAGTATATCCTGACTTGTGATTCCTTAGGTTTATATCTAGGTTATCCTCGATCAATTTCTTAACTTATATTCTTATGGGATTATTTTTGTCCCTTAATAATGGTTTGTACTAAGCTCGTGAATCTACCGAAGCATATCCCCTGGGAGTGTCATAACCAAGAGCGCAGCAAGGCCCGTTGTCGTGCACCAGTTCCCATCCAAGTCTAGCTCAAAGTGGTGTTTTCGTGTTTTACCCCTAGATACATCTGTGCCAAAGCCGCCTCTACCTACTCGTATCCAGACATGGATGTATTTTCTTGATAAACCACTTACTCTATACTCACCAAAATTTAGAACTGTTTTCTTATACTTAGTCTCATCCTTAAGGTTCTCACTAAGGTTCTCTATTCCTAATCTCCAAAAATAACTGGACCATCCTTTGATACCAACTATAGTGACCCTATCCTTTTACATAAAACATTTCATGATTTTAAGCAAAATTAATCATCAGAGTACAAGCCAAGGATCGATAAGACTAGTGTCTTGGAAGACTAGGTACATATAACATAAAACATGGGGCTAAAAAAACTTCTTTATTTAATCTCCATAAAGAGATTCTACTTCCTTTGAGCCGTTAAATCTGCATAGGGTACCCTGAGGAACACATGAACAAAGGGATGAGGTAAAAATCCCAGTAAGGGAATGACCATAAGGATACATCTCAAACACGTGAGTTAGGAGGCATGACATAATGACATCCAAAGCATGAAACTCATAAAATCATTTAATATTAGAATGGGATCATATAAACATGGAATCATATAAATGTGGTAGAATCATAAATCATATCTTTAGTACGTTTCAAGGCTGACTGCCAATCCCATTTCCCATTTTAGTACGGGTCAAGGCTAACCGCCAATCCCGTTTCACATTGCATCTCATGAGACTTAAACTTACCCAATGCATTGGAGCGCTATCTAGGCGCACCCATCTCAAAATTTTCATGAATATTATTTCCACATAAATATTCTTACCACATATACAATCATATATAATCAACCATACATAAACATAAGGGTACACAAGGAAAGAATTGGGTACTACAATCATGACATCAATCATAACCAATGGGCGTATCATGAAAGTGTCCATATAAGGAAAGAATTAGAAAATACATGGACTTTAATAGGGTAAAATAGGCATATAACATGGTAAGTGGTGTCAAACATAAGTTAAAACATATGAGAAATGTATTTTAGAAACATTAGCATTAAAACATTTTTGTGCGGTTTTAAGGAAAATACTATAGAGCTTTTAAAATAGTAAAGAAGACATTATTTTATATAAAACCAGAATTTAACCAAGAAGTTTTTCATAATAAAAATATTTACAAAGATAATGGTGTCTTAAAATAGAAGATATAGTGCACTTGAAATTGGGAAAAAGTTCGGGAAGTTCCTTTAAAACAAGTGTGCTTATTGGGAAGTATCGAATTGAGATTCACTTAAAAGCATGTATATCCCCGAAAGTGAATGAGAGATGGATATTAGAACATGAGCTTGGATCATATAAAGATAATTTTGATGTTATAAATAAAATAAAATACAAAAACACTTTGGTAAAAAGAAATATAGAGCAACCTGAAGGAATAAAGGAAGTTCAGGTAGAATTCATCATGGTTTATTGGCATGGTATCAGGTGTAACTAAGAGGGCTTGATGAGAGAGATAAAGGGTTTTTCATCACTTATAAAACATTAGGGTTGTATGGTGAAGTTGTATAAACATACCCCATCACTTTTTATTACACAAAAAGGCATAGCGTAGAGAACAATCTTGATTAAGAGTGAAAAGGGGAGGATCCCTTGCCTTAAATCTGTTGGTGTTATCCACTTGTTATTAATGACCTGAATAAACAAATTAGGATTATTAATTAATAATTCCAGAACCTTTTATATATTATATTTATTTATTATAACCCTTTTTAGTTCATTAAAATTATTTTTGATTAGTCACAAGGTTTTATTTCATTGTTCGGGCTCGTTTGTTTACTTGGCTTTAAAACATCGGTTCACTTATATTCAAGTTTGGATTATAAGCAAGATTAAAGTGGTTGTATAGAATTGAAATTATATTATTTAGTTCTTATCTAGGATATTAAATGGTTTTAATTTTAATTAGGTTACTTAGAGTGAAGTCGAATTATTATTCATATAACCATAGTGATAACCGTTTTTGTTAATCGATGGATTTGATTACAAAGAATGTGTTTTGCATTATAACTTAACTTCATTTGTACCAAAAGATTACAGAAACAAAAAATAGGATATATTACATATATATTAATCTGGTTCAACCATAACAAAAATGGTTTCATGGCCAGAATTAATGATAATAACAGAAATTGATAAATCATTGTCCTTGAATGTGCTAAATTAGCACATCTCAAACAGTGCTTTCATTTCTTTCAAATAAAAGGGTGGGGAAAAGAGAGAAGATAATGAAATATACCAATAGCATGAAGACATTCAATTACATGTATTTCACTGGATTTATCATACTATTATGGTGAAGGGAGGTGAGGAAAGAAATAAAAATGAAAAGAACTTAAAAGAAAAGAAGAAATTGGGAAGAGGAATTTACCTCTTGAGACTTCCTCCTTTGAGAACCTCTTAAGGGAAGGGGTTTTGGTATTTTGAGGAGGCTGATAGATTTTGGACATGGGGGAGGACCTTGGGGATATATTTGGGCAGAATAATGGCAAGGAACAAGGCTTGAGAGGAGTGGATAGAAGAGGGAGTGAAGGGAGGTTTTTATAGTGGAGGAGAGGAGGGATTTCATAATATTATAATCATTAATTTATTATTTCTTCCCAATACAAGGAATAGTTAGTATTCCATGACCAAGAATAGTAAATGGGTCATGTGAATTCGAACCATGTGTGGTGACATCAACCATGATGCTAGGAATAGTCTATTTAGCTTATAATGTATATATATATGGTAAATTACCGTATTTTACTATTCATCAAAATTTCAAGTATTTCAAAAAAATACCAAAATTTTACCCTTACCATTTTTCGATGTGTATAATCCAAAAATTAAGTCCATTTTTCGATGTGTATAATCCAAAAATTAAGTCCATTTTTCAAAAATAATTTTTCTAAATATGATTATTTTAATATTTAATTAAAATCATAATTTATTATCAAAAACCAGTTTTAAATCACTCATTAACTCATTCTAAAATATAGGTATATCGTACTTCCCACTTGAATATTATCTTTAAACTATCATAGGTGAGGATACTATTCATTTGGGTATATCACTATTCATAAGGGTATGTTACTATTCATAAGGGTAGGTTACTATTCAGTGAAAATTATATTTTTCTTATCAGACTCCAAAAAACATCTTGAACACAACCGTGTATGTCAGATTTTCAAAATTGCAAACAAAGAAGTGACAAAATTATGTGTAAAGATCACTTATCACTTAGTAGTTCATTATGTTGTGATTTTATGGCATATTTATGAGAAGGCAATTTCCATTAAAAACATTGGGTCATTACAATATTATTTCATTATTTTCACTTGGTTCAAGAGGTGATAAATAATGAAAATCATTAGGATCCCATATATTTTCTTAGAAAACATTATAGGTACTTCCCATGGTAACAAATTATCCCTAATTAAACCTTTTAAAAAAATCCTCTAACTGCACCTTCATCTCCCTATGTTTAGTTGGGTCCTTCCAATATACTATATAAGAAATCAGTGGTGTCTTGAAGTGTAATTCAATATGGAAGTTAACCTTACAAAGAGGTATAATCATATAAATTCCTTAATAAAATCATTTATGTAATCCTCCATTATTTCAGGAATTTAATCCTTTTAAGTATCTATTGGACATAAATCCAAACTCACCATATAATGGGTAATCAACTATAATATATTTTAAGTAGTCCATACTCATCCTATCTGAAGATCCCACTTTCCCATGAAAGAGAACCTTAGTATATCATCCTAATAGCACTCCACTCTGTAATGAAAATAATATATCCTGAAAACGTTTGTAGATTTAAAGTCTATACAAGGGATGATGTTATGAGACTTCATTCCAACCATGGTAAGGTCCCACAAGAATCTCTCTCCACTAAAAAAATATCATATCATTAAGAGATATGGTTGAGCATGTGATAAATTTTAGTAGGAGCATCCTTTCTTATTGAATTGTCTGGAGCCTCTACTAAAATCTCTAAATCTAAGGCTAATGAAAAATAATAAAAGAATAGATTATTTTGGTATCTATCAATATGAGTTTCAGTATAGAAAATACATAGATCGTATCTCAAATAGTGATAGGAACTATCTAATTGAAACCCTTAATAGGATACATATATCCACAACCATGGCTACCAATACCCTAAGTTTGAAATGGACTATCAATAGGTAGTGGTAGTTTATAACACCCCACCCCTCCTCATTGTCTTGAGAAGAGGTAAAAATTCTACTAACCTTAGGTGACAACCCCAAGACAACAAAGGATAGAAATAAATTCCAAGGTATTAAAAACATTCCGAAAACATTTTCCCTTTAAATATAAAACAACCTGAAAACATTGAACAATGAATATCCAATCCTGTAATTGATTCATGAATGATCAATCTCATTACTCAAAGAAATTCCAAAATATAATAATATCATATCAAAATGAAAAATAAATAAGGGTACAAGGATAACACTACAAATATAATGATATTAGAACCAAAGTGGTACCATCCCAGACTAAGATACATAAACACCCCAACTCCAACTTTTGAAACCGAACCATGACATCAAGTATCACCACTAGAGAACTATAAAAAATTACCATTCCATGTATCTTAGTAGATGACATCTAAAAAATTACTAAAGTTCCTAAGAATGGGGTTAGTATATCATTTAGTAGGATTTCACCAAAGACTTCCCAAAACATACCATTAGGACAAGAAAAGTTATAACATTTTATATAAAACATAGGGTGATAATAATCAAAAAAATTATCAAAGGAAAATGGTTAAAGATTCCATTTAAAAAATCCTTTCTCTTTCTCCTTCAATTTCTCCTTATCATACCCAAACCAAGTTCCATACCGCCACACACATGCATGATGAATAAAAATAACTATACTCACATGAGCGGTGATTCATCCATCACCTTTTCATAATAGGTGTATCTCCTTGTACCTTTCTAGGTTGGAACCAATCACAAGCATGTTTTACCTTGCCTCATACAATGTAATATGAACACAGTCTACCATTTGTGCTAAGAACATATTCTAATAAAACATTTATTTACACATGATTTCATCTTTTAAACCCTACCCCATTTTAAATCACATAAAATAGAGATATTACAAACCAATTTCACAAAGGCTTTTTATCAAGGAAGAATAAAAATTTAGACAAAATCAAACCAATAAGTTCTGGAATGGTAGAGTTGAAGAGAATCCACCTACCATATTTTGTTTGAACAAAGGATGTTAAATGATTCCATGGATAAAACTATTACTTATATTCCCCTATCAAAACCTAAGAATATTTCATCACTACAAATCTAAAACCATATATCTGGTCTTACATACCGATCTAGGGTTCCAGGAGAGGCAATTCAAGTAGATCCAAGACATGAAAAAAAGAGGAGATCCAAACCTTTGATTCCACAACCAAGTGCTCAAATATCCATTGGAACCAAATTTTGGACACCAAAGATTGATATAAATATCCTAGGGTATCCCTATAAGTTAAGAGGAAATTAGAGGGTATAAATAACCAAAATACAACCACATTGTTGATAAAATTGGCTTGGCCTGATAGATTCATAGGGTGAATTTTGAATTCACGTCGTGAATTCCTTGAGAACCCACTTACACTAATATTTATTTCACCTTGGTTTATTTTAAAAGAGAAACACATTTATTAACATGAATGGTTTTCATATCCTGAATATATTGAGAGAAAACATTCATGCTTTGAAATTTTTTAGGCTATCTGCCCCAAAAAATTAATGATGTGAAAATATTTCGCAGCATGAATATTTCCTATAGAAATTTCCAGCAGCTAGAATCTATCTACCCTCCTCTTACACCACTTAAAACTTATAGATATATTATACCATGGATAGAAAAAATAAAAGGGAAATCATAAAATGATGGTGTACCTCAAACTGGGGGTACTACTTTCTCCCCAACATTGTGAATTTCAGCCTTGAGAAGCTAGAACAAATCAGGCCATTTCTCCCACATAAATTTTTTCCATTACCATGCTTCCTCTTAAACCTATTCAAGCTTCCATAGTACTCACACCAATGGAATATACCTCTCACATAGGTTCATTTCCTATCTATCAAGAACCAAAAATAGTTTATGGAGAAAATGTTTCATCTAGATCATCAGTAATGTGACCCCAACTAATCACATGTCATTAATCAGGATGATGCTTCTTCAGTTGATAAACATTGAAGATATTATTAACACCATTGAATCTTGGTGGTAAAACTAATAATTATACAATATTTCCAATCCATTATATAACCTTGAACAGTCCTACAAACTATGGAACTAACTTCCCTTATTTCTCTAATCATTGATGACTAATTTTTGGAAACACATTCAAGAAAATATGTTCAATGACCTAAAAAGATAAAGTTTAACAATGATTATTTTCATATGAATTATGTATGATTTGTTTTATATCCATATGATTCTAGATCATTTGGAATTTATCCTTATTCTCATACATAATAATTGGTCTAATCAAATATATCTCTCTTATTTACACAAAACATAAATAAGAATGATAAGGATGACCATAAAAACCATCAAATAGTGGAATCTGTATTTTCATGTGATGGTTTTTATTATAAGAGAATTTAAAAAAGGGAATATGATCCTACCATAAACCGAAAAATTCTACCACATATTCTTAAATAATATCTTTGAATTTTTGAACAGTGCATTCTGACTATCCATCTATCTATTGATGATATGTTGTGCTCATAGTCAATTGACTTCCAAGATCTAGTTATAGTGATCTCCAAAACCAAGAAGTAAAATTGGGGTCTCTGTCAGATACAATTGAACATGGAACTCCATGTAATCTGACAAATTTTCAGACATAAAATTTTTCTAAGTCTACCACCATGTTGGATTCTATTATAGGGATAAAGTGTTCCAACATTGTAAGTTAGTGAACTACTACCCATATATCATCATGTTTTGGTAACATTATCAGTAGGCCTATAACAGAATCCATTAAAATTTTCTATCACTTCCATACCGATATAGGCATAGACTGTAGCATACCAGCTGATATTTAATTTCTATCCTTTACTTACTGACATGTCAGACATTTTATAACATATCATGCCATATTGTGTTTCATACTTGCTAAGTATAAATGTGCTTCATCACCTTGTACATTTTCTAAACACCTAGATGAATATCACATTAAGAATAGTTATATGCTGAAAGAATATGTTCCTAATAATATTGGGGAGCTAAAATTCGATTCTAAAATCATAACAAAGAGTTTTCATCTTCTATATAGTCAACAGAAGTGTCCCTACTATTCAGGTTTAACCTAATGATGATATAACCAGAATCTTCTATCTACGCTTCTTTTACAAATTTTATAAATTCTAGAACAAGACTTACTAGAAATAGAACTATGTTATCACCATATGTAGCACAATATAAATTCATATCCAGAATTATTCACATTAACTTCCATTGGTCATGAGTTTCTTAGAACAATTCACTATGGAATTTCTCACACAATACATCTTCTATATAATTCCATTTATCAGGAGGGAATATGATATTAAAATCAAACATATGGAGGTACTTCATCCTTATTCATTATCTTAAGTTCATGTATCACTAAGAAAATATGTATTTCAAACTCTTATGGTCAGTAAAAACTATGAACTTTTCACCAAATATGTAATAACTCAAGTCTTTAAGGCATAGATAACCGCAACTAAATCCAGTTCATACGTAGGATAATTCTTCGCAGTCACTTTCAACTACCTCAAACCATAGGTCATAACATGGTCTTCCTATATAATAAAACAACCAATATCATATCAAGATGAATTAAAATATACCACATAGTTTTTACCTTTTCTGGAAATATTTGGATGTTTTTTGAGGTGAGATGAGTTTTAAGTTCCAAAAAAAAATTTCTCCATTCATCATTCTATATAAATGGAACACATTTCCTTTTCATAACCTTCATGGTAGAATCAAGTATTGAGAAATACCAAACAATGAATCTCTAATAGCCTATTAATCTAAGAAATTGTTTTACCTCAAAGACATTATTTGGTGTATTCAAAGAGATAACTACTTTATCTTCCTAGGTTTAACTAATATTCCTTCATTAGAAATGACATGTCTGAGGAAACAAAATTATTGAATCTTAAAATAACACCTAGAAAACTTATCATACAAATGATGTTCCCACAACATACTTAGTACAATTTCTAAGTGATCCTCATAGTCATTTATGTTAGTAGAGTATACTAGAATATCATCAATAAATAAAGAAATGATATAATTGAGGTACCTATGGAATATATAGTTCATAAAATCCATTAAAACTTTTGGTGTATTAATCAATCAAAAATTCATGAAAACATATTCATAATGGCTATAGAAACTCTAAAATTATGTCTTCAGAATATCCTCTCTTATGACTCTAAGATAATGATAATGAAAGTGTATATGAATTTTAGAAAACCAATTGGATCCCTTCAATTAATCAAATAGATCATATATTCTAGGAAAAGGATACCATTTTTAATTGTCACTTGATTCAACTAACAATAATCAATAAATAAGAAAAGATTATTTTCTACCTTCTCTATGAATAAAACCAGTGTATCCCAATGTGATGTAAAATGTCTAATAAAGAAATTACTTTCTAACTATTTTACCTAAACCTTTAACTCTCACATCTCATTTGGAGCCATTTCCTAAGTCGTTAGAGAAATAAGTATCATTATTGGGAGTATATCAATGGAAAATTTGATTTCCATTTTGAGTGGTAACCCATATAAATCATTCAGAAAGACATTCAGGTATCCATCCACTATTTCTTGAATAGTCTTACTCTCAGTTTCATCAACTACACTTCAGATAATATCTACTAAATGGATAGATGTTGTTCAATAAATTGTTACTAAAGGTCCTTATCTATCTACAATTATATCCCCATCACCCTTGAAAGGATGATGAACTCCACCCAGGGATGTAAATGTTACATGCTGAGTGTAGTAGTAGATATGGGCCTTAAATCCTATAAGCCAGTATATTCCAAAGACTAAATAAAAAACATCCATATCAAAGACTATAAAGTCTTAGATAAACTATAATGTATTTATGGTAATGGAACATGTTGTAAATTTAAATCCTATGTACTCCCTCTATCAGAGAGGTTCCTTGATACTCATGACAAGAGGTATCATTTCCATGTGTAGTCCCAATTTTTTAACCATAGAAGAAGATATTAAATAATGTAATGAACCAAGTATCAAATAGACATACATAAGAGTGAAGTTCAAGAGAATGGTACTTCACATCACAGAGGGACCTAGTTTCTCTCCCACAATAATCAGTTCTACACCATATAACTACCGATCAACTGTTATGGGATATCCTTAGTTTCCCTGCTAAAGTGTTGACTGAAAAACTGAAGTATTCCTAGAAACACCTCGATTCATCAGTGTCTATGGAAACAAACTAATCTGATGGGATTTTTCTTTCTAAGAATTCAAAATATAAGGATGATTTTATATTTTTTCCCCTATTGATCTCTAAAGTTTAAGAAAAAAATCATAATATGTTCTCTCTTAACATAGTGGTTTCAATTCTGTGGGGTAGTAGTACATTATCTCTTCATGTGTATTAATGAATTGCATTGAAAAAACCCTAGTTTTTATTATATTCTATAAGAAAATTTATTGATTATGTAGTCTAAATTTGATGTGTTCTACCTCTATGAGATTTGGAATCCATCTTTATCTTATTTCTAGAAATATATTTGAAACCTATCCACATGAGAAAAAATGTACTACCTCCCATAGGATTCCCAATATTATCCCTTTCTTCCACTATTTCCCTTTTAACCATCTACATATAATCAATAATATAGAGAATATTTATCTTAGATCTAATATTAGGTTTCAATCATGAATCAAATATACATTCCCTTAAGGATTCACTAGCAACTACATCCATGTATAACCAAAATAAGTTTATAAACTTGACATCATGCGCTATCATAGAGAGTTTTTCTTAATTTAAGATGAAGAAATATATTGTTCTTTCTATTTTTAATGTGTGTAGGTAGAATTTTTTGTTGAATAATTCCTCAAAATCTTCACACATAATTCCTTGGTCAGCTTTATCTTGGATAGCTAAATCCCACCATTGGCATTCAACACCTTCCAATATATAGTTCACCAACTTAATATTCAACTTTTTCATTGTACAAAGAAAATAAAAGATTATATTCATTTGGTTTAGCCACACTTCTTCTTTTTCAAGTTTATAATCCCCTAAAAACATAGGTGAATTATTCTTCAAAAAATACACCAAATGATCCAATTTACTTGGTTATTTATTTCAATTTCCTCTATCAATACTTGAAACACTTTCACAATACTCTACAATAGTTGTTTGTTCATTAATGGAATAGGTGAAATCAAATTTTTAGCAGTTTCTTCCTACTAATTTCTATAGATACTTCCCAGTAAAATTTCCTATAAGTATAATAATACACCAGTTATACCATTTCAATCTAATAATTTAAGGATTGAATAATATTCAAAACATTATAAACAATTATCATTACCCCAAGAAACAATAATTGCAACTATCATTTCAAGAATAACTGATATTTAACATCTTAAAAAATCATTTTGAATAATAGATGAACAATGAAGTCCAAGTGAGAATTCATTGTAAAAATTCATTATATGAAACACTCATTGGCTAAACCCATGATGATGAGATAACAAAACTCCTAGAAGTGTTATAGAACACTTTTGTACCCAAAACACCCTGGTAACTTCAAGTTCCGCATAAAAAAGGTTAGTTACATATCTTTATGCTATACATTTCATGTTTAGATAGTCTTATCTCCTTTCTTCTAACCCAGCTCAAGAACTGAACAAAACTTATGCCATTTGTAACCTGTTCCCCTCCGTATTATCTTGAGTAGAGGCAACAAGCTACTAACCTTAGGTAAAATCCCCAATACATCAAAGGCTGAAAATAAATTCCAAGGTCTTAGGAAAGGTTGGGGGATGATTTTACCTTTTAAGATAAAACCACATGAAAATAATTAATAATAAACATCCAATCCTCTAAATGATGAATGAATAAACAATCTCATAACTCAATTAAATACCAAAATAGAACAATATCAGAGTATAGTGGAAAATAAATAAAGGTGTAAGGATAATACTACAAATAGAAAGACATTGGCACCAAATAGGTTCTATCCCAGACTAAAATGTAGACACTCCCTATCTCCAACATTAGCAACCAAACCAAGATGTCAAGGATCACCACTAGATAAGTATGTAACATGACCCTTCCATGTATCTCTGTAGATTATATATAAAAATTCACTAAAGTTCCCAAGTAGGGGTGAGTATATCACTCAATAATATTTCCCCAAATACTTTCCTTCACATTCCACTAGGAAAAGATAAATTTATTAAATTTAATATAAAATAGACGGTGATAATAATAAAATATTTTATCAAAGGAAAATAGTTAAATTAGCCATTTAAAAAAACAATCCATTCACTTTCTCTTTAAATTTCCCATTTTCATACCAAAGCCATGTTTCATACCCACACACACATGCATGTTGAATGATAATACCTATATTTTTGTAAGTGTTTTATTGGATATACTTATGTCGTTCCAATATATCTTATTTTTTATGTGTTTTTATGATTAAAAAATCCTTTTTTTATTCTAATGAGATTATCTTAGGTGTTTCAAATAATAATTTTATCAAATTAATTTATCTTATGATGACTATAAGGGATTATCTTACAATGAGTATAGTATTCAATCTATAGAAAAGTATTTTATGTTGTGAGAACTAAATTTTGGAAAGAATATATTTTGTCAACTTAGAATCACAAAACATCATGCTAGAATTTTATCCTACTATGTAAGATATTTTCTTATGAAGATAATGGACAAGCTACCACATGTTCAAATTCATATAATTCATATAGAATATAGTTTCTAAAAGTTTATATTTTAAAAAAAGGATATTCAAATATGTTTGTTATATGAGAATCATAATAAGTTGTGAAAGTAAAGTATCACACTTTAGTAACATATTTTTCTTACACTGAAGAATTATCCTATGCAATGTTAAATTCATTTTATCTTACACATATTATAATTCAAGGATTGGTTTTATCTTATGAGGCCTCTCATGAAGTTATCTTATGAGAACAATACTATAAGTTGGATATATTATGAATAATTAGCGTCTATGTAGAATTTTATGATTACCTTCATAATATGTTGACAATTCACTTCATGATTTTTAGAAAATTAGAAAAGGTATTTACCATTTAAGTAAAGATTGATTTATATAAATCACCATTTTTTAGGATTGGAAATATCTTAGGACCAATGTCTCTAACATTATCACTACATAAGATTATTCCATAATTGGAAAGAATGGGTGAATTATATTAATAACCTATCTTATCAAATTTTTAATGTATTATTAACTCAACCATTGTGATTATCTTACATTCTTATGTTCAAAATAAAAAAAAAGATATAAATGGAAGAGTTGGATACTGCATGATAGATATGAACATAATAGACAAAGACATACATGTATACTCTGATAATAGTAACAAATAACACTTATACATAGACAAGATAATATACAACACTCATGTGTTGTGATTTCAATCTTATTAGTTCAATAAAAGATCATAAAGAGCTGAGCATTAGAGTTTATCAAATTCTTAGGATGTATCTTCATCTATTGTTAGTTATTTCTTTCAAATGTGTGTTGTAATCATTCTTAAAAATTTTATTCATATATTTTTGTTTAAACTCATTATAAGTTAGTGTGTTAAGGATGTGGATAGGTACTGTAAATGGAGATCCTGGTTGAAATATTTTTTACCTTTGTAATAAATAACAACTTCTTGTATCCAGCTAGGATCCCCTAGAAAAATGGTTATCATAGTGAGAATCACCAAAATCTTGGAGTAGGGTGACAATGGAGTGGACTAAGGGATTTGTGTTCCTCAACCCACTATAAATCTACTACTTTCAATCCATTACCTATTTTCATTAAGGAATTAAATTTTTACTTTCATACCTGAAAGATGGTGGTTGAAGTAAAGAAAATTTTAGGAATACAATTCACACCCCCCCCCCTCTTGATTTTTCATCAATAAAATATCTAGGGAAAAAATTGGTATTCGGGATCATGACTCTTGAGTTCACAACTATCAAAGGTTGAAGTCCAAATATCTGGTTTAATATGGTTTCTATGGCTGATAAGAGAGAAGGTATATCAATAGTTAGATCTCCTTACTTTAATAGTGAAAATTATGGTTACTCGAAGGCTCTTATGACCATCTATTTTAAGAATCTTGTATTAAAAAATTATCTTAAATCAGTAAATCCCTATGTAATATAAAATAAAGAATCTGAAATGTGGGATGTTATAACCAAAGTAGACAATGATCTGAATTCCAAAGCTATGAATTCTATAATCTGTGTATTTGGACCATATGAGCTCAATAGAGTTTCTCAATATCAAACATATCTTGAAATGTGGACTACTATAGAATTTTATTATGAAGGTATATAAAATTTTAAGGTTCTTATATATGATACTACCCAACTTTAATTTGACACATTCAAGATGGTTGAAGGAGAAATCATTACTTAGTTGAATGGAATACTCACTGAGATTGTGAATAATTTTCTACTCTAAAAAACCAATTACTGAGCCTAATAAATCATTTTAAAGTTATAAGATTTTTACCACCAAAGTGGAGTGGAATCTCAACTACCATCAAACTATCTATAGAGGTCAAGAATTATAAAATAAAATATCTGATTGGAACTCTTATAATTATGAAGCTAAAGTGGAAGATGAAGCTGGATAATATAAAATGGTAAAGAAAGAAAATACTTCCTTAAAGGTTTTTACTTCTAAATATGATATTAAGAACAAAGGCACATATATATATATATCTAAAATATATAAAAAATAATATTCATCAACCTATTCTAGATCAAATTATGAACTTTCATAGTCTTCTCAAATGTTCAAAAATTTCTATAACAATAGAATACATTTCAGAGGACCATTCAATAAGTACTCGAAGCATGGTGACAACTCTAAAGAATTAAGATGTTATGAGTGAAAAAATCTTGGAAACATCAAGCCAGATAATCTGTAACTTCCTGAAAATAAGAAGACTAATAAAAATAACTTCAAGAATATTTTATATAATAACAGATCCAGGAAATCTATGAAGGTCACTTAGAGTTATTCTAAATATTCTAGTGAATTCACATCTATTGAATCAGAATCTTAATATCATAATCAAAAGTATAACAAATGATTTATAGCACATTCAATTAAGGTACAATCTTATTTCTCTTCTAATCATGAGCATGAATCATAAAATGAAAATTTATCATATGAAGTATTAAATGAATAATGAACCATATTGGAAAATAAATATGAATGTTTGAAAAAGAAAAAAACTCTCATTACTCCTATAAAATAATTTCAATTGAGAAAAGAACCTAGACAAACAAATTTTAGATTTGAAAGACCATCTATGAAATTCTACATTCATTTGTACTGAATAGGTCAAAACAATTAAAAACCTATATAAGGAAGTCCAAAATTTTAAAGATTTCATATGCGTCTTTACTAAAGGGGAAGAAGATCTAAACAAAATTCTTGTTAAACATCAACTAAAAAGGAAAATTTTGGAATTATAAGTCAAGGTGAAAGTCCCAAATTTTTTTAAAAAATATTTTTTTCCTAGTTTTAAAAATGAAAACCTTTCTAAATTTTCCAGTTTTCATTATATAGAAATATTACATTATTCTAACATATATAATCTAAAAAATACCCATTTTTTAACAAAAATTATTTTCTAAAAAAAAAATTTCAAAATGTGTTGTTAGGTTTTATGGAAATTTCAAATAGATTTGGATACCCAATTATTTTTTAGCTAATATTTTTATACCTAAGATCATTTAGGTACCAAAAAATATTATTGTTTGATTTTTCATTATAGTTAACAAACCACAAAAACAAAAATTAAAAATTTTTCATGGATAGTGGTTGTTCAAGGCACATGAGTAGATATTTCTCAAACTTTCACTCATTATCCAAGATAGATGGAGGATATGTCACATTTTTTGATAATTCAAAAGAAAAAATTATTGTTATTGGATCATTTATAAATCCACAATCTATTTTCATAAATAAATTTCTTTATGTTTAAGGCTTAGAGAACAACCAAATAAGTATCTCTAAACTTTTTGATGATGGTTATTCATTTGATTTTTCAAAAAATGAATTTTCAGTTTTCAATGATAAATCTCTCAAGATTAAAGCTCCTAGAACTCATAATATTTACATATTAGATATTAATTCTATATGTAAATAAAATTTCAATTTTTTGAATGTTGAAGTTGATGAATCATGGATTTAGAATAGAAGGATTAGATATTATAATGTTCACTATTTGAAAAGGATTTCTAAGAGAAATCTAATTTATGATTTTCCTAACCTTAAGTTAGATAAAAATAAACTCTATGATGCATGTCAAATTTGAATGAAACACAAGTCATCATTTAAACCAATTAAATAGGTTTCTACTTCTAAAAATCTAGAGATTATACATATAGATCTTTTCAAGACCTATAGAATTAAGTATTTCTTGTAAATAATTTTTATATGTGTTGGTTGATGATATTTCAAGATATATATGGATATAATTTGTAATACTTAATAGTGAAGATTTTTCTATTTTTATTTTTTTTTGGAATCCTATGAAAAATAAAAAAGACGCTACATTTGTGACTTTGAGAATTGATTATGGAGAATAATTTGAGAATCTTGAATTTAATTCATATATCTCTAAAAATGTATTAAAAATAATTTTTTCCCTGGATACCTCAACATAATGGTGTTTTTGAAAGGATGAATAGTTCCTTTAAATAAACTTCTAGAAAAATATTGTGTGAATATAAAATTCCCACTCATTTATGGGTTGAATCTGTTAATATGATATGTTATTTCATTAAAAAAGTTCTAATAAGGACTATCTTAAAGAAAATTCTCTATAAGTTATGGAATAATAGAAAAAAAATGTTATATTCATTAAAGTATTTGGATGCAAGATTTACATTTTGAACACCAGGGATAATATCAGCATGTTTGATCTAAAGGATTATAAAGGTGTTTTCCTAGGTTATTCTACTATATCCAAAGCTTATAGTGTTTTCAACAAAATATCAGTGCTTGTTGAAGAATTAACTCATGTGAACTTTGGAGAAGAAGATCATTTTGATCACAAAATGACTCAAACTCATGAACTAAATGATTCCTTTAAGGACATGAGACTTAAACCTATCCTTAAAAAAATATGCATGATGACTTGGAACTTGATTATCTAGAACCAAATAATATAAAAATTGATATTGGTGAACCATAAATTGTGTCGCCTAGATTACCAAGAAATATTAAGGACCATCCTTTAGAAACAGTTATAGTAATTCTAGATAAAAGAGTTGGAACAAGGAGAAATATAGGATACCTAGTAGAATTGTCTGCCTTTTATATTATCTAGAACCAAAAACTATAGCGGAATCTTTATATTAGGAAACATGATTTTTATCTTTGTAAGAAGATTTAAATACGTTCAAAAGTATTGAAGTATGGTAATTTGTTGAAACACCCTCTAACTATCCTATTATTATAAAAAAATGGGTATTTAGTAAAAAACAAGATGATCATGGAATAATTACTATAAATAAAGAAAGATTATCTACAAAAGGATACAATCAAGAAGAAGGAATATATTATGAACAAACCTCTTTCCCCATATCTAGATTAGAAGCAATTATAATTATTTTATAATATGTATGTTATATTAATTTTAAATTATATTATATGGATGTTAAATCTACTTTTCTAAATTTATTTTTAGTGTTTGAATTTTATATTGAACAACCTCCAGGTTTTGAAGGCCTTAACTGTCAAATTTTTTTTTAACTTACAAATGATCTATATAAGCATAAAAAAGCATCAAGATCATGGTATGAGCGATGAATCTATTTTATTTTATCAAATGGTTTTTAAATGGTAATAGTATATCCTAAATTATTTAATAAAACTTTATCCTCATATATCTTATTATTTAAAATATATGTTGATAATGATATTTTTATTTCAAAAAATCAAAAATTATGTAATTATTTTTCAAAACATATGCAAAAAGAATTTGAAATGTGTATAATGAGTGAATTAAACAATTTTATAAGATTTCAAATTTATTAAAAATATTTTGTGAATTTATTAGAGAAAATAAAATATATACTTTATTTAATTAAGAATTTTGGACATGAAAACAATAATACTTATTAAAATCATATGATCTCTAATGTTAGACATGATATGGATGAGACTGGAAAACTAGTTGATAATGAGTTTTATAGAAAAACCATTGGGAGTCTGTTGTATCTTATTGCAAGTAGAAAAAAATTATGTTTCCAGAACGTATTAGTGAAATATTTAAATCTAATTTTAAAGAACCCTATTTAAATAATGCTAAAATAATTTTAAGGTATTCAAAAGGAATTTTATATCATTATCTATTTTTTCCAAAAATCTAAGATTTTAATTTAACTTCATATTCAGATACTGATTTTGCTGGTTGTAGACTAGATAGTAAAAGAACCTCAGGAACCTTCCATGTTCTTAGTAAATATATAGTATCTTGATAAAGTAAGAAATATCACCTTGTAGAACTATAAACATTTGAAGAAAAATATATTATAATAGGATGTTGTTGTGAACAAGTTTTGTGGATGAAACACACCTTAATGGATTTTGGATTTAGTTTTAACCATGTTCTAATAAAAAGTGATAACACTAGTTTTATAAACATTTCAATGAATCCAATCAACTATTCATGAAAAAAAACTTTGATCTAATACATGGCTTCTTAAGAGATCATGCATAAAAAAGGTGATATATATTTAGAATTTGTTTTCATATAAAATCAATTAGTATACATTTTTATTATACCATTGCCTTCTTACATATTTGATTTTATCAAACCTGAATTATGTCTATTAAATTTTTGTTAATTTTATTTAATAAGTATAATTATTCTATAATTGAATAAATATTTTATTTATATTATATTTTTTAATATTTTTTATCGCAATTTTGAATTTTAGTCACATAAAAAATAGGACATTTCACCTATTTTTTGTTATGATTACTCAGCACATCAAACTGTGTCACCCTTTGATTACCAAAAAACAATAAACAGTGTGCCAGTTCTATGCACAAAAACTATTGAAAAGCTTCAAACCCTTATCTCTATACTATTATAAGCTTATTTCCCTAACCCTTAAATCTTCCAAAAATCATTGATAATGGAAAAAATCAAGAGAACTAATGGTGCTTTCTCAAGTAGGACCAAGTGTCCAATAATGATAAAGAAATATTTAAGTGGGATAGAAATATATTTCAGTTAGCTATATTTCACTGGAATGCTTATTAAAAAATTAATAAATTACCTAGGAAGAGAATTTTTTTTGAAGAAAGAAAAACCAAATTTTTTTTGAGAAATATGTTTGTGAGTTTTACAAGACTATATTTTTTCATTTTTGTGTTAATCAAGACATAGTCACTATGGCGGTGAACCAAAAAGAATTCTCAATAGTTTCTTTGGTAATGGATGAAGCTTTCAAGTTCCCTCATGAATGATACGCAGACGTAAGTACTTCTTTGGTCAATGTAGATGAAGTCGGTCCACCAGAAATAATGAAGTCCATATTCACCTCTATAGATGTTGAGAAAAAACATATGAAATACTTGGAACCCAAAAAAATTTCTTATAATGTTTAATTGATCTTCCACTGCATAATTCCATGTTAAGTTTGAATCATTCATTTTTTAAGATGTTACATTATTATATAATTTTATGATAGGTAATCCTATAAATATTTCATGTTATATTATGAGATATATGTTCTATATCCAAAAAAAGTCAGTAAATTTTTATTTGTTTTGAAGGATCTTAACTCCAGTTTTTCATAATATCTATGTTTTTCTAGAGGATAATACTAAAACTTGGTGTCATGGATTAAAAAAATTGAGTGAAAAAATCGTAAGGAAATTGGTTTTGGTTTGAATTTGTCCTTAAATAAGTTGTTTCTTGTAAGTTATAAAGAATATATTAGAGTAGAAACCACTTTGACTTAGGGGGAGTCATCCCAAATGGAAATTTCTAGAGATTATATAGTTCATACTCCTATGATTGTACCGGTTTCTGTTGAAATAACAGTACAAAAACATTATATAAGGGATGTTCTTGATAAAAAACTGTTGATGAGGGAGGCAGAAGAGTACGGGTTTTTATTCAGTCTATAGAAGGAACTACTTCTCCTATCAGTTCACCTCCTACTACTATTTTAGTTCAGCCTAATTTTATACCTATTGCTTCTGTTAAAGAAGATTTAGCCTCAAACATCACTAGGTTAGTAAGTTTTGTTCAAGGTAAGACCATATAAATTTGTGTTAGGTGTGATACCTCCCATTGAAGTTTATCAATCTAGTGAGATAATAAAAAGTGACATAACTGAATCTATTTACATTATTATTTGAGATACTTTTTCTAGAGAAAGATATGAAGAACCTGAGGATGTGACCCAACTGGTTTCAAATATAAAGGCCCGGTCAAAATAATCGAAACCATCTCAAGTGGAGGAAAGACCTAATGTTGTTGTAAATCTAAAAGGTTAAGAAACTATAACCAAAAAATTTCATCAAGATACCTTTTATCCTATTATACCACAACAAATAAGTTCAAAAATTCCTATATAAGAACTAGATACTGCTGATAAGAGACATCAAGAAAGCTACTCAAAGTTAATGTCTAAGGTTGAATCATTGAATGTTTAGTTGATTGATTCCAAAAGTGAAATTAATACTCTCTGTGAGAATTTTGTCTCCAAGAATGATGTTAATAAAGTGAAGAAGTTAGTTCAATTAGTTTTGAAAAAGTTTCTAGCAAAACCCTCTACAGAATCCATGAATATCATGGTTGTACTTTCAAGATTAGAACAAGTGTCTCTAGTAATAGATATGATGACTTCTACCATTTCTTAAATTAAATGTGAACTTATCTCTAGGTAAAAGGTTCAAAATATTCAATGGGATGTAATATCTAAATTATTAAGGTTTCCAATGTTTCCTAAAAGTTTAATTTCATCTATTTATCTATATAGAATGGAAATCAGTTCATTTTAAAAGTAGAAGGTACCTGGAATTCCAGATTGTTCAGATCAAATAAAAAAGTATGTTAGTTTTATCATTAATAGACTATAAAGAATGGATGGGTCCTTAAAAAACAATTTTGAAGCCTTATAAAATATTTTTTATCAAATTAATAAGTTAGTAGCAAGTAGTTTAAAATCATAATATTCTGTAGAAGAAGATGATGAATAAGAAGTTGATGCATTTATTAAACCTCAGTAGCATCAAGTATATACAAAAGGAAAGGAAGTAATTTCAATTGATCATCCAGTTAGTATGTCAGATAATTAGTGTGATGTTTTGAAGAATTTGGTTGTTGGTTTCACTAATAATGGAGATATAAAAAATTTCTTGGGAATGTTTTCTCAGCAGGTCTAGAATAGATTCACAATTCTCCTGAATTACTTAAAGAATTAAATGGTGAGTAGAATTGACACTTTTGTAGAAGAATTATTTAAAAATCAAGGTATACATCTCCGAGGACCTCCTATTGTCGATCTCCATGCCTCTACCTCTCAAATACTTAAATATATCATTTATCCTGCTGATGTTTACATAAGGTAAAATCTTAGGTTTGCAGAATAAGTATCTTTGCCTTTACCCAAACTATCTTCTAAGATATCATTTGTACCTGCAAACTATTTTAATATAGAGATATCTCAACAAGATTCTCTCAATATCCAATCCACCTCTATAAGTATAACTCTAAGTGATTGATTAGTAATTAGTTCATCTTCACTAAATTTGGTTGATGTTGTTGGAGAGATGGTGAATGCTCCTTTACCTACATCCTCTCTACCTTATGACCATCCACTATCATTCAAAAAATTACCTCCTGAAAATCGTTCAACTTTCCTGAATGGATACACTTTAATGGTTTATATGTATGGTCAAATAGGAATTTTACAAACATTTAAATCATGTTTTTAATTTGAATGCTGGGATACTTATTTTTCATGTTTTTAATGTATCTCTTTCTTTCATTCAAATTATACTTTTCTGATGAATGTATTTCTCTATATTGTAAAAATGTTTCTACTTTTTTCATATAATTTATCATCTATTATTGTTTTATATGTTTCTTTAGTCTTTATTTAGCTTCTTTAATTATTTAATTATTTAATTATTTCTACTACTCAAATTTTTTAGTATGACTTCATGCCAAATTCTATTTATGATCTATATCATTAATTGTTTACACTTATTTGTGTGCAATATTTATTGTATTCTTTTTTACTTATTTTATTGAATTTTGATGTCACAAAAAGGGGGATAATAAAAAGTAAGAATAAAAAAAATTAAATGTTTTATTGTAGGGGTATAATAACAAAAAAATAAAAAAAAATTTTAAATATCCTTTTGTATAATTTTTGTTTTCTATTAAATGGGTTTTGTGATCATCAAAAAGGTAGATATCGTTGGACAGCCATATATTGTTCCAAAATATCTCAGTTTTTATTTGTTTTTATGATATAAAAAATCCCTATTTTTATTCTAATAAGTTTATATTAAGTGTTTCATATTATAATTTTATTAAAGTAATTTATCTTATGATGACTATAAGTGAATATCTTACACCGAGTAGAGTATACAATCTATGGAAAAGTATTTTATCTTATGAGAATCAAATTTTTGAAAGAATATATTTTGTCTACTCAAAATATGAAAATTCCATGTAGGAATTTTATCTTAAAATCAAGATATTGTCTTACGAAGAGAATAGACTAGCTATGACATGCTCAAAGTTAAATAATTCATACATAATGAAGTTATGAAAATTTTGTATCTTACAAAAAGGATATTCACAAAATTTCATTTTATGAGAATCAGAATAAGTTTTTAAAGTTAATCATCCCACTTAAGTAATATATTTTCCTTACGCTGATGAATTATACTACACAATGTTGAATTTAGTTTATTTTATGCATAGTATAAGTCAAAAATTGTTTTTATCTTATGAATACTATCAAGAAGTTATCTTATGAGAATAGTACTATTAGTTAGATATCCTAGGAATAATTATCTATTATATAGAATTTCAAAATTCCTTTAATAATTGCTCCATAATTTGATTCATTCCTTTTAGTGTATCAAAAAAGGGATTGACCATTTAAGGAAATATCGATTTGTATAAATTTTTATTTTTTCAAGAATGGAAAGATATGAAGAAAAATATTTCTGACATCATCACTTCAAAAGATTATTTCATATTTGGAAATAAGGGGTGTGTGATATTAGTATCATCTCTTATTAACATTTCAATAGATTATTAACTTAACCATTGTGATTATCTAACAAGATTCAGTTCAAAATAAAAGAGTATATATAAAGAAGAGTTATAAGTTGTATGGTAGATATGTTCAAAATAGCATAATCATACACACATACTCAGATAATGGTAACGAATAATTCTTGTACATAGAAAATATCATATATAACACTCATGTGTTATGCTTTTCATCATTTCAGTGAAATCAAAGGTCATCTAGAGATGAGCTTTGAAGTTAATCATCTTCTCAAGGAATATATTCATCTAATTTCAGTTTCTTCTAACAACTATGTGCAGCAATAGTTATTCAAAAGTTTATTCATATATTTTTGTTTACACCCATTATAATTTAGTGTGTTAAGGACTCGTATAGGTATTGTAAAGGGATATTCTAGTTGAAAGATATTGTAACTTTGTAAAAAGTAATAAGTAACGTATACTTGTACTCATCTGGGAGCCCCTGGAAAAAGGGATATCATAGTGAAAATCACTAAACTCATGGAGTAGAGTGTTGGTGGAGTATACTAGAGGGTTTATTTTCCCCAAACCACTATAAATATTATGTGTTCAATATATCTTATTTTAGATTTTATATTTCCATTGTCTGTTTTGATTAAGGGGAAAATATTTGAACTTGCATACCTTGAAGAGGGTGGTTTAAAGTAAAGAAATTTTAGGAACTAAATTCACCCCTATTAAGTTTTCATCTATAAATTATCTAGAAGAACACATTGATATGTTCCCTATATATTTGTCAATGGTTTCATCCCCTTATGCTTTTCTAGGTTAGCACTAAACACTAGTTTGTTTCAACTAACCCTGTATAATGCAATATGAACACATGCCACCATGTATTCTAAGATAATATTCCAATAAAACATTTATTTGCACTTGATTCCATATTTAAAAACATACCCCTTATAAATCACATTAAACAGGTGTTTTCTAAACCAATTTCTCAAAGTATTTTCATCATAGTCCAAAAACAAATTAGACAAACTCAAACCAGCATGTTATATAGAAGTAGAGTATGAGTGAATCCACCTACCTAGATTTCATTTTCAGAAAGTATATTAGAAGATTTCATGGATAAAAAAGTTATTTACATTATCTATCAAAACCTAATAAGATCCCATCACTACAAATCCAAACACATAGATCTGGTCTTACAAAATGATCTAGGATTCTAGGTGGGACAATTCAAAGAGATCCAAGATGAAAAATAATGAGGAGATCCTAACCTTTGATTCTAAAACCAAATGCTCTAAGATCCATTGGAATCCATGTTTAGACATAGAATATCACATGAAATATCCTAGGGTATCCCTCGAAGTTCAGTGGAAAAGAGAGGATCATGAAGGAGAAAAACATAACCACATACTAAATAAAATCGGTTGGGTCTGATGGATTCACGATGTGAATTCCTCAAGAACCCACTAACACTGATATTTTAAATGCATAAGTTTATTTTTCTATAGAAACACATTTCACAATGTGAATGTTTTTCACTTCTTGAATAGACCCAAAGAAATAATTCACACTTCCAAATGTTCCACATCATCTGCACACACAAAATTCAGGATGTGGATGTTTCCTGCATAAATTTCTAGTATCCAGACTCCAAGATCTCCTCCCTTTACACTATAGAACACTTCAAGTTAAAATATCTCATGAGATCAAAACATAAAAAGACAAGAATAAATTGATAGTGTACCTCAAACCAGGGGTGTTACATGGTGGGAGATTATTGAAGCACCATCTACCTCTATATCCATCAGTTGTTCCATTAACTCCTTTAATGAATTCACCTCCTATAGGTACAACCTATCTATTAAAGGGGGTCCCTTAATCCTAAATCTACCACTAATATGAAGTTTTTTCCACTATTATTCCTTAGCAACCCTTAACCATATGTTAGGTTGGATATTATCATTTAATGTACCCTCAACCTCCACAAGTATAACAAATCCAATCACTCTAATGATTCAATCCTTTATGTGAATCATTTATTATTGACCTTTAAGATTGGGATCATGCATACATGTGTATCCACTAATGGGAACTTATCGTCTATCATTGATTGGATTCTACTAATGACACTACCATAGGTAATTTGGAACTTTCCTCAGACCTAATATGTATATCTTTTTAGAAACTTTCAATAACAATGGTTCTCTTAAAAACTCAGGAATAGGTGAGTACATGTAGAGGAAAAAATCATAGCTCAAGTCTCCCAATATATGATTTTACCAAAATTTATAGCTCATAAAAAACTATCATGAACCATGTTAAGGGAGTATCATGTGAGGCATGTGTTCCTTGATGATCTATTATATTCATGCTACCCTATAGAAGATCTTTCAACTATTTAACTCCAAACATCCTCAGTGTCCATATTTATTACTCATCTATAAATAGAAAATAAAACTTTGACCACTAGATGGTATCCTTGTCACATTTCTATATAGTTAGATGTTACCAATGACTTTCTGAGCCATAAATAAGGCTAAATAACATTACTATTATCTGATTAGAGGGCGTCTAAACTAATAATAACATCCAAGTCACCACCTCCAGTTAGTTATTTCTTGCTTATCACTTGGGTGACCTCTGAACTTGAGTGGTTTGTATCGATGAAATTTATGCAGCACACTAGGCCTACAGGTTATCTCATCCTAATCAATTGGAATCATCCTCTACTAAGATGGTGTAGGATCATCATCCTACACATTGGAAAGAGTATATGCTTCATAAATAATATATGGAGGGTCTCCCATCAACTAACCTGCTAGAGAGACCTCTTAATCGATTCCATGTATCAAAAACTCAAAATTATACTGATCATGGATAGGATCTCCAAAGTCCATTATTGGATTTTAATGTTCCTATTTTGGAATCCTATTTGGAGGGGACATCCCATCTCCCCCTACTATTTATAGGGTGTATCCCCTTTTTTGTGTTTTCTTCTTCTAATCTTTGGGAATTTTCCCCACTCACTGAACATGGATCACTCCCAATATTTCCTAGAATCTTGTTGAGTCTGAAGGTACCTTGGTCAAAAAATGGTGTCCCAAAACTATTGAAATCCACTATAGAATTCATGTAATCAAATTATCTTCGTAATTTTTATTTGGTGGATCACTTTGGTTGGTGAAATCCATCGGTAAACTCATTTTATTAATTTTCTAACCACTTCTAGGGTTTGAATGATCTCATGATGTTAGGATTACATGATTAGAGACATTTTTTATACACCTTATAGATGAATATGGTTTTATCTTACCTATTCCAAAGCTAAGTGTTTTTTTAATGATTGAAAATTTTATATTCTTTAATGTTACTACAATTTTCATAATGAACTATAACCACTCAACCGGTGTGATCTAGGAAAGCCTTCCTTTTTTTCCCAACCCTTTTAAAACTCAACTATACTAAAAATAATTGGAAACATGGTTTTTCAGCTCCTGATATTTGATTTTAGGATGAAATAAGGGTTCCACGCAATAAATTCATGTATTTTCATTAAGGTTGGTGTCTTTAGAATACTTTTGGATTACTTATGTATTAATGTAGAATCCAAGTTATGGTGTTATTATTTAGTTCACTTATAATACTATTATGAATTTTATTATTCATTTAAGAAGTTAGGATACCTATTTTTAGATTTATAATGAGTTTCTAGGTGGCAGATTGAATTTTCCAATCTTTAAGTGGATGATTATAGTAGTGATCTAGTGGTAGTTTGAATTCTGGCCTTCTGAATTCAACATCCATTATCCCAAGAACAACTCTATAGGCTGGAACAACTCCTTTAAATATTGGGGTGACATTATTAGCTGAAGAATTAGGAACTGTTGTCTTTCCCCAAAGGGATCTTTCTAGGCATCAACCTTATTATACATCTATTGTGTTTCATGTCCATGTTCCTCATAAAATTACAAGGGTGGATGCTACTCCTTTTTTCCCGGATCTAAGTACCTTCCAAAGTTGGAATATGAAGAAGGGAATATAAATTAAACCATTATTTCTAGTATGCTTGACTATATGTAGGATGATTCTATTCATCTTCCATTGATTCTTGAGTCAAATTCTTCCCCAATTACTATAGAAAAAAACAAGGTTTTTGGAATATAAAAACCCATCCAGGAGTAAAATAAGATTGGAGAAAGTTATCTCTGATTTGGATCTCTATAATAGGTTTTTTGGATTAGATGAACTTATAATCATAAAATAGGGTGAACAGAAGTTGGTAATATAGGAAAATGGGAAAGGATCAGGATGCCAGCACACCAATAAACCAAGAACATGAGGAAAAAAATTTAGTGTATGTGATTTCTACTTCTGAAGATGCCTCAAAATCTTAAACCTATTATATGTTATCATTAGTTTATGAAGATGATTTAAAGACTGTATATATTTATAGATTTTTAAAAAATGGAATAAGTTAATCCATGATGAGGGTAGTCACTTGGTGAGTAAAGGGAAAATCTAGAAGTCATAAAGACTGCTAAAATTTACCAAAGCCTATAGAGACTTGGTCTGTGAATATGTCTACATAAGTCAAAAATCAATGGAAATATGATTATGAATCTAGAAAATGAATGTATCAAGACCTTCTATGTTAGGTAATAGACCAATTTATAGTGTTTTATGCTAACATAAAACAAGATATATTCAGGAATATAGTTAGGTCAAAACGGTATGGAATACATGTAGCAGATAGAAGTGTTCTTAGGTAGCTTAAAATTTTTTTAGTATACTTGGATTAGTTGGTTCACTCTAATCTTGATATGGTCCAACTAATTCCCTATAAGGATAATATGGAGAAAAGGTAACTCATCATAAATGTTTTAATATAGGAAGGTGAAAGAATGTATAAGAGAGAGATTCAAGTCAACCAAAAATAATGAATAAGAATAATAGATCAACATCCAATATTAGATTTTACTTCATGGATTCAATGAAGATATGATTAATATCTTGGAGTATATTTGAATTAGATAAAATATGGAAACACTCTTTGAGGATAGAATTCAAGAGGAATGGATGTGGACTACACCTTTTTCATTTGGATCCTATATAGGTTCTATGGGTATAATTATTTAATGTTCATCTAGAATGGTTAAACATTTCTTTCTGAAGTTTGAATTTTTGAGGTGCTTTAATGTTTATTCAGGCTACCACAAAACCCTAAAAGTGGCCTTTAAAGTTGAATAAAAATTTAAAATGGAATAGGTTTCCAAACTCATTAAGGACATATATGAACCACAACTGATATGTTACATAGTGCGTATATGATATCATTTGTTCCCTAAATATGATTCCTTATAGTTTTAAGTTAACTAAAAAATTATTAGAAACCTTTAATAATGATATATCTCCTATATGCACCTATATTGGACTCACTAGTTATAAAACTGAACTAAAGACCATTTGATATCATTTTATTATATTACCAAACCTAGTCCCAGAAGAATCATAACTCCAAAATCCATCTCTATGATATGACATAATCTAATACCACTATGACATGACCCAACCCACTAGGACCCTACATGGGAGGAAATTTAGTCTAAGTGTACCACCCCAATGCCACCTCTAATAATCCAATGGTTGGTTACTTGATTCAAGAAGTCACAACACACAAATTGGATTCATTATCTTAATAAACCTTCATAAAACCTTATATCATTGGAACAAAATATAAATAATTAAAACTATATATAATAAGGAACTTTTTAGTAAAAGGCATGTAGAAAATTTTAATACCCAAAATAATATAAGAAATGAAACTCTTAAAATATAGTTAAATACAAAGTCTCAAATATCACCTGGTTAAGAAGGACCTAGATCAACTAGAAAGGGAGAACTCCACGTCCCACTATCTCCCTATACAAAAACCGTTAACCACTATTACCATTGAGCACCACTAATCACTAGCTCCAATAACTCTGCATAATTGGAAACCACCACTAAACTGTCCTAAATCTTGACATAACAAAAAACATGTGGGTGAAACACCCATAAAAGGGTGAGTATAAACATACCCAATAGAATACTCTAGAAATAATGGATAGATGATATGTAAAGTCAGTTAAAAACCTCTGATAGTGGTAAAATGACAGAAAGGAACCTAGATTTTATTTATGGAATATTTAGGCTAATAAAATAGAAAGGTCCACAGCTCAGGTACACAAAGATCATATGTCATAGGTTATATAAGATATTTAGAATATCATAAGACTCGTAATGTTAAAACTAATCAACTTACATAACTTTATCATCACTTCAATGATTCTATAGCGGGGGACTCACACCTCATTAGGGGAAATACATAATGATCAATGGAGTATAGACCCCAATGGAGGACCCATGACCTAGAACATGGGGGTGTGCCAACCACAAAGAAGGATGACATGTTCCCTGACATATAGAGGAGTACATAAACACCATCCATCTTATAGGGGGCCCATGCTCTGACACATGGTAGATTAACAAACCCTATGGATGCAAGATTCATACCTTGACACATATGGAATTATCAACTCCATAATTTAGGCAGATGACCTACTCCCTAAAGTTTTCATGTCCTCTGGGGAGTACTTGAACTTCCAAGTATCAATTTGAATTTTTAAAAATGATTCAATATGTGTTCATTGAAGTAATTAGGTGGTGATTCTTGGAGGACTATTATGTATTAATGGTTTGGAACTATATTTCAAAGATGATAATGAATCAAATTCCATTAGTTAGTTAAAACAATGTCTTAAAGAACTCAAGAGGATAAGTTCAAGAAAAGGCGGAAACTGAATTATTATGATTGATGTGTTGATCTTCAAAGTAATGAATTACTAAGTGTTGGTGGATGAAAGAACATTTCCTATGATATCTTAGAAGTCTGTTTGAGTTGTTTGGAAAAAAATTGGCATTAATTAAGTGAAATACCAAAGTTGTTTATAGGTAACATCATGTTTGTATAGACCGCATAAAGGAAAGGCTGTAAAGAGATAGGTTACATAAAGGAAAATTAAGGATATAAATAGCTACATAAAGGTACTAAAGTACTTGTGTAAATATGATAAAGAAATTCAGATGTTCTATAAAGTTATCACACTTGATGTATAAGGGTAATGGGTAAACTACATATACTATGTAAAGGTGAAACTATTATAGCAGAAAGGTACATGATATATGTGTAAAGATCATATAAAGGTTTCAATATATATATAATGGTAATACAATAATTTTGAAGGCTATATAAGGGTAAAAATATATTTTTAAAGGTTTTCATATGGACCATACTTAATTTCTAATAATATATTTTTATTGAGTCGATGGAAGATGATATGTTATTCAAGATGAAAATATTATGGTTGACTAAATAATCATAATTTCTGCTGAAAGTGAAGGAAGGTGACATGAGGTGGATGTTTTAATACTGAGTGAGTAATATATTTGACCATGAACAATGATTGTCCATGAACAGTGGTGTTGTAACAAGACTGACCATAATAAGGTTCAACCACAAGAGACACCTGGTAGGTTGATCGACCATTCCATGAAAATAAAAGAGTGTCCACAACTGACATAATATTGAAACCAACAATATGAGGTGATCTATATTGACCATGAGTTATGCATGGTCAGATGATAAATCTTATTATGAAAGATTGATAGAGGAGAAGATGAGTTCACTTACATGAATATAAAATAGAAGCTGCAATACTCAATTATGAGTATAATATTTTATATTCAATAAAAAAGAAACATGAATGGAGAATAGTATGATGAATATAGTTATGTTTTTCTCAAATAAAAATAAATATCAGGATGTTTTTCATGATATATGCATATTGTTGAAGAAGGGAGGAAGTCATGATCAAAAGTATACATAAATGGATTTATGCATGATAAATTCATGTGATTACTATAGATGGAGAAATTAAGAAGATGATAGTATCTATGAATAAAGAATAATTTCATTACATGGTGATAATCCTATATGAATTCTGTTCAATATGGTGCATGTTTCCATACATGTGAGGCATTCAAAGGAAAAAATGAATATTCTCAAATTTATTTGGATCTAAGATTGTAATATTTATATATTACTAAGAGAATGAATTCCAATTATTATGGAATTTATATATTACATGTAAACAGCCAAATTATTCAAGAGGATATTTAAAATATTATAACTAGGTTTGAATGGGTTTTAATTGGAATTAAAAAGGAAGAAATATCCTCCTAATTTAAATGTGAAGATTTCAAGACAACAAGATTCAATGAATTTTCATATTTAAAATATATAAAATATCATTTGAGATATAATTTTTTGGGAAAGTAAAAAAAAAGAGTTTTCTAGTGATGAAGAATGTGTTTAACACTTGAGATAGTTGATAAATTGAGAGATATTTTGAGATTTGATACAAAATTTCTACCGATGAGAGAGAATAACTAGAAGACCAAAAATCATTCTATATTTGGGGAAGAGTTTCAAGACCATCAATGCTGCTAAGGTTATTGAAGTTTTTGTTCATGAGGAGATATATGGATACACGTTTTTCAGGGAGATCAATTCAAAAGTGGAATAGATAAATATAGGAACATAAATATATCTTTCAAAAAGAAGATCAAGAAGAAGAATCTGGTGATGGGGTGTCTAACCAGTTATTAAGGGCTTGTGATTGGAGTGTATAACCAATGACTAGAGAATTTAAATTCAGTTTTCTAACCAATTTTTGGATAATTTTACCTACCAAATTTATCCACTTATATCTATAGTGGAGAATATATTTTAGGGTGTTTAACCAATATAAAAATAAGAAATCTTTTATGTTTAACCTTGTAAATATCATGTGATGTAATATCTTCTATTATTAATTCATGTGAGGTGAGACTATGACATAGTATTTAGAGAATATATATTTTTAATAGGCTTAAAAATTTGAGTTCAAAATAAATGAATTCATAAAAAAGGAACATTGATTTACCCCTCTCTTAGTGATCCAGCCGTCCAAGGGCACTATAAGTGGTATCAAATTAAGGTTCCCTATAAAGATACAAAAAGAGTGTATGATTAATGGATAATATTAATTATTTAAAAAATATGTTTATTCCATGTTTTATGGTAAAACTTTTCATATATAGAGGAATAGGGTGTTACCCTAATACCGATCACTTTTCTAGGAAGTTAAAGATTCTACAATAGTGGGTTTTATAGCCATCACTAAAGATGATACCATAAACCAATATAATAAGATACATATAGAGTTATATGTAATGGAAACAAATTTCATTTTATGTCCCTATCAGATAAGGTCAATACAAAGGTTATGGGTCTCAATAATACTAAGGGAATCTCAGTAAAATTGACCAGAAGCTATAAAGGTAATATTAGAGTCAACAAAGACAAGCTACAACTGTGGAGGATCCAATTCAAAGAAATAAATATGGAAATTAATCTTGAAGGTGGATTATTATAATAAGGAGAGTTATGATAGAAAAGAAAGGGTGTTTATAGATGATAGTAAGAAGAGAAAATTGAATGTGGATAAAATTAATAAGATGGTAAGTGATCTTAAGATAAGATGACAATAAGGGAGGAAGAGTTGATTAAGAAACAAGACATATATTTCAAATTTCAACATGATTTTAAAAAATATGAGAATAATACCCAAAGTCTATTGATATTAATAGAGAGTCTTATCAAGTTATTGTGTTTAAGGGATTTGATAGGGAAGTAAAATCTATCCCTAATCTTCCTCGTTTTAAATTTGTTATCTCTAACAATGTAGGTGAAATGAAAACAACCAAACATATTTGGACTAATAAGTATCATGAGAGGCACTCTTCCACATCAAATAAATAAATGAGTATAATAGTTCCACTTCCTCTAAAGAAAAATAAGGTTTACATTGAAGTGAGACAACAATAAAATTATTCTAGATGGATTTGGAATCAATCTACAAAATCAAAGTTTCAATGGTTCTATTGGTTTTGTGGAGGTTATGGACACAAATATTTCATATAATGGTATAATATGTCATTTACATGAATAAGGAAAGAATTAATGGGTATTTTTTATGATAAATTGAGGATTAAAACTCAGAGAAAGAAAACTATGACCAGGTATATGATATATGCATCCACTCAAAATAGATTTGAGTATATAGAATATGTTTGTGGTGGATGTGAATTATGGGTTCACTAATATGATTTATTCATAATAATAATCTCTAAATAGGTTTAATATAATAATAAAGTGTATTCTCGTACTGGTAACTCTATCAAAAATGAATGTGAAAAACCAAAGAAATCTGACAATGCTAGGAATGATAGATTTATTATTTTTACTGAATAATTATCCAAGGAAATTATAGAGGAAACAAAAATGAGAGTTTAGGATAAAGGAAAGAAAGTGATAAAATAATAAATGGTTGAATTACTTGGGGATTCATCTAGCAGTGGTGAATTAAATATCTTTAATATGATATGTGAAAGATGGGTTAAATATGGATATTGGTTAAAAGACTATATGATAATCTTACTCACTCCAAAAAAAATTATAGGAATAAAATGAAAGAATCAGAAAAAGAAGTTTCATTGAAATATAATTTTGTAATAAAAGAGAGGATGAGTTTGAGAAAAAACTATCACCATGAATGTTACATCTGATGAATCAATGAGGTATCTCCTTATTCCCTATTATTCTTGTTTATTTGTGCTAATATAAAGGTAATTGAAGTATAATCATGAGTTAGCCACTTCTTGGAAAACAATAAAAATAAATTCTCATGGGTTATCCAAACTAGAATGAATAGAAGTCCAGTACATCCCTTTGCGGGAGAAAATATGATGATAATATATCATTTCAATAATTTTTTTAGTGAATCTGGAAGTTCTAGAAAAAATTTGAAACTAGAGGTTTAAAATATATAAATCACACTTGAAACACTTGTTATGATTTTATTAACTTCACTTATTAAGGGGGGCTCTGGTTGTTAAAAGAATGAGACAAATGGGAATTTCATAATTTATACTTAAAATTTTTAATGTGTAAGTTAAGTTGTGTATAGGCCACAATATTTTCTTAATGAATCTGTATGAGAATCCCCTGAAATGAGATAATGAGCATAGTATCACATGTTGGTTAATTTATGGATAATACTAATCATCATTGTTATACACTCTTGTTTTATATAAACGATTTTCCTACATAGAAATAGATTTTTCTAGTTAAATTCTATTTACTAAAAAAACATGTGATTCCATACTTATCTTAAGTGACTACATGCTATTTTACATATATGAAAAGGGAGAAGAGAAAAGAGCTTATGAGTGCCTTGAAAGGAAGAAGAAGTGATGAGAAGACCACTTTCATTGAATTATATATTTATTATCAATAAGGGGGAATAAATAATCTATAGAATCACACAAATTGACATTGGTGAGTATTGGTACTTCTAAAAAATTCAAAGGTAGAGATCGATAGGTACGTGTAAGAATTACATTTATTGTCAATGAGACAATATTTGTTTGGTGAAGAAATGAGGTGACGGTTCTTATAGGCTTATTATGGATTCGTGAGTTGGTATTAGATTTCATTATTTATAATTCATCGAAGTCTATAAGTTGGTTAAGGGTAAATCTTGAAAACCTAAAGGGGAGAAATTCAAGACATAGAGGAAACTAAATTATGATGATTGATGTGTAGATATTTAAAGGAATGAGTGACTAAGTTTTTGGGGTTTAAGGAACACATTCTATTACATGTTAAAAGTAATTTCATGTTGTTTTAGGAAATCATGGGCTGAATTAAGTAAAATATAGAAGGTTTGTATACATGACATCATATTTTTAAAGGTTTTACAAAGGTAAGGTTATAGATAGGATGGTTACATAAAGGTAAATTAAGTATATCGATAGATTAATAAAGGTACCTAAGATCCTTCATAAAAGTATTAAATAAAATAAGGTTTGGTGTTAAGGTATTACACGATATTTGTAAAGGTAATGTGTGGATTGAACCTCTTATATAAAGGTAAAACTCCCACAGCTCAATGGTACATGATAGATATATAAAGGTCATATGAAGGTTTCACTATATTTGTAAGGGTAATTCAATAGTTGTCAAGGTTATATAAGGGAATAAAAAATATGTGTCAATTTTTTCTAAGGTTTCATAATTCTTTTATAATGATAAATTATTACTCATTTTATGGAATGTGATATGTTCTTTGACATCTGAACATTATGATTGATTAAATGATCATAATTTCATGTGAAACTCAAGTAAGTTGATCTAGGGAGGATAATATGCTATTAAGTGAGTAATTTAATCGACTATAGACACTAAAAAAATATGAATAGAAATATAGTAGTTGGACTGACCATAATAAGGATCAACCGCAACAATCGCACAATAGGTTGATAGACCATTTCATATTTATAGAAGATTAATCATGAGTTACATGGTATAATAACTGGATATATAAAGTGAGATAGATCAATAATGATTTGTTAATAGTTTAATGATCTACCATAGGATAAATGATCAGTTGTATAAAATATTATTTCATGCACACACATATAAAACAAAGGCTACACAACTCGATTATGAGCATATTTTTTTATGAAATAGAAAATAAACTTGATTGTATAATATTATGAATATTCAAGGTATGATGTTATAAAATTAAAAAAAATATCATAATGGTTTTCCTGATATAGGTAGTCTGTTTAAGAAGAGAGGAATTCATGATAATGAGTATACATGCATGGATTAATGCATATTAAAGGTGTGTGATTATCATGGACAGAGAAAATAAGAAGATGATATTTTCTATTAAGAAATAAGAATACTAAAAAATAATGATAATACTATAGATGTTTTGATCATCATGGTTCATGTTTCCATGAATTAAAATTATTCAAAGTAAAAAATGAATGTTGTGATGTTTCTATGGATTTTGAGATAGTAATATTTTTATATAAATGAGAGAATAAATCTTAGGAATTATGTGATTTAAATTTCATGTGAAAATATCTTGAGTGTTTAGGATATGATTTAAAATAGGTTTAACAAGCATGAATGATTTTTAATAGGAATTAAAAATGGATAAATTTCCTCGAGTTTTAAATGAATATATTATCTTCCAACAAGATTCAATGAATTTCCATATTTCAAATATGGAAAATATCATTAGAGATATTTTTTGTGGATATAAAAAATTATAGGTGATGAATAAGGTGTTTGAAACTTGATATAGTTGAGAAAAAGAGAAATATTTACAGGGTTTATACAGCATCTATATCTTGGAGAGAGAATAAATTTAAGAAACTTGATTGTTCAAGATCTGGTGAATAGTTTCAAGACCAATAGTGCTACTGAAGTTCTTGAAGTTATTTTACATGAGTTGATCTATTGATACATCTATTCATGGTGTCATAACAATTCAAAATTGGTAAAAAAATATTCTACGATCATAAAAATATCTTATTATAAGTGGATCAAGAGGATAAAAAATACTGTTACTGGGGTTTCAAGCCAGTTTTTTGAGGCTTTTTATTAGGGTGTCCAACCAAGCGAAATAGAATTTCAATTAGGATGTCTAACCAATTATTGCAGAACTATACTAGGGGTGTCTAAACAATTTTATCCACTTCTATATATAGTGGATAATCCAAATTGGGGTGTCCAAAAAACATGAAAATGAATAGGCATTTATTTAAATCCTTATAAATGTCATGTTTTGTGCTCTATTCTATTATTATAACATATGAGTTGAGCTTGCGAGATAGTATTGAGTGGATTGATAACTTAAGTAGTTTCAATAGTTTGAGTTCAAAAGAAAGGAATTCATTAAATAGGGCCACTACCCCCCCCCCCCCCCATGCCCTAAATGGTCTAATCAGCCTAGGGAACTACCATACTGACCCCATATTTTCTTTGAATTCCTCAAAAAAACCTTGGATCTTACTCTATGAATAAAAGATACTCAGACTTTATAAAATGTTTCATGTGTTCCCTTTAAATTTTGAATTAAATTACACCATCATGTTTTATGTGAAAAAAATGATTTAAATAGACTATTTAGTTATCTGATTTTAACACTCAGGAGAGAAAATGTGAAATACATTTCAAGTTGAAAAGAAAAAACAAGTAATTGGTTTAACATGATGTTTTATAGAGGGATGACCATTGTGTGTCATTACTTATTCCCCAACCATTCATAATTTAACCTCTAATAATCACTAATAACTACTTCTTAGATACTACCTAAGGTTATATCTTACCACTATAACTACATGTGTATGTCCTTAAAGATATTCCATAAGTATCACACATAATATTAGGTAAAACTATCTCATGACCGAAGGGTTCATGATCCCATGAAATATTTGACATGATACCCATGTTAAGGTAGTGTGACCTATGTAAGACTTTATATGTAATGGCTCGGACCTCTCTGGCCCATTCCTTTGTCAAAAGAAGGTCAAGAAGTGTTCTGGAGGGTAAAATGGACTTTTCCCACACTTTCCAAAATTTTAAAACTACATGCTGTGTAGTTTGAGTACACACCGTGTATCCCCTTTCCGGGTATACCCCATGTTGAAGGTCGTGTCCTTGCTGTGTGGAATAATGGGTGCACGCCGTGTGTCCAGTTCTACATGTCGTGTAGTCCTTCCCCACGTACGCGTTACCAATCAACGGCTATGTACCGTGTTGGAGTCGTTTCCTTGTCGTGTGCAATAAATGATTACACACCGTGTGTCCAAACTACATGCCGTGTAGTCCCTCCCCGCATATGCGTTACCCTCAAACCGTGTGTTGACCAGTCAATGGTCGCGGAGCCGTGTTGGAAGCCGCGTGGAGACCGTGTGAAATAACCGAGTACACGCCATGTACCATAAAGTACACGCCATGTACTTTTCCTTATCTCGCCTATAAAAGGATGGGTACCCTCCTCCTTTTCAATTCACTCCTCTCCTCCCCTTTCCTCTGAGCAGAGCTCTCCCAACAGACTCGAGGGCTCTTTCTTCCATAACTTCTTCATCCGAGCTCCGATTTACGATCCGTCAATAGCCACGGGATCGTAACGACGAGGAAGAACTTCCAAGATTGGATCTGTTGTCTTTCCTTCGGCCTTTCCTTTCCGGTTTTCACCTGAGGAGGTTTTGCCGGGACTCGACAGAAGTGACAGACACCGAAGGACGTCTTCTAAAGTTGATCCGGGGGAGCGTTGCGATCAGAACCTGTTGAGTTAGGGATCTTACCTTCGTCTCTCTAATTTTTTCATCATGCGGGGTGGGTGTTCTCTTTTTTACGTGAAACACTTTTGAACCGGTTTAATAAAGATAATAACTGGCTTATATAATGGGAATGGGAAGTTCATGAATGCAGTTACTTCTTTATATCATGTGATATTATGTTGTGAATTGAATAGGCTTATGCCTACTAAAAATCACGGTCATTGGGGGACTTTGCTTGCGCAATTAAATGTTGCCCTATCTTCTAGACCGTTTTTGTGAATGGAACTTTGTTGAATGTGGAACTTGGTTAATCACGTAAAGTTGGATGATTTAAAATCTGGAACCCTTGTGTGATCACCCCGGTTAAACAAAATGGAATAATGAACATGTGGGTGTTGTCTTGGATACGTGGCATGTTATGGGGGTGTTTTGTGGGTTGTTGTGGTTTGGGTGAGTAGCGGGGCTGTGGTTGACTTGGTTTTAGGTTGGTGTGAATGTTATGTTGGTGACGGGAAGCGGGGCTGCGATTAATGGTATTAAAGGGATAATGATGTACGTTGCAGTTGTGGTTATGGCAGTTGGCAGTGGGGCTACAGGGATGATTTTGAATGTGAACGGACTATGGGTTGTGAATAATAAATAAAAAGTGGAAGAGTTAATGAATGGTGGAGCATGGTAATGGAACGAGATTAATAATCAATGGGGTTGGTTGGTTGATAAGAAGGACTTGGATGTGTTGCTTGTGTTTTCCTAACTAGTTTTTTGGATGGCAGGGATATGTTTTACGAATGATCGATGTGGTTGGTTGTGGATAGTTTCCTAGTAGTTAAGGAACTAAATAAACTAATTCTGCTGAAACGTGAAAACCTAAATGGGGTTGGGGTTGTTTGTTGTATGCATGCTTCGTAGTAGCAGTGTCGAGGCACGTGCTCAGTTTCTCTGTTTAGAATCCATAGGTTGGGTTGTGTGGTTGGTATATATATATATATGTATGTATTTATCTTTTGTGTTTTATCACACCCCACCCATGTTGAGCACTTAGTTCTGAACACTCCCATTTCATGGAAGAGGGTGTTTTCCCTTAGTTACTAGCTCCTTCCTGCTCCTTCTCCCCTAGGTTGTGATGGCTTGAGGTGACATTACACCTAAGACTCTTCAGGTAGGTTTCGATTGGGGTGGCTTTAGCCCAAGACTCTTCGATCAGGTTCTACTTTTTCCCAAGAATCTTCGGGATGAGGCCCAGGTGTGTGCGGGTGGGATACGTGGTTGTGAGGCCCAGGTGTGTGCGGGCGGGATACGTGGTTGTGAGGCCCAGGTGTGTGCGGGCGGGATACGTGGTTGTGGGGCCCAGGTGTGTGCGGACGGGGAGAGTGTGGCAGCATCAGGACGTTCGCCGTTAGGAAGAGCAGCTAACTAAAGGGAAATGGTGCGGGGTACCCAATACTCTTGTTCTTATATACTACTACCTTTTGTGATTGTGTTTTTGGTGAGTGTGGCTGGTGAGGTTGGGTGGATAGGATTACTTTCTAGGTTTCTTCTGTTGTTCTCACAGGACATTAGGATGTCTCCCCACTTGTGCATGAGATCTTTAGGTTTCCCTACTGATTATACTTGTATGCTCACCCTACATTTACTTTCAGGTTTCCAGGAGGACTACCAGGGCTGTGCGGGACCCTACTAGTCGGACAGTTGGATTTGTTGTTGTTTCTGTACTTTTTCTTTTGGTATTGTACTTTGAGCTTTCTTGTACTTGTACCTTGTTATAAAATTGTTTAAACATGCATGTGGGCTTGGTTTGGGTTTATTTCTATACACTTGTTCTTTTCCTTTTTGGCAGTTGACTTGTCCTATTTCCCGATCCTAAATAAATAAAAAGGGTAATGCCTCCCATATTTGTGAAAACTCATACCCTTGGTGCTAGTCGCCACCCCGGGGCCGACTGGAGGCAGGACTCGGGGGGTCATTATCTCCCTTTAACCATTGCCAGCTCAGGAGGGGCATCTTTGGTGGGAGGGGGTCATGACAGAATGGTATCAGAGGTGATGGTTGAGAGATAGTATGGAGTCTGGAGTTAGGCACAGTGAGGATTTCATGGGATGGTAGGGCGACAATGTTTGTTAATCTTGGTGCATGACATAGGCCAGGCAAGACCGGCTAGGACACGGGATTTTAGGGCCCCCCGTGATCCGATGCAAGGACTTTGAGCCTACCAAACGACCAAGCGAGACTACATTGATTGCAGGGTAGAGACCCTAGGGAAGGTACATGAATCATCATGTTTGTGTTTTACTTTATTTGGGTGTTTTGGGAAAGAAATTGAAATAAAATGATAAAATAAAGACTTGAGTTTTCCTTACTACTTGGGCTTAGGCGATCCTTGTTTACCGTACAGCTATGGCACCTAGACGTCATCCCCGGGTGGCTCAGATGGCCGAGGCCTAGCAGATTCAGGCGGTCGATCAGTTGAGGATTGACCAAGAGGAGGAAGATAGCCAGTGGCAGAAGACTCTCTGTTCTTTCTAGCGGCAGACCCTCAAGAAGTACGAGGGTAGTACTTAGGATACAGAGACGGAGGGGTGGCTTGAGGAGCTAGGGATCGCTTTTACCTTGATCCGTGCTCTGAGGGAGTACTGGGTTCCCCTAGAAGTCAGTCATCTGATAGGTGCGGCACGATAGTGGTGGAGTCTCTACCTCAGAGAGAGGATAGAGTCAGAGGTTCCATGGGCTGACTTTGAGAAGGAATTCTGAGAGGAATTCCTTTATTCCATGATCAAGGAGGAGAAGCGGCAGGAGTTACTCTCCCTTCAGCATGGGAGTATGTCAGTACGAGAGCTGGGGATCAAGTTCAAGGATCTCCTGTGCTTTGCTCCGGATCTCTTTCCGGATGAGGAGTCTCGGGCGAGACGTTTGGAGGAGGCGCTTCGTCCTTCACTCCAGTATGTTGTCACCCCCTTCACCCTTCCGACATACTTGGCGGTAAAGAAGAAGGTAGAGGTTGTAGAGAGGATGCACTCAATGGGAGGTGCACCCCGAGAGGGGATCCAGCTGGGCTCGACGAAGGGGAAAGCATTCAACAGCAGGTCTTTTTCAACGAGACCTTCCAGGTTCAGGCTAGTGGGGAGAAGGCCCCAGAAGTTCCAGTTCAGATATTTGGGTCCTCGTCCCTTTTTCACAAGCCCAGGACCGAGGTTTTTTTCTTGTGGAGGTTTCGGGCACGTTCAAAGTCGGTACCCGACCCGAGCTCAGTATAGTAGAGGTGGGAAGGTTCGGCGCCCACCTCAGCAGCACCAGTTTCCAGCGAGGCCCTTCCAGCAGCAGCAGGACCATGCTCCTCCGAGGGCGAACATTGTGGTAGAAGGTCGACCTAAGGGTGCCCCTCAGGGACCTCGACTAGGGAGTGGTCGGGGAGGTGGAAGACATCAGAGAGGCAGAGGAGCTGGGCGTGGACAGTTGCACGCAGCAGAGTTGACAGCTCCGGCAGGACCAGAGGTGGTGCGAGGTACGATTTGTTTGTTCAGCTCTCTTGTTTCTTCTTTGTTCGATTCGGGAGATCCTCACTACTTTTTTACACCTGGTCTAGCCCATGCTTTGGGACTAGACGTAGAGAGAATTTCCGTACCACTGGTATTGAGTACACCAGTTGGAGGCCAGACCAGGATATCTTGTGTTTTTCGGGGATGTGGGCTGACGTTGGGACCACATCGATCTAGTGGGGACCTTCTTCTGTTACAGATGCAGCCATACGATGTCATCCTAGGCATCGACTGGTTGTTTTCTGTTAGTTTCGTTATCGACTGCTTCCGGAGAAGAGTCGTGTTCTCCAACGTGGACGGGCAGCGTGTAGCTTTTTTTGGCGAGAGGAGTTATCAGGTGGGAAGCCGGCGTGTGGAGCCTCTCCTTTCCTTGTTAGGTGGGATATCAGTGGTTCCAGCTGATACAGAGATGATATATGTCCCAGGGGTTTTTGGGGAGTTCCTAGATGTTTTTCCTGAGGAGGTTGTGACTCTACCCCCCCCCCCCCCCCCCCCCCCCGACGTGACGTTGAGTTCGGGATAGACTTACAGCCTGGTGCCTGTCCGATTTCGATGGCCCCTTATCGGATGGAACCTTCAAAGTTGCAGGAGTTATGGATTTATATTGACGATCTGATGGATAAGGGTTTTGTTCGACCTAGCATATCGTTATGGGGTGCTCCAGTTTTGTTCGTGAAGAAGGCAGATGGTGGTCTCAGGCTATGCATAGACTACCGAAGGTTGAACCAGGTAACGGTCAAGAACCGTTACCCCCTTCCAAGGATAGATGATCTCTTCGACCAACTGAGGGGAGAAGGTTGGTTTTCCAAGATTGATCTACGATCTGGATATCATCAGCTGAGGGTAAAAGACAGTGACATCTCGAAGACGGCTTTCAGGTGTAGGTATGGGCACTTCGAGTTTGTGGTGATGCCGTTTGGAGTTACGAATGCACCCGCTGTGTTCATGGGAATTATGAACTTTTTCTTCCGAGAGTTTCTGGACCAGTTCGTCATTGTGTTTATTGATGACATCATGATCTACTCAAGATCAGAGGAGGAGCACGTTGACCATCTCAGTGCAGTCTTGGGAGTCCTTCTAAACCACCAGCTTTACGAGAAATTGTTGAAGTGTAAGTTCATGACACAAAAAGTGCACTTCCTTGGGCATGTGGTGTCTCAGCATGGAGTGTTAGTGGACCCATCGAAGGTGGAAGCAGTTGTTTCTTGGGAAGAACCCAAGAGCGTGGCAGAAGTTCGTAGTTTCCTGGGGTTAGTAGGTTACTATCGGAGGTTCGTTTTGTACTTCTCTCGAGTTGCTGCTCCATTGACAGCTTTGACGAGGAATAACCAGGTCTTCCTATGGAGTGAGCAGTGCCAGAAATCTTTTTACTACCTGAAGGAGAAGTTGGTCAGTGCTCCCGTACTCAGGTTTCCAGAGGAAGGGTTTTTGTATGAGGTGTTTTGTGATGATTCTGGCCTTGGTATGGGGTGCGTGCTGATGCAGAAGAAGGGAGTGATCTTTTATGGGTCTAGGCAGTTACGCCCTCACGAGCGTAACTCTGCCACCCATGACCTGGAGCTTGCAGAAGTAGTGTTCGCACTGAAGTTGTGGCGACATTACCTCTTTGGGGAGCACTTTGTGGTCTTCTCAGATCATAAGATCCTGCGTTATATCTTCTCCCAGCGTGACCTGAACTTACGGCAGCGGAGATGGGTCGAATTTCTCCAAGACTGTGACTTTGAGATATCTTACACTAAAGGTAAGGGAAAAATTGTGGCTAATGCCCTGAGCACTAAGTCACATCAGGAAGTGGTTCAGGAATCCACTGATTCTTGAAAGGCGATGGGAGAGTTGGCCGCCTTTCACTTGGATGCTAAGGTAGAAGGTGTTAGAGGCTGTTTGTTTCAGATGACGGTGCATTCCTCCTTGTTGCAGCAGGTGGAAGAGTCCTAGTGGGGGGACTCTGAGGCAGAAGTGATGCGGGATCATTTCGATCAGGGGAATGCTCCAGAAGGATGGTCATAGGACAGCCGACATCAGATGATTTTCCATGGAAGGTTCTTTTTTCGGAGACAATGTGTGAGGGAGTTCTCCGTGAGTTCCATAGCTCAGCCTTGGCAGTACATCCAGGAGTTTCAAAAATGTATCGAGGCCTGAGGGATCAGTTTTGGTGGCCCAAGGTGAAACGGGAAGTGGCAGAGTTTGTGGCTAAATTCCTAGTGTGTCAGCAAGTGAAGGCTGGACATCATGTTCCCAGTGGGTTGTTGCACCCTTTAGATGTCCCTGAGTAGAAGTGGGATTACATCTCAATGGACTTCGTCACAGGATACCCAGAGATCAGGGTGGTTATGATGCTATCTGGGTGGTGGTGGATCGACTGATGAAATCAGCTCACTTCTTAGCAATTAAGGAGTCAGGCCCGGTGAGTACCTGAGCACATAGGTACGTAGACGAAGTTGTGCGGTTTCATGGAGTCCCAAAGACTATCATCTCAGATCAGGATACTCGGTTTACCTCATGAGTCTGGAGGGGGTTACAACATGCTTTTGGCACCCAGCTATGCCTTAGCACATCTTTCCACCCCCAGACCGATGGGAAGACAAATCGGACTATCCAGATGTTGGAGGACATGCTGCGAGCATGCGTTCTGGATTCCGGAGGATCATGGGTACGACACTTTCCTTTAGTAGAGTTTTCCTACAACAACAGCTTCCACTCTACTATTGGCATGGCACCATTTGAGGCTTTATATGGAATACCATGTCGTTCACCCATTTGTTGGGCAGAGGTTGGTGATACAGGTGCTCTTGGACCAGAGGTAGTGCATAGCACCACAGAGAAAGTCCAGCTTGTACGTGAGAGGATGAAAGCGGCTCAGGACCGACAGAAGTCTTATGCTGATCTTCGGAGGAGGCCCTTGGAGTTCGAGGTGGGAGATCATGTGTTATTTAAGGTTTCCCATCGACGGGGGCAGCGGAGGTTTGGGAAAGGGATCAAGCTCTCACCTAGGTTCATCGGACCTTTTGAGGTGCTGAGGCGAGTCGACGAGGTGGCATATCAGCTGGCCCTGCCACCTCAGTTGGAGAAGGTTCATGAAGTCTTCCACGTCTCCCAGCTTTGTCGGTACTTACATGATGACTCTCACGTTGTCGACTGGGGAGAGTTAGATATGGGAGACGACGCGACCTTCAAGGAACGACCAGTCAGAATCGAGGATCGTAAGGAGACGGTGCTTCGTGGACGAACCATTCCCTTGGTTCATGTGTTGTGGAGGCATGGCGGCCTCGAGGAGAGCACTTGGGAGTAGGAGACCCAGATGCACGCTCATTACCCAGAGTTGTTTTGACTTGTGTTTTTCCTTGTTCTTCTGAGATTTGTTTTTGTACTCTGTACCTTTGATATATGGAATTCTTGGATTTTCGGTTGTGATACCTTTTGTTTCCTTATTCCCTGGTAATGTGTAACATATCCGGATGTGTGGGAAAAGGAAATACCTGACCCTTAATCGAGACGCATTAATGCAGATGAGATTGAACCTGTGCAGGAGAGTCAGTGTTGCCTAAAGTGGATAATATCTCGACATAGGAGAAGGAATTTCCCAAACCCACGTGTTCGGGCAGTGTGTTGGTTGTGTGGTGTTGGGGGTAGTACGAGTTGAAAATCCTAATGTATGAAAGTGGGAAGACCCAATTCTTAATCGAGACGCATTAATGAGGATGCGATTAAACCCGTGCAGGAGAGTCAGTGCCGACTAAAGCGGATAATATCTCAACATAGTATAAGGAATTCCTAACGCATATGATTAGGGTTTTTGGTTGGGTTCCTGTTATAAAAAGAACCCTAAGAGGTATCTTGTTGGGTTTCCTCTGGGTTGGTTTTTGAATTCTCGGGGACGAGAATGTTTTAAGAGGTATCTGATGTAATGGCCCGGACCTCTCCGGCCCATTACTTTGTCAAAAGAAGGTCAAGAAGTGTTCTGGAGGGTAAAACGGAATTTTCCCACACTTTCTAGAATTTTGAAACTACACGCCGTGTAGTTTGATTACACGCCGTGTATCCCCTTTCTGGGTATACCCCATGTTGAAGGTCCTGTCCTTGTTGTGTGGAATAATGGGTGCACGCCGTGTGTCTAGTTCTACACGTCGTGTAGTCCTTCCCCGCGTACGCGTTACCAGTCAACGGTCGTGTACTGTGTTGGAGTCGTGTCCTTGCCGTGTGCAATAAATGAGTACACGCAGTGTGTCCAAACTACAAGCCATGTAGTCCCTCCCCGCGTATGCGTTACCCTCAAACCGTGTGTTGACCAGTCAACAGCCGCGGAGCCGTGTTGGAAGCCGCGTGGAGACCGTGTGAAATAACTGAGTACACGTCGTGTACCATAAAGTACATGCCATGTACATTTCCTTTTCTCGCCTATAAAAGGAGGGGTCCCCTCCTCCTTTTCAATTCACTCCTCTCCACCCCTTTCCTCTGAGCAGAGCTCTCCCAAGAGACTCGAAGGATCTTTCTTCCATAACTTCTTCGTCCGAGCTCCGATTTATGATCCGTCAGCAGCCACAGGATTGTAACGATGAGACGGAACTTCCAAGATTGGATTTGTTGTCTTTCCTTCGGCCTTTCCTTTCCGACTTCCACCCAAGGAGGTTTTTTCGGGACTCGACGGAAGTGACGGATGCCGACAGACGTCTTCTAAAGTTGATCCGGGCGAGCATTGTGATCGGAACCTGTTAAGGTAGGGATCTTACCTTCGTCTCTCTAATTTGTGCATCATGCAGGGTGGGTGTTCTCTTCTTTATGTGAAACAATTTTGAACCAATTTAATAAAGATAATAACTGGCTTATATGACGGGGATGGTAAGTTCGTGAATGCAGTTAATTCTTTATATCCTGTGATATTATGTTGTGAATTGAATAGGCTTATGCCTACTGAAAATCACGGTCGTTGGGGGCCTTTTCTTGCGCAATTAAATGTTGCCCTATCTTCTAGACCGTTTTTTTTAATGGAAATTTTTTGAATGTGGAACTTGGTTAATCACGTAAAGTTGGATGATTTAAAATCTGGAACCCTTGTGTGATCACCCCGGTTAAACAAAATGGAATAATGAACATGTGGGTGTTGGATTGGATACATGGCATGTGATGGGGGTGTTTTGTGGGTTGTTGTGGTTTGGGTGAACAGCAGGGCTATGGTTGACTTGGTTGTAGGTTGGTGTGAATGTTATGTTGGTGACGGGAAGCGGGGCTGCGATAAATGGTATTAAAGGGATAATGATGTATGTTGCAGTTGTGGTTATGGCAGTTGGCAGCGGGGCTATAGGGATGAGTTTGAATGTGAACGGACTATGGGATGTGAATAATAAATAAAAAGTGGAATAGTTAATGAATGGTGGAGCATGGTAAAGGAATGAGATTAATAATCAATGGGGTTGGTTGGTTGATAAGAAGGACTTGGTTGTGTTGCTTGTGTTTTCCTAACTTGTTTTGTGGATGGTAGGGATATGTTTTACGAAGGATCGATGTGGTTAGTTGTGGATAGTTTCCCAGTAGTTAAGGAACTAAATAAACTAATTTTACTGAAATGTGAAAACCTAAATGGGGTTGGGGTTGTTTGTTGTATGCATGCTTCGTAGTAGCAGTGACGAGGCACGTGCTCAGTTTCTCTGTTTAGAAGCCATAGGTTGGGCTGTGTGGTTGGTATATATATATATATATATATATATATATATATATATATCTGTATCTTTTGTGTTTTATCGCACCCCACCCATGTTGAGCACTTAGTTCCAAACACTCCCATTTCATGGGAGAGGGTGTTTTCACTTAGTTACTAGCTCATTCCTGCTCCTTCTCCCCTAGGTTGTGATGGCTTGAGGCGACCTTACACATAAGACTCTTCGGGTAGGTTTCGATTGGGGTGGATTTAGCCCAAGACTCTTCGGGAAGGTTATACCTTTTCCCAAGAATCTTCAGGATGAGGCCCAGGTGTGTGTGGGTGGGATACATGGTTGTGAGGCCCAGGTGTGTGCGAGCGGGATACGTGGTTGTGAGGCCCAGGTGTGTGCGGGCGGGATACGTGGTTGTGAGGCCCAGGTGTGTGCGTGCGGGATACATGGTTGTGGGGCCCAGGTGTGTGCGGGCGGGGAGAGTGTGGCAGTGTCAGGACGTTCTCCGTTAGGAAGAGCAGCTAACTAAAGGGAAATGGTGCGGGGTACCCAATACTCTTGTTCTTATATACTACTACCTATTGTGATTGTGTTTTTGGTGAGTGTGGCTGGTGAGGTTGGGTGGATAGGATTCCTTGATAAGTTTCTTCTGTTGTTCTCACGGGACATTAGGATGTCTCCCCACTTGTGCACTAGAGATTTAGGTTTCCCTACTGAGTATACTTTTATGCTCACCCTACGTTTACTTTCAGGTTTCCAGGAGGACGACCTGGGCCGTGCGGGACCATACTAGTCGGACAGTTGGAGTTGTTTTTGTTGCTGTACTTTTTCTTTTGGTATTGTACTTTGAGCTTTCTTGTACTTTTACCTTGTTATAAAATTGTTTAAACATGCATGTGTGCTTGGTTTGGGTTTATTTCTATACACTTTTTCTTTTCCTTTTTGGCGGTTGACCTGTCCTATTTCCTGATCCTAAATAAATAAAAAGGTTAATGCCTCCTATATTTGTGAAAACTCATACCCTCGGTGCTAGTCTCCACCCCGGGGCCTACTGGAGGTGGGACTCGGGGGTCATTATCTCCCTTTCACCATTTCTAGCTCAAGAGGGGCATCTTTGGTGGGAGGGGTCGTGACATTATACCCCCTATATAATTTATTTCTTGAAGTATTATATTTTTACCCCCCCCCTCCCCCACCATACCTTTATAACTTAATACCTAAAGTATTCTATTTAAACAATATATAATGATCCAATGCTAAAGTGGCATGGATTGTGTGACTCTATACCACTTCACTACTATCTCTCATCATCAATTCAACACCTCTTCTAGAAATTAGAACATCTAGAATAATAAATTGGCATAAATAATTCTAAATGTTCATGAATTTTCATCCTCTAACACTAAGGAATTTTCTATAAATTTTCTACTATTTTAAGAAGGGCTTTCCCAAAAATTGTAAAACCACAAAACCAACCAAACCTAATATGACCCACCAAAAAATTTGAAAAAACTCCTTAGATAAAGTGGGTGAATATATATTCTTTCAGTAAAATCAAGTCTGGTAGAATGATATCTATTTTTTTATTAGGATTGACCCAACCCACCCACCCTAAGAATATAAGTATTTTATACTCCCAACTTAAATATATGTTATAAAATTTAATTAGGTATAACTAATTTTAGAAAAAAAATATTATTTTTTGAATGAATAGAGTGAATTATGGGGTTATTAAAAAGTGGTACTTTTATAGTATGATATTTAAACCATCCTCATTTAACTCTCTAATTATCTCTCATTGTAGGGTTTTCCTTTGGTATTGGATCAGAGGGGGGAATCATTTGTGCTATATCTCTAACATTGTATCCCTTATACCCCTTTCTATCTTCTCCTTCCTCCTTCCATGACCTTGGATTTTGCATCCTTCTAACGGATTTTCTCATTATCACCCATAATGGTATATCACTAGATGTAAGGTTTTCCCATATTTCTTTTTGGTTCTCCTCACCATTCTATTGGTGTCTTGGTTTTATATCCCTCTATCATCTTGTGATTATCTTGCTTCAGTTTTGATTTCCTTGAGTTTTGTTTTGAATTTATTTTTGGTTTCTTATTTATTTGTTTTTTATTTTTCTATTTTTTAAGATTATGTACTCTATGAGTTAAAATATCTATTTTTGTAACACCCTAATGATTTATAATATAATTATCTTTAATAAATTTTATGTGTTTGATAACATGTGATGCATGAAACACTGAAGTTAAGTGAATGATTTATTATTGAAAATATAAAATGAAATTCATTAATATATAGTTAATATATTTTAATAAAATTTAAGTAATAAAATTAATTAATTAATTCATGACATAGTTTAATAATGATAAGGAATGTTAGTCTATTAATTTTTGTCTAAACAGAAATTTTTTGTTTACAAACATTATGTTTGTCATATATTTTTTATTAAAAATTTAATTTATTTTGAGTATTAAAATTATATAAAATTATCTTTTAAATGTGTATAAAATTAATTAATCATGTATTCATTGATTATAAAATGTTTAAAAATGAAGACAAAATAATTTTAAGGTAAAAATAGATATTTTCATAAAGTTTTTTTTATGCATGCAATGTGTTTTTATGTTAATAATTTAAATTAATCAATATTGATGAATTATTTTAATTAAATAAGTATATTATATATTAAATAAAATAAATTATCATTAATATAATGGTTTCTACTATGTATATAATGAGACTAAAATCATTTTTATGAGTAAAATTACTTTTTTCTAAAAATGGTTTTTATGTGTTTTGTGCGGGGATAATAGAATTAATTTATAAAAAAATTAAATTTAATCTTATAAAATGTATTTCATGTTTTTAGTCATCATATAAAATTTTTTTTATAAGTTCAATTTCATTTTTGGTCATAAAAAAGTTACCTAGGAAAACAAATTGGCACTAGGGTAAAGATAAAAATGGTTTAAAAGGATTGAAATAAATGGATAAGGCTTCAAGATATCAATAAACCATATATTTAATTTCATTGGAAAAGTTTATTTATTTTTCCCTCCCCTTATATAAGAAAATTTTATATTTTAGATCCACTTTCCCATGAGATAGACTTAATTATATTTAAAGGTTCTTAATATTTACAATGGTGCCCCTCCCCTCACCTATAAAAGGGCCCCTCCTATTATCACTTCTCCACACCATTGTATAACCTTTTCTCAATCATGATATAACTAAATAACTCACCAGATATCCTCCCTAAATCGTATACATTATGGTCTTCTTAAAATACACATCCAAGAAGCCGTAAGGGAATTTTTAAATGATATTATCCAAGGAAGAGGTATTTGTTCTTGCCAAACCTTTTCAAGTTTATTTATTCTTAAACCTCATTAAAATATTACATAAACATATTAACATATTTAAATAATTATATTTACTATATGAATAAATATATATTAATGGTTCAACCATTTTCTATCTCTTTTCCATCAAATGTAAAATTAAAGTGTTGCTCATGTGTGTGTATGGACTATCGTCTCCATGAAGCGACATGTTTCATTTTTCATCATCGCCTATCAAGGATGGTTATGTAGATATATTTAATGAATATTTATGATATTTATAGCATGATTGTGGTTCTTTAAAGATAAATTATTAATTACCTTCCATTTTTCCATCCATTGAAAAAATAAAATATCACTCATGAGTGAGTACAGACTACCATCTCCTTTAAGTAAAGTAATTCAGTTTTCAACACGAACTTATATGAAAATTTATAAAATTGTATATAATGAATAAATATGATATTTATGACATGATTAAAATTCTAGATATGAATAAATCAGGACCAAATTTCCTAAACCAGAATTGTTGAACTGAAACATACATGGAAAATAGAACCGTTGAAACTAGAATATTGATTTTAATGAATAATTATTAAAAAATGGGTGATTGGGAGTTATTAATGAATCATATATGGAAATATAGGCATGAATTATAATTTGGTATAAATTTATTATAAGTATAAATTTATTATACAGAATGTTAGAGCATATAAGAAGCAATCCAGTATATGAGGCAAGGGCTTATGTTACAGTCTCACTTTTTATTGGGATTGTTTATGTTTCAATTTCTATGACAGAAAATTATATTTTATTTCTCCCTTAAACCAAATATATTTTATTTTAATTTGGTTATTTATATGATTTTAAATATTAGTATACTTTTTTTCTATTTGGTACTCAAAAATACTAAAAGTGTGTTTTTTAATAAAAGCCGACATAGTTTCTCTTTTTTTGGTATGGAATCTTTCTCTCCCATATCCATGTTCTTTAAAAAATTATGATAGTTTTAATCTAATATTAAATTGTTGAAAAATATATTTTTCTACTTCCTTTTAATTTCTTTACAAATTATTAAATTGGAATATTTTTAAAAAATATCCATATTACTCACTTTTATTTTTTTACATAAAGAAGAAAAAATATTTTTAAAAGAATTTATAGAATGAATGGATTCTCTTAATACCCTTTATTTTAATCATAATTAATATTCAATTATAATATCCAATGGTTTTACAAAGAAAATCATATTCCCAATTTACAGTACTTATAATTTTCTAAATTTAACAAAAGAAAATAATGTTTTATCTTGTTTTTTAAAGCATATGTATAATGATTTTATAAAATTATTTTTCATCTATTTAATCATAATTTATATGTTTATATGTTTCATTAGGGATATGATATTATGAGACTGTCCACTTCCATTATCTAGATGTATTATTATAATGATTTTATAAAGGATATTTTCAGAAAATTAATTTCTTTTAAATGTGTTAATTATGCTATGATTAAATGATGAATGTTTTCATAATATTATGACACATAGATATATGGTTTTAATTATGTGATGGGTGGGCCAAAAAGTATATATCCCTCTAGTGAATTGGGAGGTTTTTTATATCTAATGAGATCAAAAGGGTACATGGTAGGTTATCCCAAGACCTAGGGTACACATCATGTTATCCCATGCCCAAGAGGGTACATAGGTGATTATCCTAAACCTAAGATGGTACACGAGTAGTTGACCCAAGACCATTAAATTACACAGGTAGTTATACCAAGCCTACAATGTGATGAATGTCATGGTGAGAAGCCTTGACATATTATTTCTTCATTTCTGTGAATGGAAAGTGAAGCCAATCTAATATGGGACTCTATCCACAGGTAGTTATAATTTTATGTCTTGTTGGATATGATCTCATAAACTTTTATCATTTTCTCATACCCTTATGTCTATCTAACTATCACTTATTATCATTAATTTAAATCTCCCATTTTTACCCTTAATGATAATTAGAGTCCACCCTTTCTTATGTTTCATTTCCCTAGGTTATGAAGAAACGATTTATATATGGAATATCTAATAAAGATACTACATGAGGATAAATTTTTAGAGATATTGAATATCTTTCATGAAATAAGGTAATTATGTATCCAAACTCCAACAACAATAAACCTATATGGTTATGGGTAATTTATTATTATAATATGTATTGAATGTTCATTTAAAATAATGTAAAACTTATGTAAGTGATGATTGGATCCCCTCATTTGGTATCAAATAAGGGTATAGTTATTTTTGGAGATTATACTATGATAAATGAGAGTATATAACCAATAAAAACCTATGATAAACCAACGTTATATAGTTTAATCCTAAAAATTCATAGTTTTATGAGAAGTTATCACAATTTAAGGCATATTATAAATGTTTTTGTGATTATATGATTAGTCACTCTGATTAATGATTCTTGATTCTTATGTGAAGCTTCTTGGTTTTAGTTAATGGATGGAACTAATAGGAATCATGTTAAAAATCAATGCAGTATGAAATGTAATAATTTTCCTCTTGAGAAATAAAATGATATAAAGGATGGAATAAAAACACTTAATGTTATGATTACAAAAATATATCAATACATTAAACATTATTAACATCTAAAAAATCAAATTAAGGATAAACATTCCATTGATGAATTCATGAGGAAGCATCCACCTTCTTTTAGCGGGTCCTCTAATCTAAAAAAAATTAATCAATGGATCGGTAACATTGAAAATATATTTTATTGTCTCTAGTACTTGGATAATGAAAATTTTTTTGATCATGGATCATTCATTTTTGAGCCAGTCAAATTAGAAATTTATACTCCTACTCACTAATAGATATCTTAAAGAAGATTCAAACCATATAGAAGGTTAGAGAGATATTCTTGAAATTTATTAATTGTATTAAACTATGAAAATAGTGGAAATAAATTGATGAATAAATATGTGAAACATGTGTGCAAGATGATGATATGAAAAATAGTGTAAATTTTGTTAATAATTAAACAATGTTAAAGATCAAACAAATGAAAAAATATTATAAAGTGAAAATAAATTGCCCATTAATTATATTTCTTTATTTTTGAAGTGATAATAGAAATAAATATTCAAAAACATGTGGTCAAAATCTCGATCGAGAAGATTGAACAAAAACTAGCGGATTTTTCAGTTCATCACAAAACAAACCCATTTTACTATTAAAATAAATAATTTGAAATCAATTTATAAAATATCTCACAAATGAATATTATAAAACAAACTAAAACATTCTAAAATTCCCACTCAATTAAAATAAGTGCATATTTCTAACATAAAGAAAACATGAACACAAGAAATTGATATACATTGGAAGGAGAAGTAAAAGAGATAAGAACTCTCATCAGTCGAGTTGAAGTAAATATCTCTTTAATTCATCTCTGTATCTCCCATTTTATGAAGTTCCATCTCATTCTCCTGAAGAAATCACTATACCCTTGGATTCAGAGTGTCCATCTCTAAATTCTAGAATGTTTCTGTAAAAATATAAAGGATAATCATCTTAATTTTAATTTTATCACTGACTTAATACACCGCCTTTCTTTACTAAGTTGACGAGTCTATCATCATTGGAATAATCTCTTCCAATAGTCATTTTTTCACTTCACCATTACTTTAATAAGTCTCTATATCAATTATGCCACATTCTCTGACAATTAATTCACCATCTGACATGAATGAACCTGTATGATGTGACCATCCCTTCATAATTTCTCACATCTTCATTTTAATCTCAAAAACAACTTTCAACTCATTATATCCATTTCAGTCAATTGATCGGACTTTAGTGAGCACCTATCAACAACCCTTGTGGTTCAAAATTTCTATCATAGATTTGGTGATAGTCAACCTTGGCTTTATATTGAAAATAAAGTTGATCTCTTGTACACAAAGATAAAACCCTGAGTATATATGTAAATAACCTAAAAATCTTCCAAATAAAAACTTGAAATATTTACATGACATCATCAGTGATGAATCATCATCTCTTAATTGGGAAAATCATTGTAAAACAACTTTAGAAAGTCTTGGTTAAAGAAAATTCAATTTTTTTTCTCCAGCTTAGGCATTGGGGTTGACTTAGATTATTCTGTCATGAATCGTCCTAGTGGGTCTCATGCCGTAACTCCTCAAGCTCTTATCCAATAGTCCAGGGGGTGTTTACTAGTAATGAGTAGGCATATCACTAAAAAGGGAGGCATTACCTATGTACATGTACATGCACACACATCTCCAAGCCCAAAATATGCTGAAATGAAAAAAAATCACTATGTAAATAGTGCATGCATGCCACTATATCCCACAACCAAAGTATGATAGGAAGTAAAGTAAACAAGTATAGAATAAAATCCCACCATAAAGAGTTTGTAACCCAAGTCCAACCTATAAGAAGAAGGTATTAGGACTACTGTCTGAAGCTGCAGGAACACACCTCAGTTTGTTTGGTCTCACTAAGCACTGTCTGGTCTTGGTCCACTTAGGACTTCTTCAAAATTTTGATTATATGTACAAGACATGACATGTGCAGGAAAAGACCATGTTGGGGTGAGTATAACAATACTCAGTAGGAAATCCCAAAACCATAAATAAATAAATAAAGTTAAGTAAAGATATCTCTACATAGGTATGTGTCTACATAACATATAATAAGAATATCCAGATATACTCAAGAGTGACACCACACCATTAAGTGGTCATAACCAACTGTTATAGATAGGATTCTGCTTGAAGCATGATCATTCCAAGAGAAATTACTCCACAAGACATGATATCATCAGAGACACTTAACAAATATGTATAGATCATTTGGGCCCCACCTAAATGAGAACACATTGTCCAAAGAAGACTATGATACATAGAGAGGTGTTCATGCCCAGAACTGACCGAGGGACCCCACAGATCGTGCCCAAAATCGCTGGGGTATACCATATACCTAATTTGGACCAACCTACTATGTAGGGGATCATTCCTAGAATAACTATGGGATTCCACAGACCCTACTGATGTGGCCTGCTAGATGGAGGATCAGCGCCCTACTCAAGGGGTTTACTTGATTCCACAAACTCTACTAGGGGAGATAGAGGATCGCACTCCAGTATCATAGAGGGATACCATAATCTATCTGAGACTCATCCTCTAGAGGGGATTATAATGTAGTGATGTTGATGTAATTTCATAACAAACCCTTAAGGAAAGGACCAAGGGAATGATCTCAACTTATATTGGTCCAAACTAGAAAATCTAAGAGCCTCAATCACTCTTGTTGGGAGTAAACGACGTGTCCCAAGGGGTACATGGAATGTTCTACTATCCCAATTCTTTATTGTGTGTAAGAACCTCACACAACATGTAGTATCCATATACATAGTTTGTAGGATGAGTACATAGTGTGTAAAGACACACAATTCTCTTCCCCTATCACCTAGTCCTGTTAGTGTTCTGAAGTCGTGTTTATGTACCAGTCCATGTATGCCAAGATGTGTTTGTATCTAAGTACACAACATGCCATCTGGCCATGTATTATTACTCGTGTCTATGTACTCTCCTAAGTACACACCGAGTCATATGGGGAGGGTCATAAGATGTGTGACAGGGGTCACATGTCGTGTGCTCCTTAACTCTGGAAAAATCCTAGCATCATAGCCAGGGGGACCCACAAGTCATGTAATCCTAAATTACATGGGGTGTTCTTTGAGATTTTCTAGAACCATTTTTATTCATGCTTTCATCTCGTCTAGTGATTTTCCTTTGATCCGGCAATTTATTCACCACAAAATCAAAGATCCAAGGTCACCCATGCCTCGCCATCACTAGAAAACAAGTTCAATCTCTATATTTTCTTAGGAATTAGATCGAAGCTCCATTCTTTGTTTTGCACTAAATAATGCTGAAAAATGAGAAATTAGGAATAATCCATCATCTGATACACTCTTTCTCCATAGTCAAACCTCTTTCAGGCTGTGATGATCCAAAATCTATGATATCGAATCATTATGCTAAGAAATGGGTTCATAACAATTTATTTATCAGGAATACTTGAGTCATGATCCAAATGAATAGATCCCAGGAAGAAAACTGAATCATGGGAGAAAATAACATAAAAATTATGGGAACAAACCTTGATCGATGTTCATGTCAATATCAACTTTTTTCATAAGATAATCAATGGAGACATTTAGAAATAAATCTCCTAATTTACCCCATAATAAACCCATCCCATGAGGCAATTGATCTGCAAACCAATCTATTCATCGATTGATTTGAGATCATTATAGAAATTATGAATGGGGAATCAAAAAATTGAAACACATGACATTACTAGAGTTTATATTGATCATTTATGAGTAATGTTTGTGTTTTTAACGTTGATGAGATCCTCTAACTCTGTCGGCACGACGATCCATGATCTAATCCAGATTCGTTGTTGTCTACCAAGAACGTTCTCCTCCAATGGCATATAGGTCTCTAGGGTTTAGCGATCAAGACTAAGAAAATTTCCTTATCCATAAACATAGATAGGAAATAGTTCTATGCACTGAATAAAAATAAAATAAAATTTTTCTTTTAATTTATTTTATCTATTTCGCAACCCTGACAATTTTTTCCCAAATAACCCATACCGACCAAGGTTATGTAATGCCCAGGGAAAAAATGTATTACAAACTCAATGGTGGTCTCATATTTCCAATCCAAGTCCCCATTCATGAGTTATTAGGATTTAATAATAAAATAATTTTATTTAATTATTTTATTTACGGTTACGTCCATGGTGAATTTTTCTACAGATGACACGTTCTAATAAAATTTAGGTTGCACCTAGGGTAGATTCATTGTTCTAAATTCAACAGTGTTGTTGTATTTTTGATCCAAGAACCTAATTGGGAGTTATTCAACTTTTTTAGAACCACAATTCGTGCTTGTTATTAAATATGTTAATATTTTTCAACCACTTATTCCAGGAACATCGGGTCTCAGAATCGCACACCATATTAGCGACTGGTCTTGAAATCAATCCATATAGTATCCAAAAATATTATAGAGAAAAATAAAAGATGTTAAATTATCCTCACCTTAGGGCTTTACATCTCCAAAAATCCAAAACAAGGGCTACTTTAACAGATGTGGGTATTGAGTAAGAATCTGAGCCACCTGCTCCCATGTGCTCTACTAGAGATTCATGTGTTTCCATTGGACACGCACTAAAGGAATAAATCACCCATGAAGGATCCTATTCTATCAATCTTTTATTTCCACTGGGTACTTAGCAAAAATCACACCATCCTCGATTTCCAGCTCTCCCCAGTTGATGGTGTGCGATGGGTAATGCATGTACCTGCTCAGCTACGAGCCGTGGAAGATGTCATGTACCCGATCTTACTGCGGTGATAGATCTAAGTGATACACTATCTCATCAACTCTACACAGTTTTTGTAAAGGGTCTATGAACCTTGGAGATAGCTTATTACCCCAACCAAATCTCTGTAATCCCTGTCAAGGTGAAACCTGAAGGAACACATGGTCTCCTTACTTGAACTCTAAAGGCCTTCATTGCTTGTCAGCATAAGACTTATAGCAGCTCTATGTAGTCTTCACCCACTCCTAGATGATCATCACCATCTCTGTAGTAGCTTACACCAACTCTAGGTGTAAGAACATGATTCTTGTTCTTGAGGTACAAGTTTTTTATTTTCCTTTTTCCTTAAGTGTTTTTGAGAAAACAAGGGAAATGTGGGGAAAATCCCAAATTTATGGGCACACGCCATGTACTTTTTTTTACACATGCCATGTACTTCGGCTATGTGGTATGAGAATATAGGGTGTGTAGGTTTTTCGGTAAAAACAAACTACATTCCGTGTACTTTCATATACACGCCATGTACTTTGGCCGTATGGGACGAGAACATAGGGCGTGTAGACTTGTAAGTGGTTCAGGATGTAATAACTAACTACAGGTCGTGTACTTAGTAATACATGCCATGAAATCAGTTGGAAGATGAACAAGGTGGTGGTGAAAAGTAGATTCCAGAGTAACAGTTAAAAAAATAGTACATGCCATGTACTTGAGAGTACACGCCGTGTAGTTATTTTTTTCGTTATAAATGGGCAGTATCCTCCTCATTCGGCAGACAAGGTAGTAGGTTCATTTAGAGCACTGGGAGAGGAGGTTGAAGCCTAGAGGTGCTCGTGATCGCATGCCAGAACTCGGATTCTTTCTCCGTCGATCTCATTTGAACTGCGCGGGTAAGGTATTCCCTCTTCTTGAATTTATTTTTTCCAATTCTTTCCCTAAGGAAAGTTATTTACATTTGAACGGGTAATCTTTTATCCCAGATATATGTCATTGTTGGTTGTTTTAGGAGGTTCCTTTCATGTATATCGATCATAGGAGATCGATGTAAGTGGTCTTGTGTTTAATTCCAACTATCAAGTTGATTTTGTGTATCATTGTGCCACGCGCCCATGTTCGGGGTGTTGTGTGGTTGAGACCTTGACTGTTGAGATACCTAGAATTGCATAGGTGATTTAATGAATAAATATAAACTGCTTTTTGGGATCGTTGCTTTGATCTAGGGCCACCCCATGGGTGTGTTTCCCTTGTTTAGTCGTTTAGTCGGGATAACCGTGGGTATTCCATTATTGTAGCATGTTTTGAGTTTTCTTGAGAAGAAACGTATATGAATTTCTTGTTTGTGCGTTGGGATTGGCCTGGTTACTTGTTTTTCCTAAGGAATGCCTCAGGGAGGTGTTTTTTAGCCTGAGGGAAACGTTTCTTATGTATAATGGTAGTAACTTCCGTGCTAGTGGGAAATATCTCATATTCCTATGGGCTATATTTGTTATTCATGTGGGCAGTCACCTGTGAGTTTCGATTCTTCTTGCCTGAGGGTAAGTATTTCTATGTCTGAGGACAACACTTACTTTGAATATTCACTCTGGTGATTTCTTATGTTGTACCTTCGAGGCTAAAGCACAAGCTTGTAATTTATAAATAATTATTTAAAATAGTAATGTAACAGGTAGAGATAGTTACTTTTGAGTATTGCCTAATTTACTACGTTTTATTATTGTACACTATTGTTGCACATTTTCACTGACAGTTTTGCATGGGCCTTTGGTGGTTGCCTACTAGGATTTATTTCTCATACCCTGTTTGGGTCATGTATTGGCCCCAAAAATATTTTATTGATGCAGGTGTCGATAAGGGAAAGGGTCCGTATATAGGTACATGATTGTTGCAGAGGAGCAGAAGAGCAGGGGACTGAGCTTAGGTTTGTGATTCTGCTGCGTTTTTGTTACACTGCTTTAGTTTTTTTTCTGATCTACTTTGTACCCTATGAAGTATTGTATTAGATCTCAGTTTCCTTCTTTGGCTGCTTTCTTAGAATTAGTGTCATGTTGCATCATGATATCTATATGACTTCTAGTTATATGTTCCTTTTGTTGACTATTTCTGGTTTTTTATTGTCTACTGCTTCTACTTTGGTATGTTTATATGTTTTATTCCGCTGTGCTACACTTTGAAGAATGATGGAATAGTTTCCCCACTATCATTCCTTATCCCTCACTGCTAGTTGGCAGCCTCTCTCATTTGGAAAAATGTGCTTGGGGTCATGTGACTAGCCGGGTTTGGGGTACCCATTGTGTGGCTTCCGAAATCGGGACGTTACAAAGTGTTATTAGAGGATTTCTTTTCTCTGGGTTATTTTATTATTTGGCGACGACATAAAGAGATATATTTTTAAGGGATTCGATAATAAAATGTGCCCGGGAGTAGCTACCCCGTGTACAGGTAAAGGCTGGATTACCTCGAATTAAATTGTGATTTTCTATTTATGATTGTTACAGTTGATTTGATTTTCACCATTTGGTGATTCACTTGTGGTGTGCCATTTATATTTTATACTCGGGTTCTATTTAGTTGCAACCTGATGAGATGAGGGTATGTCATCCATGCATCATTTAGGCACATGTTATAATCACATTTCATGCATAGTTTCCATGCCACATAGGTGCATTAGAAATTGAATGTTTCTGTGATAGATGTTATGCTAGAAAATGTATGTTGTTGTGGTAGTTTCCTTGATAAAAAATACCTACTATTGATAAGGTATTGTTCTATGAGGTTTTGTTTGAATGAACGCCAAACTTTGGTTCTTGAGTAGTATGGTCCCTCATTAACTGGAATTTGGTGGATCATTGACTTGTTTACTTTGTTTATAACATGTATAAGATGCCAAGCGTTGATTCTCGGGGAGTATGGGCCCTCACATATCGGAATTTGGAACTTGGGTGTTGGTTTCATTGTTTTTCTGGGCTCAGGAGTAGTTTCTAAGGCTTACTATCTAGAAAAACCCAGAATACATGTCGTGTAGTTTTGACTACATGCCATGTACTCTTCTGTTCAGGAAGAAATGAAAAAAAAAGTATGTACATGCTGTGTAGTCCATATACACATCGTGTAGTCTCCAACCTTATTGTACGACATGTGGGCAGAGACACAGGATAGGGAATTTCTTGGGGGAACACTCCATGTGCCGGTTGAACACACCGTGTAGTGTAAACCATGTGTCCGCCCTTGTGATTAAAAACACGGACGTAGGAACCTTAAGTTATACACGTTGTGTCTACCTTGAACACGTCGTGTAGTATGACCCAAGTACCCAGTTGTGTCACTGACAACACGGGTTGGTGTTATCCTTTCTTAGTACACATCGTGTCTGTTTGGAACATGTTTTGTAGTGTAACCTGGGTATGCAGGTCGTGTCAATAACAACACGGGTTGGTGTTACCTTTTCTAGTACATGTCTTGTACTTTTGGGACACGCCGTGTAGTCTTGGCCAGTGAGAGACCGTGTGGATTGGACCGTGTGGCTGGGGAAACAAAGTGGTGTACACACCATGTGCGGGTGTCACATTCCATGTATCTAGGGTTGATACATTCTCAGGATGTCACCAGAACACGACCATGTAAGGGCTTAAGGGTACACACTGTGTGGACTTTATTCATGTCGTGTAGTCTCTTTTTGCTAGTTATTGTGTTTTTCTTTCCCTTTTTACGGGGTCACTTTTAAACGGACAAAAGAACCTTGAAAGTAAATTAAACTAAGTTGTGTGTTTGACCTTGTAGATTCATGCTGCCAAGACGGCCATGAGTTGTTATCCAAGAGAGGGGCGACGAGTATAATCCAGAGATAGTAGGTCAGGGATACTGTTGGATCCTCTAGTAGTGCCATATCCGGCGCCAGCCGTTATATCGGACGCAGGTGCGGATGCACAGTTCCGTGAAGGCTTTATGTAGTTCATGCAAACCTTCCAGGGAGCACTGCAGGTTTCCACACCTATGGCAGAGATGACACGTATATTCCAACAATGGCATCCACCTATGTTTTTAGGGGATGGAGGACCACAGGCTGTGGAGTCATGGTTGGGTTCTATAATGACAATATTCAGGCATCTAGAGACACCTCCTAGGAGGAGGGTCAATCTCACTACTTACATGCTACGTGATTCCACCAAAAGATGGTGGGATGTCACCACCCAGTCTGAGCATCATCAAGACATGGCGTGGGAAGATTTTTAGGCAATCTTTTATGACTTTTTCTTTTCTGAGATGCTAAGGGTAGATCGAGCTCGAGCGTTCATGAATCTGCAGCAGGGCGCCATGTCAGTAATGGACTATTCTGCCCGCTTCGCTGAGCTACAACATTTTACACCTGTTCTAGTGGGTGGAGAGACGTTGAGGTCAATAATCTTTGAGGATGGTCTTCGATATGACATTTGAGAACTGGTGAATGTTTTCAGGTTTCCTATAGTGAATGCTATTGTGAATCAGGTGTTGATTACAGAACAAAACCTACGAGAAGCTAGTGGTGAAAACTAGGGTAGTTTGGAACTAGTTTCTGGTACTATTTCTACTTGCAAGAGGAATAGGTAGATGAATTTATCTCACAGTGGTAGTACTATCCAGAAAAATTCTCCAGGTGACCCGGTCATGTGCTACCAGTGTGGTAAAGAGGGGGAAAAGAGACCTCAGTGTCCATGTGACCTTGTGGAGTGATGATCTTGTAGTAGGATAGGTCATCTTCAGCATTTTTGTAGGGCGTTTTCACCAGTGACTAGTGAGAGGGGTTCTATACAAACTCTACGTGAGGGATCAGGGCCAGCATCTTCTTACCGGTCAGGGAATTGGAACACGTCAGGATGTTCAGGCCAAGGTAGTGGTTGTGACCATGGTGTCCAGACACCAGGATCACAGAGACGGTAGGGCAGGTCAGCTCAGGGTAGCCAGGCTATGTCACAGAGCCACAGCACTAGGCAGGCATATGCAGTGCAATAGACCCAACAGGAGCAGGATCATGGACCTTCCACTGTCAGAGGAACTATTCTAGTTTATTCTATTTTGTCTTCAATAATTTTTGATACTGGTGCTACACATAGCTTTATATCTATTCCATTTTGGAGTGCCTTGGGCTCCGTGTTTCTTCTTCTTCGGATATCATGATGCTAGACACCCCATTGGGAATGAGAACAGTAGGTGTGCTTTAGTGCAAGGAGTTCCCCCCAGTGGTTGGTGGGTGTTACTTTCTATGGGACCTCTATGTCTTATACATGACAACCTATGATTTCATTCTCAGGATGGAATGGTTGGTACCCTTTCGATCCTTTGTGTATTTCGATTGTTGCATGGTGAGTTTCATGTCACAAGAGAGCAGAGAGTTTCTATACAAGGGCGAATGGGATTTCCAGGCGAGCCGAGCTGGACCCAAGCATCGTGGGTGCGGTGGAGTGACAGCCCAAATTTTGATTCTATATCTGGATGAATAGGGAACTTGTCAAAATTATTTCCCTCCAGTGGTTGATTGTTTCAAGTATGTCTTCCCAGACAACTTTCCAGGTCTACCTCCGGAGCGAGAGGTGGACTTCTCTATTCATCTTGTGCCAGGAGTGGCACCGGTGTCCATTCCTCCTTATAGGATGGCTACACCAGAATTGCAGGAGCTCAAGAGGTAATTGGAAGAGTTGAAGGCAAAGGGTTTTATTCGACCCAGTACTTCTCTTTGGGTTTTTCCTGTCTTGTTTGCGAAGAAGGCAGACGGTACCCTCAGACTCTGCGTGGATTATCATAAGCTGAACGAGTTGACGGTTAAGAACTGATATCCCTTACCAAGGATTGATGATCTTTTTTATCAACTTTTAGGAGTGAGAGTGTTCTCAAAGATTGACTTGAGATTAGGATATCATCAATTACACATTAGACCATCAGACATACCGCTTACAGCCTTTCGGAGCAGATATGGTCTATATGAGTACTTGGTCATTCCGTTTGGACTCACAAATGCGCCATTAGTTTTCATATCTCTGATGAATCGTTTGTTCCAACCATATCTGGATTATTTTGTGATAGTCTTTATAGAAGATATCTTGGTGTACTCTCACACTCGACACGACCATGCCACCCATCTTTAGATCGTACTGAGTACATTGAGAGAGCATCAGTTTATGCTAAGCTCTCAAAGTTCCACTTTTGGATGGACCATATTCACTTTTTGGGTCATATTATATCAGAGGCAGGAGTTGCGGTAGACCAAGAGAAAGTGAGAGAATTATTTTTCTAGTAGAATCCTAATAACGTGTTTGAAATGTGGAGTTTCTTGGGGCTGGCTGGTTACTACAGGAACTTTATACAAGACTTATCCCGCTTAGCAGCGCCGTTGACGTGTTTGACTAAGAAGGGTATGAAGTTCGTTTGGTCATAAGCTTGTGAAATAGCCTTTTAGGAGCTGAAGGGAAGTTTGAAATCAGTACCATTCCTGATACTTCCGGAGCAAGGGAAGAGTTATACAGTTTACTGTGATGCATCAGGTTTTGGGCTGGGAGTAGTGTTGATGCAGGGTGATCGAATAGTTGTGCATGGGTCTCGGCAGTTGAGGCCACATGAGAGGAATTACCCGACACATGATCTCGAGTTGGCTACAGTTTTTATGTGTTACATTGTTGGAGACATTATCTCTTGGTGGAATATTTTGTGGTGTTTACAGACCACAAAAGTCTGAAATACATCTTTACCCAGCGTGACTTGAGTTTGAGATAGCGAAGGTGGGTTAAATACCTTCAGTCCTTTGACTTTGATCTTTCCTATACACCTGGTACGGGTGAAGCAGTAGCTGATGCACTGAGTAGGAGGACTCAGATACAGGCAGTGAAGAAGGCTAGTGGTGAGTGGCAGCTTATGGGTATGTTCTCTGAGATGCATTTGGAGGTGAATGATGGTCAGGGGAAAACCTATCATTCATCCTTATCTGTGACTCCTTTGATCCTGGATAGTGTGAGGATGAGACAGATATTGGATTCATAAATCCTAGTTCTATGGGATTTGGTGGCAAGCGAGGACCCTCCTCCTGTTTGGATGATAGGTGATGATGAGGTATTGTGTATCCATGGATGAGTGTGGGTTCTAGGGGATATACGTGAGGAGTTGATTTGGTAATTTCATGATTCATCTTGGGAAGTGCATCCTGGAGTTACCAAAATGTACTGTGACATGAGACATCAGTATTGGTGGCCGGGTATGAAAAGAGAGGTAGCTAGTTTTGTTACAAGATGTTCCCCCTGTCAACGAGTCAAGGTGGAGCGTCAGAGGCCATCCGGACTGTTACAACGTTTACCCATTCCGGAGTGGTAATGGGATGATGTCGCGATGGACTTTGTGACCGAGTTTCCGAGGTCACCTCGAGGCAATGATGTCGTATGGGTTGTTGTGGATATAATTACGAAGGTAGATCATTTTTTGCTGATCAAGGAGACCTTCGGTGTAGACGAGATCGGGAAGTTATATATCTGAGAGGTAGTACGTCTTAATGGGGTCCCTCATTCTATCATTTTCGATAGGGAAACCCATTTTACATATCATTTCTAGTAGAGTTTCTAGAGGGCACTGGGTACACAGGTGCTTCTGAGCACAGCTTACCACCCTCAGACTGATGGCCAGTTAGAGCGTACAAAACAGGTGCTGGAGGACATGTTTCATGCATGTGTCCTAGAATTTGGGGGCTCTTGGGAGAAGCACATACCCCTGGTCGAGTTTTCCTACAATAATAGTTTTTAGGAAACTATTGATATGGAACATTACAAGGCTTTATATGGTAGGCCAGGCCGATCACCCTTGTGCTGGTTGGAGGTAGGTGAGGCAGCTTTACTGTGACCACATCTCATGTAGGAGACTTCAGAGCAGGTCTAGTTTATTTAGAAGCAGATGGATACTACACAGTCTCGTCAGAAATATTATGTTGATCATCGTAGATAACACTTGGAGTTCATGGTCGGGGATCAGGTTTTCTTGCGTGTTTCACCAAGGTTGGGACATAGGTGGATCAGAAGATAGGGTAAACTTTCACTGAGGTATGTAGGGCCGTTTCAGATTATGGAGAGATTCGGGATGGTTGCCTATTGTTTGCAGTTACCACAGAGGTACCGGTTCACGCACGACATCTTCCACGTATCTCAGCTGCATTGATATCACTCAGACCTATCTCACATTTTTCAGCCTTAGGAGGTTGAACTTCATGTAGATTCATACTTTGAGGATCATCTAATTCATATTTTTGATAGGAGTACAAAGGTTCTCCGAGGCTGGTCAGCTCCTCTCGTATAGGTGCTATGGCAGTATGGCCGAGTGCAGGATAAAACTTGGGAGCGGGAGACCGACGTATGTGCTCAGTGGCCAGAGTTGTTCTCAGCTTTATCTTCACCACCCTTAGAAGGGAAATTCGGGGAGAATTTCTGTAAGGGGGAAGTTTTTAAGAATCTGGTTCTTATTCTTGAGGTACATGGTTCTTATTTTCCTTTTTCCTTAAGTTTTTTTAGAAAACAAGGGAAATGTGGGAAAAATCCCAAATTTATGGGTACACGCCGTGTACTTTTTGTATATACTCCATGTACTTCGGCTATGTGGGATGATAATACAGGGCGCATAGGTTTTTCAGTAAAAACAAACTACATTCCATGTACATTCATAAACACGCCATGTACTTTGGCCATGTGGGACGAGAACACAAGGCATTCACACTTGTCGGCGGTTTAGGATGTAATAACTAACTACACACCGTGTACTTAGAAATACATGTTGTATAATCAGTCGGTAGATGAATAGGGTAGCAGTGAAAAGCATCCGCCAAAGTAACAGTTAAAAAAATAGTACACGTCGCGTACTTGAGAGTGCACGCCATGTAGTTATGTTTTTTTGTTATAAATGGGCAGTAGCCTCCTCATTCAGTAGAGGAGGTAGTGGGTTCATTTGGAGCACTGGGAGAGGATGCTGAAGCCTAGAGGACCTCCCAATCACACGCTAGAACTCAGATTCTTCCATCGTCAATCTCGTTTAAACCATGCGGGTATGTTCTTCCCTCTTCTTAAACATTTACATCCAATTATTTCCCTAAGGGGAGTTATTTACATTTGAACGGGTAATCGTTTATCCTAGATCTACGTCGTTCTTGGTTGTTTCAGGAGGTGCCTTTCACATATATCGACCAGAGGAGATCGAGGTAGGTGGTCTTGTGTTTAATTCCGACTGTCAAGTTTATTTTGTGTATCGTTATGCCACACGCCCATGTTTGGGATGTCGTGTGGTTGAGACCTTGACTGTTGAGATATCTATAATTACATAGGTGATCTAATGAATTAATATAAACTGTTGTTTGGGATCGTTGCTTTGATCCAAGTCCACCCTCTGGGTGCGTTTCCCTTGTTTATCCGTTTGGCCAGGATACCCATGGGTATGCCGTTATTGTAGCATGTTTTGAGTTTTCTTGAGAGGAAACATATATTAATTTCTTTTTTGTGCGTTGGGCTCATCCCGGTTACTTGTTTTTTCTACGGAATGCCTGAGGGCAGTGCTTGTTTAGACTGAGGGCAACATTTCTTATGTCTGAGGGCAGTAACTTCTATGCCTGTGGGAAATATCTCGTATTCCTATGGGATATATTCATTATGCCTATGGATATTCACCTATGGGTTTTGATTCTGCTTTCCTGAGGGTAAGTATTTGCATGTCTAAAGACAACACTTACTTTGAATATTCACTGTGGTGTTTTCTTGTGTTGTACCTACCAAGCTAAATCACAAGCTTGGAATTGATAAACAATTATTTAAAATGGTAATTTAATTGGTAGAGATAGTTACTTTTTATTACTATCTAGTTTACTGCATTTTATTATTGCACACTACTGTTTCACATTTTCACTAATAGTTGGGCATGGGCTTTTGGTGGTTGCCTACTGGGATTTATTTCTCACACCCTATTTCGGTCATGTCTTGGGCCCAAAAAGATTTTATTGTTGCAGGTATTGATAAAGGAAAGGGTCCCTACATAGGTACATGATTGTTGCAGAGGAGCAGGAGAGCATGGGACCGAGCTTAGGCTTGCGATGCTGCTATATTTCTGTTGTAATGCTTTAGTTTTGTTTTTTTGTAATTTGTACCTTGTGTTGTATTTTATTAGATTGCAATTTCCTGATTTAGTTGCTTTATTAGAATTAGTGGCATGTTGCATCATGATATCTATATGAATTCTAGTTATCTATTCCTTCTGTTGACCATTTCTGATTTTTATTTTCTACTACTTCTGCTTTAGTATGTTTATATGTTTTATTCTTCTACACTACACTTTTGATGAATCAGGGCATAGTTTCCCCACTATCAGTCCTTGGCCCTTGCTGCTAGTCGGTAGCCTCTGGAATTTGGGGAAATGCGCTTGAGGTCATGTGACCAACCGGGTTCGGGGCACCTGTTGTGTGGCTTCCAGAACAGGGACGTTACACTAGGCCCATGAGTTCCAACTCTCCAGGGTTAGTCCAACAAAGTGTTGATCTGCAAGGTAGCTCGTACAAGGACTCGAATGGTTCTAAACTAATGGTGTAATGATAGTTGTTTTTGTACCAAAAACTCCACCAATGGTAGGTGATCCTCCCAACTATCAATAAATTCTAACATGAAATCATGCAGGATATCCTCCAAAACCTAAACACTCTGCTCAGTATGGTCATCCTTTTGTGGGTGAAATGTTGTTATCAAGTATAACTGAGTCTTAAATGCCTCCTACAATCCCTTCCAAAACCATGATGTAAATTGAGAATCATGATCTGAAACTATCATCGATGGAACTCCTTAGAGTCTAAATATCTCATATGCATAGAGGCATCCCAAGCACTCTAATATACTCCACTCTCATATAGCTAGGAAGTGGTATGACTTGGTGAGTCAGTCAATGATCACCCAGATGGAATCGTGTACCCTATACATGGTAAAATCATCACAAAGTCCATCGATATCCCATCCCACTTCTATTCTACCACCTCAAGGGGTTGAGATAAATCTATTGAAACTTAGTGCTTAGCCTTCACTTGCTGACAAGTAATGCATTGAGAAACAAACACTAAAAGTACATTCTTTATCCCTATACACCAAATCAGACATTGGAGGTCCTAGTACATCTTAGCCACACTTGGATATACTGCCAAATGGTACAAATGAAACACCCTCAGAACCTCCTCTCATAATTCCACCGGAACTACTGTGTGTCCTCTGAAAATAATGACATGGTCCCCACCTTTTGAGTATCCATCCAGAGTATTACTTGTGGAAATTTATGCACGTACGGTCTCGTAGTCAGTATCCCCAAGTTGTGCCTCGATGAATTTTTGTAAGAGTGGAGGGGTGAAAACCATCAACTACAGGTAATCTTATCCATATTTATCCATAAAGGATAAATGAAACAATTCCAACTACGCTGACGCCTCATTTAGCAATAGAAAAATAGATCTCCTTTTGAGAGCGTCTGCCCCCACATTCCCCTTCCCAAGATTATATACAATCTCAAATTCATAGTCCCATAGGAACTATAGCCAATGCCTCTATCTCAAGTTCATATTTTTTTGACAGAATATATACTTGAGAATCTTGTGATGAAAGTAGACTATAAGCCTCTCACCCATCAGGTAGTGTCTCCACATCTTCAATGCGAAGACTACCAATGATAACTAAAGATCATTGGTCACATGGCTTTTTTTATATGGAATCAACTGGAATGAACCATAGGCAATCACCAATTTCCTCTATATTAGGACACATCCAATACCAGCCCCTGATGCATCACAAAACACCACGTACTCGATGCCTTCCTCTAATACCACTCTTTCACGACCCATCCCAGTGGGGCCCATGCAGCGACTCCCCAAGCCCACCTCCAATAGGCCAGGGGCTGGTGACTAGCACCGAGTAGGCATATCACTAAAATTGGAGGCATTTTCTATGTACCTGTATGCATGAACACATCTCCAATCCCACAATATGTTGAAATTAAAAAAACACTATGTAAACAATGCATGTGTACCACTATATCCCACAATTAGAGTATAACAAGAAGTAAAGTAAACAAGACCATAATACAATCCCACTAAAAAGTGTGTGTAACCCAAGTCCAACCTATAATAAAAAGGTACTAGGACTATTTTCTAAAGCCTTATGAATAAACCATAGTCTGTCTAGTCTAAGTAAGAACCATCTAGTCTTGTTCCACCTAATACTTTGTCAAAAGGTTGATCTTCTACACAAGAAATGACACGTGAAGAAAAATCCCATGTAGGGGTGAGTATAACAATACTCAGTAGGACAAATAAAAACCATAAAGTAATACAAAAAAGTGAATTACTATCATATCTATATAGGTATATGTCTATATCGCATATAAAAAGAATAACTAGATATACTCAAGAGAGACACCATTCCATTTGGCAGTCATAACCAACTACAAGCCACAGGATTCTGCTCGAAGAACGCTCGTTCTGAGAGAACATACTCCTAGAGCCATGATATAATTACATATACCCGATGAAGAGGTATATATCATTTGGGTCCCACCCAAATGAGGATGCATTGGTCAGTGAAGACTATGATACATAGAGAGGGGGTCACAACCAGAAAAGACTGGGGGAGACCGCATGTCACACCTAGACCTGCTGGGAAATACTGCCTACTTAATTTGGATCAAACCGCTATGTAAGGGATCACACCCATAATCACTGGGGGATTCCATATAACCTACTGATGTGGCCTTCTAGATGGATTATTATCACCCTACTCAAGGGGGTTACACGATTACACAAACTCCACTAGGGATGATAGAGGGTCGCATTCCAGTCTCACAAAGGGATACCATACTCTATCTGAGACTTGGCCTCTATAGGGGATTACAATTCAGTGATGTGGATGTAATTCCATATTGAACCCTCGAGGATAGGACCAAGAGAATTATCTCAACCTATACTATTCTAAACTGGGATAATGAAGAGCCTAAAGCACTTGGGAGTACACTGCATGTCCCAAGGGGTATATAGTTTGTTCAAATATCCAAAGTCTTTACCATGTGGAAGAACCTCACACGGCACGTAGTTTCCATATACACGGTGTATAGGATGAGTAAAAGGCATGTAGAGACACACAGTTGTATGTCGTGTCACCTGGTCGTGTCTTTGTACTAACTCTGTGTCCATGTAATGGCCCGTGTATGCCAAACGATGTGTGTTTCTAAGTACACAACATTCCATTTAGCCATGTACTATTACCCATGTTTGTGTACTCTCTGGAGAACACATTGAGCCATATGGGGAGGATCACATATCGTGTCACAGGTTTCACATTATTTGTGGTCCTTAACTTCCGAAAAACCCTAGCATCGTAGTCAGGGGCCCCACATGCTGTGTAATTCTGAATAACATGACATGTTCTTTAGGATTTTCTATAACCTTCATTCTTCTACCATGTATCTCGTCTAGTGAAACACCTTTGATCTGGTGATCAATTCACCATGAAATCAAATATCCATTTTCATCCATGCCTCACCATTGTCTAATAATGTGTTTTGTCACCAAATTTTCTCAAGAATAAAATCAAACCTTCATTCTTTTTTTGCAATGAAGAACATATAAGAACGTGAAATCATAAATCATATTTCTTCTAATTCATTAGGTCGCCATTATCACACCTCTTCTGGGCTATGATGATCTCAGATCTATAATATCATATTTTTTCACCCAGAAATGGGTATGCAATGATCGATTGATCGGGAATAGTCGAATCGTGAACCAAATGAAGAATACCCATGATTAATGATGAATCGGGGGAGAAAAGAACATAAAAAATGAGTGGAACAAACCTCAATAGATGTTCATGTCAATATCGATTCATTTCTTCAAGATAGCCAATGAGGAGATTTACAAATAATTCTCCCAAATTACCCCATAATAAACCCATCTTGTAAGGCGATCGATCTGCAAACCAATATTTTCATCGATTGATTTGAAATTTTCATATAAATTAAGAATGGGGAATCAAGAAATTGAAACACACACCCTACCTAGAGTTTGGATCAATCATTAGCAAGGAATGGTTGTGTTTACGCTGTTTAAGAGATCCTCCAACTTGGTTGGTTCCACGATCCATGATCTTATCCTAATCCATTTTCATCTATTAGGAATGTTCTCCTCCAACATAGTCTAGGTCTCTGGGGTTTAGCAGAAAATTCTAAGACAATTTCCTTAGCCCTAAAATTATAGAGAAAATAGGTCATTGTGCTGAAGAAAAATAAACTAAATTTTTTCTTTTAATTTATTTTATCTATTTCACGGCCCCAAAAAAATTTCAAAAACAACCTATTCCAACCAAGATTATGTTGAACCTAGGGAAAACATTGCATTAAGAACTCAATGGTGGTATCAGATTTCCAATCTGAGTCCCTGTTCATGAGTTTTCAGGATTTAATAATAAAATAATTTTATTTAATTATCTTATTTATGGTTACGTCCTTGGTGAATTTTTCTATATATGACCCACGCTGACAAAAGTTAATTCATTCCTAGGGTAAATTCATTGTTCTAAATTCAACATTTTCAAAGGATTTCTGATTTGAGCACTCATTTGGGAGTTATTTCACTTTTTTAGGAACACCGCTCAAACGTGCTATTAAGTATTTTAATATTTTTCAACCATTTTTTTGGGAACACCGGGCCTCAGAATCGCACATCTTCTCAGCGCCTGGCCTCATAATAAATTCATATAATATCAAAAATTATTTCATGGAAAAATATGAGGTGTTAAATTATCCCCACCTAGGGGATTTACATCCCTGAAAATCTAAAAAAAAGGCTACTCAAATAGATGTGGGTATTGACCAAGAATATGAGACTCCCACTCTCATATTCTCTCCTGGAGATTCATGTGTTTCCACCAGACACGCACTAAATGAATTGATCACCCATAAAATATCATATCCTTGAAATCTTTTATTTCCATCGAGTACTCATCAAAAGTCTCTCCATCCTCAATGCCCATCTTACCCTAGTCGATGACATGCGATGTGTCATACACATACCTCCTCAACTATGAGACATGGTAGACATCATGTACCTGATCTAACTGTGCCAATAGAGCTATGTGGTATGCCCCCTCACCAAATCTATGTGGTATCTAGAAAATACCGATGAACCACAGAGATAGCTTTCCACCCTAGACAAATCTTCTTAATCACTATCGATGTGAAACCCAAAAGAACTCATTGTCTCCTTCCTTGAACTCAAAAGGCATTTTTATCCTATCAGAAAAAGAATTTTGGTGGATCTACATAGTCTTCACCCACTCATGTATGATCTATACCTTGTCTATAGTATGTTGTACCAACTTCGGTCCCATGAGTACTAACCTATAGGTTTTCCCGTAAAAGGCTAGAATGGTGTCATGCCAATGGTGGAATGATAATTTTTGTTGTACGCAAACTCCCCTAGTGGAAGTTGATCCTCCAAACTATGGAAAAATTCTAACATGAAATCCCTTAGCATGTCCTGTAACCCTAAATGGTTCGCTCAGTCTGGCCATCCATTTGTGGTTGAAATGCTATGCTGAGGCATAGCTTGGTCCCAAACACTTCATGTAATCCCTTCCACAACCTAGATGTAAAGATAGCATCACAATATGAAACTATCATCGATGGAACTCCATGGAGTCAAAATATCTCCTGGACATAACGATGTCCTAATATCTCTACTGAACTCTGTTCTCAGGTAGCTAGGAATTGGGCCATCTTGGTGAGTTGGTCAATGATCACCCATATGGAATCATTTCCCCTAGACGTACGTGGTAAACCCATCAGAAATTCCATCGATATCCCATCCCACTTTCATTCTAGCGCCTCAAGGGTTTGATCTAAACCCATTGGAACTGGGTTCTGATCCATCACTTGTGGACAAGTAAGGAATCGAAAAACAAACTTTGTAACTCCTTTCTTCATCCCTGGACAACAAAACTGACTTCAAAGGTCCTGGTACATCTTCACCACACTTAGATGTACCACCAAATGGGATGTATGAAACTCCCTCAGAACCTCCTACCGCAACGCCACATTCACAACTATGTGTCCTCTGAAAATAAAAACATGCTCCCCATATTTATAATATCCATCAGGAGTATGCCATGTGGACACCTGAGCATATACGGTCTCGCAGTAGGTATCCCCAAGTTGTGCCTCCCAGACTCACTGTAAGAGTGGAGGGGGGACAACCTTTGATTATAGGTAATATACTCCATCTCTATCAAAAAAGGATAACTATAATGAGGCCGAATTCTCTGAATCCTCATTTAGAAACTGAATACTAGATCTATTGCTGAGAGAATCTACCACCATGTTCCCCTTCCCATAAGTATAGAAAATCTCAAAGTCGTAGTCCTAGAGGAACTCTAGCCAACGCCTCTGTCTCGAGTTCAGATCCTTCTGAGAGAAGATATACTTGATTATCTTGTGACCAGAGTGAATAATAAACCTTTTTCCCATAAATTAGTTTCACCACATCTTCAATGAAAAGAATACCACTGCTAACTCAAGATCATGGGTCGTGTAGTTCTTCTCGTTTGGTCTCAACTGGCATGAACCATAGGAAATAAATTCTTGATTCTAAATCATGACACAACCAAGATCAGTCATTAATGCATTGAAAAACACCATGTACTTGATGCCTTCCTCTGATAATACTCTGTCATGACCCATCCCAATGGGGCATGTGCCACAACTCCCCAAGCCCGCATCTAATAGGCCAGGGGATGGTGAAAAGAATCGAGTAGTAATATCACTAACATGGGAGGTATTTCTTATGTAATTATATTCATGAACACATCTAAAAGCCCACAATATGTTGAAATGAAAAAAAACAATAAGTAAATAATGCATGCATCCAACTAAATCCCACAACTAGAGAACGACGGGAATTAAAGTAAAGTAAACAAGGCCATAATAAAAGCCCACAAAAAAGAGTAGGTAACCCAAGTCCTACCTATAATAAAAAGGTATTATGATTCCTATTTGAAGCCGTAGAAACACACCTCGGTCTGTCTAGTCTCACTAAGCACCATCTGTTCCTGGTCCACCTAGGACTCTATCAAAAGGTCGATTGTCTACACAAGACACAAGACGTGCGGGTAAATCTCGTGTAGTGGTGAGTATAAAAATACTCATTTTGACACACCAAAACCATAAATAAATAAATAAAAGTAATTATACTCATTTATATATAGTTATATGTCTATAACACATATAACAAGAATATATGTATATACTCAAGAGAGACACCACACTATTAGGCGGTCATAACCAACTACTATCCATAAGATTATACTCGAAGCATGCTCATTCTGGGAAAACTTACTCCTCAAGCCATGATATCATGGGAGACACTCAATGAAGAGATACAGCTCATTTGGGCCCCACCCAAATGAGAATGCATTGGTCAAGGAAGACTATGATATATAAAGAGGGGGTTATGCCTAAAACTTGTCATGGGACACCATGTATTGTTCCGAGAACCATTGATAGATACCATGTACCCAACCTGGATCAACCTACTATGTAGGTAATCAAACCCAAAATCACTTGAGGATTCCATGGATCCTACCGATGCATCCCACTAGATAGAGGATTAGTTCCCTACTCAAGGGGGTTACTCGATTCCACAAACTCCATTAGGGATGATAGAGAATAGCACTCCAATCTCATAGAGGGATACCATAATCTATATGAGACTCAAAATCTAGAGGGTATTGTAATATAGGGATGTGGATGTAATTTCGTACTGAATCCTTGAGGAAAGGACCAAGGGAATTCTCACAACCTATACTTGTCAGAATTGGGAAAAAGAAGAGCCTCAAGAACTCTTGATGGGAGTACACGGTATGTCCCAGGGAGAACACGACGTGTTCTACTTTCCCAAGTCTTTTTTATATGGAATAACCTCACACAACATGTATTTTATATATACACGGCATGTAGGATGAGTATATAGTGATCAGAGACACATGTTTCTCGGTCTGTTTCGTCTGGTCGTGTCTATGTACCAGTCTATGTATTCCAAGCCATGTTTGTGTCTAAGTATATGACATTCCATCTGTCCATGTACTATTACTCATGTCTATGTAATCTCTGGAGTACACATTGAGTAATCTAGGGAGGGTCACACACCATGTGATAGGGGTAACACACCGTGTGATAGGGGTCAGACACTGTGTGATAGGGGTCACATTCCATGTGGTCCTTAACTCTATCCAAACCCTAGAACCATATCCAAGGGCCCCACACATCATGTAATCCCAAATTCTATGGCATGTTCTTTAGGATTTTCCTAAACCATCGTTCTTCCTCTACACATCTCAGTTGGTTCTCTGCCTTTGATCCAACAATTGATTCACCATGAAATTGAAGATCCATGGTCTCCCATGCCTCACCATCATCGAACAATGTGTCCCCTCTCTGTATTTTCTTAGAAATTAGATCAAACTACCATTCTTTGTTTCACGCCAAAGAACCCTGAAGAATTTAAAATCAGGAATCATCTATTTTCCCCATTCATGAGTTATTAGGATTTAAAAATAAAATAATTTTATTTAATTATTTTATTTAGTATTATGTCCTTGGTGATGTTTTCTATAGATAACCCACACTGAAAAAATTTAGGTCACTCCTAGGGTAAATTATTTGTTTTGAATTCAATGATTCCCTCGAATTTCTAATTTGGGCACCCATTTGGAAGTTATTTTATTTGTTTAGGAACACTGATCATGTATTCTCTTAAATATTTTAATATTTTTCAACCATTTGTTCTGGGCACACTAGACCTTGAAATTGTATAATGTCTCAGAGCCCAGTCTCAAAATCAATCCATACAATATCCAAAAATAATACATGGAAAAATATGAGATTTTAAATCTTCATTCTACTTTAAAAATGGTCCATCGGTCATCTACAACCAAGGAGAGATCTGAAAACCACATAATGAACAATTAAAAATACCAACATAGATCCATCAAAATCAGAATTGTTGATTTTTATCTTCAAATAATGTTCCAATCATTAGCCTACTTTATTATTTTCAAGATTGGTTTGGTGGCTTCATAGATGCGGCACATCGGTCTTCTATCACCAAAATGGAATTGTAGAAAAATCAAGTCTGAAATCTCATCATGATCGACAGAGAGAAAATTTTCATCAGTTCCAGCAGGAATCAATGGTGACAATGAAGTTCAGATCAACTCAGCATCGGCGATGTCATAGGCTCGTACATATTCATTGTGTAGCTCGATCAGAATCTCTTCCCCATTCATCTTGGATCAATTTTAGTTGGGATCACAAAACATGGTCATCTTTAACCCAAATATGTAATCCTTGGGCTCGATGGTGGTCATATTTGATTGATCTGTGAAATATCATATCTCATTTTGAACGCATTGGTCATTGAGTTGTGATTCAATATTCTTTATAATCATTGGTTCCTTCTACAAAACATCATTGAAAAATCCAATCAACTAGATCTAGTAGGCTGAAGTGCATTCTCAATGCCCTAGAAACTCTAGGTTCAAGATCCCCTGATCATATTGGAACACCTCCTTGAAATCTCTAGATGGGAAGTGCAATAATAAATCTCCAACATACTACTTTTCATCTTACATGGCCCATTGTTTTGTTATAACTCACATAAGATAAATCTTTTGTGAGTAAAGTAATTTTATTATGAACCCCCTATAGAAATTTATCTTATGTGCAGTGGTAAAGAAATTTTTGTTATGCAGCATCCCTTCTCCTAATTATCTTCACTTCCAAACATTTATATTAAGTATAACCAATTCCAAATTATAAGGAAAATATCTTAAGGGTTACGTAGGTAATTCCCTTAAACTAAAGAAAAACCATCACATTTCCAGTATTGAAATAAATAAAAAATTAACAGTGAAATGTTAAAATAATTAAAAAACTAAAAAATTATCACATTAAATTAAAATTTCAAAGAAAATAAAACATTTAAATGCAATAATAAAAAATTAAATTAAATTAACAATAATTAAATTATGACGAAAACAAATTTTTAATGAAAAATAAATTAAGGAAATATAATAAACTAAATAATACTAACACTGAAAAATAAAAATTAAAGAAAAAAAATATGTTATAAGGATAAAAAATAAATACATAAGGTCAGTATTTTAAAAAAAACTTATAGATTGAAACAAATAAAAATACAAAACCTGACATACTCACTATTCTTGCATTAAATTAAACATTTTGATACAAAAAATGATAATTTAATAATTCTCAAAAAATGAATGACTAATTCTAAAACTGACCAATTAAAAAACTATCTTAGAAATAAATAAAGATTTAAAAATTGATGTGAAAAATTGCATCAAATGAAGGCCACATCAAATTCCCCTACACGTAAACATTGTTTGTCCTCAAGTATTTACTTAGTCAATTTTAGTGAAAAATAAGAAATCATAAAATTTTAAAAGTGGAATTCCACAAAGAATTAATTTTGAAATAAATCTCCCCACATGGAATCTATAAAGTTAATAATGTAATTTCCACCTTAAAATAAAAAAAATCATTAAGAATTTGTTTTCTTATTTTACAAAAAATATTAAAAGTGAAAATTTTGAAACTAATTCAACAAACGTCAATTTAAATCCAAATGGAAGTCAAAACTTCTATTTCCCTTTATATGAGCTAACACACATAATTAGAGGGAATAATAAATAGACACTCTATTTGTATGGGAAAGTTTCATAATTATAATCAAGATAAATAACCCATCTATTAGGTTAAATAATACTATACGAATGAATGAAAGAAAAATATCTCAACCTAGATTATGATTTTTATTTCATAGTCCATGTGGATACATATCTTATGAGTTTAATTCTGACAAAAAAGTTCTAGGAAAATGGAAATCGTAAAACATTCCACCAAAATTTTACCAAAAACAAATTTCTAAAAGGGTAATAAAAATGATTTATTCAATTAAATCCATGGAGTAATATAAATTAACCACCTAAAAGTTCCATCACAATCTTCAAGATCAATAAAAATTTTAAACTGTTGAAATTATTAATAAAATAATGATGAACTCAAAATTTTGAAAAAAAAAATATTAAAGGGGTTCTGATGGGATTCGCATTAAAGTAAAATTTATATTATTTAAGAAGACCCCCTCCCCCATACTTAAAACTCAACTTTATCATTAAATTTGTATTCGAATGTGGAATAAAATAATTAGACATTTTAGTTTTAGAAAAAATAAATTAATTAGTTTAATGATATTTTTAAAGGGTCACAGTACTGTTCAATAAGATATTACCACAAACTTCAATCACTTTACTAAACATAATTTAAAAATATACATGCATTGAAGTTATAACAGGATAAATTTTTTCAAATAAAATCAATAATATATCATCTAAGATCATGATTTTACTTTAATTAAATTTTTGACTCCAGAGGTATTTAAAGGGTGCTAAGAAATATTTCAAATTGTTTCAAAATTTATTTTCAAAAAGAAAATTCAAGTAAGATTAACATCCAAAATTTTCAAACATTCTCACAAAATAAATTTCAAATATCAATAAATTTTACCCCACACTAAATTACCAAGAAGGGGTATAATTAAAAAAATTAAAATTAAAATTCACTTTTCAAGGAAGTAAGGAATTTTTTCAATAATTAATAATATTTGAAAAATTAAAGAGATAGATTCCCTAAAAATGATTCTTTTTTATTCAAATATTATATAAAAATCACTATAATTAATCATTTCAAATGATACTTGGTCACTTTCATGAAGGTATATTTAAATGTAAAACTAAAAAAACATTAAACTCATACATTAAAAATAAAAAATATGAGACAAAGATAATGGTGAGAGTGTGATGATAAACATTGGACCAAGCAAGCAGGAAAGGAGTTTTAAAATTAAATAACAAGGACTATGAGTAATTATTTATTATGAAAAACAAAATAAAAAAAAATAAAAAAAAAAGGAAATTATTCAATAATGGGTTGCCTCCCATACAGTGGTAGAATTATGGTCCCTAGTCAGACTTTCCTATAAACTAACCATAGTTACTAGGGGGATTTGGTTTTTCATAAATGAATGACTAAATTTTATTTTCCAAATAATATTTAAAAATAATATGAAATATATGGGAACCTATCCTTTTAGGGACAAAAACCAAGTCCCCCAAAAGCTACCACAATTCCTTTAATGATCATTTTAGCAAGGATGGAAGGAAATTTTTCCAGGTTTTTAGTAAACATTTTCTCTCCTTCCACTCTATAATTCAGGAATTAATTGACTTGTTTCAATTAATTTTGAAGTAGAATCATAATAAAAGGGTCTTAAAAGGTTTTTTCATAACTCTTAGTCTATTCCTTAACAAAAAAACCCTAAAATTGAAAATAAAGAGAAGGTAAAACAACTGATTTTGGAAATTTAATTTGAGGAATATGTACTTTAATTCCCATTTGTAAATTTTGTAAGCCGTATGAAGCCATTTTTAAACCTATTTCCATACTTTCCTTAACATCTAAATCAATTTTATAAACTACTATTACTAATTTATGAAGTAGTGGAGTTTTTAAATTTAAAAATTAATCAAATAAGTTCATTTCAACCTCTATGAAAAAAGATTCCACAAATAGTTGATTGTTAATTTCAAAATCATTCTTGAGGTGCATATATTTTTCTTCTAAATCATGATAAATCAATTAAATCTCTTCAAATTCCTTTTTGTGAAAAATTTGACCTTCTTTATTTTTCAAACAATTAATTTCATATTAATATTTTTAAAAAATTCAAACATTTAATTCCCAGAAATATTTGGTCATTTTATCAGTTTTTCACAAATCATTTTTATACTCAATGTTATTTATTTAAATTTAGGAATGTAAAATTTGATAAACTCATAAAATGTGTTTCATATTAATAAATATTCCCAAAATTTCTTCATTTAAATATTCTAAATATGAGAATTTATTCCTCTCATTTCTAGCCAATTCATTACAAATTTCCCACAATTTTTCATCATATTGATATACCAAAAATCCCCTTATGGGATTTTCCAAATAAAATTTCTCTCCATCATTAAATACATTAAAGAAAAACTCTAAAAATGTTTGAATTTTAAATCCATTATCATACATTGATCTATAAAATCCTTAAATCTATACAATGCATCACAAAATCTCTACTTATAATATTTATTGAAACTAGTAATCAAACACCTAACGTGCCTATATCTCTAGAAAACTATTAAATTCATTTTAAAATTCAAAGATGTGATTTAACAACAAAATTTCACTCAAAAAAATTAGGGACTATAAAGATAAAGTAATTAAAACAAGAATTTTTCACAAGAAGTGGTTTTTTTTGTTTTAGTTTTTTTATTTATTTTTTTTTAATTTTCAAAACCGAAGAAAATACACCCATGCCTTCTCCAAAAACTATGAAAAAATTTGATTTTGGAGTGTTCGTTGGTGCATTGGAAAAATTAGAAATTTATACTCTTACTCGCTACTAGATAGTGGTGAGTGGCTTCAAACCATAGGTAAGTATGGAGAGATATTATATGGATTTATTAATTTTCCTAAAATATGAAAATAGCATAAATAAAGTGATGAATGAATGAGTGAAACATGGGTGCATGATAATGCTATGAAAAATAGTGTTAATTTGGTTAACAAAAAAACTATGTTACAAAATAAGAGAAATGAAAATATATTATCATGATAAAATCTATTTTTTGATAATTGTATTTATTCATTAGTGAAGTGATAATAAAAATCAACATTCAAAAACATGTGGTCAAAATCTCAATCAATAATATTGACCAACAACTGGATGATTTTGTAGTTCTTCAAAAACAAAACCCATTCGATTTTTCAAATCAAGAAGTTGAAATAAATTTTCAAAAAGATCACAGAATTAATGATTATAAAATGAACTAAAACAATAAAAAAACTATGCCCAATCAAATGTGGTTTATGTTTTTAGGAAAAAAACACAAATACAAGAAATGGAGATACAAAAAAAGGAAAAGTGAAAGAGAGAAGAAATCTCATCGGTCAAGTCGATGTCAATCACTCTTCGCTTTGGCTCTGTCTCTTCATACGGTGAATCTTCTTCTCACGATCCTAAAGAAAGTCTGCTTCCCTTATCTTTGGAGAATCCATCTCCAAATTCGAGAATGTGTCCTTAAAAATATGGTAGAGTCTTCTATTAATTTTATTATGATCATTGACTTACTACACTGCCTTTCTTTTCTAAGTTGATCATTCTATTGTCACTGGAATAATCTCCTCTCAAATGCCTTCTGTCACTTCCCCATTACTTTAATAAGTTTCTTCATCAAATCTACCACATGCCCTACAAATTAATTCCCCATCTAACATGTCTGAACCTACATGACGTCACCATCCCTCCATAACTTCTCACATATTCATTCTCACCTTGTAGACTACTTTAAACTCATTATATCCATTTTAACTAATCAATCAGACTTTAGTAACCATCCATTAGAAACCCTTGTGGTTCAAAATGTTTGGAATAGAGCCAGTGATAGTCGGCCTTGGATTTCTCTTAGAAATATTGTTGAGAACCTATGAATAAAGAGAAAACCCCAAGCATATATTTAAAAAAACAAAAACAAAATCTTCCAAAGGTGAACACAGAATATTCACATGAAATCATTAGTGATGAATCTTTATCCATCGATTGGGAAATTTTTTCAAAACAACTTCATAAATTCTCAGTCAAATAAAAATCAATTTTTTTCACCAACCTCAGCATCGAGGTCGACTTAAATTCTTCAGCCTCCTTCAACGATAGTCAATTAATCATCTTTATCCATGGTAAGATCTAAAAACCTCTGAATGACCAATTAAAAAACCAGACTTGGATCCATCGAAATCAGAAATTTTAATTTTTATCCGCACACTTAGGCATTGATCATCAACCTGATTTAGGATCTTCAATCTTAGTTTGGTGTCTTCACAGATGTCGCACATCATCCTTTCATCATCAAAATGGTGATTTGGTGAAATCAAGATCATAATATCATCATGGTCAATGGTGAAAAATGTTTCATTAGTTCTAGTAGACATCTATGGTGACAACAGAGTTTGGATCATCTAGGCGATGATGATGCCACGGGATTTTTCATCTTTATCAAGTAGATCGATCAGAATCTATTTCTTGGTCGTCTTGGATCGATTTCGATTAGGATCAAAAAGCATGGTCATCTTCAACCTAGATTTGGAATTATTGGTCTCACCGACATTTATCATTGGTTGATTAGTGAAATATCAGATCTCGGTTTGAACTCATTCGTCATTGAGTTTTGATTCAATCTTCCTCATAAGCATTGGTTCCTTCAGCACAACTTCATCACAAAACAAAATTGTCTATATCCATTAGGCAGAGGTGTAGTATCAGTTCCCTAGAAACTATAGGTTAAATATCCCCATGATTGGATTGGCACACCTCTTCAAAATCTCCAGATGGGTAGTGCAACATTGAATCTCCAACGTCCCAATGTTCATCTTATGTGCCCCTATGTTTTGGTCGAACTCATGTAAGATAAATCTTACATGAGTAAAATAATTTTCTTATGAACCCCCTACAGAAATTTATCTTATGTTTAGTGAAAAGGAAATTTATGTTATGAATTAGACCTTTTTCTAATTATCTTCATTTCCACACATTTCTAAGACATATCACCAATTCTAAATTATAAGGAATATTATCTTCTGGGTTGGGAAAATAATTCCCCTAAGCTAGTGAAAAACCATCACATGCCCTGCATTGAAATAAATTAAAAATTAACATTAAAAGGTTAAAATAATTAAATAAAAATAAAAAATATAAAAATAAGTTTAGCACCTTAAATTAAATTTTCAAAAAAAATAAAACATTTAAATGAAATAATAAAAATTAAATTAAATTAAAATTCATTAAATTTTTACAGATTAAAAGTTTAAATGCAAAAGAAACAAATGAAATATAATAGAAAATAATAATACTAGCACTACAAATAAAAATTCAATAAAATAAAAGAGGTTAAAAGGATAAAAAATAAAAACTTAGAGTTAATATTTTAAAATAAAGTTTTAGATTGCAACAAATAAAAAAACTTGACATACTCACTACTCTTATATTAAATTAAACATTTTAACCCAAAAATATTATAATTTACTGACTGTTAACAAATAAATAACTAACTCTATAATTAATTAGTTAAATACCTATTTTATAATTAAATAAAAAACAAAAACAAAAAAAATGATGTGAAAAATACATCAAATTAAGGTCACATCAGTTGTATTGTTTATTTATCATTTGAAAAGTATAGTAGATCAATGGAGGAATATTACAAAGAATATTAGGCTTGATTAATAATTGACTCCATGTAATGGGATGAGTTTAAGAGGTTATTTTTTAGTAAGTACTTTCACTAAACTCTTCACACAAAGATGAAAAGGGAATTCTATGATCTAATGTAGAAGGATGGTTAATCCATTGTTACCTATGAGGAAAATTTCACCAGACTTGTAAGGTGTGCTTAAAGTTTCATCATCGACCATGAAATAAAATTTTATTTATTTATTAGTGGCTTAAAAAAGTCTCTAAAAGAAATAGGTTATGTGAGATTTTGATAGTTATTAAGGAGAAATCTGATGAGATCTCGTGGTATAAATGGATACTAAAAACTCTAATTATTCTTTTGGTTTTTCAGATGATAATATAATGATATAGTTTTGAATAAATTATAATATTAAACCCCATGTAGGAAATAAAATTAATCTTTATTCATGTCAAAAGTTGGGAAAGAATCATGGGGAAAATTACCATAAAGGGAGTGGTAAATATTTCAATTTTGTAAAAAAATTCCATCTATCAAATGAATGTTGAAGGGATATGAAGATTATATCAAATGAAGTAAATTGAGGGAATTATCAAAAAAATTCACCACCCATATTCCAATGATTCAATTACAAAGATTATGAACATTATACCAACTAGTGTATGAATATAAGGGTTAATGATGACAGTTAGTATCAGCAACATCTTAAGCCAAGAGGCTAAGGGAAAGTTAATGTGACCACAGTCATTGAATTTTTTCACAAGAATAAAGTGTTGAAAGGTGCATTTATCATCCACTCTATAAATAAAAATAACTTATTTTATTTAATCTCTACCAATTATTTTATATATGAAGAATTTTCTAAGAGTATCACACCACAACCTCAATGATTTGATGTTTAATTATTAGAAAAAACTTCTAATGGTATGAGGATCATATATTAAGTCTATATCTCTTCTATGATATAATTTTATGGTAATGTGATTACTTTAATTATTGTTATTATCCCTCTAGTTAATTTGATGTGATTGTTTTTCATGGATTGTCTCTCTCTATATGGATACCATATTAATTTACGAGGAAGGGAATTAATTTTTTATATCAAAATCAACCTATGATATTATATATATATATAAGTATAAATATAAACTTCCATTGAAATTTACTTCTATAATATGGGTCTTACTACATATTCATGAGGGGTATTTATCTCAAATGGTTGAGAAGAAACTCAATATTGAAGATATACCTATTTTTAAAGAAAATATTGATGTATTTTTTGTAGAGTTGCATAATATTCCCCCAAATCTTGAACTTTATTTTTCAATAAAACTTACACCTAATGTTATTTATATTTCAAAGGCTATTTATAGAATGTCCATGTTTAATTTTAAAGAATTAAAGAAGAAATTCTGGGATAATATTGATAAGGGATTTATTCATACATGTGCTTCACCATGGGGTGAATTTACTATTTTTGTTAAAAAGTAAGATGATTCAATTAATATTTACATTAATTTTTGTGAATTTAATAAGATCATGATCAAGAATAAGTTTCTTTTACCCCATATTGATGATTTGTTTGATCAATCATAAGGATCTCAATAATTTTACAATATTGAATTTGAAATGGATATCATTAGTTGAGGGTAAAAAGATAGGGCATATGCATGATAGCATTTTATATTAGGTATAGACATTGTGAATTTATACTGATTCCATTTGAAATTAAATATATATAGTTATGGATCTAATGAATAATGTATTTAGAGATTACCATGATCAGTTTATGGTATTATTTATATATTATAAGAGTATAGAAGATAAATAATATAATTTATAGATTTTGTTGATGACCTTGAGAAAGGAGAACATATTTTTCAAGTTTAGAAAGTATGTATTATAACTATATAAAGTATCATTCTTCGTTCACACAATTACAAGTAAGGGTATATCAGTGTGGAAGATATTGATCAATGTCCAAGACTAATCAGAGTGATTGAGTTCCATAGTTTTCTTGTATTGACTAGATATTGTCAACACCTTGAAAATAATTTATTACGGATATAAAATCCAGTAAAAAAGTTGACATGGAAGGGATTAAAGTTCATTTGGACTAATTAATGTGAAGAAAATTTCAAGGAACTAAATAGAATTTTACTTATTTCACCTATTCTCACACTACCCTATAGTGGATAAGGGTTTTTGGTCTATAGTGATACATCAAATAAGTTATTGAGATGTGTTATCATATAAAATGACATGGTGGTAGTGTATATCGTATGTCAATTAATGGTTCATGATAAAAATTACTCAACTCGTGATTTGGAGCTGGTAGTGGTAATTTTTGCTTTAAATGTTTGAATGTATTATCTTTATAGTGAAAGGTGTGATATATATACTTATCCTAAAATATTGAAGTATATATTCACATAAAAAATAATTTAATATTTTCTAAAGGGTGTGGTTGTTGTTGATTAAATATTATAACTATTTAATACATTATCCCCTTGGGAAGGGGAACAAAGTGGATGATGCTCTGAGTTAGAAGGACCATCCTAGTTTTTTCATATTGAGGATTAAAATAGATCCATTACTTATGGTCTTATAGAGGATGTACCTCAAAATAATAGCGGAGGGACTAATAGTATCATTATCACTTGATTTTATAATCATCCGTCTATTTTGATATTAAAGAGGCATGGTAGGAGTATTTAGAACAAAAAAATAATTTATGGAATATTTTGGAGTTCACCCTTGACTATTAGTGGTGATAATATTCCAAAACCATATATGTATCCCTTTAATACTAGAATTAAAGAATATGGTATTGGATGAAGAAAAAAGCTCATTATTCTCTATATATCCTTGAATTACAAAGATATATTGAGATTAAAAAATCATTTTGGGTAAGAAACATGAAAATGGATATTTCATAGTATGTATCTTGATTCCTAGTATGTTAGTAAGTTAAGGCTTAATATCAAAAGTATAGGGGGATGATGTAATGATTACATATACTTATACAAAAAATTGAAAACATCTCCATGGAATTAATTGTAGGACTCCCCAAACATCTAAAGGCCATAACACCATTTAGGGTGTAGTTAATATCTTTATTGATTTAGCACATTTCATTTATATCAAGGAATATTTCTCACCTTTCTAACTTTGAAGGATATATATTAATGAATTTGTGAGGTTTCATGGAGTACCACTCTCAATAATATTTGATTAAGGTATGAAGATTACCTCAAATTTATATATAAGTATTTTTTTAATAGTTGAATACATAGTATAAATTTATCACTCCATATCAAACTCATATAGATGTTTAGATTTAGAGTACCATTCAAACCCTATAATATATTCTCAGAGCATGCTCTGTGGATTTCATAGGATATTGGGATCAACAACTTCCTTTAGTTGAATTTTATTACGACAATATATTTCACTCGATAATTCATGTGAATATTTATGAATAAATATATGGAAATAATTGTAAAAATACAACATGATGGGATGGAGTTGTAAAAATAAATTCTAATGTGGCCTGATCGAGCTAAATAAATGGTACATAAAGTTAAATCTATTCAAAAACACATCAGGGTATCTTAGAGTCGACAGAAGATTTATGTCAATAACCATTAATGATATCTATAGCTTAATGTTATAGAGAAGATATTATTATGGATATCTCTATTGAATAATGTTATTAAATTTGGAATAAAGGGGAATATTATCCCTATATATATTGGTCCTTGTGAGATTCTTAATCATATCAGGATGGTATGTTATAGATGGGAACTTCCACTGAACCTCTCCCAAGTTCAGGATGTGTTACATGTATATATTTTGAGGAAGTACATACCTAAACCTCTATATGTACTTAAATAAAATTTTATACCAAAAAATAATGATCCTTCTTAATAGAGAAAAATCAATAGAAATCTTGGATAAAAAATATAAAGTGTTGTAGAACAAGACCACTCATATATTCAATGTTTTGTGGTGAAACCATAAATTTTTGGAAGATACTTGATAACTTGAAGATGTAATGAGGTATAATTATCCTATTTTTTATTCATAGTAATGGAAAATCAAGGTATAAATTATTACAAGGGAATAAAATTTAACACCGAGATATTTCAGAATATATTTTTCTTTAAAAAAATTGATGTGTTTGATAGCTTGTGATGTATGTAACACAAAACATAAGTGAATAATACCTTATTAAAAATATAAAATGAAATAAATTAATAAATAATTATATTATATTTTTAAAAATGGAATAATTAAATTCCTTAAATAGTTGAGAAATGATAAGTAATGTTATTCTAATAATTTTTGGATAAATGGATTTTTTTTGTTTACAGGCAATATTTTTATTACATATGTTTTATTTAAATGTTAATTAATTTTATTTTTATTATAAAAATTATTGAACCTTTTTTTTAAACATTTATATAAATGTTTAATTTTTCATACATTAATTATTAAATGGTTAAAATGAATATAATATCAATTAATGGTAAGAGGAGATATTTTTAAGGAAAATGTTATTATGTATACAATGTGTTTTTATGCTAATATAATAAATTAATCACTATTTAAGAATGATTTTAATAAAATATATATATTATTCAATAAAATAAATTAATATTAATTTAATGTTTGTTACTAGTAAAATAATGAAAATAAAATTATTTTTGTGCTTAAAATACTTTTTTTAAAGGTTATTACATGTTTTGTGTGTGAATATTAGAATTAATTTAAACCAAGTTTATAAATTGAATATTATAAAATGAATTAAATATTTTTATTCACCATATCCAAAAAAAATTATAAGTTCAATTTCAGTTTTGGTCAAAAAAATAAGTTACCTGGGTAAAAAGGTTTTCACCACGTAAAGGTAAAAAAGGGTTAAAAGGGTTGAAATAAAGGGATAAGAATTAAATGTATCACCAAACCTTACCTTTAATTTAATTTTTTGAGTTTATCTAGAAATAAATAAACTTCTATTCAAAAAATTTATGTTTTTTATCCCCTTTCCCATGATCATGACTTTATTATATTTTAAAATTCCTAATATTTACAAGGGTTTCACTCCCCTCACTAATAAAATGAAACCTATTATTCACACTTATCCACACCACTTGAGCAATTTATTTTAAACAATATCCACTTATATACCTTCCCAAATATTCTAAACATAAACTAGAGGTTCTAATATTTCCAAAATAACCATACAAGAATCCTTAGGGTGTTTTTTCAATAAGATAATTCAAGGAAGAGGGATATATTCATACCAGCCTTTTTAGGTATTATTATTCTTAAAAAATACTCCAAATATTACATAACCATATTAAAATAATTAAATTAGCATATTTAATACACTTAAATTTTTTATATTAATAGTACAATCATTTTCTCTTTCCATTCCATCCAATGGGAAATGAAAGTGTTTCCCATGAATACGTACAAACTATCATCTCAATGAAGCGACAAGTTTCATGTTTCATCACCACCTATCAATAATGGTTATATATATGGATTTAATAAATATATAATATATTTATAACATAATTATGATTATTTAAATATAAATTATTATTTACCTTCCTTTCTTTTCATCCATTGAATAATTTAAAAATCACTTGTGTGTACGTACATACCATCATCTCTATGAAGTGTTGTAGTTAATTTTTCAACACCACCTTAAATGGATGGTTCAAAAAGTTTAAATAATGAATAAATATGATATTAATTAAATTATTAATATTTTTTAGATGATAAAACCATGAAAAAATTTCAAGAAGCTAAATCATTCAACCAACACAAACATGGAAAACAGAACCCTTAACACCTAAATATTTATTTTAATGAAGAACTGTTAATAAATGGGTGGATGAAAATTATGAATGAATAATATATGGTAATATAAGTATATAAATTTTTATAGTATATATTTATAATAATACTAAATTTATTATATAGTTTTTTAGAGTTTGTACAAATAAATTCTGGACTTGAGGTAAGGGTTTATGTTACAATCTCACTTTTTATCGAGATTGTTTGTGTTTTAATTTACATTATGGGAAATTATTTTTTATTTCTCTATAAAACCCCATATAATTTCTTCTAATATTTTTTATTTCTGGTTTTCAATATATTGATTCCATTTTCCTCTTTTTTTACTCAAAAATAGCAAAAAGATGATTTTAGGAAAAGTCGGTCTAGTTTCTCAACTTTTGGTTGGAAATATTTCTCTTCCATATCTATGTTATTTAAAATTGTTTTATTAAAGTTCTTATATAATTTTAAATGATTTAAAAATCTATTTTTTTACTACCTTTTATTATATTTACAAATTATTATAAAGGAATATTTTCAAACATTTTCCATGTGACTCACTTTTTACTTTTTACATAATTAAGAAAATATTTTTTTTAAAAGTTTATGGCATGTATTAATGTTCCCATAATTTTATAATTTCCTCATCATGAAGAATTAACTACAAGTTTAAAAGGTTTTACAAAGAAAATTATATTCCCTTTTTATTTTAATTTAAATTATTAATGTTATTAAAATAAAAATATGTTTTCTATAAATTTTCAATGTATATTTCCTATGATTTTATAGAACTATTTTTCATCAATGTCAATATATTTTATAAATAGATATGATTTTATAGGGAAATTATATTATGATTATATCGACATTATTTCTATGTATGTATTATTATGCAAATTTTTTTAAGGATATTTTCATGGAACATGTTTCTTTCATATGGTTTAATTAAGTTATTATGAAATAGGGAATGTTTTTATGATCTTATGGCACACATATACATGATTTTATTTATGTTATGGGTGATAATATGGCTACATACTCATCCAATTCATTAGGTATTGTTTTATATATCATAATTTTAAAAGGATACATTAATTTTTTTTCATAATACCCAAGGTATATGGGAGGTTATCCTAAGCCCAAGAGGGTACACGGGTGATAGCTTCATATTTTATGATTAATTTTTGAATGTTTCATTATTAAATGTCGTTGATTTATAAGTATAATATGACCTAATATTATTTTTTTATTCATTATTTGGAATTTAATATTTTAGAATCAATTTTATAAAAATGAATAAAAAAATATAAATTTTCAAGTTATAATTTTCACTAAGCCTTGTTTGTGTGTAGGTGTAACAAATGGACCAAAATGGACTATCCCTCAACCAATGGGATAAATCCACATAGAAACCCCTTTAGAGGAACCCAACCAAGTATCCCATAGGGAGATCCAAACAAAAGATGTCAGAGTTTCATAGGTCATGCAAGGTGCGTATTGGTATAGGTCTATACTAGAACATAGGAAGAGAGTTTGTACAATGGCAGGAGGATAACTTCACCAGTCTAGGGAGGCACTAGCAATAAATAGGAGTACCTTGGATCGAGTCCAGATTTTTCTATGTTGTGGTTGAAACGAGATCACTTATTAAGTGAATTTATCCCCGTGAAATTTATATTTTTGGGCGGACATCACCCAAGGTATTGTGCACTTAATGAAACATTTTCATTTCAAATCAGGTCGTTCATCACCCCTATTTTTTATATGCATGCACCATCACTACCTATTTTACATTTTATTCCTCCATGGATATCAAATTAATCTCTAGGGTATCATTGATTTTGTGAAGACAACACACCACAAGTGTGGTGTTGTGCCATAGCTGGCCCTAATGCTAATTTGAAGTGAAGTCATGCAGTATAGCCTTGAACTACATTGTAGATACTCTAAAAGAAAAATAGATGAGGTTTTTTATGCTTGATAGTTTATTTTACATAGGATAATGGTTTCAATATAGTTTGATGATGAAAAAAAATATTTTGAGTATTCCTTATGTCATCCTCGATGAATTTTTAGGCAAATGATGATTGCATAAAGATGGAGTTGTAGTGTAGAAGAATGTTTTTGACATGGGAAAGTGAAGATAAGTAGGGGTAAAAAGAATTATGTGTAATGGTTTTTGAGGCTATAGAATATGGAACTATCTATGCTATAAAGAACTTGAATATGAAATTAGAACTAGTTTGAGAAGAATTTTCACCGTAAAGGCCCTATCCATATTCTATATCTATATAGATTTGAAGGACTGGTGATTTCTCTCCATTCGTGTGATAAATATTTTATTTTATGTGGGTTTGACGGAGGTCATGTAAGATATATATACAACATATCATATAGGTTTTAGTTTATCCAAGATATAATATATGGGAGAGATAAGGTAGGATATTTAAATAGAAAATAAGATAGTAATTTTAAAAGATATAAAGACATACACTTCAGCCACTTCTTTATAATAGAGAATACATGATATATTTTAAGTGAGTAAAATTTTCCATGAACATGAAATATTTCATATATATATAATAAAATATGAATGTTTAAAAATGATAAAATATATCAAGATATGAGAAGATTCAAAATTGATATATAGAGGAACTTCTCTCTATAAATAGAGAGGTTGGGATGTTGTGCAAGGGTGGTGACTCCTTCGGGACCTTTTTATGGGATCAATTAAAGAGAGATACTAGGGTTCTTATTCTAATGAGATTGTAGAGTGTTTCTTCCAAGTTCCTCTATTATTTTAGTTTCATACTCCCTCATGGATAGCATGAGGGGATCATTTTTCTAGTGTCAAGCTAAATATCGATGAGGTATTGTACCTAGTGAAGTGATTTATTTTGTGCTTAAATATTTTATGGGATTTTGTATTCATCTTTAATATATTTTAATATTATTTATTTTCTCCTTTCATAAAAATTATTTGTGGGAATAAATATGTTAACAATACATGAATTAACTACCTTTGTTTATTGCATGGCCAATGTGTGAATAATGGTTGTTTCATTTAAACAAGGTTTTTAATTTCCCATTACATTAACTAATTGAAGTATGTGAGAGTTTAAAAGGGGTTTAAATATATTATATTGTGTTAACTATAAGATTAGGTTCCTTAAGATTAAATTATAATGACATCAAATTTTAAATTAGTTTCCCTGATATAATTAACGATTCCTATCAGGTTGTTAATTTACAAGCACCATTGTTTTTTATTAGTCTCTAATGATGCTTAGAATATTTTTGAATTTCCATTTTTTTATTTTCCCCATTTTTTATACTTGGTCTTGTATTGCATGGGTTTTAGGTACAATATCAATGCATGAGCACTTGACTAATGGAAAAAAATAAGATCTTGATTTCAATCCTAAGATTGAGAAGACAAAATGGGAATAAAGAAGAAGTGGAAGCAATGGTTCAAATAGAACCTTACAATGGGGATAACCAAGGAGTACACAAAGAGTTTCAAGGAATAAATGTGGGGATGCAAGCTATAATAAATTAAATTATATCCTTGAATATTTGGGGTCCATTAAAAATTTAGGTACCACTATTCAATATATGATAGTTTGAGATCACGCTATCAATTATACAAATGGAATCAAATTCTACTAAATTCAATGGGATACCACATGAAGAACTCAAGGCACACCTTGGGAGTTTCTTAGAGCTATGTGACACATTTAAATTTTACAATGTGATAAGAAACTTGTTAAGGGTATGTATATTTTACTTCTTACTCAAAGACAGGTCTTGGGAGTGGATCCAAATTCGACCCCCATATTCAATCACTACTAGGGAAAATTTGGTGAGAAATTAATAACCCATTTTTTATCTCCTTTTAAGTATATTTATTTTTTTAAGTATTATATAAATCTATCAATTTAATGATGAATCATTAGATAGTTCATGGGAAAGTTTTAATAGTTTTATTATAATATTTCGCTATCTTTTCATAGAAACCTGGTTACTGATTTAGAAATTATATAACAATTTATCATAGGGTAATTGATCAATTTTCAATAATTTATTGAGAGGATAACTGATGAGAAATTCACCCAAAGAGATTTATGAGCTATTAGATGAAATTACTAGCAAATTTGTTTAATAGAATACTAATTGAGGATGGACAAAGAAGATTCGCATTGAGGAAACCAGTAGGGTAGATACAAAATGGATATTGTGTCATGAAAATAAGATTTTATAATGGACACTCAACATCCCCAAGTTATGTAATATGAATATAATGATTACATTTATTTTAACCATCAAAATTATTCCCAGGCATGAAGAACACAACCATAACAATAACCAAATCATGGACAAGTATTTTAACAAGTCCATAGTTTCCAACCAAGGCCATAAGGTTTTCAACATCAACATCAAGGACTTATCTAACTAGTAAAATACACAATTTGTAGGATAACTTGGACAATTTCATGATTAATACAAGGGATACTCTCATAGAATTTATAGCCTACTCCAATTATCAAGGGGATTATATTAAGTAATTAAAAGAAGACTCAAAAAATCAAAGATCTACCATGAGGAATCTAGAAATTACATTAGGATAAAAAGATACCCACCTCAAGGATATTCCTAAGAGAGTTTTACATGGGTATAAAGAGGCCACTATACATGGGGGTATTAAATACTTTACCTTGAGGAGTATAAAAATAACCCAAGATAATACTGAAAATATATAAAAACAAAAGGAGATCCAAGAAGAAAAAGTATCAAAAATGCTGAGGCACAAGCTAAAAAAGAAAAAGAACGTGAGAAGTTGGTAGTAGGGGAATCACCACCACCATATCAACCACCATTTACCTTTCCAATTAGATAAATTTAATAGAAGATGGATTATATAAGAGATAAAGTTCTTGATATGGTTAATAAATTGTATATCAATATACCATTCATTGAAGATATAGTGAACATGGATACATAAGTAAAATTTATAAAATAATTATTGTCAAACAAGAGGAATATAGAGGAATTGGACTCCAAACCATTGATAGGGGAATGGTTGGTTGTGATATTTAGGATATTATCAAAGAAAAAAAAGTAAATTAGGAATATTTTCAAATTCTATTGACATTGTTCTAATGAGTTTGGAAAGAATTTGTTTGATTCAGGAGAAAGAGTGAATATAATGTCATAGTCAACATTTAAAATATTTGGACTAAGAGAGATGAACCCAACTCAAGTTATACATAATATTGAAGATAAAATAGTGATACATACATAGGGATTATTAAAATATCTCATAGTCAAAGTGAAGAAGTTATACTTCTTTGATCAATTTTCTTGTTATGGAACTAGATGAGGAGAAGACCCCAATAATATTTTGAAGATCATTCATTGCTATAGGATAGGAATTTATTCATGTTCAAAGTGGTAAATTTTTATTAAAATTTTTCAGAAAATATTTTAAATTCAACATCCACCAGGAAATGAAAAATCTAGATGAAAATGAGTATGATTTTAGTGAATAATTATTACAAGGAACTAAGGATGTTGTTGTCTTGCAGAAAATAGATGAAGAATCTACTAAAAATAAGGAAGGAAAATCTAATAAAATGTGTAAAAGAAGAGATAAATATTGGAAAGGATAGACTATATAGTAGGGATTGTTTTCCCTAAATATATTAAGGAAGAAAAATATGTTTGGGTAGTCTAATAACAACCCATTTATTTTTAGGATGGTTGAAACACTGATTGATCGGTCCCATAGAGGTAGAAAAGGTATTTTATAGAGTGATATTTAATATAATCTTAGAAAAAGGAAGATGACTTGTCTACATGTAGGAATCATATCATTGCCCATGTGTAGTTATAGATCAGTTAACTTCTTCCCTACCCTCAACCAATTTACTTCAAAGATGTAAGGTTGATCTAAAATACCTTAATAAAAGCTCTTCCAAGATACAAAGAAAATATTTTATACTTTATAATACATTATGATTTAATTTTAATAGTAATTAAATTATTAGAAACTATTTTAGAAATTATAAGTGTAATCCCCTTATATTTTTGAAATTTATTGACAATTGACCTACACTTTCACTATTTGAATTTGATTTTTAGATACTTGGTGATTCATGACACAAGGACCAAGGGAATTAAGCAAGAGTGTAAAATTAAAGAGATTAATTTCAAATGGAATTCAATAATAAATTTGAGCATTTATTTATACTCCCATATTTTCAAAATCTATTTTTAATCATAAATAGGGAATTACATACACCGCACTTAGTCTTTTTCTTTATTTTGGTCTATGATACTAGATTTGTTAGGAACCCCATGATACCATGTGTTAATTTTCATTTTTATGGAATTGAATGAGTAATGTTTGGGGTTGTTTGATTAGAGATAAGCATAGGAATTTGGATTCAATGTATCAGGATTTTTCTTTTTATTCACATGTTGATATATTTTTCCTACCATTTTTCATACTTTGTATTTATAAAGTTCATGTTGATTGGTTTTATATTATTATACATTAAATTATTTATTGTCCTTAAATTATATGTTTCCCATTAATGAGAGGATTATAGACCAAAATTTTTCCTATCTTTTTAAGAATATTTCTTGAGAGAAATATTGGGGCATGTTACCTGCATTTACTTTTATTTAATATTATCAAATATATGATTGTATAAATTCACTTTTAATATGATTGAGGGTTTTTATTATTTTATACATTTTCCTTGACACATGAAATTTATATTTATCTTACTTAAATAATTCGAATCCATGAATGACCTTTGATAGGAATGATCCACATTACTAGTCAATTTTATCCATTTTTACCCTACTATTAGTGTCTTTCATGATTTTAAAAGTTTAAGGGTGGGGGGATAATTTTTCCATGGTGAAAGGGAAGTGATTTATTGGGAAGAGGAAAATAATTGGTTACATCATTGGATATTTGTGAAAGTTTCATGTTATATTTCATTGTATTCTATTGTTTCCCCTCTTAAAAAATTCAAAAGAAAAGAAATAAAAAGACTTTAGTAATTTAAGGGAAATAGGGTTGTATCTTTGGGGGGTAAAAATCACAATTTATTGACCAAATATTTTTATTATTCGGGATTGGGTGATGGATGAGAGACTTTTATTGAGAAAAAAATCCAAAAAAAATGAATAAGTAAAAAAAGTATAAAAATCAAGAGGGTATACTCCATTCATTATGCTTTGATGATTCATGACCTACTTTGAGCATGGGATGTGGGGTATATATTACCATTAGATAGAAAAATTCCATTATAGTTTTTTTTATTTTAATGCATTATTATTTATATATTAACCTAATTTGGAGCCTTAATTTATTTTTAAATCATTTACCTACTTACCCATAACCCTTATATTCATTTGGTCCTAATTACTAATACCTCATTATTTTTAGTGATATTTATCTTTATAAGGTGGAGATTAGATATCCTATTAAAGTTTATATGTATGGTACATGTACTTAAGCTATAAGAAAAAAATCCACTTACATTATTACCTTGAGTGATGATAGAAGAAAAATCATGGTAATGTAAATCACAAAGTGGCATGCTTAGTAATAATTTTTTGAGAATATTGAATGGAGGGGAGGATAAGCTCCATCATATTTCAAGGGGAAATATCAAATAAATTGTTAGATAGTAAGGATTTGATGGATGATTAATATGTGTCACTTGAAAGTTTTAATCACCCCTGTTTATTTTTTTTAGCTTCATTGATTTAGAATTTTAAATATTGATAGCATGGGTACCCTTTTAATTCTTATTTTAGATATATGTTTAATGGAAATCATAGTTTAAGAGTGGGGATATTTGATAACTTCATATTTAATGTATAATTTTTCAATTTTTCATTATTACATGTCAATGATTTATAAGTATTATATTACCATATATTAGTTGTTTTATTTATATAAGGGTATTTAAAATTTTATAGTCAACTTTATAAAAATAAACAAAAAGGATAAATTTTCAAGTTATAATTTTCTCTAAGTATTTTTTTATATAGGTGTAAAAAGGTCAAACAAGGGCCTACCCTCAACCAATGTTAGCAATCAAAATTGACACCCCTTAATAGGAAATTGGATAAACTATCCATAAAGAGAGACCATTGCATGAGTCAGGTGGTGAATAGGTTGTGAAAGGTATACAAAGAAGTAGGGTTATGCCAGGACATGGGAGGAGAGTTTGTGTGGTGGTGGTGGGGGAGATTCACCAGAACATGATAGCACTGGTGGAATATAGGAGTCCCTCGTCTCCAGTCTGGATTATTCTAAGTTGTGGATAGTGGGATTTCTTATTAAGTAGAGACATCCCCTCAAAGATTATGTTGTGGGATCACATTCACATAGGGAACTATTTAATTAATGAAATGATGTCATTTCAATAGAGTCTACACATCAACTCCCTTTATTATATTCTAATGTCGTTGCTGCATTTTCCAGGTCATAGTCCTCCATGGATATCAATGGAAGGTTAGGGACCACACTGGTTTTGTGAAGAAAACACACCACAAGAATGGTGTTGTGTTATATATGACCATGTAGTTGATCCAAATTAAAGTCATATAGTATAGCCTTCGGATACATCATGGAGACCCTCAAAAAATTGAGATGATTATTTTGATGCTCAAGTGGATTTATGTGGTAGGATGTTAGTTTCAATATAGGGTGATGATGAAAAAATTTCATTTGAGTATGCCTGGAATCATTTTCCATGGATTGTGTCATGTCTAGTGATTTCATGAATATAGAGGTTTTAGTATAGGATAATGGGTAAGCCATGGTGAATTGATGATACATAATGGTATAAAGAAGTTTATATAAGGTTTTTTGAGGTTTTAGTGTAGGGATTCGGGTACATTATAGAGAACATAAATATGGCATTGGAACTAATTTGAAAATAATAAGTTTCACCACAAGGGCTCTATCCATGCCAAGTATTCTATATCTACATATATTTGAAGGCCCAATGATTTATCTCCATATTCATGATGAATATTTTATTTTATGTGTGTTTAAAGGAGGTCTTGCATGTGATAAACACTACATATCTTAGTTTTTTGAGTCCAGGAAAGATAAATAAGATATAGGAGAGATAATGTAGGATATTTAAGTAGAATATAAGATACATATTTTAATAGATATAAATACTTACACTTTAGAAACTTCTAACTCCTTGAGAATATGTGATATATTTTAAGGGATTAAAAGGGTATATGAACATGAAATAATTCCTATATCTAAAAGATTATGTTGCCAATTAAAAATAAGAAAAGATATAAATATTTGAGAAGATTCAAAATCTATACTTAATGGAACTTCTCTCTATAAATAGATAGGTTGGGATGCTGTGTAGGTGGTGACTCAATCAATACATTTCAATGGAATCAACTCTAGAGAGTTATTGGGGTAATGTTGAAGCTAAGAGGCTAGAATATTTATAACTAGGTCCTTTTTTATTTTATTTTAATACTCTATCATGGATAGTATTAAGGGGTAATTTTTTAGTTCTAATATATGTATGGATTATGGATTTTACTTATTGAAGTGACTTATATTATACTTAAATCTTTAATGGGGTTTTTTTATTTATCTTTAATCTATTTTGAACTTATTTCTTTACTTATTATATGACTATTTGAGGTGGGAATAAATATTCACAAACTAAATTAAATGACTACATTCATTTCATTTAATGAACATTAGGTGAACAAGTGTGGCTCAGTTTAAACAAGGTTTTTAATTACCCATTATATTAACTTACCAAAGTACAAAAGATTAATAAAGGGGTGTGGATATCTTATATAGTGTTCACAAAAAGAGGTAGTTCACTATGATTAAATTCTAAAAATATCTATATTAAGTATTTTTTTCATTTTAATGGTGCATAAAATTTAAATTACTAATCTCAGTATGTCTCATCTCATTGATCTCAAACTAAATTAATTCTCCTTCTCTTTTTTTCAATCACTCCTTAAATTTTCTACATTAATTTTACACTATTACCTATTGGATTGACCTAGACATCCACATTACAAAATTAAAAATTATTTAGTGTTATTCAAAGTAAATAAATTTTAAATTGGTTTCCCACATAGAATTAATTACACCTATCATGTGATAAAATTACTAGAACTACTTCTGTTTGTCAGTCACTAAATATAATTAGAATTTTTAAGAATTTCCCTTTTTGTTTTAAACCCCTTTTTAAACTTAGTATTTCCATGTGGTGGTTTTAGATACAAAATAAATGCACAATTAAATTAATTAGGGTAAACAAAAAAAGAAGATCTTGATTTTGATTCAAATATTGAAAAGTCCCTGAGAAGAAAAAATAGTAATAAATAGGAGGAAGAAGTAATGGTTGGAATGGAACCTAGTGAAGGAGTTAACCAAGAAGTACACCAAGTGTTCCAAGGAATAAATCCATTTATGAAAGCTCTAATAAATTATAGAGTAACCTCAAACATGGGGGTATTTCTATGCATTCTCATACCACCAATCATTGCACAATAGTTTGAGATCAAGACAACAATTATAAAAAAGATATCAAATTCCATTCAATTCACTGGGATACCACATGAAGACCCCAAATACACACCATGGGAGTTTCTTAGAGTTGTGTGAAATGTTTCACTTTAAAAATGTGATAATTAATAAATTAAGGCTCTGTATATTCAACTTATCACTCAAATACAAGGCTCAGAAGTGGATTTAAAGTCTACCCTCACATTAAATCACTACATAGGAGTATTTGGTAAGACATTTCTTAACTTATTTTGTCCATCCTTGCAAGTTAATGTATTTATTTGTAATTATACGAAAAATTTATCAATTTAATGATGAATAATTATATAGTTCATGGGAAATTTTCAATATTGGGATTGGAATATGTTCTTATCATAGAAATTAAACCTCACTGCCAATTCCAAAATTCTATAAAAAATTATTATAGGGTAAATAATTGATTATAGATGTTATTGTGGGAGAATTACTAATTAGAAATTCACCCAATAATATTTATGAGTTTATGGATTAAATTTCATGCGGAATTTTTCAATAGTATGTTGATGGGGAAAAGAGAAAAAATATTCACATTGTGTACAATAGTTGGGTAGTTACAAAAATGGATGTTGTTTCATGAAAATTTGATTTTATGATGGATACTCAACATCAAAAGGTATGTACTATAAATATTTAAATTAAATTAATTTTAACCATCAAAATTATGCATAATAATAGAGGGAACAACCACAATAATAACCAAATAAAGGATAGGGATTTCAACAATGCTAAGGATTCCATATGAGACCACAAGGTTTTCAACCTCAACATCAAGGAACTTATCTAACTACTAAAATCCATACTTTTGAGGTGACCTTGTCTGCTTTCATGATGACTATTGGGGATAATCTCAAATAATTGACAACCTACTCCAAGGATAAAGGGTATATTATAAGGGGTTTAAAATAAGACTTGAAAAATAAAAGAGTTTCAATGAGGAATATGGAAATACTTATAAGAAATATTATTATATAACTCAAGGATATTCTAAGGAGAGTTACACCAGGAGATATAGAGGTCCCTATATAAGGGAATCTATAATACATCACCTTTAGAAGTGTATAAAAAACCCAAGATAGTGCTGAAAAATAACAAAAAATAGCAGGATATCCAAGATGAAGTAATCATGAAATGGAATGGGGAATAAGATAAAAAATAGAAAGAACCTGAGAATTTGGTAAGAGGAGAAGATACACCCCCATATCAACCACCACTAAACTTTATAGGGAGATAAGGCAAGGGAATTTTGATGATAAAATATATAAGTTTCTTGACTTTTTTATGAAATTTCATATCAATATACCATTTATTGAATTTATTGTGAACAATTCTACCTATAAAAAAAATTATGTAATAATTGGTGTCAAATAAGAGGAAACTAGAGAAATTGGTCATAATGACATTGATAGGGGAATTCATGGGAAAGGTATCAAGTAGCTTACCAAAGAAAAAACGTGGCCTAGGTATCCTTTTTATTACTACTAACATTGGTTCAAACGAGTTTGGAAAGGCTTTGTGTGATTTAGGATCAAGTGTGAATATAATTTCATACTCAACATTTAAAATCATTGTATTGAGATAGATGAAGACAACTCGAGTTATGATTCAACTTATGGATACAATAGTGAGACTTCACTAGGTATTACTCAAACATTTCATAGTTACAGTGAATAAGTATAACTTTAGATTGGATTTTCTTATGATGTACATGGATGAGAAGAAGACCCCAATAATATTTTGGAATATTTTTCCTTGATATAGGAAGATAAATGATTAATTTTCAAAGTGGGTAATTATTCTTAATAGATGGTGGTAAATATGTGAAATTCAATATCCACCAGGTAATGAAAATTCTGGATGAAAAATAGGATAAGTTTAGAGAATATTTTTTGAAAGGAATTGAGGATGTTTCTATATTTGAAAATTTTGATGAATAATATAACAAAGAGAAGGAATAAAAATCTAATAAAGAGGTGGAAAATAAGTGATACATGCTGTAAAATATATAATATAGAGGAGGGACTATTTTCCTTGAAGAGTTCCTATAAGGACAAAAGGTTTAGGTAGTCCAAGAATTTCCCTTTGATTTTTCAAGATGGGATAAACATTAATAAATTGGGACCATGGAGGTAGAAATGGTATTTAATAGAGGTATATTGAATCAAATTTTATAAAAAAGGAATAGGACCCATCTATAAGAAGGAATCACAGCTTTGACCATTTGTATTTATGGATTGGGTAGCATCCTTCCTACCCTCAATCACTTTACTTCAAAGAGGTAAGTTCGAGATAAACTACCTTGATAAAATTTTATAAAAGATTCAAACTACATTTTTTATACATTCTAGGACTTTAGGAGTTAATTGATTTAATAATTACATGTTTAGAAACTAGTTTGGGAATTAGAAGTGTAATCCCAATATATTTTTTAAATTTTATGAGAATGGACCTACACTTCCACTATTTGAATTTCATTATTGGATACATGACAATTCAAGGTATAAGGACCGATAGTGGTAAGAAAGAGTATAAAAGTTAATATATTAATGTCAAGGGGAGGTAAATTTTAAATTTTATTATCCATTTATACTCACATATTTTCAATATTTCTATTTATACATAAATGAAAATTTTCATACCCCACACTTAGGTCTTTTATTTTCTTTACGTCTATGATAATAGATTTATTAGAAACTCCATGATTCCATGTTTTAATTTTTCATGTATATTTAATTTAATGGGTAAGATATTGGAATTGAATTATTAGATTTAATCATGGGAATTTGGATTTAATGAATCATGTTTTTTATTTTTGGTAGCATGTATATGAAATTTCCTAACATTTCTCATGTTTTGAATTTCTAAAGTTTTTGTTGATTTGTTTGTCATTTTTATATATTACTTTAGTGATTGACCTTAAATTATATGTTTCCCATTACTAAGAGGATTCTATAACTAAATTATATGTTATCAATTCCTACCCTAATATTAGTTTTTTTCGTGATTCTCAAATTTTAAGAGTGTTGAGGAAATTTATCCATGGTGAAAGGGATGTTCTTTATTGGAAAGAGGAAAATTTTTTGGTAACATAATTGTATATTTGGGAAAGTTTCATGTTATCATCTATTTTAATCTATTATTACCCCTCTTAAAAATTTAAAAAAAATGAAAATGAAAATAATTGAGAAATTTAGGGAAAAGGGGTTAAATATTTGGAGGTTTGATAATCACCATTTATTAACCAATTATTTTTATCATTTGGGGTTTAATGTTGGATGTGGGAATTTTATTGAGAACAAATTTTTAAAAAAGAAATGAAAAATTGAAAAAAAATAGAAAAAATATTAAGTGGGTGTACTTCATTCATTATGCTTTCATGGGTCATAACCTACATTGATATTAGGATATGGGAGAGATATTACCATTCGAGAGAATAATATAATTATACTTTATTTTTATTATCATCCATTATGATTTAGATATTATCCTCATTTTGAGACTTAATTGATTTTTATATGATTTACCTACCTATCCTTAAGACTATGAGTCATTTGATCCAAATTTCTAAGACCTCGTTATTTTTAGTAATATTTGTCTTTGCAAAGTGGAGATTTGAGTTCTTATTCATGTTCATAAGCATGGTACATGTACTTAATGTATAAGGAAAAAAAATCTACTTAAATTTTTACCATGAGTGATGAGAGAAGAAAAATCATGTTGTGGTAAATCTAAAAGTTTCATTCTTAGTAATAATGAATTGAGAATATTGACTGGAGGGGAGGAGATGCTCCATAATCTTTCAAAGGGAAAGATCAAATACACTTTTTGACTAGTGAAGATTGGATTAAAGATTCATATGTGTCACTTGAAAGTTTTAATCTCCCATATTGAATTATTTTTTGAATTCGTTGATTTATAATTTTAAATATTTACAGCATGGGTGACCTTTTAATTATTAGTTGTGATATATTTTTTAAGGTAAATCGTAGTTTAAGTGTGGGAAGATTTGATACCTTCATCTTTTATGCATAATTTTTAAATTTTTAATTATTTAATGTCACCTATTTATAATTAATATATTCACATATATTATTTTTTTTGTTAATTTATGGTTATTTAATATTTTAGATTCAATTTTATAAAAATATAAAAAAAAAAAGATAAATTTTCAAGTTATAATTTTCACTATGTCATTTTGTGTGTAAGTATAAAAAATGTTCCAACATGGAATATCCCTCAACCAATGGTATAAAGACACATAGCCACCACCTGAAAGGTATCTAACCAGAAAACCCATATGGAGATCTGGCACATGAGGTAGGAGGTCCATAGGTTTTGTAGGGTATGCACATTATCAGGCCTATACTGGCACATGGGAGGAGAGTTTTTATGGTTATTGTGGTAGACATTCACCATTGCATAGTGGAATAGATGATATATAGAAGTCATTTTGGATAGTGGGATCGCTAAATAAGTAGATCCCCCAACCTCTGGAATATTCCTATGTGGTATGACATTCTACCATGGTATTGTACACTTAAGGAAACACTGAAATTTCATGTCAGTCTGCATGTCATCTCCCTCACTTATAATCCATTATCACCACTACATGTTCTACACTTTAGTCCTCCATGGATATTGAATAAATCATGAGGTTTTTATAGATTTTGTGAAGACAATACACAACAAGTGTGGTGTTGCACTATAGTAATCCCTGTAGAAGATTTGAAGTGAGGTCATGTGGCGTAGCCTTTAACTACATGGTGGAGACCCTAAAAACGCATATTAGGGTTTTAATTATCAATAGGATCTATATAATAGGATAATGGTTACAAAATAGGTTGATAATGAATAAAATTATTTCTATAGTGCCTTATTCCATTCTCCATACATTGTGTCATGGTTGATGATTTCATGTTGATGGAAGTTGTGGTGTTGGACAATGGATGTGTCATGGGAAATTGTAGATATGTAAGAGTATAAATAAGTCAATGTAAGGATGTTTAAGGCTATAGAATAGGTATTTAGTTACTATATGGAGTTCCTAAATATAGAATTTGAACTATTTAGAGAAGATAAATTTTTGCCGCAAGGTCCCTGTCTATACTGCATATTTTTTATTTGAATAGATTTGAAGATCCAGTGATTTATCTCCATGTATGTGATGAAGATTTTATTTTATGTGAGTTCATTGGAGGTCATGCACATGATACCTAATACATATATTATATTTTTGAGTTAGTACATGATATAGAATATATAATAGAGATAAGGAAGGAGATCAAAATAGAAGATATGTGATATATTTTAACAAATTTGAAGACTTACACTTCGTCCAGTTCTCTCTCTAAGAGAATACATGATATATTTTAAGGGGGTCAAAGGGTCCATGCACATGAAATAATTACTATGTCTAAAATATAATTTGGAAGATTAAAAATGATGAAATATATAAATAGATGGGAATATTAAAAATCAACACATAGATAAACTTCTCTCTATAAATAGAGAGGTTGTGTTACAATGCAGGGTAGGTGACTCTATTGGGACCTTTTGATGGGATCAATTATGGAGCGATGTTATGGTGTTTCTAATGCTGAGAGGCTAGAGTGTTTCTACCTAGGTCCTCTATTTTTTTATTTTCATATTCCTTAATGGCTATCATCATGGGGTTATTTTTATAATTATAAGCTATGTATATATGATGTATTATAGCTAGTGATGTGATTTATTTTATGCTTTAATCAATGATGGGTTTTTATATACATCTTTAATCTCTTTCAATATTATTTTTTACTCTTTGTGTGACCATTGGGGGTTGGAAGAAATATTATAAAAATACATTAACTAAATTCTTTTCTTTATTACATGAAAATTGGGGGAACAAAGGTGGTTAAGTTTAAACAAGGTTTTTAATTACCCATTATATTAACTAAATAAAGTTCACAAGAGTTGAAAATGGTTGTAAATATAATGAACAGTGTTCACTCTAAGAGTAGGTTCATTAGGATTAAATTCCAATGACATCAAGACTAATTATTTTATTTTCACTTTACTATTGCATGAACTTAGAAGTACTAATCTTAGTACGTCTTGTCTCATTGATCTCAACCTAAATTCATTCTTCATCTCTTGTTTTCCTTTCAATCATTCCTTAAATTTTCTATGTGATTTTTACACTATTACCTAGGGTTTCAACCATTAATTCCACTTTAATTCATTAAAAATTATTTAGTGTTAGTTATGGTAAATTAATTTGAAATTTGTTTCCCTAATAAAATTAACGATGCCCATTAGATGGCCAATGGGTGATTAGACCAAGCCCAAGATGGAACATTGGCAGTTCACTCGAGCCTAAAAAGATACACAGGTAGTTATCCCAATCTTACTATATGATTAATGTAATTCTAAGTATCCTTGAAATATGATTTCCATGTCTAGGGCAATTTGAAGTGAACCTAATACTCTATGTTACTTCTTCTAATATTATAGTCATAGTATTGATCCCTGATTAAGGAAATGATTTTCTATACTTATTTTCATTCCACACTTTTTCCATAAATTTTTTATTATGATTATGATATTCTATCATGGATCATGATTTATTGTTGATGATTCCACACTCTTATGACTCATGTCTATTATTATGATAAATCTTTATTGCATGACTCATGTTTTATGTTTTATGATTTATTGGGTATGATCTTGTAAGTTTTGATGATGTTCTCATACCCATAATCTTATCTTATTATCTCTTTTGATCATTGACTAAATTATTATATTCTTACCCTCATTAAGTGTTTGAAATCATATTTTCTTATTTTTATTTTCCCCAGGTTATGAAGAAAGGTTTTAAGTGGGGGATATCTAGGAAGGGTACTACGTGAGGATAAATTTATGGGACCTATTGAATATATTTCATGAAATAATTTGATCATGTATCTGATCTCTAAAGACACTAAACCATTATGGTTATGGGTTGTGTATTATAGTAATATATAATGAATATTAATCTAAAATTATGTTATATTTATGTAAGTGGTGGTCAATGAACCTTTGTTGAAGCTCTATCTTGGATTTTCCTATGAACTTTCTATATGATCCCATGTTCTAGACCCCATATGGTCTAGTGTGGGGATTTATCTGGGTAGTTTAGGATGTTTTGGTTGATAAATCACTAGTTTTATAAGCAATGGGGCTTAAAATTTTTTTTATTAGTGTTTGGGATCACTATAAAGGTTATAGTTTGTCTTAATATTTTCTCTTACTATGAGATCAATCACATAATACACTATTTTTTCTATATTGTGGTTTTCATTGAGGTTTTGGGATATGTCAGTAGAGTGTTTTTTTATGTTTCTAGGGGTGTTAATGGTATTGGTTTCTTTTACTTCATTGGTATTTTTTTGGTCGTCTATGGTGGTGTTTTGGGGTTTCCAATTGGTGTTTTTTACTCTTTTATTTCCTGTTCTTGATGGTATAAAATCTAGATTCATAGTGTTTCACCCTTGTTGATGAAAATGATAAATTAGGGAATATGTTTATGTAAATGTATTTATTATAGTTGGTATGGTGTTTATATGGGGGTAGTTTTTAAATTTGTGTAGTTATTTTGTGGTCGACACCCTATTAGTAGATGTGTTTATGTCTTTTTAAGATGATGAAAAAACACTTGTTTGAATGGATTTGGCTTGATATGAAGTGTTAATGACTCTTTCCTTGATCAAATATTTTTTTGGTTTCTATCGATTCTATGGTGTTTTTCAACTCGCCAAATATGATTGTAATGAACCAAAATTTTATTAATGTAAGTTCCCTTCCTAATTAACTACTATTAAAATTTTAGTAATTATATCATTAAAGTAATTTAGAATGTTATACACAATAAATTTATAACATAGGACAACCAGATAAAAATATTAAATGTGATTAAACAAATGACTGACAAGCATCATAATTTATATTTTCTAAAAAATATATTTTTTACAATTTTTAAATAAAAGTTACTTCTTTAAAATGATTTCTAATCATTAGATATTTTTATTTAAATTATAATGCAATTTTAAAATATTATAAGTAATTTTTTAAGGGTTGTAAATTTTATAGTTTTAAAATTGGTGTTTCTCAATAAATAAGGTTTTTTACTTAAAAATGAAATTATCATATTTATAAAAAAATATAAAATAAATGTCATTTTTGGATTCAAAACACTAATATTGCGTTGGGGTGAATTTTTAGGATTTTTTTGTAAAGTTTTATTTTTGGGTGAATTTTCAAAATACGGTTTTATGAAAACTATAAGTTTTATGACGTCGCTATGTAATAAATATGATATAAAATATTATGAAATATTTTTTAGTACTATATTGTAATTTTATAGTAAAATTAATATTTTAAAATTTTTAATTTTAATTTATGAGTTTATATTTGGTAATATGGAATATAAATTACAATTTATACTTATAAAAATTTATTTTTGGATTATTTAAATTTAATTGAGGGGTTGAATGGTATAGTTTAGTTTTGAAATGATTTTAAATTTAAATATACTTCATTTTTGATAATTATATTTCTAATTTTATTGATTCAATTCTACCCCAATGTAGTTGCCCTAAATAATAATATAATCGATATTTTATTGAGAAAAAAACCTCTCTCCCCAAGTATAAATACACCCACACTTTCCCTAGAAAAAACACTTTAATTTCCCTTTTATAATATAAATATCTACTCGTTTTCCATCCCTTAAGTCTCTTATAATCATTAGGGACTATCTAGAGCAATAAAACCTCATGACTTTAATGATTTATAGAATTTCTAACCCTTCAACGAAGTGGTAACCCCAATTTTATTTTATTTTTTTCCCTCTTCTTCATTCTACCCTCCCAATCTAGTTCCTTTTGAGTATCTTTATAAAGAATTTTTTATATCAGTAAATAAAAAAATAATGTTTTTATTATACTTTTATAACTATTTTAACCTGATTATAGCATATAATCCCCCCACTCTTATTTGATACGTCCCAATAATTGATGATTTCGTCTGCCTGTGAGGACATTATCAAAGATTTTCTTATCATCACCTCCATTGGTGGTTCTAAGAATATATTAAATGAATAAAAATACTATTAATTACATATATAAGTTTTTAAATTTAAAATTTTTCATTCCATTAATAACTCCATCAATTTAAATAAAAACAAAAACAAAAACAACATACGTGTTATGTGCGGACTACCACCTCTATGGACACCATGTTTTATTTTCATAACTACCTTTCATAGATTGTTTTTAAGAGAGTAAAAAGGATAATTATAATATTTTAGATATTATTAATATTATATAATGATAAAATTTGGGTATCACATTAAGGATATTAGTAACAAAGGGTCGTGATAAATTTAACTGTATAAAATAAGCATATTGAGAAATATTTCTTTATTTGAATATATTTTTATAAAAATATTTAAACTATATAAATTTTATGATACTATAATAATAAAATACCTATGAATTTATAATTATATAGATTATGAAACTATTATAAAAATCCTTGAACCATGACTAAGATACCAGATTAATTTTTACGAGATTAATCAAACTACCCAAAGTTGTCATAATAAGAAGAAACTATATTATAAATGAATGAAATATGATAGTAAATTAACCATAGAATGGAATATATATTTATATATATGAATAATTTTCTTTATCAAGTAACTTATAAACTTTAATTTTATTATTCAAGAAGTTAGATGCATGATCAAATCTAGTCGAGTCCTAAGGTAAGGTGACTCTTTAACCCGATTCTTTCCATTGGGTTTTTACTCTCTTTATCTATAATTTTATTATAATTATTATAAAACCATTTATATTATCATTAAAATTTAATCGCCCATCCTTTATAGGTATGTGAATTTTTCCAAAAAATTAAATTATTTCTAATATTTTAATAATGATTTTTTCAAAGAGAATATTCTATGAAAACGTCACCATAATTCATCATGAGTTTTTTATTCTTATTACCATAAATTATAATCTTTTATGTGAATAATTGATTTTAAAAAATATATTTTCACTTATTATATTAGTAATATTATATTTTATTCATTTATATATGCTTTAAGGAATATTTATGAAACTAATTCTCATCCATGGGTTTATTTCATGACTACAATTTTTATATAATTCATTCTTATGTGACATGCATGATTATAAGAATTTTATAAAGTAATATATGGGATTGAAATTATATATCCATCAAAAAAATTGGTTTATGTGATATATCTCATGAGATTATGTATATTAATTCATGAATATGATGCTATATTTTTCATAATTATGATGTTATGATTTATGCTCAAATGTTATGTGTGAATATGACACTAGCTTTGTTGAAAACTTATATATAGTATTTGGAAACTATGTTACGGTGTTATATTATTATTCACATGCCACATTCCATTCCTTCATGTTTATAATGAATATCATATTCTTATTATAATAATATGATGATGATTATCACCCATGTACTACTGATTATTGTATCTTATTCCTTCCATGTTATTCCTCTCCTTATTGGGATTTTAGATCACCTCTTTCTTTGATGTATGTACACGGGTGGTGACACGTACTAAGGATAACATTTGAGATTTTGGGTAAATTATCAAGAAGGATTTAAGTAATGTTTTTAGTTTTATTATTTATATTTAATGTATCGACCTAATATTCCCAAGATACTAAACCTATCAATTTTGAATTGTATTATTATTATATAATTTATCATAAAAATGATGTAAAAATCATGTAAAAATGAGGTTTATTATAAGGATGATAATTTTTTCTCTATTTAGGGATGAATGGTGGTAGATATTTTGGTTTACTCGTTAACCTGGTTTTTTTAGTATGGAATTTTTTTAGGCTAGTGAGGTGATTGGTTTCAAATTTCAAAGATCTAGGTCATAATACTGAGGTGTTAATGATGCAATGTCTAGAAGATTGAGTTGTTTAATGCTAGATCATCCTGGTCATGCTATCTTATTCTTGTGATTTGGTCATGAATTTCAGATTTTGTTGTGATCTGGTATTTAAAATTGTAGTCCTATAATTAATTAGAATTTGATATTGTGGGGAATTTTTTATTTATAAGTTTCACACTCAACCTAAAGTGGCTTATTATAAATCTAAAAATATAGATTTGAAGGATATTTTAAAATATTATTAAAGTTAAATCATTATTTTTTTTATGATTTTTTTTTATGAATTATTAAAAAAAATTCCCAATACAAACTAACTCCCCATTTAAACCACCTCAACCTACCATATTTTGATTTAATGAAAACCATTTTTTGGGATATTTAATGTGGGATGAAAATTTTTTCACCCACTCAATATGTGTCAGGAGAGATTTAACATTAAACTAAACCAACCCAACTATTTTCAAAACATTAATTCCAGGATCTAAATCAAAAATTAGGGACTTAAAAATGTAATAAAATCATCAACTTTCAATACCAAAAATTGTCTCAATAAAAAACTACACATTTTTAATTAATACATGAAGTATAAATCAACATTGAAAAAGGTAATAAAATATCTAGGGTCCATAATTCATATATAACAATTCAATAAACACATAATTTATCAATATTTAATTAACATCCCAAAATACACCATTTTTATCCATAAAAATTTAAATAACATGAATATTTAATAAATCAATTGTATAAACATTATTTTTCCTAATTATTATTTCCCCTAATTATTATTTTTATTCCATCATCCATAAATAATAAAGTAATGTTGTTTCCATAGAGAATAAAATGGTAATGTTAATGTTTAGAGTATTACCTCATTTCCATGATGAATTGTATCCTTCAATTCTTTAATAATCACCAATTACTTCTTATCAAATCCCATTCTTCATTCTACTTTATTTCAATCTACCACCACACCACAACATATCAACACTAAAGAAGCTCTAATACATGAAATGTTGAAATAATTGAGAGAATTAGTGAAAACAAATTGGGTGGTGAGGTCAAAACCCCCTCATAAACTATTTAATTTCCCTATAATAATTCAATTTCATAATTTCCCATTATCAATTCTCCCATAAATCATCCCCTTTCTTGTAACACCCCGAGATTTTATGAAAAATATTCTTTTTAATGTCTTGTGTTGTACGCTACACCAAAATTAGCTTGTGATATACGCAACACCGTATTTGCTTGTAGTATACGCAACACTATTCTTGGCTCGCGTTACACACAATTTCACATTCGTTTTGTAGAAACTATTCTACGCAACTTTATGTATAGATTTTGTTTAATGTATAAATGAAATAAGTTTTGATTATGTTATACACAACACCAAATAGAGATTTCACTACACGCATACCTGACTTGTCTTCCATTACATGCAATAAATACCTTCCTCGATAGTGTGTGTAGTACGCAATACCGAGTTTCACTAAACGAGATATTATTATAATATTATTATGAACTACCCGTTATGAATAGTAATACCCACTTTTTGAAACTTTATAAATTTTATCTTTAAAAATGGGCTTCATTTTTGGATTCGGAATATCGAAATTAGCTTAGGGTGAAATTTTGGTACTTTTCGGATAACTTTCATATTCTGATGAATAGTGAAAATTACTAAATTTTAATTAAAAACAACTTTTTTAATCGAAATAAATAATAGTGATAAATTATTAATTTGAGTGGTTTTAAAGTATATTTAGAATATATTTTTACCATTTAATACAATATTGGTCATTGGATGTAATTTCACATTTAAACCAGACATAAACAAGTGTCAATCTTTTGATAGTTATTATCTCTTAAAAACACGCTATTTGTTTTGACGACGAGAATTAATTTTTAAATTAATTAATGCAACTGATATGTTTTGAATTTGGTAAAATAGACATCATTTTTTAATTCATAATATCAAATATATCTTAGGTCTAATTTTTGGTATTTTTCTGGAAACTTTCATTTTTTGATGAATAGTGAAACCACTAAGTGGTAGTTAAAAAACTGAATTTTTCATAAAACTTAATTTTACCAATTATGTGAGTGGAATTTTCAAAATCAGAGAGACACGGTTAATATCAAGGACTAAAATTTGGTTCAATGAGATGAAAATATTTTTTGGTGAATAGTTACTTTTTACTTTTATTTACCAAGGTTAAAAGATAATAGGATAATTAAGGGTAAAAATGATATTATTATTACCCTAACACATGTCCTAATTCTATTGTATAAGTGTAATTCGACCAAAAACAACCTTAGGAATAAAATATGACCATTTAGGCCCACTTTGATTAGATTAGGACATTTAATATTAATTTATTTAAAGAAGGGTTAAAATAGTTAAAATCAAAGTTTAATAAGTAAATCATTTTTAATATAGGTTTATACATAAGATAAATTCGACTATAAATATTCATTATAAATCTAAAACTATTTCCTATATAATGGTATTTTATTTATAATTTTTATACATTAAATAATTTAATTTATTTATGACACAATGATGATGCAGTAATTATCTTATTAATGAAATATTGACATAATTGATGTTATAAATACCCAAATAAATGTAATTTGAGACTTTTTATGACTTCCACTAATTTTCTAGGTTAATATGATACGTTAGTATTGATTTAGTTAACTTTTTTCGAACTAATAATTCTGTTATGATTTTCACAAAAATCAATTACCAAATAGTTTCAAAATTGACATAAAAGAGTTTTTAAAACAAATATTATATTATTAATTGTTATTTCATTCCTAAAAACCTAAGGTTCGTCTAAATGACTTAGATAATGTTATATATATTAATAATAAACAACTTGGGGTTTGTTTGTCTTGTTATGGTAAGTTTATTAACCTTATAGTGTAAGAAAACAAGAAGACACGGTAAAAGTAAAATTATTTAAATTAAGGTTAAATCTAAATGATAAGGTTAAAATAGAAACCTAAACTTGTCTAAATTTTATTTGATGAGATTATTTCTACCCATCACCGCCTTAGCTTAAAATAACTCAATTTGGAGCTATTAAAAACCGAATATGACTTTATAATAAAATAATATTTTTAGTTTTCCCAAAGGTGCCCCTCTCCTCCCTTATAAAAGGGCACCTCCTCCCTCTCTTCCTCACACCACTTTGAGGCTTCAAGCTCGGCCAAACCCTGCCAAATGTTCTTCTATACTTCCATAGAAACATCCTAGAGGTTCTGGTCTTCTTCAAAGACCAATTTTAGTGCCCTAAGAGGAGGTCTCAAAGAGGCGCTTCAAAGAAGAGGTAATGTCCGTTACCGATTCCTTCAACTTTATTTCTTCTTCCAATTCTTCTTATTTAGTTGTTTCATTATGAAGTAATAACATCAGTATAACTCATATACTGATATTTTATTATAAGTATGAAACAAACCTATTTCACCATCTATCCATCCTACGAAAAATGAAATCACCACACGTGCGTACGTACGGAATACCGTCTTCACGCCGTGGTGAAATATGTTTTTCCACCAACACCTTACATGGATGGGTATAATGGTGTAAAGAATAACTATATATGGTTATTATAACATCATAATGATTCTGATATATTATACCATCCTCTCCAATTCTATTCAATAATTATGGGAACGATATCATCGCTCGTGCGTACGTACGGACTACCGTCTCCACGACGCGATGAGATTCATTCTCCATGTTAACCATACATGAATGATCATAAAGATTATATAATGAAAAATAATGAAATATATTAATGATACTGGATTTATGTATATATATATGTATGTCATCTATTTAGTTTCATTCAATTCAATAAGGAAATGAAAACAGCGTTCATGCGTACGTACGGCCTACCATCTCCATGAACGGTGTATTTCATTCCTTTTATCAATCTATAATATATATATGTATATGATGAATATATATTATATATAAATCATTTTTTTCATTCTAGAATTATTTAAATCAGGAAATAAGTATTAATATCAAGAACGACAAGTCGAAACACATAAGATAAATGAAATGATTTTACCCAAAACGTTGCTTTAACATGGAATTTACAAAAGAACGGGTAATATAAAGTCATAAGTGAAACATATATGATATCATAACAATGAATATGATTCTGTAATAATTCAATGACATTATTTAAATCATTATACAGGAGGTTCATATACGTACGAAGCATATCAGACCTAAGGTAAGGGATAATTTATCAATCTCATTTTTATCCGAGATTGTTTATTCGTAAGTATTTACTGGGGTTATCTTTATCATCCAAGCCCATGTTTTCTAAAAATGTTTTCATGTATGTTTAAAGTCCTTTTTACCCATTTTGAATTTTACTACATGGTATGTAAGGAATCTTTTTTTTTACCATACGAGGTACTTTTTGACTTTTCTGACAAAAGTACGAGAAGAATGTTATTTTTAACTTATACGACGTGAACGGATTTTTACTGTTTCATAACGCCTCATTTTCATGAAGATTACTCTACAATATTTTATGACTATTTTCAACAAAATACTTTTATTTTAAAATCGCATGGCATTTTGTGAAAAAAATGATTTTGAATAAGAAAGGATATTTTCCTCAAGAATTCATTTCAAATGTTTTATCAAAAGCATTTTACATCTAAGACGACATTATTTCATATGTGTATGTTTCAAGTTTAATGTCTCTATGATTTACATGGTTTCAATTTTCTTATTATGAAATGATATCCATTTCTTTTATATGGATTATGTAATGATGGGATGATGTTTATGAAACCCATTTTATTTATTGAGTTATTATGAATGATGTATGTTTATTTTGTGGCACAAGTAAGAATGATTTCATTATGAGATGGGTGGGACCTATATCTCCCTCCAATGCATTGGGTAAAGATTTATATCTCATGATATAGACATGGCTGTAATGGCAAGTTAAACCGGTTCAGTAATACCGTACTGGAACGAGGAGTGAACTCGATTCAGAAAGGGACTTTGTCCACTAAGATGGTCTTGGCAGAAATGCCTTGGCTACTATGGAAATTATATCATGTTCTTAATTATTTCCGCAATTACATGTTTTATTCCCATGATATTTTATCATGATTTATTTTCCCTTATGATATATGCCTTACGTACTTCCAAGATTCATGTCTTTGCTCAAGATTTTGATGTTTAGATTTTATGTTCAAGTTTTTGCATTCAAATGTTTATGGATTGTTTTATGTTCTCTATGTTTACCCTTACTGGGCATTTGAGCTCACCCATTTTATGTTTTCTTTTCCCCAAGATATAAATAAAGGTTTTAGGTAAGAAAAAAAAGGGGAAGATGTTTATTGGGAGATTTTGAAGATCTTTCACCATGATTAGAAGATTTTATTCCGAGTTTCCAAAGACACTAAACTATTAAGGTCCTTGTGTGTCTGTTTTTGTTATGTATTAAGTATTCCGCAAAAGTAATATATTGTCCATGTACGTCAAGCTTTGGGTCTCTATAGTTGGTATCAGAGGAAAGGTTTAGTCAACATTTGGAAACTAGGATACGAGAACTTTAGTGAGATCCCTAGAGATATTTCTAAGGTATGTCTAGGGATGTCCCTAAGGTTAAGTATAAGTATAGGTTATAGTCCTAGAATTATGGTAATGATATTAGATTAAACCTAAGATGTTAGATATTGAAGTTACTCCCCCTTTATTATGATTTTTTCCTCTCACACTATTCTTTTTAGGTTTTAAAAAATGGCTGGAAACAAGATGATTCACGATAATGGTGGTTATGATGGACAATGGAATGATATTCTTCATGAGCAACCAAATGAAATGGGATTTGGAAGTCCAAGCATCATTATTATGCCGAATCAGCAATCTCATAATATGATCAATAAACTCAAATTTGGTAAGTTTCCTGACTCTTCTAATAAGAGAATGATGGAGTTTCATGGTGATCATAGAGGAAAGAAAGTTCAATTTCCCCTATGTAAATAATGTGGGAAGAGGCATCAAGGAGAATGTTTCAAAGGAACTGGAAGATGCTTTGGGTGTGGAAAAGAAGGACATAAAGCCAGTGAGTGCAAAGGAAAAGGTTCAGTTAACACCATGGATGAGGATAATGGTATTGCTATGACATCAACAATGGTTAAATGTTTTAAATGTGGAATGTACGGGCATTATGCAAACCAATGCCCTAAGGGAAAGTCTCATGAATAGAATCAGTATGGTCGTATGGGTAGTATTTATGTTGATGATGATGAAGAGACTACAAATGATATGTGAGATGAAAGAATTGTTGAAGCTCGATCAATGGTTTAAGAAGGTAGTGGAATGATTACATGTTTATCAAGTGTAATGTTGTATAAGTAATCTCATGGTACTATGGAATAAAGAGACATCTAAGGATTGTTACACTGTTGTCTTTCCTTATGTTTTGAAAGTGTATGATGAATGGTAATAGTAACCATGAAAGGTTATTCAGATATTTTTGGAAAGTATATGATATGCGCATAATGAAGGGATAAGGAGAAAATTAAATGTTTGATAGTATTCATGAGCTCATGACTGATATAAGGAGAAGGTTGTATCATGGTTTGAGTATATAGAATTTTGGGGTTTTGGTATGTGGAGAGAGTTAACTTTTGATAGCATTCATGTTTTCACTAAGGTTTAATGGGTATTCATTTTTCAAGAGAATACATGATTAAGGTATTCACATGATTGGAATGTGACCAACAAGATATATGGGGGATAAATGATGGTATTCACATGCTTGGTTGATGACATTTCAAGTAATCGTTTTCTTTATACTATGCGCTTGGACCTAAGTATTTTAGGTAAGCCTAAAGATTGGAATGGATTATGTTGGACATAAGTTAGTATTGTTTAAGGATTGAACTTTTTTCGATATTATTGATGGGATGTTATAGTAATGTAGTTTTTGAAAAAGGACAACCTGCAGGATGGGCGACAGCCCATCGCGTCGGACAAGGCTGTGGGAATCGAACCCACAACCGAAGTGCGACTCACCTTTATCACCTACAACTGGCCTACAGGAAGTCCCTGTTTAGTAGAAACTAGTTTTATTATATTAAGCAGTATGATATATGATGTATAAGTCCATTTTAGGAACCATATATGATTAATCTCACTATAAATGGACTTTTGTATTTTTGATAACTTTTCTAACCTTTTGTTTGAGACAGATGGAATGACCCATAATTCTATCACATGATCTGCTAACATGTCACGAATGACAAATTCAACTTCATTTCTTTAAGAGATGAAGTGGAAATTGTCCAAACAATGACCAACGGTGAGACTGTACCAAAATCACGAAAGTTTTTCTTCTAATTCCAAATTCATCAACTTTAGGGAAATGATCTTGAAAACCAAAAATGTTGTCATAGTGCCCTTATATCCGATGAATCAGATGGTACCCTAGATCATCACAAATTTATGGCTTTGTGACTGATGGATTTTTTATAGCCATGTTCTCTACCACTCTCTATCAGAACATGATGGTTAGATTTCTCCTCCATATCCATATTTTCACCTATGTTCTCCTATGTGGAAACCCAGTGATGAGTTATTTGGGTATCTGTTATGTTTCAAAGGTTCCTTTTTTAAATGAAGTTTTAGTATTCCTTTTTACGATGTGGGTTTCTATGAAAGAAACTCTCGTGTAATAAACCATTTATAACCCCGACGAATTTCGAGGGCGAAATTCATTTTAAGGGGGGTAGAATGTAACACCCCGAGATTTTATGAAAAATATTCTTTTTAATGTCTTGTGTTGTACGCTACACCAAAATTAGCTTGTGATATACGCAACACCGTATTTTCTTGCAGTATACGCAACACTATTCTTGGCTCGTGTTACACACAATTTCACGTTCGTTTTGTAGAAACTATTCTACGCAACTTTATGTATAGATTTTGTTTAATGTATAAATGAAATAAGTTTTGATTATGTTATACGCAACACCAAACAGAGCTTTCACAACACGCATCCCTGACTTGTCTTGCATTGCATTCAATAAATACCTTCCTCGATAGCTTGTGTAGTATGCAATACTGAGTTTCACTAAACGAGATATTATTATAATATTATTATGAAGTAGCCGTTATGAATAGTAATACCCACTTTTTGAAACTTTATAAATTTTATCGTTAAAAATGGACTTCATTTTTGGATTCAGAATATCGAAATTAGATTAGGGTGAAATTTTGGTACTTTTCGGATAACTTTCATATTCTGATGAATAGTGAAAATTACTAAATTTTAATTAAAAAAACTTTTTTAATCGAAATAATTAATAGTGATAAATTATTAATTTGAGTGGTTTTAAAGTATATTTAGAATATATTTTTACCATTTAATACAATTTTGGTCATTGGATGTAATTTCACATTTAAACCAGACATAAACAAGTGTCAATCTTTTGATAGTTATTATCTCTTAAAAACACGATATTTGTTTTGACGACGAGAATTAATTTTTAAATTATTTAATGCAACTGATAAGTTTTGAATTTGGTAAAATAGAAATCATTTTTGAATTCATAATATCAAATATTTCTTAGGCCTAATTTTTTGTATTTTTTTGGAAACTTTCATTTTTTGATGAATAGTGAAACCACTAAGTGGTAGTTAAAAAACAGAATTTTTCATAAAACTTAATTTTACCACTTCTGTGAGTGTAATTTCGAAAATCCGAGAGACACGGTTAATATCAAGGACTAAAATGTGGTTCAATGAGATGAAAATATTTTTTGGTGAATAGTAACTATTTACTTTTATTTACCACGGTTAAAAGTAAATAGGATAATTAAGGGTAAAAATGATATTATTATTATCCTAACACATGTCCTAATTCTATTGGATAAGTTTAATTCGACCAAAAACAACCTTATGAATAAAATATGACCATTTAGGCCCACTTGGATTAGATTAGGACATTTAATATTAATTTATTTAAAGAAGGGTTAAAATAGTTAAAATCAAAGTTTAATAAGTAAATAATTTTTAATATAGGGTTATACATAAGATAAATTAGACTATAAATATTCATTAGAAAGATAAAACTATTTCCTACATAATTGTATTTTATTTATAATTTTTAGACATTAAATAAGTTAATTTAATTATTACACAAAGATGATGCAATAATTATCATACTAATGAAATATTGACATAATTGATGTTATAAATACCCAAATAAATGTAATTTGAGACTTTTTATGACTTCCATTAATTTTCTAGGTTAATATGAAACGTTATTATTGATTTAGTTAACTTTTTTCGAACTAATCATTCTGTTATGATTTTCACAAAAATCAATTACCAAATAGTGTCAAAATTGACATAAAATAGTTTTTAAAACAAATATTATATTATTAATTGATATTTCATTCATAAAAACCTAAGGTTAGGAAAAATGACTTAGATAATGTTATATATATTAATAATAAATAACTTGGGGTTCTTTTGGCTTGTTATGGTAAGTTTATTAACCTTATAGTGTAAGAAAACAAGAAGACACGGTAAAAGTAAAATTATTTAACTTAAGGTTAAATCTAAATGATAATGTTAAAATAGAAACCTAAACTTGTCTAAATTTTATTTGATGAGAGGATTTCGACCCATCCCCACATTAGCTTCGAAATAACTCAATTTGGATCTATTAAAAACCGAATATGACTTTATAATAAAATAATATTTTTATTTTTTCCAAAGGTGCCCCTCTCCTCCCTTATAAAAGGGCACCTCCTCCCTCTCTTCCTCACACCACTTTGAGCCTTAAATCTCGTCCAACCCCTGCCAAATTCTCTTCTCCACTTCCATAGAAATATCCTAGAGGTTATGGTCTTCTTCAAATACCAATTTTAGTGCCCTAAGAGGAGGTCTCAAAGAGGCGCTTCAAAGAAAAGGTAATGTCCGTTACAGATTCTTTCAACTTTATTTCTTCTTCCACTTCTTCTTATTTAGTTGTTTCATTATGAATTAATAACATCAGTATAACTCATATACTGATATGTTATTATAAGTATGAAACAAACCTATTTCACCATCTATCCATCCTACGGAAAACGAAATCACCATGCGTGCGTACGTACGGAATACCGTCTCCACGCCGTGGTGAAATCTGTTTTTCCACCAACACATTACATGGATGTGTATAATGGTGTAAAGAATAACTATATATGATTATTATAAAAACATAATGATTCTGATATATTATACCATCCTCTCCAATTCTATTCAATAATTATGGGAACGATATCATCGCTCGTGCGTAGGTACGGACTACCGTCTCCACGACGCGATGAGATTCATTCTCCATGTTAACCATACATGAATGATCATAAAGTTTATATAATGAATAATAATGAAATATATGAATGCTACTGTATTTATGTATATATATATATGTATTTCATCTATTTAGTTTCATTCAATTCAATAAGGAAATGAAAACAACATTCATGCGTACGTACGGCCTATCGTCTCCATGAACGGTGTATTTCATTCCTTTTATCGATCTATAATATATATACGTATATGATGAATATATATTATATATAAATCATGTTTTACATTATAGAATTATGTAAATCAGGATATAAGTATTAATATCAAGAAAAACAAGTCGAAACACATACGATAAATGAAATTATTTTAAGCAAAATGCTGCTTTAACATGGAATTTACAAAAGAACGGGTAATATAAATTCATAAGTGAAACATATATGATATCATGAAAATGAATATGATTCTGTAATAAGTCAATTACATTATTTAAATCATTATACAGGAGTTTCGGATACCTACGAACCATATCGGACCTAAGGTAAGGGATAATTTATCAATCTCATTTTTATCTGAGATTGTTTATTCGTAAGTATTTACTGGGGTTATCTTTATCATCCAAGCCCATGTTTTCTAAAAATGTTTTCATGTATGTTTAAAGTCCTTTTTAGAAATTTTTAATTTTACTACATGGTATGTAAGGAATCTTTTTTTTTTGTTTACCATACGAGGTAATTTTTTACTTTTCCGACAAAAGTACGAGAAGAATGTTATTTTTAACTTATACGACGTGAATGGATTTTTATGGTTTCATAACGCCTCATTTTCATGAAGCTTACTCTACAATATTTTATGACTATTTTCAACAAAATACTTTTATTTTAAAAGTGCATGGAATTTTGTGAAAAAAATTATATTGAATAAGAAAGGATATTTTCCTCAAGAATTCATTTCAAATATTTTATCAAAACCATTTTACATCTAAGACGACATTATTTCATATGTGTATTTTTAAAGTTTAATGTCTCTATGATTTACATGGTTTCAATTTTCTTATTAGTAAATGATACCATTTCTTTTATATGGATTATGTGATGATGGGATGATTTTTATGAAACCCATTTTATTTATTGGGTTATTATGAATGATGTATGTTAATTTTGTGGCACAAGTAAGAATGATTTCATTATGAGATGGGTGGGACCTATATCTCCCTCCAATGCATTGGTTAAATATTTATATCTCATGAGATAGACATGGCTGGAATGGAAAGTTAAACCAGTTCAGTAATACCGGACTGGAACGAGGAGTGAACTCGATTCAGAAAGGGACTTTGTCCACTAAGATGGTCTTGGCAGCAATGCCTTGGATACTATGGAAATCATATCATGTGATTAATGATTTCCACAATTACATGTTTTATTCCCATGCTATTTTATCATGATTTATGTTCCCTTATGATATATGCCTTACTTACTTCCAAGATTCATGTCTTTGCTCAAGATTTTGATGATTAGATTTTATGTTCAAGTTTTTTGCATTCAAATGTTTATGGATTGTTTTATGTTCTCTATGTTTACCCTTACTGGGCATTCGAGCTCACCCCTTTTATGTTTTCTTTTCCCCAGGATATAAAGAAAGGTTTTAGGTAAGAAAAAAAAGCGGAAGATCTTTATTGGGAGATGTTGAAGATCTTTCACCACGATTAGAAGATTTTATTCCGAGTTTCCAACGACATTAAACTATTACGGTCCTTGTGTGTCTGTTTTTTGCTATGTATTAAGTATTCCGCAAAAGTAATGTATTGTCCATGTACGTCAAGCTTTGGGTCTCTACAGTTGGTATCAGAGGAAAGGTTTAGTCAACCTTTGGAAACTAGGATGCGATAACTTTAGTGAGATCCTTAGAGATATTTCTAAGGTATGTCTAGGGATGTCCCTAAGGTTAAGTATAAGTATAGGTCATAGTCCTAGAATTATGGTAATGATATTATATTAAACCTAAGATGTTAGATATTGAAGTTACTTCCCCTTTATTATGATTTTTTCCTCTCACACTATTCTTTTTGGGTTTTAGAAAATGGCTGGAAACAAGATGATTCACGATAATGGAGGTTATGATGGACAATGGAATGATATTCTTCATGAGAAACCAAATGAAATGGGATTTGGAAGTCCAAACATCATTATTATGCCGAATCAGGAATCTCATAATATGATCAATAAACTCAAATTTGGTAAGTTTCCTGACTCGTCTAATAAGAGAAAGATGGAGTTTCATGGTGATCATAGAGGAAAGAAAGTTCAATTTCCCCTATGTAAATAATGTGGGAAGAGGCATCAAGGAGAATGTTTCAAAGGAACTGGAAGATGCTTTGGGTGTGGAAAAGAAGGACATAAAGCCAGTGAGTGCAAAGGAAAAGGTTCAGTTAGCACCATGGATGAGGATAATGGTATTGCTATGACATCAACAATGGTTAAATGTTTTAAATGTGGAATGTACGGGCATTATGAAAACCAATTCCCTAAGGGAAAGTCTCATGAATAGAATCAGTATGGTCGTATGGGTAGTATTTATATTGATGATGATGAAGAGACTACAAATGATATGTGAGATGAAAGAATTGTTGAAGCTCGGTCAATGGTTTAAGAAGATAGTGGAATGATTACATGTTTATCAAGTGTAATGTTGTATAAGTAATATCATGGTACTATGGAATAAAGAGACATCTAAGGATTGTTACACTGTTGTCTTTCCTTAAGTTTTGAAAGTGTATGATGAATGGTAACAGTAACCATGAAAGTTTATTCAGATATTTTTGGAAAGTAGATGATATGCGCATAATGAAGGGATAAGGAGAAAATTAAATGTTTGATAGTATTCATGAGCTCATGACTGATATAAGGAGAAGGTTATATCATGGTTTGAGTATATAGAATTTTGGGGTTTTGGTATGTGGAGAGAGTTAACTTTTGACAGCATTCATGTTTTCACTAAGGTTTAATGGGTATTCATTTTTCAAGAGAATACATGATTAAGGTATTCACATTATTGAAATGTGACCAACAAGATATATGGGGGATAAATGATAGTATTCACATGCTTGGTTGATGACATTTCAAGTAATCGTTTTCTTTATACTATGAGCTTGGACCGAAGTATTTTAGATAAGCCTAAAGATTGGAATGGATTATGTTGGACATAAGTTAGTATTGTTTAAGCATAGAACTTTTTTCGATATTATTGATGGGATGTTATAGTAATGTAGTTTTAGAAAAAGGACAACCTGCAGGATGGGCGACAGCCCATCGCGTCGGACAAGGCTGTGGGAATCGAACCCACAACCGAAGTGCGACTCACCTTTATCACCTACAACTGGCCTACAGGAAGTCCCTGTTTAGTAGAAACTAGTTTTATTATATTAATCAGTATGATATATGAAGCATAAGTCCATTTTAGGAACCATATATGATTAATCTCACTATAAATGGACTTATGTATTTTTGATAACTTTTCTAAACTTTTGTTTGAGACAGATGGAATGACCCATCATTCTATCACATGATCTGCTAACATGTCATGAAGGACAAATTCAACTTCATTTCTTTAAGAGATGAAGTGGAAATTGTCCAAAGAACGACCAACGGTGAGACTGTACCAAAATCACGAAAGTATTTCTTCTAATTCCAATTTCATCAACTTTAGGGAAATGATCTTGAAAACCAAAACTTTTGTCCTAGTGCCCTTATATCTGATGAATCAGATGGTACCCTAGATCATCACAAATTTATGGCTTTGTGATTGATGGATTTTTCATAGTCATGTTCTCTACCACTCTCCATCGGAACATGATGGTTATATTTCTCCTCCATATCCATATTTTCACCTATGTTCTCCTATGTGGAAACCCAGTGATGAGTTATTTGGGTGTCCGTTATGTTTCTAAGGTTCCTTTTTTAAATGAAGTTTTAGTATTCCTTTTTACGATGTGATTTTCTATGAAAGAAACTCTCGTGTAATAAACCATTTATAACCCCCGATGAATTTTGAGGGAGAAATTCATTTTAAGGGGGGTAGAATGTAACACCCCGAGATTTTATGAAAAATATTCTTTTTAATGTCTTGTGTTGTACGCTACACCAAAATTAGCTTGTGATATACGCAACACCGTATTTTCTTGTAGTATACGAAACACTATTCTTGGCTCGCGTTACACGCAATTTCACGTTCATTTTGTAGAAACTATTCTACGCAACTTTATGTATAGATTTTGTTTAATGTATAAATGAAATAAGTTTTGATTATGTTATACGCAACACCAAACAAAGATTTCACTACAAGCATCCCTGACTTGTCTTGAATTACATGCAATAAATACCTTCCTCGATAGTGTGTGTAGTACGCAATACCGAGTTTCACTAAACAAGATATTATTATAATATTATTATGAACTAGCCGTTATGAATAGTAATACCCACTTTTTGAAACTTTATAAATTTTATCTTTAAAAATGGACTTCATTTTTGGATTCGGAATATCGAAATTAGCTTAGGGTGAAATTTTGATACTTTTCGGATAACTTTCATATTCTGATGAATAGTGAACATTACTAAATTTTAATTAAAAACAACTTTTTTAATTGAAATAATTAATAGTGATAAATTATTAATTTGAGTGGTTTTAAAGTATATTTAGAATATATTTTTACCATTTAATACAATTTTGGTCATTGGATGTAATTTCACATTTAAACCAGACATAAACAAGTGTCAATCTTTTGATAGTTATTATCTCTTAAAAACACGCTATTTGTTTTGACGACGAGATTTAATTTTTAAATTAATTAATGCAACTGATATTTTTTGAATTTGGTAAAATAGAAATCATTTTTGAATTCATAATATAAAATATAGCTTAGGCCTAATTTTTGGTATTTTTCTGGAAACTTTCATTTTTTGATGAATAGTGAAACCACTAAGTGGTAGTTAAAAAACTGAATTTTTCATAAAATTTAATTTTACTGCTTCTATGAGTGTAATTTCGAAAATCCGAGAGACACGGTTAATATCAAGGACTAAAATGTGGTTCAATGAGATGAAAATATTTTTTGGTGAATAGTAACTTTTTACTTTTATTTACCATGGTTAAAAGTAAATAGGATAATTAAGGGTAAAAATGATATTATTATTACCCTAACACATGTCCTAATTCTATTGGATAAGTTTAATTCTACCAAAAACAACCTTAGGAATAAAATATGACCATTTAGGCCCACTTGGATTAGATTAGGACATTTAATATTAATTTATTTAAAGAAGGGTTAAAATAGTTAAAATCAAAGTTTAATAAGTAAATAATTTTTAATACAGGGTTATACATAAGATAAATTCGACTATAAATATTCATTAGAAAGATAAAACTATTTCCTACATAATGGTATTTTATTTATAATTTTTAGACTTTAAATAAGTTAATTTAATTATTACACAAAAATGATCCAGTAATTATCTTATTAATGAAATATTGACATAATTGATGTTATAAATACCCAAATAAATGTAATTTGAGACAATTTATGACTTCCAATAATTTTATAGGTTAATATGACACGTTATTATTGATTTAGTTAACTTTTTTCTAACTAATAATTCTGTTATGATTTTCACGACAATCAATTACCAAATAGTGTCAAAATTGATATAAAATAGTTTTTAAAAAAAATATTATATTATTAATTGTTATTTTATTTTTAAAAATCTAAGGTTTGGCTAAATGACTTAGATAATGTTATATAAATTAATAATAAACAACTTGGGGTTCTTTTGTCTTGTTATAGTAAGTTTATTAACCTTATAGTGTAAGAAAACAAGAAGACACGGTAAAAGTAAAATTATTTAACTTAAGGTTAAATCTAAATGATAAGGTTAAAATAGAAACCTAAACTTGTCTAAATTTTATTTTATGAGATTATTTCGACCCATCCCCACCTTAGCTTATAAATAACTCAATTTGGAGCTATTAAAAACCAAATATGAATTTATAATAAAATAATATTTTTATTTTTTCCAAAGGTGTCCCTCTCCTCCCTTATAAAAGGGCACCTCCTCCCTCTCTTCCTCACACCACTTTGAGCTTTGAAGCTTGGAAAACCCCTGCCAAATTCTCTTCTCCACTTACCTAGAAACATCCTAGAGGTTCTGGTCTTCTTCAAAGACCAATTTTAGTGCCCTAAGAGGAGGTTTCAAAGAGGCGCTTCAAAGAAGATGTAATATCTGTTACCGATTCTTTCAACTTTATTTCTTCTTCCACTTCTTCTTCTTTAGTTGTTTCATTATGAAGTAAGAACATAATTATAAATAATGTACTGATATGTTATTATAATTATGAAACAAACCTATTTCACCATCTATCCATCCTACGGAAAACGAAATCACCACGCGTGCGTACGTACGGAATACCGTCTCCACGCCGTGGTGAAATCTATTTTTCCACCAACACCTTACATGGATGGGTATAATGGTGTAAAGAATAACTATATATGGTTATTATAACATCATACTGATTATGATATATTATACCATCCACTCCAATTCTATTCAATAATTAGGGGAACGATATCATCGCTCGTGCGTACGTACGGACTACCGTCTCCACGATGCGATGAGATTCATTCTCCATGTTAACTATACATGAATGATCATAAAGTTTATATAATTAATAATAATGAAATATATGAATGCTACTAGATTTATGTATATATATATGTATGTCATCTATTTAGTTTCATTCAATTTAATTAGGAAATGAAAACAGCGTTCATGCGTACGTACGTCTTACCGTCTCCATGAATGGTGTATTTCATTCCTTTTATCGATCTATAATATATATATGTATATGATGAATATATATTATAAATAAATCATGTTTTACATTCTAGAATTATGTAAATCAGGATATAAGTATTAATATCAAGAAAAACAAGTCGAAACACATACGATAAATGAAATGATTTTACCCAAAATGCTGCTTTAACATGGAATTTAGAAAAGAACAGGTAATATAAAGTCATAAGTGAAACATATATGATATCATAACAATGAATATGATTCTGTAATAAGTCAATTACATTATTTAAATCATTATACAGGATTTTCGGATACGTACGAAGCATATCGGACCTAAGGTAAGGGATAATTTATCAATCTCATTTTTATCCGAGATTGTTTATTCGTAAGTATTTACTGGGGTTATCTTTATCATCCAAACCCATGTTTTCTAAAAAAAAATTCATGTATGTTTAAAGTCCTTTTTACCCATTTTGACTTTTACTACATGTTATGTAAGGAATCTTTTTTTATTTACCATACGAGGTACTTTTTGACTTTTCCGACAAAAGTACGAGAAGAATGTTATTTTTAACTTATACGACGTGAACGGATTTTTACGATTTCATAACGAATCATTTTCATGAAGCTTACTCTACAAGATTTTATGACTATTTTCAACAAAATAATTTTATTTTAAAAGTGCATGGAATTTTGTGAAAAAAAATTATTTTGAATAAGAAAGGATAGTTTCCTCAATAATTCATTTCAAATGTTTTATCAAAACCATTTTACATCTAGGACGACATTATTTCATATGTGTATGTTTCAAGTTTAATGTCTCTATGATTTACATGGTTTCAATTTTCTTATTATGAAATGATATCCATTTATTTTATATGGATTATGTGATGATGGGATGATGTTTATGAAACCCATTTTATTTGTTGGGTTATTATGAATGATGTATGTTTATTTTGTGGAACAAGTAAGAATGATTTCATTATGAGATGGGTGGGACCTATATATCCCTCAAATGCATTGGGTAAAGATTTATATCTCATTATATAGACATTGTTGGAACAGAAAGTTAAACCGGTTCAGTAATACAGGACTGGAATGAGGAGTGAACTCGATTCAGAAAGGGACTTTTTCTACTAAGATGGTCTTGGAAGCAATGCCTTGGCTACTATAGAAATCATATCCTATGCTTAATGGTTTCCACAATTACATTTTTTATTCCCATGCTATTTTATCATGATTGATGTTCCCTTATTATATATGCCTTACGTACTTCCAAGATTCATGTCTTTGCTCAAGATTTTGATGTTTAGATTTTATGTTCATGTTTTTGCATTCAAATGTTTATGGATTGTTTTATGTTCTCTATGTTTACCCTTACTGGGCATTTAAGCTCACCCCTTTTATGTTTTCTTTTCCCCAGGATATAAATAAAGGTTTTAGGTAAGAAAAAAAAGGGTAAGATCTTTATTGGGAGATGTTGAAGATCTTTCACCACGATTAGAATATTTTATTCTGAGTTTCCAAAGACACTAAACTATTACGATCCTTGTGTGTCTGTTTTTGTTATGTATTAATTATTCTGCAAAAGTAATGTATTGTCCATGTACGTCAAGCTTTGGGTCTCTACATTTCTCATACCATAAATTAATCATTTAACTCCTCATTAAATTCACCTTTTTAAAACCCCTTTAATTTCTCAAGATTTAAAATTAAATCCAAATAAAATATCTAGTTTCATAATAAACTCTAATACTTCCATGACTTTAACCCCCCTCAAAATACCTCTTATACCACAAAAATAATTTATAAAAACAATCCATAAATAATATGAATTACATTAATAAATAATAATAATTAAATTCCACCACCACTCTCCATCTATGGGGAAAACCAACCATCTCAAAAAAAATATGAAATTAACACCTAAGCGTAAACATCACACACTGAATCCAATGAAGAATTTAAAATTATCTTCCAAGAACTGAAAAATTACCAGTTTACCATTCTTCTTCGACCATGAAGGCACTTAATAAAAAATTAATAAAAATATTTAAAATTAATTAATACAAAAAAAACTAGGTCTTTATAACTATAATTTAATAAATCATTGTTTAAAATTACTATGTTTAGTATAAATCAATTCTAAAAATCCATTAGAATGTATGTATTTAAAACAAAAATCCCTTGTTTTCAAAAAATACTTCAAAGAAAACTACTACTGGTTTAAGATAAATTCTACTTAGTTCAAAACACATCTAAATAAACTTTAATCCACCATCATAAAATTTTCAATAATTTTATAAAAGAAAATGAGTTTTAAAATAGTAATTTCATTGCAACACTCGTGATTTAAAATAAAACTATATTCATAAAAACCCAATTTAAACTATTTGACATTAATTAAGTGTTTTCTATAATATAAAACTTTAAATATTATTTCCCAAAAAAGTAATATAAAAATCCATGTTAAACTTCCAACACTATATGTAAATAAATTTGAACAATTCAATTATTTTTAATTAAGAAAACTCTATTAGGATTATAGAAGTTCATGTAAAATAAATCTTTAAGACTTCTAAAAAATGATTTATTAAAAAATAAAAATATACTAAACTTTAAAGTGGAGTGATGAAACTCATCAAATTATGCTGGTACTTAAGAAAATCATTTCACCTTGGCTATATGTTTCTTAAATAAATTGTTAAATAGATTAAGAACTATTTCATTTTATGAAGTCTTAATATTATCCACAAAGTCTTGATGATAATAATATCAATAATTAAAAAAAATTAACCCCTTTATCAAAATATATCAAATTTAATATAACTCTAAACCTTTATCAATGCCAATAAAACATTTAAAGTACACTCATTTCTAATTATATACAATAAATATCATTAAAAAAGAAAATAAAGTTAAAACTCACTAGTTTACACAACACACAAAGCCTAAACCCTCAACTTCTCTTCCATTGTGACCCCAAAACGTTGGATTGTATAGGTAAATCAGCCTCCCACTTTACATCCATGAGATTTCCACACCATGTGCGATAAAGTTCATGAGATCTTACCTACTATTTCCAAGTAATTTGAATACATAATTTACCCATGTAAAAAATTTCAAACGTCTTGTTAAAAATTTTAAAAAAACAATTTCTAGAAAACCATATTGATTTACCATTAAACTACCCCTTGGGTTTTTCATTATCAATAGGTAATAAGTTTCCCTTTTCAAAATAATTTTTCATCAAATAAAAAAACATACCATTCAATATTTTAATTAAATCCATTAAACCTAAACATATATCAAAAAAATCATAGGTAATGTATATTTTAGTTCATTCAAATTAAAATTTATATTTTTCTTTAAAAAAATAATGAATGAAATAAAATCAAAAAATTGAATTCAAAATAGAAAATTGATATAAGATATCCCCTTTTAAAATATTTTTCAAAGTGTGATTATGTATCGGTTAAAATAATGTTCATAATTACCTTATCTTTTGAAATCAATTTACTTAGACAAAAAAAAATATAAACACTAGTTAATATTAATTATCAAACCAATAGTTTTTTTATAGATTAAAAACAATATAAGATAATATATTTAAACAAAACACAATAACATAATGGAATAAACAAGATGTTTACCCTCAAGATAATACTTAATCCCCTTCACTTGGTAATCACCTGCTACCAAGAAGATTATAATAATAATCAAACAAATACACAACTTGGATTAGGTAAACAAACAACATCTACAAGTTTTCTAGGCTAAATATCATATTATATAGTTATACATGGGAAGTAAAGATAATAGAGGCCACACAAGGACCTCTTCCATAAACACCGTGGGTAAATAGATGTAAAGGAAGGATAGAATATCAAGTATTCCTCAGTTATGTGTAGAAGATAGTGTGTGTCTGATAACAGAGTAACAAAACACTAAAAAAAATAATAAACAAAAAGAGAAATAAAGAATATAGTAATGCCCAGTCTGATATGATCATAATGTTTGAAGTCTTCATATTAGTGTTGGTGAGGAATTTGAGCTTCGTTCCTAAAAATTGTAGTAGAACAGAGGATCGTAGGATTCTAAAGGAATGTTCTAGTTGATCTCTATCAGTGTCTCAATCAATATTTGTAATGGATTTTGTGATTTTGTGTCATTGATCTTAACAGAACATGAATCAGTAAGCTTTTGAGGATTCACATATTCAATTTCACAATTTTTTATAAGTCAGTAATCATTGTATATGTCATACATATCGAGTACAGAGAGATAGATGTCATTCGTATATATATATAATCATCAGTTGGAGAATATCCATAATCCTCATATCATGTTTGACTATATCATGAATACTAGGTCAAATTATATTTGAATATAAATAGTCGTTGATCCATTCACACTAAATTCCTCAGATAGAAATGGTGACAAGAAGTTGGTGGTATCTCAAACTGGCGGTACCTCGGGTAGATGGTGATGGTGACTCAGAGGCTGGTGGTGATTTAGAGTTTGATGGTAACAAGATTAATAATAGCTCCCCTAGTGGTAACAAGCCTGGAGGTGAAAAGGCTGGTGATGACTCTCCCCAACGGTAGCTCCTATATAATAGTAACAAGTCTTAGTGGTGACTCCAGGCTAATGGTGGCCTTCCATAATACTTAGTAGAATTATCATAAAAATAGTCTTACCATATAAAATATTATCATAAAACATTTGGATCATTATTACTAAAACAATTATGGATTGTGATCATTAAAATAAGAGAGTGTTAAACACACTCCACATAAGGAGGTTCCAACATTCTACCCCTTTTTGATGATCATAAAACATGGAAATTTATAAGACATGTAGTAAATAAGTAAAAAAATATAATCATAAATTTATGAAAGATAAATATGGTATTATTATCATTTTATAATATATATTTGTGATATAAAAAACTTAAATAAGAATAAAAAAATATCATAATATCCCTATATATAAATAAATGCTCATTTTATCTCCCCCTTTGAGATTATCAAAAATAAAAGAAAAATAAAATAAAAATAACAATGTAAATTATAATAAAGGTATGATATTTAATTTAATATGATCCAAGATATGTTGAGTACAACAATATAAAGATATAAAGTACAAGGATGTGATCCCTATCAAAGGAATCCATCTGATCAGATTCACTAGTTAGAGGTTCGTGACTAATCAAATTTCTTTTTCCCTGTGTCCTTATCTATGTCCTCAGAGGAGACAGTAGTATTAAAAGTTAGATCATAGGTGGTAATGGAATGGACTTTTATGGTAGGAGGAACTATATCACATATACGAACTAGTATGAGGTGTCTGATTTCATCAGCTGGTGATAAACTCATAGGCTGAAATTGTGGATCCAGAAGACCATATAACTGAGTAATTACTATAGGTCTGTATCTAACTGTCTTGGTGGTTGTGGTGGAAAGAACTTTTATTGCTAGAATTTATTCTCTTTAAATAATATTTGTGCTATAAAAATGTATAAATAGTTTCATAAGGTTGATAAAATCCATAATTGTATTACCACACCTTTCTATTTCACTAAATAAATCCTTTTTCTCTTCCATAAATCTCTACAGGGCTGGTGTGAGAACCTTCAATTGACTCACTTATTCTTTGAAATACCTTATCATTGGGGGGAACATCAAATTTTAAGCCAGAAATTTTATGTTATTCAGCATCTCATGCTTTTTATAAATCCTTAAAAATTAATACATTATTACTTTCTTGATGATGTTCTTATCAATTCTAAGATCAGTGGCATACTTCCTTATCGTTTTATAGATGTTCTCTCCATGATAATTTATCTTCCTTATTTGTTCCTCATGAGCATTCACATCACCCAAATAATTACTGGTATCTTCTCTAGATAATATTGATGAGAATATCTCTATCAATTTGTACTAGATTAAGAGGAGGTTCAGATGATGTAGAGGTCACAGTAGTCATGATTTCCAACTTCTCAGAAATAGAATTCAAATGTTTAAAAAAGAGGATGTCAGACCCTCTACTGAATATTTTAAAATTTATAATTATATTGAAAATATTCTATTCTCCACTTCCAAATCTTTAATATGAAATATTATACATGGTTGTAAATGATATATAATCTACTCAGACAAATATTGAGCGCTTAATTCACTGATTCTAGCAACTGTAGAGGGTTGAGAGCTAAGGACATTTTTAAAATTTGAAATTAAATTCCTTCTCAAGGACTCCAAATCAGAATTGAAATTTCATTGAAAATATTCTAAATCATATTGTGTCAAAACATCAATATCTATAATAGATTACGAATAAATATGACTCCTTTGCTCATGTGGCACTTCATCCTTAGTTGATCTACCTGTTTCTATGGGAGTAAAAGTTTGCAACTCCCCAGCTTGATCAATTTGATCCACTAAGGATCCTTATCTTCTAACAAGATTTTCATGCTCATTATCTGAGTCACTATAATACAACCCAAGTCTAAAAAACTTGGATACCATTCCCATTCTTAAAAATAACTAACTTTAGGTCTTGTATAAGTAATAATTGGATATTATTTGGGAACTTGAGAGGATTCACCAACATTAGGTAAAAAAGAGGTAGGTTTTGTACCAGTTGTCTATATATTACCTATTCTTTCTAATTGTTCCATTTGTTATAACTGATCAATATTATTGGGAGTCTTCTCCCCCTCAATAGTAGTTGCCACATGTTTTGTAGTAATAGGAGGTAAATCACCCATCTTATTATCTTTATATCAATTCTAATCTCTGTAAAAACTTGCAACCACTTGTGATGAAGGATGTATTTGAACCATCTTATGATCATGATCAGTAGGATAATTTTCATTCTTATCAATACTATCATTGTGGTTGTTTCCATGATTATATCTATTATCAGATCCAAAATCATTATTTTCATCATCATGAATCTCATTATATTCAATTTAATTTCAATCTAATTTCTCATGAGCCAGATCATCTTCTACATCCATAGAATCATTTTCATCACTTCTATTATCATTACCATTTTTTTCACATGTTGTTTTAGAGGAAGATATTTTAAACTGACCCTCTCCAAATACTTCAGTTTCCTTGTCATAATTTTCATCTAAAATAGATTCTAGAGTAGGTAAAGAACCTAGTGGACTGATAGATCTAATAGATACTTTAGGATGAGCTTTAGGAATCTCCATATCACTTCTCACTTCCACTGAAAAATATTATTCTTCTACTTATTACATTGATTTCTCAACTTTTTCACTATAATCATCATTAGATTAATAAACTAACTCATCAGGTTCAAGAATAGGATCCACCATTTCCTTTGGTCTGGTTGGATGATAAATAGGGTTGAAATCATCATACAGTTTTTCATTATCTCTTACCCAATATTTCTTCCATGGATTCCAGCTTACTTTAACCATTTTACAATTTTTCTTTGATAAGAAAAAACCACAAAACTTATCTTTAGCTTCTTCCCCTTATTTGAAAAATACCTTAGCATTTAAGATGGCAGATATCATCTAAGGATATATTAAGGATTTCAATCTTGAGATCTTCTTTCACTTCTCATACATATAAATCATCAAAAATATATATATATTGATCCTTTTTCCTTATTTCATCATAAACAGGAAGTAAGCATCTTGATATCACATTGTATTGAAATATTATTTTCTAGGAAACAAAACATGTTGTGCAAAATTGAATAACAGCTTTCATTCACCATTGAGTCTTGAATCTGTAGGTCTTCACAGGGTACCATCTCTAGTCAATTGTAGGATAGCCTATTCATATTTGAATATTTCACTATCACTTGGAATAATTCCTTGAAAATACTTATACACCCCTTTATGAGGTACTTTTAAGAACTTTTCCCACTCCTTTGAAGAGAAATAAATCTCATCTCCATCAATGATACTTTTTATCACATCCACTTTCATTCCAAAAATAAACTTAAAATTATGATATAAATCATATACTAACATCAGATAATAAACTCAGTGATTTTATGGGAACCAATTCATCCATTTTTGTTCTTTTATAACTTTCAATACTAGTGTATTGCTAAATGGAATCCATTGCACAACGATTTCCTTTTCTGCTTTGGAAACCCATTTTTTTAGATACAGGTTTTAGGAAACAATATCCCAACTACTAGCATATACTTTTTGTTTCTTGGATTTCTTTATATCTTCAAATTTTGACTCTGCTACTCACTTTACACTGGCCATTCGGATATGTTGAAGGCTTAAGGGAGGAAGGAAAGATGATTGGTTCAAGAGGGAGACAAAATATCGAGAGTTCAAGGGTTTAAGAGGTAGTTAATCGATTTTTTTTAGCTTGAGGGGTTTTTCATTTAGTAATTCCAAATAATAAATAATAATAAATTTAAAACAATAAAAATTTAATCAGGAAAAAGGATAGAAACAGTAATAAGACAATAGTAAGAAAAAGGAATTGTGAATCATTAAATAGTGACTTAGCAATGGTGACTTATCAATAATGAATCGTCAATAGTGACTCATCAATAATTACTCATCAATGGTGACTCATCAATGGTGACTCATCAATAGTGACTCATCAATGGTGACTCATCAATGGTGAATCCTCAATGGTGACTTTCCATCAGTGACTCCTCAACGGTGATTCTATCATCGAAAACTTATGATTCCTAATTCATGTTTTATATAGTTTAATATTTCAGAATTTAAAGGATTTGTGAAGATATCAGCAAGTTGATGTTTAGTTCCAATAAATTCTAAAGTTATATCTTATTTTTTATAATGATCTCTCAAAAAATGATGTCTTATATCAATGTGTTTTATTCTATATTGAGATACTATATTTTTGGAAAAAATTACCGCACTTTTCTTATCACAATTTATATGAACATTTGTAAATTGTTGTCCAAATTATAGTAAAGTATGTTTCGTCCACACGATGTGTACACAGTAACTACCTTATTCAGCTTTATCAGTGGATAGTGTAAGATTCAACAATTTAATAAAAATACACAAGGGGATAATGGCTTCGCAATCCCCTAGATCTCGGCTCTCTCCAAGCTACTCGCTCCACTAGGGTTCCTTCTCCCCTCTCTTCCTTCCCCCAATATTCTCTTCTTCCTTCATCAGGGTACTTTTAGGGTTTTTCACCTAGGTTTTTCTTGTTGTTAGTACACTCTTTCCTACTTCTAGATCCTGTTTTTCTTTTCTTATTGAGAAGTGGTGTGTTGGTTCCCTCCTTAGTTACCACTTTTGTGGTCTGAACTCGCAGTTTACCACTCCCTTTCAGGTCAGATTGGGAGCATCAAAATCATTGAGATATGGGGATTTATAGTTTGGTGGTCATGGATCTCTTGTATTTCCTTGTTATTCCTTTAGGGTTTCACCCCCCCCCCCTCCTTTCTCTTTATTTATTTGATTCTGATCTACTTCAATCGGTTTCTCTTTTTCCTAGTTATTCTTTTTATTCTTGTTTTCCTTAAGGTTTAATCTTCAGATTTATTTCCATCATGGTTCATTTTTTCATGCAGTGTTTGGTCATTTTTGGGTGTGTTTTACAATGGTTTTGGTATGGTGTGGTTATGCTACTAGTTGTATGCTTTTGGTCGTCAGTGTGAAGGCTTCAGTGAATAAATGTTTCAAGGTTGTCTGTGATGGAATCAACGGTGTTCCTCAGCATCGATGATCCCACCATTATCTCTGAGGTGGAGCTGTGTGGTGATCTTTATGGGTATTTGGGATGTGATTATGAACATGCGGTGTTGGTAGGTGGACAATGATGATGTTTCGATCATTAACGGCATGGTTGTGTTTTGATCTAGCGAGATGATGATGGTGGTTGGCGTTAATGTGACAGGTTCTAGCGATGTGATGATGGTGGCGAGGTGTTCGAGGGTTGGTTTATTTGGCGGCACTACGGCACATATTCTATAATCAATTTGATGGTATTGATTTTAAATTTTTCAATTCATCCTCACATAGTTCTTGATTTTAGATACAGGATGTGTCTCCCGAATCAGATCTTGTAGCACATGGTGTTTTTTCAAATTTTGAATTTCATCATTTTGGTTGTTATCATTTTAAATTCAGAACTAATTTTCATTATGGGTGTTTTTAAATCTTTAATTTTAGTTCCTATCATTTGGATTTTGGATTTTTTGTTCTCACTAATTCATAAAGTTTTTTTTTAATAAAATACTATAAAATGGATTGTTGTGTGGATAGTGCAACAGAATTTTGCTTCTTACTACACCATGATACTAGATATTTTCTTAAAATCTGACATATTCCTTATGTTTTTTTTATATCTAACATAAAACCACAATAATTAGTATATGAATAACTTACTAAATCAAAATCATGTCTGCTTGGATAGAAAAATCCTAATTTGGTTGATTATTTGAGGTATTTAAAAATACATTTGATGGCGGTTAGGTGTGACTCCTTTAGATTTTCTTGAAAGGTAACACCCATACACACACTAAACATAATATTAGGCCAACTACTAGGTAATTATAAAAGACTTCTAATCATACCTCTGTAACTATTTTGATCTACTGATTTTCCAGCTTCATCAAGATCTAGTTTATAGGTGGTACTCATGGGAGTATCACTACTTTTAGTGTTATCTAAGACAAAACATTTTAAAAGGTCTTTAGTATATTTATTTTTATTTAAGATAATTCCTTATTTATTTTGAAAATTTTGAAATTCAATAAAGAATTTGAGTTCACCCATTAAACTCATTTCAAATTCATTTTGCATTTTTTTTAGAGATCAGTAGATAAATTTTCAGTAGATCCAAAAAAATATCATCTACATATATTTGTACTATTAAAAAATATTTTGAAATTAATTTTATAAAAAGAGTTGGATCATATATACCTTTTGAAAATATTTTTTAAATAATAAAATAGGTAAGATTATCATACCAAGCTCTTAGAGCTTGTTTTAAAAAATATAAATCTTTTGTTAGTTTAAAAACAAAATTTGGAAAATGTGTATTTTGAAATATAGGGGTTATTCAACAAAAGCATCCTCAATTATAAATCCATTTAAGAATTCAATTTTAACTTCAATTTGATATAGTTTGAAATCCAAATATGATTCATAGGAAATTAGTATCCAAAAGGCTTCAAGTCTGCTATAGATGAAAAAGTTTCTTCCTAATCAATACCTTCTTCTTGATTATAACCTTATGCAACTACTATAGATTTCTTTATTACTATTGTTCCTGACTCATTAACCTTATGTCTAAATACCCACATAGTTCCAATATTTATGGTTTCTTTAGGTCTACCAACAAGTTCCTAGAAATTTTTTTTCTCAAATTGATTAAGTTGTTCTTATATAGCTATTACCCTAAATTCATCATTGATGGAATCATTAATGTTCTTAGGTTCAAGATATAACAATAAGGATTGGTGTTCAATTTGATTCCTAAGGGAAGCTCTAGTCTAAGTAACTCTATCTAGGTTTACTATAACTGCATCTAAAGGGTGGTTTCTATGAGTCCTAACTGGTCTTTGAAAAGAGGGGCTGATTGTTTCATTATCTTCTTTAGGTTCAGGTTCTAAAAGTCCACTAGGTGAACTTTCTACTTTTTCAAAGAACTTTAAAAAGGTTTATAATTGAGATTTAGAGTTGAAATATCATCCTTAAGGTTCTCTAAGATAGTATTAGGTTCATTGGGGATGGTTTCATTAAATTTAATGTGAACAGAATCTTCCATTGTTTTGATTATCTTATTAAACACTCTATAAGATTTTCTTGAAATTGAATATACAAGGAAAATACCTTCATCAGTTTTGTAATCAAATTTGTCCAGATTATCCTTTCTATTTAGAATTAAGACTTTGAAACTAAAAACTCTAAAGTAATTTATCATTGGCTTTCTATTATTCCAAAAATAATAAGGTCTTCTTATTAATTTAGGTCTAATTAATAATATATTTATTGTATAACATGTTGTATTAATAGCCTCTACCCAAAAGTAGACAAGTAGTTCATACTTGTTTAGCATAGTCCAAGATATCTCTTCAAAAGTCCTATTTATTATTTCTACCACAGTATTCTGATGTGGTGTCCTAGGAGCATAAAAATTATAATTATAACCATTTTGGAACAAAATGATTCAAATTTTTGATTTTAAAATTCTCAATTATGATCACTTCTTATGTTCTTAATCCTTATTCCACTAAGATTTTCTAAAAATTTTGTAAACTTAATAAAGTAAGAACAAGATTCACTTTTGTGAGCTATAAATAATACCCATGTGTGTCTAGATAAGTCATCTACTAGGACATAGAATTAATGTTTTCCATTTAAAATAGAAACTCTAGAATGTCCAAAGAGGTCCATATGAACTAACTCTAGAGTCTAAAAGGTTGAAACCTCTTTCTTAGATTTAAAATAAATCTTATGAAGTTTACCTTTTTATTAGGGATCACAAACTCTATCATTTGAGAATTTAAGCTTTGGTAGATCTATAACTAACCCTTTCCTAGTTAGATTTATAAGTGAATGGATATTACAATGGCTGAGTCTCCTATTTCAAAGCCAGGATTCTTTATTAAAGGAACATAATAAAGAAATATTTTTAGAAGATAAATAATTTAAACCAATAGATTAAATATTATCATTTCTTTGAGCAATAAAAATTAAGAAAAAAATTATCATTAAAACGTGGAAGGTATTGTTTACAAATTTTTCATAAAATACATCATAAAATAATTGATAAATTCTAAGTAGATTATACTTTCAACCATCTGTATATAAGACTTTAGAAATTAATACTGAATTAGAATTACCAATTTGGCCAAGGTGAATGATTTTCCCTTTAGCATTTTCACCCAAGTGACATGAATGCCCTAAACTTTGATCAGATTTTTGAAGTTTGAATACTCACTAGACATATGTCTGGAACATCCACTATCCAGATACCAAATTCTTTTCTTTGAGGTTTTCAAATAGTTTTCCTACAAAACAAATTTTATGCCAAAAATGATTTTATTACCCAAATCCTCTTGGGTCCCGTTATGTTAGTAATAAGAGATTTTGGAACCCATAATTTCCTAATGGGTTTCTTATAAGAAGATTATAGGATTCTAGAAATAAATACTTTATTAGGCCTAATTGAGTAGGGATTGGTAGTATTTGAATTTTCAAAACTCGTGTTGGATGTAAATCTGGTTTTTGTAATTTTTCTCTATCCAGGTAAATAACCTATGCTAGTTATATATTTATGAGAAACTTGATTTCCTAGTATTTGAGTTAAACTTTTATTACCATTATTAAACCTTCATATGTATTTCTTTATTTGTTCATTTGAAAATTTTAATTCATTTTAATCTTCAAATAATTGATCATTTTTCTCTTTTTAGTAGTATAATTAGTTTTAATATTTACTAACAAATCATGTTATTTCTTAAGTGACTTATATTTATCTTTCAGCTCATGAAAGGTGTCTTTTAGCATGTTATAGTATTGTACAGATCTTTATTGATCATGATTTCCTTAATATCGTCATTTTATTCATTTACAAAAATGTTTGAAATATTAGTAGCAGAAGTAGGAAGAATATTTTTCACCTCTGATGTGCTTTCCACAAATCATTTATTTTTCCTATCAGACTTATCTTCATGATTAATGTCTAAATCACTTGATCTATCTTCAGAGGCACTCCACATTACTTTCATGGATATCTTGAATCTTATATCCTTATCCTCTTACTTCTTTTTATATTTCAATTTTGGATGGTCATCATTAATGTGTCATTTCCTATTACATTCATAGAAGGTGATTTAATTTTGAGTTTCATCATTTTTCTAATCCTTTTTCCACATTATTTTACTATCGTAATTTCCTTTGAAATTATATTTCTTTAAGAATTTATTTTTTCTATAGAATTTCTTGAATCTTGAAGCCATATGGGCCATCTCTTCATCACTATCGTCATGAGATTCTTCTTCACTGGTATCTTTAGCTTGTACCTTATATATTTTTTTAGTGGTAGTAGTCTTGAAGGGTACTAATTTTTGTTAGTGAAACTTATTCGATCTCCTTATTGACTTTAATCTCTTCTTCATACATAATTATTTTTCCTATCAATTCTTTGATAGGTAGTTTACTCACATAACAAGATTCTATAATTAACACAAATGTTCTGCTCCATCTGTCTAGTAAGAATCTGAGCAATCTCATCACTTGATCTTTTTCTGTAACTTATTTTTCAAGTCAGTGCATGGTATTCATTATTTCATTGAACTTGAGATACATATCAGAAATATATTCATAATATTTCATTTTAAAAGTATCATACATGATTTTATATGTGTTTAGTCTCATTTCTTGGACATTTTATGTCCCTTCATGTGAAACAGATAAGGTATCCCAAATTTCAATAGAAGATTTGCAAGTAAATATTATATTAAATTCATAAACACCCAAGGTAGAGAACAAAGCATTCATATATTTACAATTATTATTGTAAGTATATTTTTTAGCATCACTCCAAATAATTCTAGCAGTTTTTGGTATTTCATATTGATCTTCTATTATTATCTAAATATCAAAACCCGAATTTCTAAATTCATTTTCATATTGATTTTCTACTGAGAATAATTTTTACTATTAAAATAAGGAGTTATGTTGGTATCATATCCATTTTATCTATAATCCATAAATAACTAAAATTAGAATTGATAGAAATTTGAGATCTTTATAATACAACTAAAATCAATGTTGATTTTAAAAGACTCCTCTGATACCAAATATTAGTCGGAGTAACTCAATAGGATGTCAGTTGAGTTCCCAATATATATATATGTGTGTGTGTGTGTGTGTGTGTTGTGTGTGTGTGTAAGATGTACATGTACACATATAATTGACCTTTAATATACATATTTAATAAAGGTGGATTAAATGTGATTTAAGATAGAAATTTTGAAATAAAATGTAAGAGGTTATGGGTGTGGCACGTGAATTTAAGAGATAAGAATAAAATAAATTATATAATAAATGGATGAATAAAATTAATGATGGAAATATAAAATAAATAAAAAATTTAATGAAAGGGGTAGAGCATGAAGGGGTCGCACCTCTCTCCCCACTCTCACATGCCTCCCTATTTTCCTCTCTCTATATCTATCAATCCTTATCTATTATATTATTTTTATTTATTATTTTATTTTATTATTTTTTATAAACCTCTCTCCTTGATAAGTTCTTCAATGTTGATTGTATTGATTCAGCATTGGTGTGGTTGGGTTTGTCTCAATGAGTAGGAGCTAAATCTTATTTTTGTTTTTGAAGGCAATATGGAATTTTCAATCTAATTTTTCACATTTTTAATGTATTGTTTAAAATAAATTATCAAAATATAATTATAAAAAGGTAATTTATACGAAATTATCATAAGATAATTATAAAAGGATAATTTATATGAAATTATCAAAATATAATCATTCTTGAGGTGAAAATTTCAGACAGATGTGCAAGCTTAAAATGATAATTCAGAAATTATCGAGGAGAGAAAAAAAATTATCACATGTGATATTTTATTTATTCTGAAAATAAAATAGATGGTTTTGGTTTTAGGAGTCATTTTCATGTGATATTATTTTTCTAGTTGTTCTATAAATGTGGTTCAGGTGATTACACCTTCGACAGGCTTGCTGTTGACATTGATGAATTTTAGGTAGGAAGTTCCTTACCATTTATTGTCATTTATATGATGTTATCATGATATTTGATTTATTTTGGACTAAATAATTCTTCTTAAATTATGAATGTGAGTGGGTGGGTGTCCATGAGTCTTTCTTGATTCAACAATAATGATTATTCATGTTGATGGGATTTAGACCATGTTAAGTTTCTCACATGTGTGTATGTGTGTCTTTGCTCACACTCATGGTATGTAATATAAGATGCCACTATTTCCTTTTGATATTCATGGTATATGCTATGTTGTTGTGTTATGTGTAGTACCAAAGATATAGGTGGTCCCATCATGGAATGGTATCCCTTGAGGGGGAGTGTGTTCAGACGCTGCTTGTGACTTGATGATAAGATCGAGATCGATGATGGAGCATGATGGCCTAGTGTGGCCTAAATTGGGGGGTATAACAATCATGAGTGATCAAAACCATATGTTATGACCATGGGGAATGATGATCATGACTGATCGAAATGTGTGAAAATAGTGGGGAATGATGGTCTATGTGACCTAACCTGAAGATAGTTTTGGGGCATGATGACCTAGTGTGGTTTGACCTAGAGACCTAGGACCTATACAGAAATTGAGTAGCTTGAGTCTAGTTCTAACATTGATACGTTTCTATAATTTTTACAATGATTTTCATCATGGTGTCGAAGTAGGTATAACTAAGGTTTGCAGAGGATTGGTTAGTTCACAGACACTCGGCAAGATTGTTTCTTGTGTGCACATTTATTTATTATTATGTTATACACTCTTATGCATGTGTATACTTTTTAAGGTATCATTTTTGGTGTCTTAATGATTCTTTTTACTCACACCCTACTCATTCAATTTGATGTGCTTATAGATTTCATGACCCAGGATCTGGAAAAAGGAAAGGTTCTGATGGTGGATGGTTTATTAGTGGATCACAGAGTAGAAGTAGGTTGGGATATAATCAAAAGGACCTACAGATGTTTATTTATTTTTTATCTCTATATGTATCGGTTTCTTACTTTCTAGATATGATTTCCACAATACGAGTTGTTTATTTGTATGCCATGTTCCACATGTATCTTGATTATGCTTATTATATTGTTTTTTTGTTATACTTTGCTTATTTATTTCTCTTGTGAACTCTTGTAGAGGGTATATCATCCCCATGGTTACACTTTATACCCTCGCTACTAGTAGAAAACATCTTCTGTATGGGGAGGTTTGCAAGAGATCATGTGTAATTCCAGATCAGACCCGGTTGTTTAGGATGGGATGTTACAAAATGGTATCAGTGGACCATGACTCAATAACTTGTTTCTTATTTTTTCCTTTATTTAGAATAGGGTATATAGGAGATAGGATGGTTGGGACTTATATAGGGGAACTATCATGATTTTTGTATAGAACAGTATAGTGGACCTCTGATTTACCATAAAATGGGAATTTATGTTTTACTATTACAGTTGATTAAAATCACCTTTGGTGATTCACATGATGTTAATATGTTATTTATGATGATTTTCATACGTTCATTCATCTTAACTAGGAACATAGGTTCAAATTTTATATATAAATAACTGTTCTTATGCTTCGTAGTAGTCCTTTAATTCAATTATTTATTTTATACTATTTGTTCAGAATATTTTCCTTGTGTGATATATCTGCTGACATGTTGTGTGATATATCATTATTGGCCTTAATTAGTTGAACTAAGAATCATGTTGTGTTACAATATATATATTATTTTGTCTATTGTGCGGGGATGGAGACCAAGGTTAGTGATAGGTGGGGTATACCTTGGTTGTGGGTAGACTCCTATGAGAACCTTTTGTGATCCCTTAGAATGGTTAAGGTCGGTTCATGTTCCTAATGTTCCTCCTATTATGGAGATATGAGAGTGGTAGTATAATGTTTGAAATTTATGGAATGATTTTTTTAAACAATGTCGCTAGAGATACTTCTCATGGATGAGAATTAGATAGAGGGTTATAATTATAACATCTTTAAAAAAATTATGGATAATAAAACCCATTTTGTAAATAATTAATGAGTATTTTTTATGTGAAAAATATAAATTTTCAATAAAAATAACTTAATAAATGATTTAAAGGCTTTATGAATGGGTAAAATATTTTTTAACACTTTGTAATATTCTATTGAATGTTTCCAAAGTTATATGCTAAGTTATCACAGAATTCAACGGCCCACAAAGCCTCGATATTTTATTAAAAAAAATATTAAATATATTATATTATGTTGTTCATTTTTTCAAAAAAAATGAAATATATTTCAAAGGGTGTCTCGTATGAGAAATCTAAGACCACCGTTAGGTTCGGGATAATGGTTTTACCCTAGTCACAATATAAAATTCATGTGCATCGATCATTTGGTAACATCTCACGTGAGGGTAATTTATTTAATATTTTTATTATATATTTTCTTAAAATAATAGAATATCTCCTAAAATTTGTATCGTATGATAAATTTGAGACCGTCATTAGGTCCAAAATATATGTTTTACCGTAGTCGTGACATAATATTTGTGTGCATTAGGTGTTTGGTAACATCGCACTTAAGGGTAATATTATGATTATTATTATTTTTTTTTTTAAAGAAAAAAATGAAAATTACAGGTGTAATTAGATTTTATTAATTAATGAGCAATTTTTCTTCATGGATGAATAATTATTTATTAGGAGGTTATATAATAACAGTGATATTATTACCTTTCGCTAAATAAATGAAAAAGGGTGGTTGATATTAATTGATTAACTATTTTGGGCATTTAATGAAAGTCGTATTTAAATTTTTAATAGTGAAAATGATGAGATATATCTTATAGTAATAATAATATTTTTGTTGTTATTATTATTAAATTTGGAATAAAAATTTTTTTTTTTTTTGAAAAATTAAAATGTTTATATATATGGGATAAATGTCTATGTATATATATATACATGTGGGGGTGTATATACGAACATGTATGTATATATATAATGTGTATATTTTGGTTATGTGTGTGTGTGTGTTTAGGTGTATATATATATACAAGGCATATATGTACACATATAATTGATCTTTAATATACATATTTAATAAAGGTGGATTAAATGTGATTTAAGAGGGGAGTTTTGAAATGAAATATAGGAGGTTATGGGTGTGGTACATTAATTTAAGAGAGAAGAATAAAATAAATTATATAATAAATGAATGAATAAAATTAATGATGAAAATATAAAATAAAAAATGTTAATAAAATGGGTGGATCATGAAGGTGTCATGCCTCTCTCCCCACTCTGACATGTCTCCCTCTTTTCCTCTCTCTCTCTCTCTCTCCCTCCCTCTCTCTTCTATTTTTTAATTACTTTATTTTATTATTTGTTCTAAACTTCTTTATTCGATGACTTATCCAATACTGATTGGATTGATACGTCACCAGTGTCATTAGGTTTGTCTCGGAGAGTAGAATTTAAATACTATTTTTGTTTTTGAAGGTAGTGAGGTATTTTTAAACCATTTTTTCACATTTTAAATGGATGATTTAAAATAAATAATCAAAATATAATTAGAAAAATAAAATTTATACAAAAATATCATAAAATAATTATAAAAGGATAATTTATAGGAAATTAAACAAATATAATTATTATTGAGGGGAAAACTTACAACACATGTGTTGGCCTAAAATAATAATTTGAAAATTATCTAGCAGAGAGAAAGTATTATCACATGTAATATTTTATTTTTTATGGAAATAAAATGTTCTATTTTGGTTTTAGGAGTCCTTATTGTGTGATTATATTTTTCTAGTTTGTGTGAGAACACAGTTCTGGTGACAACACCTGATAGTTTTGGGAACATTGGAAGTGTGTAGTGGTAGGAGATATATTAAAATTTATTTTAATATTAGAGTTTCCCAAAACCATGAGAGAGAATATTATATGTAAAATTTATAATTAATTTATTTAATATCAGAAGAAATGAATACCTAGGATTAGGATCTTTTTTTGATGTGAATGTTGATCATCCAAAAAGACCCTTTCATATTTCCTTCATTACGCCATGGGGATCCAAGGATAGAATCCCTCTAGCGCTGATCCACATGTTCTCCTTTGATCTCTAAGAAACTCCAATCACTCTAAGGGTGCTAGCAGGGTGAATCGATTGTCTTACATCATTTTTTTTTTGATCGTTCATCCTTCGGTCTTTAAGTAATCTCTCTTGAATTTCTTATTCTTGATAGGGAGAGAGAATGATGAATCATGAGAGAATTCATTGTGCACAACAATTCTCTATTTTGGTTTCACCAATTTATTTTTGCACACTCTACACAATAGACATAACCACCTATTTATAGAGCTAGGGTTCAGGTTAAAATATTTATTTAATTTCATTTTTTCCCTTAAATAATATAATGACCTTTAACAAACATCATGCCATATATTATTATTATTATTATTATTATTATTATTATTATTATATTTTGACATCTGCCAACTTGCGTAATAACAAATATTATTCAACCGTATTGTTATGTTGTATTTGTAATCAAACATGGTCTTGGTTTATTCAAACTCCTATAGTATTTATTGAGCACTTGAATAAATATTTAATTTAAATAATTCATTCATCAATAAATATTTTCAATCAATAAAACATGAATAAAATTGTCATTTGTTCTTGAGAATAATATTTAATCAATTAATTAAATTCAAATATAATTTAATTAAGATCATCAGTAACACTTAGTGTGTGACCATCTATGATTATTTTTCATTGGTATTAGGCGGGTTTGCCTAAATTTAGAGATTACTTTCTAGAAATGGGATAATGCACCCAAGAGAAAGAAATTAATTTGCATTGATGACAACCAAATATGAACACTCATTGTGTAATATAATACTGTTTTCTCTATATCTCACCAAGCAGGTTGCACATTTGTGTCACCAACCTATTTTCTTGATATATATTTCTTTGACTATCTGAAATAAACACATTGTTACACCATGTCCATGGGATTTAACGTGATGGTTTTATTCCAATCAAAGGGATGAGATATCAACTTTTATAATAATGGAATAGACAAATCCGTCCTCAACTTATCCACTAATGACATGTCAAACATGATACACCCAAAATACCCTACCTCACCATAAACATATGTCATCAACGTTTTCATCATCAAATATAAGTGCATGATTCATGATATGCACTAATGATAATATTAATGTCTAAAGACCATTACATACGCTCACTAATAGGAATATCATATGACACTAAAACATGTGAAATTCCTACTAGAAAGTCTGTTCTCATGATCTCCTATCTTGGAGATTACCAAGTGTGAATTTCATGTAAAGAAACCCCATTTTCTTATGAGTACTCATGCTTGACAATCTATGTACTATGTGTCCCATCATAGTACTTTATTCAACTGAATTGCGTAATTTAAAAATATCACCATAGTATTTCAATTTTTTGTTATAGTGGGGAACTACTATAACCTTATCAATGTGATGTATACTCTAGGAAATTATTACATTAGTTCATTTAGAATAATAATAAATATTTAATAAAAATATTTATTAATATTAAATACATAGAATATAAATGTAATTATAGTATAAATAGCTGGTTATAAGACACTAAATCCAACAAAATCCCACTTTTACTGGAGAAAACTACCTACAAATTCTAGTCTGTTATACCACACATAATAATCATGTTTTTGTGGATTCAAGGATTTATTCAACGGGTCTACCACATTTTCTTCCATGTAAATAGTTCTCATTGTAACCTCACCTCTCTGAGAAAAATCCCTCAATAGATGATACTTCTGAAGTATGTGTTTTTTCAGATGATGATACCTTGGCTCTTTTGAAAGATTCACCATTGCAGTATTACCATTGTAACATCCCCTAATCTAAAACTCTATCACATGGATAGAAAAGGTTAGTTATTATACATCAATAACACCTAACCATATGTCAAAGGATTCCAACTAGAAGTAGAGGTGTGATAAGTATAGTGGGGAAACTATACCCCTAGCACAAAATTAAAACACAATGGAAATAAACAATATAAATAAAAACCAGAGTAGTGGAAATAATTCAATATAGTAGAAAAAAACATAAAATCCAACTAAAAAATCTAATAAATAATAAATTAATAATGTAATGACAAGTTGAAATGTAACTAAATTTTATGATAGAATTAATATAATAAAATACTAGTAGAATCATATAAAGACTCAAAATTCCCTAGTCCCGAGCCCCCTATCAGTCCCATATCCAAACTTCATCACATCCATCTTGAAAAAATTCAACAGTAAGGTCCCTTTCCATTTTCCAAACATAAATCCATGTAATATACCCAGGTACCAAATAGAGGGTTGAATAGAGTGTCAGTAAAACTCAGTAGGTCGACACCACCATGTTTAAACAAAACCAGACTGAAAATAAGTGTATTAAATAAATTGATAAACATGTGCATCAATTAATTAAACAATTAATATAATACAATGACCAACCTTCTTCAGCACTATGCTGGTATATCTCTGATCATGTAGCACAGCCATTCCAACATATAACCTACTTCAGTTCCATTCTAGAATGTCTCTAGCACGTAGCACAACCATGCCAACCAAAACCATATATCCATGGTATGAAAAACAACTAGGCCAAGCCCACCATATAATCATTTCAGCATGTCTCAGGGAATTTCTCAGTATATAATCATTTCAGCATGTATTAGGGAATATCCCAGTATATAATCATTTCAGCATATCTCAAGGCATAGACTGGTATATAAGTATTTTAGCATGTCTCATGGCATAGCTCGGTTTATAATAATTTCAGTGTGTCTCAGGGAATATCCTAGTATATAATCATTTCATCATGTCTCAAGGCATAGTCCAATATATAATAATTTCAGAATATCTCATATCATAGCCTCGTATATATTAATTTTATCATGTCTTAGGGAATATTCCAATATATAACCATTTCAACATATCTTAGGGTATATGTAAGAACCAGGTTTTTATATAAGGTGTGGATTATTTAAATTTTGGTCTAAATCTTTTTTTACCTAATTTGGGCTCCTAAGGATTTCACAGTTATTTCATGGGTGTTTGAGGCTTGTTCGAAGCTTGAAACCCCATCTAGTGGAGAAAAGGATTGGCTCTCATGGTTAGTAGAAACTGTGCAAGCCAATCCTTATAGTTTCCCTAACCATGTGAGGACTGGATATTGGGATAAAAAAGGACGCATGATTTAAGAAAACTAAGAATCCTGAAGTGAACAACCATGAAATGGTACCTATAATTTTTAGCAGAGGTGTGAGCACGGTTTGCACATGGTTAGTCAAACAATATGCATGAAACTATGTGGGGTCCCTCCTTAGATAGTGGGAGGCACACGATTAGTGCATAGTTTTGGCTAACTATGCAGCCAAACCATGAAACCCAAATATTTTTGTTTAAATTTCTATTTTAACCTTAAAATTATTTTAACATACCCCTTCCACTGATTTTTTATTCTAACAGATAGAGGATTCTATTTTTCTCCCTTTAAAGCTATCAAGCTTCCTTCCACCTAGTTTCTCCAATATCTCTTCTGTATGAGGTATGACCGAGCTTTCATTGGTATCATTGGATTCCTCCAGGTAAGCTCTTCAATAATTTTTCTTAGTTTGTTGTTTTTATATCCCTTGAAAACACTATCTTGATGCAGGATCATATGCCCTATTTTCATGTTGTTCATTCATTCTTCTATTTTCTCTCAATTATGGCCAAAAAAAGATTGATACTGGACAAGGAGAGTAATACAAGCATGAGGTAGGCGGTCTAGTAATTATCCCTTAAGTATTTATATTTCATAATATGTTTTGTTTCATCACATGATATATTCTCCATGTGTTGATATTAATTAAACTTCAATCATGTTTAATTCAATGCCTTTGATAGAAGTGTGATAATGATCTCTTATTCAGGTTTGGTTAGTTCCTTTCATCTATTTCCACCCTCTTAAGTGTTCGCATGGTTTTTTCCCTGAAATTAGTAAATGATTAAATGAACAAACCATCTTTTAAATGGTTTTGGAATGAATCCAATGTGAAATAATTATTATTAATTTAATTGAATGGAGATAATTGGTATGACCATGTCACCTAATTAAATGGAACAATGGTTAATCCCTTATCATTATTAAGTTTTAATGAGTTATGAATTATGATTTGGCTCATATTAAAGACAATAATTACTTATCACTTGATGTATGGCCATGGTGAACCCTGTTAATTATGGTAAATGGGCATGGTGACCCTCATGCATGTTATATAAAAATGTATGGGCATGGAGTCCCTTAATATATGTTATATGGGAATGGTGACCCTTGTGTTATATATGGACATGGCATCCCTATTCTGTGATATTGGGCATGGCATCCCCTATTCTTGTGATACTGGGCATGGAATTCCTATATTGTGATATTGGGCATAGTAACCCCTACTTTTGTGATATTGGGAATGGTTTCCCTATTCTGTTATACTGGGCATGGCATCTCCTATTTTGTGTTATATATTGGCATGGTGTTTCTATTGTATGATATTTGGCATGGAATCCACTATTCGTATGATACTGGGCATAGAATCCTAATACTATGATACCATGCATGGATACCCATACTCTTGTGATAATGGGCATTGTTTCCCTTGATACTTGCTCAAGGATATTTTAGCATGGGCAAAAGCTGGTAGTGTCAGCCCAGTTTCCTTTTAGGAACTAGATTCGACCCATTTATAATTTTTATTACTAATTTACTATATTATATCTACATGCTTCCATGTTATACACACGGACTAGATATTTACAGACATTGTTGGTGTTGGCCTACTGAGTTTATCTCACACCCTATCTGGTCCACTAATGGTACCCGGGAAAACTATATTCTTTTAGGTGTAGATAAGGGTAAACATCCTCTTACAGATGCATGACTTATTACATGACTTAGTATGGTATATTGGTAGTAGAGGATCGGGATAGAGTTTAAGATGATTGGATATATTTTTTCTTTTTTGTACCTTTTGTATATCATATACTATATTGACTGCTTGTGGCCATGGATATATGTTTTCCCTATTTTGTAGAGACATTACATCATTATTTATTGTATATTATTCAGTTTAATACTTTTGATTATTATTCAGTGATTGGATATTTATTACTCTTCAAATGTATTTTCTATTGCTGTTATGCTTCCGTTATGATGGGTTATTGGTCCTGTTGTAATAGTATCCATTTCTATAGAGCCATAATTTCACACATTCTTTCTCTATTTATCTATTTATTATACTGATGTGATACTCTGACAAGAGGGAATAGTCTCCCCATAGACACACTCTAGGTCCTCACTGCTAGTCAGCAGCCTCTGGTGTATGGAGAGGTGAACTTAATGCCATTTTTCCAACCAGGATCGAGGCACCTCTAAGTGGATCCTGATCTAGGACATCAAAAAGTGGTATCAATTCACTTCCTTTTCTTTATTTACTATTTTTATACAATAGATGGGATATTGGGAAGGTTTTTAATTTGGTAATGAGTTGTGTCTAGGAGTATCTAACCCATGTATAGTGAAAATCAAAATTTCCATGAATGGAAATTGTTGTTTTCTATATTATTCATATTACATTTGATTATATTCCACTTTTGGGTGATTCACATGTTATGTGATGGTTATTGTTATTAATATTGAGGATTTTATATTATCATGGCCTAATGATATCAGGGAATGTCATCTCAAGCATCATTTTAGGAACTTGTTATAATTCTCATGCCATGCATATTCCATTCCATATAGGATGCATTATTTGATTATATGGAATTGTTATATGTTCCTTCTATTATATAAATGTTAAATTGGATAACATTTCATGTAGGGGATTGAGAAAACATGTTTGGTACTTAGAGTTCCCGATGTAACCTAAATAGTGGTTTTCTTCTTTGGCTATAGAAGACACCCAAAGTAGTCAACTATGGAACATCAAGTCATGGAATATTGGTCACATGGACTAGAACATATTATGGTATGGATTAAGTGGAAGCCCTATTTTAGTTCATATTGTATATGGGACCTTATAGATCGAAAGTGGTGAACCATTTGGTTCAACGATTCAAATAGAAATGTAATACAAATATGAAATATTAAACAAAATTGAGACAGTAAAAAATAGATCTTGAATCAGTCCCAACCTTAGTATTGGGTAGCAGGTAGCCTCTCTTGTGTTACATATAATGTTCTTATCACCCAAATACTGGCTTCTTGAGCAGGAAGATGGGTGTGTTTGTCATAGAAAGGATTTTTACATATTATATTCCTATTATTATGGTTTATGTCTTTGTCGAATATTATCTGAGGCATTTTTTGAGAATTTGTAGAGCAATGCCACCATGAAGTCCTCTGGTCGTACGCTAAGAGGGTGGTGATGAGAATGATCCAAAGGTGGTGGACCCTGATCCACTAGTGATACCTCCAGTAGTGCCACCTATAGAACCTATTCCTATTCTTGTCACATGTGATGATTATTGATTTGATGAGATTTCTTGCATCTTATGCAGATTATACAGGGATCTCCATGATCTGCCCCTTCTATAAGAGAGTTGACTTAGGAGTTCCAGTAGTAGCATTTGCCCACTTTTTTGGTGGATAGAGGACCACATTCTATAGAGATATGGCTTGAGGTGGTTATTTCTATATTCGAGCATCCATTAACACCTCCTGATAGGAGAGTGAATTTCACCACTTATATGCTTCGAGGATCTTCCAAACACTAGTGAGATATTCAAAATCAGGATGGTTAGTATTAGGAAGTGACTTGGAGGGATTTCTAGTCAAGATTATTTGATTATTTTTTCCCTATAATAATGAGGGTCAATTGTTCTAGGGAATTCATGAAACTGCAGCAATTTTCTATGACATCTATAGACTATTTATCTTGTTTTATGGAGCTTTAGTTATTTTTACCCATCTATATTGCTGATGATCCAGCCAAAGAGAGATGATTTGAGGATGGAAAAAGGAATCTTATTCATTCTCAGGTGAATGTTTTCTTGTCGAATACCATATAAGATATAGGGAACCAAGCCCTCATCACTAAGCAGGACCTGAGGGAAGCATACGGTGTGCACCAGGGTGGTTGAGATCCCAAATGGGGTAATGGTTTGACTAGTGGTTAGAAATAATGCTTTGGGACTACACATGTGAGCAATAACAGCAAGTTGAAACCCGTAGACAATTACATGGTATGTCTCTAGTGTGGGAAACCTAGGCATAAGAAGCCCTAGTGTCCAAAAGACCCCTTAAAGTGTCGAAATTATGGTAGATTGGGGAATTTATATCATTTTTTAAAGACCTCCCCATCTATGCTGAGTGGTATAGGATATTTTCTAGCTCCACCTTCTGGAGTAGGATTAGTAGAACCCCACTAGGAAGGTTTCTGGAGTATTATTGGATATAAAAGAAGAGTAGAAGCTCATTGTTGTGGTATCCAGGCTTTTGATATACAACACTAATAGAGAGGACCCACTCCAGGTAGTCATGGTGAAGCACAAGTCTGAGGATGAGTCCATATCTATTCAGTTCAGCCTATACCATAGGATCAAGATTCTAGGACATCTACTATTTTAGGTACTATTCTATTATCCTCCAATATCGTTTATACTCTATTTGATATAGTTGTATCACATTACTTCATATATAGGCCTATTTTGGAAATACTTAGGCTTCATGTTGAGTATTTTAGTGGTGTTATGATGCTTGATACACATTTGGGTATACGTTCAGAGGGTATACGCTAGTTTAAGTACTATACTCTTGAGGTAGAAATCTATCATTTCTTATGAGACATATTCTTCCTCAAGATGATCGTATTTTATGTCATTTTCAGGATATACTAATTGGTACCCTATCATGCCTATCTGGATTCTTATCACCAGAGGGTATTTTTTACATCACCAGAGGGTAGTACTTATATTCACAAGGGAAAGGGAAAGTGGTATATCTAGGAAGGTATAGATGGACCATAACGTCTAGGGATAAGTGGAGTGACTACCCATATTTCTTTTCTTTTTATGTAGGATTGAGGATTAAATCAAACTAAGTTCCATATTGTAGTAAATAGATTTAGGGATGTTTTCCCTAATGACTTTTATGGACTACCTCTTGAAAGATAAGTAGATTTTACTATCTATCTAGTTCCTAGAGTTGCACCAGTATCAATTCCTCCATAAAATATGGCTACCATTGAGTTTCAGGAGCTCAAGAGGTAGCTAGAATATTTATAGAACAAGGTTTATATAGTCCATTACTTCTCCATATGTTTCACTGGTACTTTTTTGGAAAAAATGTGGATGTAGCCCTCAGGGTTTGTGTGGATTACAGGAAATTAAATCATCTTATAGTGAATAACCACTATCCTTTACTTCGGATAGATTATCTCTTTGACTAGCTCAGAGGACATAATTTATTCTCGAAGATTGACCTGAGATTGAACTATCATCATGTTCAAGTTAGACCTTTGGATATTCCATGTATGGATTTCCATAGTTAGTATGTATTATTTGAGTGTCTTGTTATGTCGTTCAGTCTTATGAACACACATTCCATCTTCATGGATTTGATTTATTAGGTCCACTAGGTCAAATACCCTAGGAGGGGGGTGAATCAGGGTATGATAGATTAAAACTACTATCCCTTTGTATCTTATTTCATCATTAAACAAAACACACTTCTCTCTTTCTCTTATTGCAATATATAAATAGAATTGAAATCAGGCATAGGACACAACTATTTTTACTTGGTTCACCCTCACTGGGATATGTCCAAGGATCATACAACAAAGATGTGTTGATGTACCAAAACTACTATAGTTCACCACCAATTACAAGGTTCATGCTAGATCTTATATGCCCATGCTCACTACCATTATAAGGTTTGGGTTTAGCTCACTGAATTCCCAAGGTTCACTCCCTATGTCTCTTCCTCTGGCTCACTACTGGTGGGAAGGATCATTGTCTTTCTCTTCCTTTTCTCACTTATCATGGAAGGAATCAACTTACAGTTTATGGACTTGTAGGTCCCTTTATTTTTCTGAATGCATACATCCTCAACTATAGAGAGATTCTCTATTGAAGTTCCTTTTTCACCAGTAGATTAATTCCACTTTTCCGCATACTATTAGGTTAGCAAAAAATTTATTTCATGAACTGTTATAGTGATTTTGTAAGCTTCCTTGAGTCCTCTGTGAACCTACTTTCTTCCTCAATGTACTGTGTAGGAGGTATGATTTTTGAATCACCTCTCCAATGACTACTTCTACTTTCACAAACCATCCACCTTCACAAACCGCTTCTCCTCTACGTCCACCCAACACCTCTCCTTCGTGTACCATACCTGCTTCACGGACTATCTCCGTTTCTGAAAACCATCTATCCTATATGTACCAGGTCTTCTTCTTTTGTGTATCTCATATTCCTCTTTTGTATACTGCTTCCTTTGTGGGTTATATTTCCCTACAAAAACCTTCGGTGAAATTTCTTCTACGCGAACCACTTCATAGAATTCTCCCTCGTGAACCACTTTCAAACTTAGCCAAATTACCTGAGCAATTTTTTTCTCTAATGGGATTTGATCTACTTAATAATGAGATTATATCTCCTTATATAGGCAAATAGATTTGCAAAATCCACTAATCCTATATTACCTAAATATTTAATGTGGTATAGCCTTCACCGCGTACCACTTCTCCCGCGAACTGTTCTTCCCTACGCGGTCCATGTAATTCCATTCTTATGTTATGGGGGACCAAATAACCTTCAAGTTTTCACAAACGATGAACTTTGTGGATTCTCAAATCACCGCCTCTTTTTTATAAAATAAAGGTCATCCCGTGTATCGCAAGCCTTCTGTGTATCACATGACTTCTCTATAAACCAATTTCCCCCTGTGAACTATTCTCGTACACAGTTTTCATCTTGCTCTTCATAGTTCCCTACCTTTGTTTATTTCCTTCGATGTTCTTTGTACTACTTTTTCAATAAATGAACGGTGATTAATGGTCCAAATTTTTTGTTTTACTATGTTGAAATCATCCTTTTCCAAAAACCAAACTCCAGATTTTGAGGCCCAAAAATTTAGAAAACACTGGGGAATTGTGCCACCTTAAACACCTAATTTATCAAACACCATTCATACTCATTTTAAATCATCTAGATTTGTCAAAAAACACAATCACGCCCAAAAAATAATGAGACGACACCTTGAGGGGTTTTTTCAACATGATGAATAGGGTTTTCTATCCCTATCTGGAATTATTTATAGTGGTCTTTCAAGATGAAATGTTGGTGTGTTATAATACTCAAAGAAACCATGCCACTCATATTAAGATCATTTTGAATACACTGATAGAGTTCCAGTTATATGATAATATCAGTAAATTTCATTTATGGATTGGTAAGCTTTACTTCATGGGTCATATTATCTTGGAGGAAGGAGTTTTAGTTAACCTATATAAGGTGAGATTTGTGGTTACCTGGGAGAAACCCAAGAATGTATTTGACATATAGAGTTTCTTGGGGCTAGCTGGTTACTATAGAAATTTTATGCAAGACTTATCATGCTTAGAATCACCTCTTACGAGCTTGAATAATAAGGGTGTGAATTTTATATGGTCTGAATCCTATGAGAAATCATTTCAAGAGATGAAAGAAAGATTTACTTCAGCATTGATCCTAATTCTTCCAGATTCTGGTAGGATATATAATCTCTATTATGATACATTGGGTGTCAGTCTAGGAGTATTTTTTTATGCAATAAGATATAGTCATTGCATATAGATTGTGTTAGTTAAGGCCTCATGAGAAGAATTACTTGATACATGATCTCAAGTTAGCAGATGTTGTACACACCTTATGTTGTTGGATTCATTACCTATTAGGAGAGAATTTTGTGGTATTTATAGACCACAAAATCCTCATGTGTGTTTTTATATAGTGATAATTTAATCTTAGGCAGAAAATATAGGTTGAATATCTATAGTACGTTGACCTTGAACTGTCCTATACATCGAGGAAAGGTAATGTTGTTGTCGACGCTCTGAGCAGGAAGACTCGGGAACTGAAGTTCAAGAGGCCAGTAGTGAATGGAATCCTATGAATTTATTTTATGATATGAACATCAAGGTTTAGGACCATCATGTACATTTTGTACTTTAATCGCTATAAATGATGTCTTCACTTTTGGAGAAAGTGAATTTGAGGTAGTTTTCAGATCCTGAAGGCTTGGTCCTATGAGAAAGTATTTCAGGTGAGGTATGGCCTATAGATTGGACTATCTATGATGATGAAATCCTGGGTCTACATGGGAATATTTGGGTTCCTATAGATATGATAGAGGATTTGATACATGATTCACTTGATTCACAGTGGTCAATTCACCCAGGTATCTTCAATATGTATCGTGATATGCACTGATAGTATTGGTGGTCAGGGATGAATCATTAGATTGTAGTTTTTATCACTAGGTGTTCCTCCTGTTAGTAGGTGAAGGCAGTGAACCCATGATCTACTAGATTTTTACATTCATTTCCGGTCCCAGAATGGAAATGGGGAGATGTTGTAATGGATTTTGTAGTCAACATACCAAGGTTTCCTTGAGGTAGTGGCATAGTTTGGATAGTATTGGATTGACTAATGAATGTATCTCACTTCCTTCCTATCTAAGAGGCTTTATCAATTGATGAGGTGGGAAGACTATATGTATGTGAGATCATATAGCTACATGGGGTACCTCCTACTATCATTTAAAATAGGGACACTTGTTTCACATTGAGGTTCTGGAATACATTTCAGAAGGCTATGGGTGGATATGTGCTTCTGAGCATAGCCTTTCACCCCAAGATTGATGTTCAATCAGAGCAGGCTATACAAGTTTTAGAGGACATGCTCCAAGAATGAATCCTTGATTTTGGTGGTTCTTGGTAGAATTATATCCCTCTTGTCGAGTTATCCTACAATAACATTTATCATGTGACTATTTAGATGAATCCTTATGAGTCCCTATAAGGTAGGTCATGTCATTCACCCTTATGCTAGTTAAAGGAAATAGAGGTAACATTACTATGTCCTCATATCATTCATAATAATTTGGAGTAGGTTCACATGATTAGTAAGTGGATGTCTACTACTCATTCTAGATATAAATCTTATGTCGATCGCCATCGACAACCTCTAAAGTTTGAGTTCGGGGATCGTGTCTTCTTACGGGTATCACCTAAACTTGTAAAAATATGGATATGGAGGTAAGGTAAGCTATCATTTTGATTTTTAAGGTCATTTTAGATCTTGGAGATAGTTTAGATGGTAGCCTATCATTTGGTATTATCTTATAGGTATCATTCCTTGCATGACATATTCCTTGTTTCACAGCTTCACCATTATCATGCCGACTGGTCTCATACTTTTAATATTTTGGATTTTGAGCAAGATGTTGAAGCTTCATTTGAGGAGTATCCTATACATACCATTGATCGAAGCACAAAGGATCTCTAAGGCCATTTTTTCATTAGTATGGGTGCTATGGAAGCATGGTCGGGTATAGGAAAAGAATTAGGAGAAGGAGGTTGACATACATGATCAAAGGCCAAATTTGTTCATAGATAGAATTTAGTTTCCCTTATAATGTAAACTCAGTGATGATTTCCTCTAAGGGGGGAAGACTATAAGAACCTAGTTTTTATATGTTGTTTGGATCCTTTAAATTTTGGTCTAAATTTTTTTTACTTGATTTGGGTGTCTAATGAGTTCTTGGTTGTTTTGAGGGTTTTTGGGTCTTTTTTGGAGCTTAGAACCCCATCTGGTGGAGAAAGGGACTGAGTTTAATGGTTAGTAGAAACTGTATGAGCTAGTCCGCACGGTTTCCCTAACTGTGTTAGGGATGGATAGTGGGATAAAGGAGGTTGCATTGTTTAATGAAATTATGTAGCCTAAGGTGCACACCCATGTAGGGGTACCTACAGTTTTTATTAGAGGTGGGATCATAGTTTGTGCACTGTTAGTAAAACCATGTGCATGAAACCATGCGGGTTCCCTCCTTAGATAGTGGGAGGTGCACAGTTGGCACACGGTTTGACCAATAGTGCATCCAAACTGTGTGACCCAGATTTTTGGTTGAAATTACTCTTTTTCCATTAAAATTATTTTAACTTACCCCCCCCCCCCATCACATTTTTCATTCAAATAGACATAAGAGTCCTCATTCCTATGTTTAAATCCCTCAAGACTCCCTCCACCTTGGTTATTTGATATCTCTTCCATCTGAAGTCTAATCAAGCTTCTGTTATTCTCATTGGATTCTTATAGGTAATATATTTAATCATTTGGCTCGGTTTTTCATTTTTCTTTCACTTAATGATGTTATCTTGATGTAGGATCATGTGCCTTATTTTTAATGAGTTAATTCTTTCTTCCATTTTCTCTCTATTTAGGCCAAACGATGGTTCGATACTGGATAAGGAGAGTACTGAAATCTTGAAGTATGTGGTCTAGTAATTATCCCTCATGCCTTGATGTTTCATAATATGAATTGTTTCACAACACACCAGATTCTCCATGTGTTTTACTAAATTACACTTAAATCATGTTTATTTCAATGACTTTGATAGAAGTGTTCTATTGATCGCTTATTTTGGTTGGGTTAGGTCCCTTCATCCATTTCCACCCTCTTAGTTGTGCCCATGATTTTTTTCTTTGATATTATTAAATTATTAAATTCCCAAACCATCTTCTAAATGGTTTTGGCATGAATCTAAAGTTAGATAATTGTTATTAATTCAATTGAATGGAGATTAGTGGTACGACCATTTAGCCTAATTTAATATAACAATGGTTATTCCCTTATCATTATTAAGTGTTAATGAGTTATGAATTATGCTTATGGCTCATATTAAAGTCAATGATTACTTTTCACTTGATGTATGGGAATGAATACCCATACTAAAAATGGTAAATGGGAATGGTGAACCTCATGAATGTTATATACTTGTGTATGGGCATGGAGTACCTTAATATATGTGATATAGGCATGGATAACCTTGTGTTATATACAGGCATAGCGTCCCTATTCTGTGATACTGGGCATAGTGTCCCCTATTCTTGTGATACTGGTCATGGCATTCCTATACTATGATACTGGGTATGGTGACACCTACTTTTGTGATACTAAGCATGGTGTCACTATTCTACAACATTGGGCATGGATTACCATATTTTTTGTTATATATGGGCATGGAATACATATTATATGATACTGGGAATGGAATCCCTTATTCTTGTGATATTGGGAATTTCATCCCTATACTATGATATTGTTCATGGTGACCCCTACTCTTGTGATACTGGGAATTGCATCTGTTGATACTTATTTAGAGATATTCTGGAACGTGATGAAGTAGGCAGTGTTAGTCTGATTTCTTTTTAGGAACTAGATACGACCCATTTATAGTTGTTATTACTGCTTAACTTTATTATATATGAACACTACCATGTTATACACACATAATGGATATTTATAGGCATTGTTGGTGGACTACTAAGTTTATCTCACACCCTATCTGGGTTGCTGATGGTACCTAGGTAGACTATATTCTTGCAGGTGTAGATAATGGGAAACCTCTTCTTATGGATGTGTGACTTCTTTCAAGACTTAGGAAGGAAATTTGGTAGTAAATGATCAGTTTGGAGCTCAAAATTATGGGATATATTTTTTCATTTTTTACCTTTTGTATATCATATATTATATTGACTTCTTGATTCCATGGATACATGTTTTCCCTATTTTGTAGATACATGAAATCATCATCTACTTTATATGATTCAGTTTACTAATTTTCATTATTATTTAGTGATTGGATATTTATTCTTCTTCTGTTGTCTTTTCCATTATTGTTATGCTTCCCCTACAACAGGTTATTGGTCCTATTGTAATATTATTTTCTTTTGTTGTGTCGTCATTTTACATATGCTTCCACTTTTTATCTATTTATTATACAATTGTGTTACTCTAACTAGAGGTCATAGTCTTCCCATGGATACATCATAGGCCCTAAACACTAGTCAAAAATCTCTGGTGTATGGGGAGGTGTGCTTGAGGCCATGTGGTCAACTAGGATCGGGAACCTCTGAGTGGAACCTGGGTCTAGGACATCACAACATAGCCCAATATATAATCAATTTAACACATAAACTAGGATGATTACCTATATAATCATTACAATAATCAAACTAGGCCAACACCCTATTTAATCATTATAGTGTATAAATCACAACACATGTCACAGTAAGAAGGATATCACAATATCACATCAAAAGACTCAATGGCTAATTACGAAAACTACCATTTTTATTTCAATTACTTTTTTATTTATATCTCAAATGAATAATAGTCATATCAATAAGCAATAAAACCATTAACTAGGGATTCTATATCAAGAAATCACCTAAGGTCTCATGTCATGCTAAACACACATTAATCCATTGACCAATTCATTATTATTAAAGAGTTTTCTCACCCAATGGGTAGCCAAAATCTATATTGAATAAAAAATGAATCCAAAGGGATCCTACCAATATTCAAATCTAGGATTCACCATTTTTCAATGAATAAATTAATTAGAGTGCATGTTACACTAGTGCAATCACAATATTGCATATACTTTTAATTAAATAGACCATAGGGTTACGTTCAGACTCCCTACCTTTAACCAAAAATTAACACAACACTTCTTAAGGGTAACATCAATGAGGAAGAAGGTGCGGAAGATTGTAAGAAGAAACCTAAAAACCCTAGGTCAAGATCATAACCCAAAGTAGTCTGAGGATTCCACTACCCTAATGGATAACAATAGAAGAGTAGGGGAAAACCAAATCCAAAGACTTACCAGGGATCGATCACATAAACGGGGTGTCCATAATGGAGAAAATGCTTTAAAAAAATCCTAGAAATCATCCTAGGTTTAGAGGAGGGGCTGAAACGAAGGAATGAAAAATAAATCATATGTGCTGAAAACTTAAACATGCTACTCACAATAAATACATAGTATGTAATCCATTTACACATCATGTATTTATTTTTATATAAATATGATAAAAAATCCATCACCTTCGATTAATATTTATCCCTAATCAACTTTTACATTATGTGAATAGTTTACACGATGTGGTACCACTTCATGCCCTACACTGATTCATGATGTGTCCAGTGGAAGTTACACATTGTGTAACATGTACATGGTGTGTAATCTCCTAGAAGACATTTTAAATCAAAAATTCTACATAAAGACCCATACCACCTCAAAAGCCTTCCAAAGCATGGAAAATCCTTATAAACACATTTTAATTGTTTATACCTAGAATCAATTAATTCAAATAAACATATATCCCTAAATTTTAGGTCATTTTATCCAACAAAATCTCTTTGTATACAAACAAGACTTAGCCACCAAGACTCAAAGACAAGGTGAACCCAAAAAAAGGAATTTAATGAAAAACTCAAAGAGGGACGTACCTAGAAAAAGATAATATCTTAAATCCTCCCCACCATATAAAAAATCATCCCCGAGATACTGAAAGCATCACTACGGGGTCTTGGTGAACAATTTTGGACACTATAATCACGTATCAGACTCCCTCTCCCAATTATCCTCCTAAACATGCTCATGATTCCACTACACTTGAACCAAAAAAATCTCCCTACCCTGGAGATACTTCTCACTACATTCCACAGTCTGTATTGGATTCTCCTTAAAGAACGCATCAAAAAAATTTAACTTTTTTGACATCCACTATATGAGAAGGGTTAGGATAATATCTACAAATTTATGATACATGAAACATGTAATTCATGGAACTATAAAATTGTAGAAAGTATAATCGGTATACCACTGGACAGATCCAATCCACTATCTCAAATGGCTCAATGAACCTGGGCACTAACTTTCTTATTTCCTGATACGGACTTACCCCAACCTAGGTGACACCCAAAGGAAAACACAATTACTAACCTCAAACTCTATAGTTCATCTCTGATGGTCATCATACAATTTATAATTACTCTATGTGGTTACCAACCACCTCATAATCAACTAAACCTTCTCAGATGTCTCTTGTACGAGAATAGGCCAAAAAAGCACTGACTTGACTGTCTCCAACCAAAAAATAGGTGAAAAACATGGAATAACATAAAAAATCATCAAAAAGTTCCATATGGATTTATTTTTATATTTTTTTGTTATAATAAAACTCCATGAGTGTCACACGTTACTCCCATAAACCACAGAAATCCAAAACACAAGCTCATAACATATCCTCCAAAACCAAAATAATCTTATTAGATTGACCATTCATATTAGGATGATAGGATTTTATTAGAAGAACTTGTGATCCCAAAGCCTTATAAATAACCTCCCAGAACCATGATGTAAAATGAGGATATCTATTAGAAATGATACTCCTTGGAACACCATGTAGGTGAACTACCTTGTACATGTAAAGACCACCTAGATCATCAACTATGAAGGTCTCTATAATTGGAAAAATTGTGGGATACCTTCATCAGTCGATCAAAAATAACCCATACTATATCATTCTTATGGTTTTTATTGGGTAATCCTATCACAAAATCTATAGTGACACCATCCCATTTCATATCAGGAATGGTAAGAGGCTAAAAAATAATAGCTGACCTCTAATGCTCAGCTTTCGCCTACTGGAAAGTGAAATATCTATCTATGAAGCCTACTAATTATTTATTAGTTCTTGACCACTAGTACTTTCTATAGATATTATGAAACATATTTGTAAAACTAGGATGTATCACCCATCTAAAAGCATAAAACTCTCTCATCATCTCCTCACACAAACTCGTAGGAATCCATACTTGGCCAAGAAAAAGAATGTAATTTACACTATCGAGAGACCATTTAGATGGTGTCTCCCCACCATATAAGTTTCATCTCTAAACTAATACCTCTAGATTAGATAATTTCTCTATCTTTATCTAGTCCAAAATCATGGGTATAATAGATTTTGAAGTTAGATATACTCATCCCCAATACTCTTGAACATCTAGATGCATGTCTGCAAAGAGGTCCATCATCCTCCACTCATTGTAAGACTCCCTAAATTCCTATGTCTACATCTTCTATCTCAAAGAATCAGCAAAAAAAATTTCCTTGAATCCAACTCAAATTCTAAAGACTACTGATACTCGATCAGCCTCCTCTGTCAAAGGTTATAGTCCCACTGAGAAAAGATGTACCTAAGGCTCTTGAGGTATGTATACCACAAACCTCTCACCCATGAGATAATACCTCCATCATCTCAATTCATGTACCACTACTACTAACTCCAAATCATGAGTAATGTAATTTCTCTCATGCACTCTAAGATGTATGAATCCATAAGTAGCTACCTGATCTTTTTTCATCATAACTACTCCTATTTCAACTCAGGATGCATCACATTACAAAATATATGTTTTATCTAGAATAGGTAAAGTAAGGATAGGTTTTGAGGTTATCCTAACTTTCAGCTCTTGAAAATCCCTCTCACAAGCATCTAAGAAAACAAACTTCACCCCTTTCTTGGCCATACCTGACATCAGTGTTGCTAGATGGGAAAAATCCTAGATAAAGTGCCGATAGTAACCAGATAAATATAGAAAACTCTAAATCTTAAAGATATTATTGTGTCAATATCAAGATACCATGCCTGTAACCTTTTATGGGTTCACTGATACTCCTAACTCTGAGATGACACGGCCCAATAAGTTCACTTTATTAATCCAAAAACTGCATTTGGTTAGCTTGGTGTAAAGATGATTCTCTCTCAATATACTCAGGATGATGTCATGATTTTGGGATTTATTTTCTACTGACAAGAGGTACACTAAGATTTCATTAACAAAAACCACCTCAAACCGATCTATAAAATTATGAATGATCCAATTCATCAAGGCCATGAATATCGTCAGTGCATTGATCAAACCAAATAGCATTACTATGAACTCATAAAATCCATACCTTCTCCTAAAAGAATTATGAGGTATGTTCAATGTTCTCACCCTCAATTAATGGTATCCTAATACCAAATCAATCTTGGAGAAGATCTTAGAACCTCTCAAATGATCGAAGAGATCATAGATACACATAAGGGGATTTCAGTTCTTGACCATAATTTGGTTCAATCTCCAATAATTCACATATAAGTGCAAAGACCCATCAACCCTCTTGGAAAAATAACTAGAGAACCCCATGGAGGTGTAATAGATCATTTTAAGCCTTTATTTTATAGATCTTCCAATTGAACTTTCAACTATCAATGATCTATTGGTTCTATTTTGTAAGGTGGTATAGAAATTGGTTTTTCTCTCAGTTCCAACTTGATCATGAACTTGATCTCTCACTCATTAGATAATCCATATAAATAGTCAAGAATGACCTCCTGAAAATGGTCTTCCACTATAGGAAAGTAATCCTACTTAATTCCACAACCATCTATAGTAATACTAGTTATTTGAACCATGAGAAAATCCAATTTATACTGAATTGGTATTATACAACTAGCCTAAAGATCCCACTCACCTTGGTGATAATAGATGCATTATTTTAAAGATAAAAATGTAACTCTCCTCCAATAATAGTCAATCGGATCCTAGTATAAAACTATCCAATCCATACTAATAATCAAATCTAAGCCTATCATTTCTAGCATATATGGTTCTTAAAAGAAATGGTAACCACAAATATCTAGAGAACATGCCTTACAGAATTTGATATTCTCTAACTGCACTCCCAACATTGTATCGATGGTCAAAACATCATCTAATCTTTCCACATCCAAGACCCAACCATTTACAAAAAGAGGGGATAAAAAGGGAATTTGATGCTCTTGTATCAAACAAAATAGAAGAAAGGGTAGATGATACAAGAATCATACCTATAATAGTATAAGGTCCTACACCCATAGTAGTCAAAGTAGTCTACATAGAATACAGCTTACTAACCCCTCTTCCCTGGGCTCCAACATGACTCCCTTGATCTATTCTCTCTATCTGGTACTTTTGTTCTTGCACTGGGTACCATGTCCCCTGCCTCAACCAAAACTTCCTCTGTAACTCCAGATACCTACTTGTTGAGGAGTAGCTAAGTCATTCCTAGAGTGTGGTTCATGTATTGATCCCTTTCCACTAATCTACTACTACATGCCCCTACAAAACCTCTCTAGGTGTCGCATCCTGCCACAAGCTTGACACTACAAAGTAGGGTACGAACACTGAGGATGCTTGTGGACCATCTTTCCACACTAATAGCACTATAGTGGAACATGATCCTAAGATGGTCATCCACTTCCCTGAATTCTATTTCTACCATTTTTTTGGAAAAACTATCATAGAGACACTTATTTCCACTAGAAGAAGAGTTCCTGGTTCACCCAGCTGAAATAGTTTGGCCACTACTCGGGGTCTCTCACTAATTTTATCCCATGATGAGTAACTAATTAATCATGTCTGAAAAGATAATAAAATGAAAAACATTCACCTGTGGCCTCAGCTTATAGAGAATCTCATCCTAAAAACACCTCGCTCGGGTGATCTCATCAGCTTCCAAAGGTGTTGCAAAGTGTTGTAGGTCAGTGAAGCATCTGGCATAGTCCATCACTAAAATTCCCTCCTATGTCAAGCTCATGAACTCACAATACTTCTCATCCCTCACCATCTTGGGATAGAAGTTCCTAAATAACTTCACCTCAACGTCCTTCCAAGATAAATCCTCTTACTACCCATCATTATCTAGAATATCCCACCAATGCTTTGCTGGTCCACAAAGCATATATGCAGAAAGATTTACACTTATATCTATAAGTGTCTCGAGATTCTTAATGATCATCAGGACTAACTCGATCCATAAATCAGCTACCTGGGGTCCTTCCTTCCCAGTGAACATAGGTTGATGCTACAGTGGAAACTCTCTATTAAGATCAAAAATCAAATGAATGGTGTGAAAAATCTCCCTTTACATGGATCGCATGATCCTAGAGAATATTTCATGAAGATGAACATCCATCTAATCCTCGGGATCTATAAGAAGCTTTGGCTCAATGATGTTAGGAGAATTTTCATTTCCACCCTCTTAATTATTAACTTGAAGATGATAAGGATACATTTTCTTTACAAGACAAACACACTTCTTAAAACACTAGCTATAACAAGGTCAACCTCAACAGGTGACAAAAATAGAGAACCATTGACTCTTGGTCTCTCTAAAAATGTCTTACAAGTGTTTTATCATGACATGTCATTTCATTTATTTCATTTTTCAGATATAGTAGGTATCTTATATCAAAGTTCAAATAGGAATGTATATATCACATGAAATAAATATGTCTTTATCATGAACAATGCATGTAAATATATATCCCTATATGCCTATCATAATGTATGCATACTCATCTCACACCATACTAATCCACAAGTATAAATATCAAGAAGTAATAACATCATGAAATAACAACCTCATGCAACATGTGAATCACCCAAGGTAAAATAACATCAACTATAACTATGGAATAGTATAAAAAACAATCCCACCCCTGGGTACATATATTTTTTCCCATATATGGGTTAGATACTCCTATACAAAATCTTATTACCAAGTCCCAAAACATACTATTCTTATTTCAAACTTTACCAAATATTAAATAAATATAAAAAAACATGGTGGCCTCTGATACCACATTGTAATGTACCCCAATTCGGCACTCTCTCACATAGATGGAAAGGGTTGGTTACTAGACCTCAAGCACACCTCCTCATACACCAGAGGATGCCAACTAGCAGTGTGGGTGTAATAAGTATAGTGGGGAGACTATACCCCCTAGGTATAGAGTTAAAACATAATGGAAATAAACAATTTAAGTATAAATCAGAGAATAGAAAATAATGGAAACAATACAATAAATCAAAAAAACCAATCCATAAAATCCAACTGAATAATAAAATAAATAATAAAGGATTAATGTAATGATAGGCTGAAATATAAAAAAATTTAATGTTACAATTAATACAATAAAATAATAGAAAACTCAAATAAAGTCTCAAAATTCCCCAAAACTGAGCCCCCTACTGGTCTCATCTCTAAACTCCATCCCATCCAGCAAGAAAAAAATCAATAGCAAGGTCCCTTTCCCTTGTCCAAACACACATCCATGTAATATTCTTAGGTACCAAATAGTGGCCTGAATAGGGTATGATTAAAAATCAATTGGTCGACACCACCATGTCTAAACAAACCCAGTCTGATAATAAGTGTATATAATAAATCGATAAACAAGTGTATCAATTAATTAAATAATTAATATAATAAAACAATCAACCTAATTCAACACTATTTCGATATATCTCCAAGCATTTAGAACAACCATTCCAACATAACCATATATCCATATAACCTACTTTAGCACCATGACAGAATATCTTTGATCATGTAGCATAACCATGCCAACCAAAAACATATATCCATTGTATGAACAACGACTGGTCCAAGTGCACAATATAAGAATTTCAGCATGTCTCAGGTCATAGCCCGGTATATAATAATTTTATCATGTCTCATTTCATATCTCGATATAAAATAATTTCATCATATCTCAAGGCATATCCTGGTATATAATCATTTCAGCATGTCTCATGTCATAGCTTGGTAAATAAATATTTCATCATTTCTCAGGGAATACCCCAATATATAATCATTTGAACACATAAACTGGATAAATTACCTATATAAGAATTAAAATAATCAAGATAGGATAATTCCCTATATAAGCATTATAGTGAGAAATCACAACTCAAGTCATAGAAAAAAGGGTATCATAATATCACATCATAAGGATCAATGGTTAATTATAAAAATTACCAATTATCTTTCAATTACACATTCATTTATATCTCAAATGAAAAATAGTCATATGAATAATCAAGTAAACTATTACCTAGGGATTTGATATCAAGAAATCCACTATGTTATACTGTCATGATAAACACACTTTAATTCATTAACTAATTCATTATTATTCAAGGATTTACTCACCCAAAAGGTAGCCAAAAGAAAGGTCTCATCAACAATTGAATCCAAAGGGATACAACCAATATTCAAATCCATGATTCATCATTTTTCAATGAATAAATTAATTATAGTTCACATTACGTCAGCATAATCACAATATTACATATACTTGAAATCAAACTGATCATATGGTTAGGTTCAAACTCTCTACCTTTAATCAGTGATTAACATAGCGCTTTTAAAGGGTAATGACAATGATTAATAAGGTACGTAATATCATAATAAAACCCCTAAAAATCCATGTCAAGATCACAACCCAAGGTAGTATAAGGATTCCACCACCCTAACAGAGAAATATGGAATAGGAAGGGAAAACCAAATCTAAATACTTACCAGGGATCAATCATAAAAATAGGATGTCCCGAATAAAGGAAAGGCTTCCAAAATCACTAGGAATATATCTTAGGACAAGAGGAGGGGATACAATATAGTAATAAAAAATAAATCATTTATGTTTCTATCTTAAACCTTCTACTCGCAATAAATACACAACATGTAATCTATTTACACGTCGTGTATTTATTTTTAAAGTGATACAAAAAATAACCCATCACCTCAAATTAATATTTAACCCTACTTGAATTTTACATGACGTGAACAGTTTACACAATGTGTAACTGATTCACGCCCTACACTAGTTTATGACATATCTAGTGTAAATTACACATTGTGTAACATATACATGGTGTGTAATCACCCAGAAGACAGTTTTAAGCCCGAATTCTACATAAAGACCCATACCACCTCCAAAGACTTTCAAAGCATGGAAATCCATCATAAATCCATTTTAAAAAATTTTACCTAGACTCCATTAATTCAAAAAAACATATATCCCTAAACATTAGGACATTTTCTCCAACAAAGGATTTCCATCTCCAAATAAGACTCAGCCATCAAATCTCAAAGATAAAGTGAACATAATGAAATGTGTTTAATGAAAAACTCAAAGAGGGACATACTTGGAAAATTATGGGATCTTATAATCACAATAGAGTGTGATAGGATCTTTTTCTACTAGGTACCACATCAATCTCTTAGATTAAATTTTACATCTATACTAATTATTTATCTGCCTCAAAAGACACAATATCCTCATACTCTATTGTAGATTTTATGAACACATCCTTCTTTGATATCTTCTAACTCACAAAAACTCCATTAAAAGTGAATATGTATCCCGTTTGTGACTTTATGTCATCTTTATTAGTTTGGAAACTAGTATATCCATACCCTCTGAGGACTAGTTCCTCATCTCCTTTATAAACTAGTAACATATACTTAGTGTGCCTCAAATAATTAAGGGTAGTATTTACTATCATCCAATGGTTGTCACCTGGAATAGGTTAATATATTCCTACCACGCTTAATTAGTAGGATAAATATAGAAAATTAAAAATCATATCATACATGACTGAACCAATTTCTAATGTGTATGGAATCCTTTCCATTATATTTCTTTCCTAGTGTGTATGAAGACACATTTTCCTAGAAAGATTAATTCCACATGATTATGGAAATATTCCCCTCTTGGATTATTCCATACTGAATCTCTTCAGTATATTGTCAATGGATGTACTTTGACTTAGGCCAAAAAACCTCTTAGATATATCATGATGGGTCTTGATCCTATGTATATATGTTGACTCTCCCAATTCATTCATGGAGAATAATTTATTCAACCATGTTTTAAAAGACTATAAGACTGGTATTTCACTTCCTATGAGTAATAAGTCATCAATATATACTATTAAAAAAATGAATGTGCTCTCACTAAACCATTTATAGACACAAGGATCACATTCATTAATTATAAAACCAAATTACATTATGGATTCATCAAAACTAATGTTCCATGAACTAGATTCTTTCTTTAATATATAAATGTATTTTTCTAATTTCATATCCTATTTTTATCCTTTGGAGTCACAAACCCTTTGGTTTGTGTCATATAGAAATCTTCTTGAAGGTTCCCATTAAGGAATGATGTTTTGAAATACATTTTCCAAATCTCATAGTCATGGTAAAATCTAATAGAAATTATAATTGTGATTGATTTCATCATTTCAACTGGTGAAGAGGTTTCATCATAGTCAATACCTTGATGTTGTTTCAAACATTTTGTAACCAGTCATTACTTATAGGTATTGATGTGTCCTTTCATGTACAATTTTTTCTTGAATAATAATCTATAACCAACAAGATTTATATCCATTAGAGGATCTACCAAAATCTAATCTTGTTTTTGGTACATGGAATCCATTTTAAAATTCATTGATTCATTCCCACTTGGAAAAATCTATGACACTTACTTCTTCCTTGTAGGTTAGAGGATAATTATTATCAACTAATGATGAGTCTTCATCCTTGGTGACTATAAAATCATAAAATTATGGTTCTCTAACCTATTGTTTGCTTCTATATAGTACTTTTGTCTCTAGAATAGTTTCTTATTCCATGGGTCTTTGTAGAATTTATTTCTATGATAACTCTTGTGTACCTTGAGACACAAATTCATTAAAGTATATCTCTATCCTACTATATCTTTTAGAGAGGTTCTCCCACTCAATTAATATGGCATGTCTTCCCACTATAACCTTTTTGTATGAGGGTTCATATAAGTAATATCCCCTTATTCCATTGGGGTATCTTATAAAGGTACACTTTGTGCCTTAGGGTTCAAGTTTGTTACCTGAAGAGGCCATAAAAAACACTTCATAACCCCGCACATGTAATTATAACAACACAGGTTTATTTTCATTCCATAAATGGTATGGTATTCCATCTTGTGCTTTAGTCGGAACTTGGTTTAGTATTTTTGTTGTTATTTGTAACATATATTCCCAAAAGAATAATAGAAGAATTATATGACTCAACATTGATCTCACCATATCCATTAAGGTTTGGTTACTCCTTTCACTTACACCATTTCACTGAGGTGTATAAGGAGGATTGGTTTTATATAGGATCCCAAAATCCCGTAATTAATCAAGGAATTCTTGATTAAGATATTATCCACTACAGACTCAACAGAGTTTCTCAATCTTCTTACCAATATGGTTATAAAACTCATTATTGTATTCCTTGAATTTATCAAAATAATCCAACTTATACCTCATTAAGTATACATATCCATATCTACTAAAATCATCATTAGAAGTTGTGAAGTTTAAGTACCCACATTATTCCTCAAAAAGAAATGGTCCACACACATATATATGAACTAATTCATAATCTCTTTGTCCATTTCACTTTTTCCACTAAATGGGGATTTTTTATTTTACCTTGTAAACATGAATGACATAGACCAAGTGGTCTTAGTTCAAAAAAATATAATTATCCATATTGGTATAGTTTATTCAAGTTCTTTTCATTTACATGACTTATTTAGTGATTCCATAGTTTGGTGTGGCGTGAGTCATGTGAAGTAATGTTGTTATCAATTTCCATTACTTGGTTTGTGAAATCCAAAAAATAAATTCCATTATTTAAATGAACCTTACCATAAAAAATTATATCTTTATAAAATAAAAAATATTAATTTACAAATTTTAAAATAAATCCATCCATATCAATTATGGATATATAAATAATGTTTTTGGTAATGGATGAAACTTAATAATAACCTTTCAAAACCAAGATCATTCTGGTCGGCAACGTGAGGTGGTAGTCCTCGATATATATAGAAAACATTTTAACTATGTTGGATGCTCAAAGATCTACCTCCCTTTGTTAAATATTTTTAAATCTACTTGGTTCCAATATATGAATAAATATGTGAGAAATGAAAGTTTCATCTAATAAAAAATTTGTAGAAATATATCAATTACACTTTATAATAAACACACCTAAATATTCCCCTTGCTTATTTGGATGGGTTCAGTTTTTCTTCTGGTGGACCTTCTTGCCACATATAAAATAGATATCATATTATTCTCTTTCTTTCCCATTGATATTCCTCTCCTTTTAAGGGAATGAAGAAGTTTTGGGATTAAAGATCTTAATTTTTTCATTTATATTTGTTCACCATAAGGATGGAATAATTTTCTCACTTCATATCCTTATCTATATGGTGAAGAATATTGATAATATCTAGTATATACTTATCAATGTTGTTCATATTAAGAATCACAAAAAAGTTGGAGAATCTTTAAGGGATTGATTTCAAAATGAGATCTTCACTCAGTTATTTGGGGAGTTTAAACCCTAAAACCTCTAGGATCTCAATGTAGCCAATGATCTTGACTACATGAGGCCCAGATGAGGCACTCTCTCCATGATTTCTCTACAATAGTGCCTTATAGATCTCAAATTATTCTTATATATCTCTCTCTTGGTAAATACCATAGATGTGTTCAAGCATACTATAAGTATCCATGTCTTCTTGAGACTTCATGAGTTCACTGGACATAGATTAAATCATCAAACATTGAATGTCGACTATTTCAATCAAATGTTTTTTATATACAATTATCTCTTCATCTCTTACCTATTTAGTAGGAAGATTGGGCATTAAGGATTCTAGCACGTAAGATTTTTTTTCATGCCATAACATATCCCAAAGGCATCTGAACCACTCATAGAAATTACTACTAGTTAGGAGGTTGTCTTTAAACAATATTTATTGTAGGGATACTTTGGATGATGAGCTTTCAATTTTATTCTAAAATTAAAATATCATATTATTAGTACTTTTTCTTGATTACAAATTATGTGGTAAATAAAAAATTAATTAATTTTATTAAATATCTCATTATTTTATCAAGTCCCAATAGTCCTCACCATTGAACTTGGAATGTCTAGTTTCTTTAATATTCTAGTGAAAAGAATCCATTTGTCCCTTCAAATAACCCTAATGAGGGTTGGTCAAGATATTTGAAGCTATTTAGATAGGCAGGTCTTTTCCAACTATGATATTATAGCTCCTTGATCCATTGAGTGGAATCCCCTGTCATGAAATCCTAACTTATATTTCCTCAACACTTTCCTCCAAATTATATCAAGTGTATAGAGGGATACTTCACTTGATGTAAGATGGTTAAGTTAATCCATAATCATCGTAATAAATTCACGTTAATGGTAAGTGTCCCAATGAGGGTTTGTCAAACACTTAGTTCTAAGGCTTTCATTGTTAATCAAGTAATGGAAGGCCAAGTCTGACTTAATATTTGATTGAGGTATTTTAATTTATAATGAATAAATTTTATATTTTTTTTATCCTTTACATGTATTTTTAATATTAAGTGTATGTTACTTAATTAATTAACCATTTTGGATAAAACACTTTCAAATAATTTATTTATTTAATTTTTTATATTTTCATATGAATTCATTTATTAATGTGATCATGGAATTTTTTCTATAAAATAAATAATATAATATAGATAAATTAATTAATTAATTAATTAATTGTTCATGTGCATTATTTAATGGTATATTTAATGAGTGAAAATTAAATCAAACATTGACCTAGGGAAAATAACTCATGTTTCTGGTTTTGGAATAAGTTACAATATTCCATCTATCCACCTATGTAACACCTAGGTTGGAATCATTATAGTTCCATCTTGAACCGTCTCTACTCGCCTTGGGAAACTACATTAATTAAAAATATTTATAACTCTCATATAAGTGTGGGGAACCAAAGGATTGGTTAAAGGGGAATTACATAAACATTTTTAGACACATAAGTCCGAGATAATAATGGAAGGAGGGATGATTCACCTGCTATAAAATTTAATTTAATAATAAATAATTTCAAACTCATATAATAAATTAAATAAATGTAAACACATACACTGGTCTTGATCAAGCTCTTATATAGTCATACATGTAATGTATATACAAAAGTAAATGGATAGTATTCATTTCTTATTCATTATTTATTATTAAGATAAACATGCTTGTATTAATTAATTAATTAAATAATTAATTCCCTTGCAACTTGATGATTATCTGAATTAATTTGTAGATAACCATCATTAAGGAATTAATGTAAAATAAATGCAAAAATCAATTGTTTCAGATTTATTACAATAAATTAATTGAGTATTTAAAAATATTTAAACCCCTTATTTAAATTTCAAACACATAAAGTGTCAATCAAAGTAATAAGGTTTTAATGATGCAATTTTCAATTTAATGTAATTTAATTTTTCTTGTAATTGATATACTATACACCATGTACTATATAGATACACGTTGTATACCTTTTTTGTCATGTATATGGGTCAAACGCCTGGGGATTAACCATGTTAACTCGGATAGACCACACGGTATGTACATGCCAGCTAAAAGTCGTGTATTTGCTTATCATGTGTCTAAGATACTCACCTAGTTATTCAGTATGTATCTTGGTTGATTACATGGAATGTATAGACCTAATAAACACTATGTGATATGAATAACATGTGCCTATGAAACCCACTAAAAGACTGAGTGTGTTCTCTATAAAAAGACTACACGACCTGTTCCCTCCAGTTACACACCATGTATCACTAATTTTGTTTTTTTAGATAAATCAGCGTGTATCAAGGACATAGGAATTGATGAACTACATGATTTTTACACCTCATAAACATCATGTATATCACAAATTCACTAGGTTTTCAATATCACGAGGTTTTATCATGTATTATAACCACACGGATTGCACGATTTATGCTGCTAACACATGTAAACTACATGACATGTATGTCAATACATGCCATGTAATTCGGAATCTTTGTTCTAGGTTTTCCAGACAATATGTGTTGTACATCTCATGTAATAACTACATGGAATTCCATATATCCCACGGAATTTCCATGTGTATCATACTAGGGTACACAATGTGTACTTTCAAGTACACGTCGTGTGACCCTGTCTTGTTGGAAAAAAATTGGTTGTTCCTAAAGGAATCTCCAGTCATTATTCATTTGTTCTTATACCTTTAAGAAGATGAAACACTAAAGTAATGTGATTAATATGTTTATAACATTTTAATTCAAATCGACTTAAAGAATGAATAATAATAAATGAAAATTCAACCACTATTGCGTAAGGATCAATAATCAAATAAATAGTTATAAATTTAAATGTGACCCCTCTGATACCACTTGATGGTTCCAAACATAGTAGAAGCAAGTGGTGGTGGGTTATGTATTATAATTTATTTTACTATTCAAGTTTCCTGAAATCATGAGCGAATATCTTTCACGTCAAATTTATAATTAATTAATTTAATATTAGAAGAAATAAATACATGGGATTAGGATCTCTCTTCGATGTGAGTGTTGATCATCCAAAAATACCCTATCAAATTTCATTCATTATGGTGTGAGGATCCAAGGATAGAATCCCTCTTTTAGTGATCTATAAATTATCCTTTTATCTCCAAGAAATTTCAATCGATCTATGTGTGTTAGCACAGTGAATCGATTTTCTTTCATTATTTGTGTTTATCGCTCGTCCTTCGGTCTTGAAGGAATCTATCTTGTGTTACTCATTCTTGAGAGACAGCGAGAAGGATTATTTGAGATAGAATTAATTGTGTGAAAAAATTATCTATTTACATTTAACTGATCAATTTTTTCAAAACCCTACATAATAGAAATAACCCTCTATTTTTAGAGCTAGGTTTTAGAAAAAAATAATTATTTAATTGCATATTGGGACTTAAAAAATATAATAACCTTTAATAAATCTCAAGTCACATAATAATATTATTATTATTTTCTTCATGCCAAATTTTTCAATAAAAATTTTTATTTAAACACTTATTTATTTAATATTTTTCACCAGGAACGGTCTTGGTCCGTTCGAACTCTTATAACATTTATTTAACACAAAAATAAATATTTAATTTAAATATTTCATTCACAAATAAATATTTGTGATCAATAAAACATAAAAAAATAACCTCTCAATATATAGAATAATATTTATTAAATTAATTAAATTCAAAAATAAGTTAATCAAGATCATCGGTAATACTTAGTGTGTGACCCTCTAAGATTCTTTCTCATTGGCATAAGGCAGGCTTGTCTAAAGTACAAGATTACTACATAACTATAACAACCCTTATATTTATTACACATTAATACATGATTTAATTACACTTAATACAACCCAAAATATTGAGAAATATAGTGCCTTTGGGAATTAGGTACATTTCATTAAAACTTTAAACATGAATTACAACATCTTTATTAAAAACTTATTTAACATTCTTGAGCTTAAAATTATATTGGATAACCTGGGGAAACACATAAGAAAGGGTTGAGCCATAAATCCCAGTAATGAAATAATCATGGAATAACATGAAGATAATAATACACGTTAGATGATGCATATCAATGATTAATAAAGGAATATGAATAATAAGGCATGATATAGCATGATAATCAACACATGGGAAATGTGGAAACAACTTAAAACATTGAATCATAAACATAGGTCAAGGATAAACCACCAAGAATTAATGATGGAAAAATTACCATAAAGGAATCAGGTACACCCCTATCCCAACATGACGTAGCATGATACTAAACATTACCCAATTCATTGGAGTGCTATATAATTCTGGGTGCACCCATCACTTTCATTTCATTCTCACGCTTAAGTGTTATGCATATATCATAAAACATGGATTAATTAATCATAATAATTTATTCCAGGATTAAGGAGTGTGGAATAAGTACATTTAAGTCCCCAATAAAAAGTTACATGTGCATAAAATTGAACACCATTGATAGATAATGGGTACTATATTCACTATATAATTGGTTTAGCATTGAAAATCGCGGTGAAAAATCAGTAGCACAACGACATCACATAAAAATTCATGAAATGGGTTGATGGGAGAGAAATGTGTCTATAATCATTTGGATATGAATTGTATAGTAATAGGTACATTTAATGACATTTAAAAGCATTTAGAATTATAAAAATAAGGTATTCAATAATAAATAGTCTTGAATAAAAAGAGGAAGGAAATGATACTTATGAAATTTCATCATGGTAACGAGTGTACATGAGAGGGATTAATGAGAGATAAAGGGGTATCTCACCATTTATACATAATAATAGAAGTATGGGGGAGGTTAAAAAATATACCCCATCATTAGTAATGTAAAATAAAATGGCATAACAAGATAAAGAAACTTGGATAAATATGAGAAAAGATAGAACCCTTACTTGAGTGTGTGGACCCAAAATCTTGAAAATGGGATTCTTGAGAGCTTGGGATGCCTTGGGAGGATTAAAAAGAGGGTAGTTTGGAGTAAGGATGTTCTCAAAGTATTTTTAGTTAAGATAAGTGGGATATTAGGTGGGTTTATATAGGAAATGAGAGGGGAATTCTTTAATATTTCACAAACTTAGGTTCTGGAATCTATGTAATAAAATATTCAAAACCACAAACCTTACCATGATTTTTGCCCATGGTTTTTTTCAAAGAGGTAATTATTTAATTATTTTATTCATAAAATGGCCTAAAATATTAAAATATTACCCTTTCTTATGTGGAGGTGAGTCACTCTTTTAAATAAATGAATTTAAAATCATAAAATATATTATATATTTTGGAGGATTCATAAAAGCATTATAAAATTAATAAAATAAACATAAAACTACATTATTTTAAGGTTAAAACATATATTTGGACTATTATACCCATTATAGTATTCATTAAATTATTTTTGGGTCATTATGATGTCATAAAACACACCGTATATTTATACGGTATTTCATTTTTACCCGAAAATTTGACTTTCTCAAAAAACTATGAAAAATTAACCATTTTATAATTTTGATGTTATGATTCTAAAAATAATATTTATTTTATATAAATAATTTTCTAAATATGTGCATTTTCACTTTTAAAATAAGATTCAACATTTATTGAAAAATGATGGGTTTTGACAATAAGAGTTTTTTAACCCTTATAAAAAGTACATTTTACTTCATAAAAATTATATGACCATTTGTAATTAATAAAACTTATTTAATGATAAAATTTTATTAAAATACTATTTATTTTAAAAATCCATTAATTCATCAAAAATAAATCCCTTAATTGAATTTGAATATTACTTGAAAATATAATTTGTCTTTAATTGAATCAAAATAAAAATCATTTATAATGTAACAATAAAAATGAAAATAAATTCATTATTATATACAATATACATATTCATATTATTATTTTCTTGATACATATCCTTTTATTACACTGGAGTACACCCTAAGAGTAAGGAGCGTGATGGTAATACTTTCATGGGGTCGTTCGGTGAACATGGTTTGGGTCGTGATCTCGATGAGCTTGAACTTATCTCGTAATTGGTTTTGTTCATGATTAAGTTGTTTGATCTCATCTTGGGATTGGTCAAGGTCAAACCCTAAAGATATTATCTCCCTCTAAAACTTTGATAAATGGGCTTCATAGGTTACGATTCTACTAGTTGTGGCCACCACTTCCTTTGCCTGAGTTAATTGGATTTTTTAAAAGCCCTATATTTATACTAATCATATGATCACTGTTCAATAGATATATTAAAAATGGTAATATTATTAATGGTATTTTAAATCCAAATATATAACCAAGGAAGTGCATGTTTTTTATATAACCATATTACATAATAAGAAATTTAATTAAATCACAAAGGGAAACTTCATTTATAACAGTTCAGGTCATTAAAATATTCCCCCCTTGAAAAATTACATCCTCAAAATTTTCATTTCACCCCTTAATAAAATGAGGGTAGTTATTTCTCATCACTTCCTCCATTTCCCATGTTTCTTCATCAAACTTTTGGTTTCTCCACAAGACTTTAATAATGTGCATTGTCTTATTTCATAGAACTTTGTCTCTATGATATAAGATCTTTATCGGCTGCTCCTCATAGGAAAGATCATTATCTAATGGTACCACCTCTGGATTGAGTACATGTGAAGAATTAGTTATGTACTTTCTCAAGTGTGATACATGGAATACATCATGAACTTGAGATAGGTTAGATGGGAGTGAAAGTTGATCGGTCACCGCTCTAATGCGATCATGGATCTCAAAGGGGATGATATATATTAGACTAAGATTTATTTTATTCCCAAATCTCATCACTTTATTCCATGGAGATATGTGTAGGAATACCATGTATCTAACATCAAACTCTAGGTCTCATCAATAATTTTCATAATTGATCTTTTTTCGACTCTAAGAAGCCTTGATGTGTTATTGAATGGTCTTAACCTTTTCCACCATTTCATTGACTATTTCAGGACCAAGTAGTTTTTGTTCCCCAACTTCATCCCAATATGCAGGAGTCCAACACATCTTCCAATAAAGGGCTTTATAGGGATCCATTTGGATGCTTGAGTGGAAACTATTGTTGTAAGAGAACTCAACCAAAGGAAGATATTGATCTCATCCTTCTTTGAAGTCAATTGAGCATGCTCTCAATATGTCCAGAAGTTTCTGGATAGTCCACTCTAATTGGCCATCAGTTTGAGGGTGATAAGTTGTACTAAAGTTCAACTCAGAGTTTAGAGCATGATAAATACTTTTTTATAACTTAGATGTGAATCTTGGATCTCGATCTGATACAGTCGACAGTGGTAATCCATGCAGCCTGACTACTTCCCTAATGTATATCCATATAAGTATATCTAGTGATAATTCCTATAATATTTCAATGAAGTGTGCAGTCTTTGTAAGATGATCCACCAAAACCCATATAGAATTATTCCCTCTTGATATATTTGTAATATCGATGAAAAATTTCATGGTTATGTTTTCCCATTTCCATGTAGGTATGGGTAATGGTGGCATCATCCACTTGTATTTTTTTCCTTTTTTGCTTTTACTTACTGACATACAAGACATATTGATGTATATTCTACGATCTTCTTCTTCGTATTGTCCCACCAATAGTGTTATCGAAGATCTAGATACATCTTTGTGATTCTTGGGTGGATGGAGAAGGTTGAGCTATGTGCATCATCCACAACTCCTTCTTTAACTCAAGATTTGATGGTACACATGGTCTTGACCCAAATCTCACAACGCCTTTATTATTAACATTTAACTCTGAGGATTTCTCTTTCCTTATAGCTTCCACTTTTTTTTAAATTCCCACATCAACTATTTGGGAATCCTTTAACCTCTCTAGAAGAGACGGTTGAGAAATAATTTGTGAAAGGATTGATGATGTTCCTTCCTTTATTATTCTCATGTCCATCCTTTCCAAATCTAAGAAGATTGGATCCTTCTCAATTCTCATCAATGACAGAATTGATGGATCCTTTCTACTGAGAGCATATTCCACTTTATTCTCTTTCCCAGGATGGTAGTGAATTGAGCTGTCATAGTCTTTAATCAGCTCTAACCATCTTTTTTGTCACATGTTCAGCTCTTTCTTTGTGAATATATACTTGATACTTTTTTGATCCATATATATTTCACACTTCTCACCAAATATATAATGCCACAAAATTTTTAAAGTGAAAATAACTGAAACAAACTCCAAATCATGTGTTGGATAGTTTTTATCATGAACTTTCAACTACCTTAAAGCATAGGTAATGAATTTTTCAGTTTGCATCAACACACAGCTCAGACCCTTCTTTGAAGCATCACTAAATACCACAATAATCTCTCCACTTGTGGGTAGTATGAGCACATGCATAGTGATAAGGCTCCTTTTCAACTCCTTAAAGATTTATTTGCATTAATCATTACAAGAAAACTTGACTCCCTTAATAATAGTTCATAATTATCTTATGAATTAATGAAGCATGTCCCCCAGGAGTGTCAAACCAGGTGCATAGTAAGGCCCATTTTCATGTACCAAGTTACCCCGAGTTAGGCCTAGAACACCGTATCATAGTTGTTGCTCCTAGGTACATATGTGATAGAACCAAATCCACTTGTATTATCCATACAGTGATGTATTTTCTTGATAAAAAACTTAATCTATAATAACAAAAATTTATGTAAGTTTTCTTATACTTAGTCTTATCCCTAAGGCATTCACTGGAGTTTTCTAATCCTAATCCCAAAAATAACTAAACATTTCCTCTAATACAAACTATAACAACCCTTCTCTTTATTATAAATTAATTAATGATTTAGTTACACTTAATAAAACCTGAAATATTGAGAAGTCTAGTGTATTTGGGAATTGTATACATTTCATTACAACTTTAAATTTTAATTACAACATCTTTATTGAAAACATCTTTAACATGCTTGAGCTTAAAACTGTATTGGATAACCTAGGGAAATGCATAAGAAAGGGGTGATCCATAAATACTAGTAATGGAATAAACATGGAATAACATGAAGATAATAATACATGTTATACAAGGCATATAAATGAGGCATAAAGGAACAAAAATAATAAGACATGATATAGCATGATAATCATAACATGGGAAATGTGGAAATAACTTAAAACACTGAATCATAAACATAGGTAAAGGATAAAGTGCCAAGACTTCATGGTTTACAAATTCCCATAAAGGAATTATGTACACCCATGTACCAACATGATTTATCAAGATACTAAATATTACTCAATGCTTTGGAGTGCTATATAATTTTGGGTGCACCCATCACTTTCATTTCATTCTCATGCTTAAGTGTGTCACATAGATCATAAAACATGGATTAATTCATCATAATAATCTATTCCATGATCAAGGAGTGTGGAATAAATAAATTTAAGTCCCTAATAAAAAGTTATATGTCCATAAAATTGAATAATCTTGATAGGAAATGGGTATTACATTAACTACACAACTGGTTTGGAATGGAAAATCGCAGTGAAAATTTGACAGCATAACGGCGTCACTTAAAAATTCATAAAATAGGTTTATGAGAGAGAAATGGGTCTATAATAATTTTTACATGAATTTTACAGTAATAGTGACATTTAAGGACATGTACATACATTTATAATTATAAAAATGAGGCATATGATAACAAATAAGCTTGAATAAAAAGAGGAAGCAAATGATGCTTACGAAATTTCGGCATGATAACGGGTATACATGGGAAGGATTAATGAGAGAGAAAGGGGTATATAATAATTTATAAAAAATTAGAGAAGTATTGGGGTTGTAATAAAACTTACCCCATCATTAGTAATTTAAAATTTAAGGGAATAACAAGATAAAGAAACTTGGATAATGATGAGAAAGAAAAGAACCCTTACTTGAATATGTGGCTCCAAAATATTAAAAAGGGAATTATTGAGAGCTTGGGGAACCTTATGAGGATTATAGATATGGGAGGGAAGATTAAGGACGTTATAAAAGGATTTTTAGTGAAGATAAGTGGGATATTGGTTGGGTTTATATAGTAAATTAATGGGGAATTCTTTAATATTTCACAAACTTTGGTTTTGGACTCTATATAATAAAATATTTAAAAACACAAACCTTACCATAGTTTTCACCAATGTTTTTTTTAAAAATTTGGGAGATTTTCATTACTTTATTAGGAAAATGTCTGAACATATTAAAATAATACCCTTTCTTGTGTAGAGGTGAGTCACTCTTTTAAAGAAATGAATTTAAAATCATAAAATAAATTATATATTTTGGAGGATTCATAAAGGCATTATATATTTAATAAAATAAAATTAAAAACAAATTATTTTAAGGTTAAAACATATATTTTTCCTATTATACCCATTATAGTATTTATTACATCGTTTTTTGGTCATTATTATGTCATAAAACACACTGCATATTTATATGGTATTTAATTTTTAACTGAAAATTTGAATTTCTCAGAAAATTATGAAAAATTCACCATTGGATAATTTTGACATTATAATTCAAAAAATAATATTTTTTTTATATAAATAATTGTCTAAATATGTGAATTTTAACATTTAAAATAAGATTTAATATTTATTGAAAAAATTATGGGGTTTTTAACAATAACAATTTTTGAACCCTTATAAAAAGTACATTTTACTTTATAAAAATTTTATGAAAATTTATAATTAATATAACTTATTTAATGATAAAATTTTATTGAAATACTATTTATTTTAAAAAATCATTAATTCATCAAAATAAATCCCTTAATTTAATTTTAATATTAACTAAAAATATAATTTGTGTTTAATTGAATCAAAATAAAAATCAATTACAAAGTAATAATAAAAATGAAAATAAATTCATTATTCTATATAATATACATATTTATATTATTAATTTATTGATAAATATCCCTTTATTACATCAAATTACTCTCTAAGAGAAAGGTGTGAGACTGTGAGACTTTCACGGGGTCATTCGGGGAACATGGTTTGGGTCATGATCTCAATGAGATTTAACTTTTCCCATAATCGGTTTCACTCATGATTAAGTTGATGGATATCAGGTTCGTCTTGGTCAAGGTAAAAGACCAGAGATGTTATATCCCTTTAATGCTCTGATAAATGGTCTTCATAGGGAATTATTATATTAGTTGAGGTCATCACTTCTTTTGTCTAAGTCAATTGGATTTGTTAAAATCATTATATTTATACTAATCATGTGATAATTGTTCAACAGATATATTAACAATGGTAATATTCTTAATGGTGTTTTTAAATATGAATATATAAATAAGGGAGTGAATGTGTTTTCTACAACTATATTACATAATAAGACAATTAATTAAATCATAAAGGGAAACTTAATTTATAACAGTTCGAGTCATTACACTAACAATGGGTCAAGGCATCCAAAATAGAGAACTTAATGTCGTAACGATGAAAACCACATATGAATGCTCATTGTGTAATATAATCCTTTATCATGATATATAATCAATTTGGTTTCACATCTGTTTCACCGACCTATTTTCTCGATACATGTCATGTATGTCACAATGTATAAAAATTTAAAAAATTATAAACCTATTAACTATTGTAAAATCGATGAATAGGGTAGAACCATAGAGAGTGAGTAGAAACTAAGAATATCCCCTAAGAATAATGTTTAGGAAGATGAGTTTTAAAATTGATTAACAACTAAAACATCTAAAATATAATCAAATTTTATAAAAATAAATTTTTATATTAACTAAAAGTATCTAAGTGAACCTAATTAAGCTATGAAAGAAACTAGAGGAGATAGAAGTGTCAAAGTTGTGACATCCGTTCAGGTGCATGAAATTCCAATTATATAATTCCCATATCTGAATATTTATTTACCCAATTATTACCAATCCAAAATTTAATCAAAATATTATTAAGTATCATTCTTTTATTTTAGACAATATTCTAGTTTTCAAAAAAATCATCCTTCATTTCATTCTCTAGCCTGGCGAATAATTTGTGCGTCATTGTATCACTGAATCACTTAGTGAAATACCATAACCCATTTCTCACAAAGTCGAAGTATTTATCTATGTTGGGTTAACTCTCATGATATTACTGATTAGGTATCACTCATGAAAGTATAAAGGAGAATCCACAAAAAATATTAATTTTTCAATTAATATAATTATTTATTCATAATTCGATCACATGTGATTTACGATTCTCTCATGCATGCAATTGACTTTTGAATAAATCAATTCTTCAATGATATTCCCCTTGTGATTACTTATTAGGTATCACACGAATAGGAAGCAAATCATGTGTGAAGAGACCAAATGAAAATTAATGCAAACGTAGATATAATTAATTAATTAATTAATTAAGCATCTAATTAATATTAAATTACTAGAAATAAAATATAGAAGCATATAATAGCATGAAATTACCGTCATGTTCATCAAAACTCTGACACCAAAGATATTATCCAGTCAAGATGATGACATAGCACATAAAATAAAAAAAATATCACCATGTCCATTTCTTTGTAGTTTTCACCACAAATTACCTCAAATGATCGCAAAATAATAACCTTCACTATGTCGATCAGTGCAACATTGAACCAAACCATCACGCCACTGAAAAAATTATCAGATCTACATTTTCCCTCATTTTTAAAAGCAAAGATATACTCATAAATCTATGAATGTAATAAAACCCTTTATGCATGTCAACATCATGCACTAACAATGGATCACCCACTCAGGATCGCCTATAAATAAGCGGAAAAAATTATCTATTGCAGTGGAGAGGAGAATCAGGGGGGTCTTCATTGGTGTTTTTGCAATAGAGATGCGTCAGTGGTGCACTGGTGGTGTTGGTAGGGTGTGATTCACTAATGAGGATTTGTCAGCTTGGTGGTGTGCAGCAAGAGGAGGATATGAGGGTTGTGTATTGTATAAGAGAGGATAGATGTGGCATTGGTTTTTGGAGGTAGGGAGGAAGTGTCTTGCGCATGGGTTGTGTGTATAGGGAGGAGGAGCTACAGATAGAGATGGATCCTTGTGTGAAGAGGTGGTCTTCTATTATGGTTAGAGGAAGTCTAGCTTCCTATTTATGGTGGAGGAGTTGGTGAGGAGGCTGCCTGGTAGATTGGAGGAGGCGTTCAGTGCCTTGCTACTTCTGTGTGTTGTTGAAGGAGTATGGAGGGGAGGGTGGTCACATAGGGATGTGATGCGTATGGATTTCACTTTAATTTTTATAATTTTTTAATTTAGTTTAAATTTTTATTCTAACCAGTTTTGGCATTTTTAGGTTGTTTTGTAGTTTTGTGGTATTTTTCATATTTTTATAATTTTTATTTAATTATATATTAATATTGGTTCTTTATTAATATTATTAGTTTATATTAATTTTATTTATTTTTAACATTTCATATCTAACACTATTATTTTTTTAGTTTTTTAATTAATATTATTTTTTTCGATTATTATTATTTTTTTAGTAGTTATATTAATTTTCTCTATTAGTATTATATATTTTTGTTTTTAATTAAAAATATTTTTTGTAATAATAGTAGTAGTATTAATTTTATAATTTTATTATTTTTATTATATTAATATTTAATATTAGTATTATTATATTTAGTATATATTATAATTTTATCTGACTACTAATTATATTTTATGTATATCTAATCAAATGTATGTGTATATATATATATATTTAATAATATCTCATAATTATATCAAATTATATAATTAATATTATCTTTTTTTATTCATATATTTTAATTATATTAATTTTATTTTCTTGTATTATTATAATTAGCTTTTTATAGATGATGATTTTTGTTTAAATTTTCAAACCCTCCTAATAAATCACGAATAAGGCAGGTAGATCTTCTCTTCGGTGAAGATCTTTATTAGGCGACCACCCTTAAAACCCTATGAGGGGACCCGATTGGATGAGTAAAAACCCTAGTAGGGGTGGAATCACCCTTCTCTCCCACTACTCTTCACCAGAAGCCTCACCATCTTCATATGCAACCTCCTTTAATCCACCACACTTAAACTTTTTCACTCCTAGGAAAAACAATTAAAAAGAATACATAGCTAGACCCATGGAAAATAGAATCATTAAAATTACAAGTTCAAAAAAATTCAATCCCTTTCACCCAAAAAATATCATGCTTCAATTAAAATATCAATTTTTAAAAACAATTTTCCATCCACTTGCATTATTCCAAAAATAAACACTTTCACCCATGCATCATGTGACTCACATCATCATCACTCACATCACTAAAAGAATTTGATCAAAGGCATTCTAAATTCTCATACACATGCATGATTACTATAGGCTTACCATGAATTTTACATCTCCACTAGTTGAAATCAAAAGAAAACACCAATCTTGAGGACTTCACATTAGGTTCAAATGTCTATCAGGTTATATGACGGTGGGTTATAAAAAAATTGTGACTGTTTTTGGAAAAAAAAGAGGGTTAAATCTTGAAAAAAAAACCTGATAAGTGTCTGTCACGCCCCGACCTGGTGCTTATTATATTTTAATTATTTTGGGTCTCGGTTTTTTTAACTATGGTTTCAACAGGTTTTTTTTTTGAAAGAATTTGGGACCTTATATGGGAGTGCGACCGTATGTGCGACCGTGCGTGGTTCCCCACTTTAATAAGAGAACGTTTTACTATTATTTTTATTATTACATGGTTGCATGATCAAGCGCGCGACCGCGCACGCGACCGCGCACGCGACCGCGCACGCGACCATGTGCAATGTCCAACCTTAGTTAATAATGATAGTATTATTTTGGATGGTTTTGTTATTTTAATTTTATTATAAGTATTATTATGACCTTTTTTAATATTTTTAATTAGGTTATTTTTTTTAATTAAATCATTAACATTATTATAAAATTATAAATTGTTTTTTTTACTTTTATTAAATTTTTTTATAGCTTAAATCCCACATTTTTTTTATTTGGTTCTATTTTATTTTTATTGTCTTTTATTTTATCTCTACTCTCTTTTATTATTTTTTCTTTTTTTCTCTTTTTCATTTTTTTCATTCCTTTTTTTCTCTCCATCTCTCTTGATCTCCCCTCTCCCCATCACGTTTTTCCTTCTCCCCCCCCCCCCGTTCGGTCGAGTGCGTTGTACAGGTCCCCTCTGAACCCTAGTGCGCCTCCTCCATTTCTTCCCTCCTGTGCCGCCCAGCTTCCTGGTGAACCATCATCCATCGCGCGCTCCTCCTCCTCCCTTTGGCCTCTCGTCCAACGTTTTTTTTTCATCCTGCCTCGCCTCTCATCAAAACCTCCTCCTACTTCCTCTTTGGTGAGTCGTGCCGGCTCCCCGCTGCCCTCCGGCGAGTCCACTGTCTGGCAGCCCTCCTCCCTTCCAGCTCGCCCCAGTGACCGACGCACCACCTCACGACGCCCTTGCTCCTCACACTGTTCCCTTCCGCCGGCGCCCCATCTCATTTCCATCCAAACCTCTGGTGACTTCTCTTTTCCGCCGTGGCGCACCTCCAGAAGCCCCTCTTTCCGCTCGGCCATCCTTCCTCTCCCGCGCCACAGGTGCGTGCTACACTGGTGGGTGTTTTCTTCCTTTTGGCAGTGTAGTGGGGTTAGGGTTATATTTTTTTTATGGTCCTATTGTGATATGTTTGGTTCTATTATTGAATTAGGACATATCTGAGTTTGGTTGTAGTGCGATTGAAGTGCGGTAGACTTTGCGCACAATCTTTACAGTGTTTATTCTATAGCGAGGTTAGTGTTTCCATGTATGATTCTTGTTTGATGGATAAATTTTCTCATTTAATCAATATATCAGGTTTATTAATTAGTTTTCTTTGTGCGAAATTAGTTTTTATGCGTGTTTATGCGTTTGATTTTTTTAAAGTGGCATGTTCATGTGAAATGTGGCGCGTCTTGGATGAAAACTTATATTGCATTGTTAATTTTTGTTTTGTGAATTGTGCAACTAGTTTATAAAATATTACTGGGGTTGCAGATTCTATTTTGATATGTTTTTTGGGTGTGTTTGGTCATTAAGAAGGTTTTTAATGAGTTTTTTTGGTAAAGCCAAGTGTCACTTCCTGAAATTTGTTTTATAAACTTTTATGTATGGTTTATTAAATTATATTAATGGTGTGAAACATGTCTGGAAGGTGTTTTGGTGTTGCACCAAGGTGCGTTTGGTTTTAAAAGGGTGTTTTGAGTGAAGTTTTTGGAATTTAAAGTCATGCAAAATATTTTGAAAACTGTTTAATAAATTTTCTAGTGTTTTGTTTATTCGTGGAAATGGTCTTTAAAATTTTATTTATAAAATTTATAAATTTTTTTATGAAATAATTATTGAGGATGAAAATTACTTCTTTTTTATCGAATTGGGTAAAGGTTTTTGGCATTTAAAGTCTTGCAGTTGTTGCAGCGTGTCGTCAACGAAAGTCCACAACACTGCGATTATCGGTTTGCGCGTGCTTATGCACTAGTGCGAAGCGAGTCGTGTCGGCACGATCGAGCGGCGAGTCGAGGTAGGTCCCCCACTGCACTCGCCTTTAAATTCATAATTTATTAATTGCTTGATATTTTATTAATTTTAATAAATCGGAAATAATATATGATAATTAATTTTTAATTGATTATTTGGTGTAAAAAGAGCCGTTTATTTTATACACGACACTTGAAACATTTTCTTGATGAACGGATACCTAGTAGTGAAAGAATGCCCTTTTGGCCTTTAAACATAATTCACAGAATTTTAAATGTAGTTTTGGTTTATTGGTAAATGATTTATTTTTAAGCGCAAACAAGTGTTTTGGTTCACTTGAGAAATAATAATTTTCCTTAAAATTGGTGAAGGCCCGTTTGGCACTTTAATAAAATATATTATTTTGGAAAACTCTATTTGGGGTGACTTAGATGTGATATTTGATGTACATTGACTGTATGATTTGTGTGTGATATTTGTACTGATTGATTGACTTTGTTGACTCACCCCCATTCTTTTATTACACACGTTGACATGTGAACCTGGCATAGTAAGTGAATTTTTGTGAACGATGCTGCACTAGTTTAGATTATGCATTGGCTAGTGGCCCCATAGCAGGGGAATACTATGTTATTTCTGCTATGGAGATTGGGCCCCTCGGTTAGGCCATGTAGGGCTATATCGGGTAGTAGTATGGGCGTTATGACATCATCGAGTTAGGGCATGCCTTCAGGATGAGTCACATGTATGGTATGTTCTAGATTGTTCACGAGCTCCTAGGTTTGACCCATGTCTATTCGGTTTTTGTTGCTTGCAATAGCGATTATGATGCTTGTATGTATACCCACATTGCCCTTCTTGTGTGATTTCTTTTTTGCATTTCCAGTGTATAGTTCTCCTTGGAAAGTGGTAAATGGATTTCAATTAGGTTTCTCAAAAAAATGGTTTTCAAATGAAAGTGTTTAATCCACTTTGTACAAATTTGAAAAAAATATAAACATCACTTTCCTTTTCTAAAAAGCAATTTACACTAATGAAATGAATTTAGATTTGAAAATGGTTAATGGAAATGGTTTGTACTTTGCTTTTGAGAAAAATACTTAGAAAAACATACTTTTATAAATTGTAGTTCAAACTTGAAATTAGTGAATTCTTTATTTAATGTCTTGTGTGATGGGAATATAATTAGTCGGGCCTACCTACTGAGTTTTAATACTCATGCCTATAGTATTTTCTTGTTTTTAGTTTCTGGTGCAGGTTGCCACGAGCTTGTTCGTCGTGGGAAAGACTTGGTTGTGGTTTGGAGAGTGACTCTCGAGGTCATGAGGAGTTTTTGGTCGTAGTCAGGTTAGTAGTGTTGTTGGTTGTTCTTTATTTATTTGCTCTTGTTCTATTTATTTTCCGATGCATAGTTTATCTTATTTTGGGCCAAACCGTTCCCACCTATTTAATTTTGATTCCCGGCACTAGTTTCCAGCCCGTGGGGATTGGGAACGCCCCTCGGGCCATGTTGCGAGTCGGCTCGGGTGACCGGTTCAGGGTCGACCCGGGTTGGTTCGTGACAAAATGGTATCAGAGCAGGTTTTGGTTCTTGTTATTTGGGGTGTCAAGTAGATTGGAGATAGGACTGTTGGTACTCAAGGGATAGGTGCGAGCAGAGCGTCATGAACTCTTACTCGTTTCGATCCTCGAGTAACCAGGGGTAGTCCGGGATTTAAGTTTTGGCCTTGGTCTTTGTGGATGGGGGATGGCAATGGGAGTAAACCGGTACTGCACATGGTCTCACATGAATTAGTGATCCATGTGATGCCTGAGAGTATGGTTCAACACTCCTAGTGGTTGGTGCTTTCCTAGGACACGGTCTGCTAAACCATGTAGCCGGGTTAGACACAACCACTAGTTCTCCGCCCAAATGCTTTAATGTTTGTGATATCTTGCTTCAATTTTGGGATTGGTGCGAGATTTTTTTACTTTAAAAAGGGAAGCGGACTTTTGTGTTGCTCTTATTTTATTTTGGTGTGCGTTTGACATGATATTTGGGGTGCGTTTCTCTTGGACCTTGTTTTTGGAATTTGACGTTGATTTGTCGAAGTTGAATTTCTAATAGGATGTCTTGGGTTGTTTGAAATTGGAGTGGGTGGTTTTATAAATGGAAATCATTTTGGAAATTTGTCTTGAGTTTTTTAAATAGTTGGGAAAAGGTATTTTGGAAAAATTGGGAATGTATTATTTTGAAAGCGAAAGATCCTTGTTTCTTTTCCAGTGGTATTCCTATGGGTGCTCGCATGTGCATGTGGAAGTGATTAATGGATAGTTGGTGGATTGTGTGGATGGGTGCCTGGGAGGCACGAAAATGCAAAACTGCGAGGCATCCAGGAATATCAATGGTGAGTGATTGATTTTGAAAGCTGCATCTTGTTCCCTGAAAAGTGGGGTTTTCTCTAAAATGAGTTTTTGTGCTTAAATGGTTTTGGAAAATGGAAAATGGTTTTGGGTTCGGAGTGAAAGTGATGAGTTCAAGAAGAGTTGTTGGGTTTTAATGAACTGTTTTTGGTTCCTCAAGAAGGTGTTTTTTTAGAATGAATTGATGTTTTAAATTGAAATTGTTTGATTTGTGTTCAGTATATGGATGTTTGCTTTGTGATGTGTTTGGATTTGTGGAAGGTTGTTTTGTGACCCTTGTTTGGGATTGCCCCCTAGAAATGTTTCATGGGTTTCCAGCAAGTCTCTCAGTTCTTGTCTCAGCCCAGACTCCCAGTGGAGTGGCAGAGTTGGGTTCTGCTCGATTATGTCGATTGTTTGTAGACGTCGAGGTTGATTGAATATCTTTGAGTGCTTTGGGAAAGTTGGACGTGTCTTCGGTTTTTGAGGAGCTCCGAAAGTTGTGTGGTGTAAGTTGTATTGATTATTCTTGGTGGAGTGACACTAAACTAGTAAACGACGATCACTCCATTCTTGTTGCGAATAAGGATGTCTTGAGCGATCTTTAAGACTAACCTCATCCCACGGTTGTAACTAAGGAAGTGAAGGTTCCTCATCCGATGAAGAGTGTGAACCGAAGGAGCCTATTCTTGGAGCATTCCTTCCGTCAATTCATGCTGCGTGTCGGACAGACCACTCAATCTCCTAACTCTAGTGTGGTTATATGGACACTCTAAGTCGTTCTCTGTAATTCTCAGTTAGTATGTTGAAGGCGTTGTCATTTGGGACACGAGAAGTATGCAGGTTTCTTTTCCAGCGGAGGAAGCTCCAGTCAGAGGTGGTCAGCTTATTACTATGAGGTGGTAGATGCTTCAGACATCAGGGCCCCAACCATAGGTCTTGAGGTGAAGCTTGCGTGCAGTCAAAACTCATCGGACATGGGTTGAGCTTGATCCAACTTAAGTTCGCAATGACGGGATGGGGAAAAGATTAAATTTCCTTATTGCGGTATCGCCTCTGAAGGCTTAATTTTTGTTGTGATGGGTATGGAGTTTGTGTATCCTTGTTGTAGTCTTAGTTCGTGGGACTTCCTCTTGGGCCTTAAAGAGGTTCGGAAAATCTATATCCTTGTAAAGCTAGTGGGTGTGCTCTGTGAACCTTCTTGTGGTCAGAGATGCTCATGTCTTGTGGAATTGTCGTGCGCCTGTCTGGTTCGCCTCCTGATTAGGGGTTTCTTCTATAAAATCTATCCCATGTGGCGGAGTGTTGTCCACTATAGGAATAATCAGTGCAGGTCGGCCTATGTGGTGGGTTCGCAATGAAGGGTTCAGTCAGTATTGCTTAAAGTAAACTAGGAATGCCCGCGCAGGTTTCGTGGTGTTAGGAAATTTTAAAATGTTGAGGAGACCTAGTGCGGGTCTCGCCGATGTCCCCTCTTGTGTTGGTTAAACATAAGGAGCTTGGATGGTCAAGATAGTGTTATTTGTCTGTATGGGTTGGTGAGTTGTTTTGGTTTGAAGAACCAATGCTTGACGAGAACCCTAATATGGTGGGGAGACCACCATAGGACGTGCTTATGGAAGACTCTGTTTTGAAAGTGTGCTTGGTAGGGCGACATCTTACTTCCGCTCTGCCCGACCTCGACCATGCTAACTGTTAGATTGGGTAATGGTTCACTTGACAAACCTTCTTGGAGATCTCGAGCTGCCCTGGTAATCCCTAAGTTAGGGTTCGGGGTGTTCCATGTTGTAGTTGTGTTTGGAGGTTAATTCCTTGATGTTATTTCTTTCTTGGCGATTCTGGTTTTGAGATCTTTGAAATTTCATGTCATGGGCATTTTGAAAGCTCGGTCTTCAGGTGATTGAATTGTTGTTTTAGGCATATTCGCATTCTGTCTTGGACTCTTGGGTTGACTAAGTCTTATGGGACTTTCTAGGGGCAGAAAGTGTCATGGTGGGGAGAATTGTCACACCCCGACCTGACGCTTGTTATATTTTAATTATTTTAGGTCTCGGTTTTTTTAGCTATGGTTTGAACAGGTTTTGTTTTGAAAGAAGTTGGGACCTTATATGGGAGTGGGACCGTATGTGCGAACGTGCGTGGTTCCCCACTTTAATAAGAGAATGTTTTACTATTATTTTTATTATTACATGGTTGCATGATCAAGCGCGCGACCGTGCACGTGACCGTGCGCAATGTCCAACCTTAGTTAATAATGATATTATTATTTTGGATGGTTTTGTTATTTTAATTTTATTATAAGTATTATTATGACCTTTGTTAATATTTTTAATTAGGTTATTTTTTTTAATTAAATCATTAACATTATTATAAAATTATAAATTGATTTTTTTTACTTTTATTAACTTTTTTTTATAGCTTAAGTCCCACATTTTTTTTATTTGGTTCTATTTTATTTTTATTGTCTTTTATTTTATCTCTATTCTCTTTTATTATTTTTTATTTTTTTTCTCTTTTTCATTTTTTTTCATTCCTTTTTTTTCTCTCCCTCTCTCTTTCTCTCCCCTCTCCCCATCGCGTTTTTCCTTCTCCCCCCCCCCCCGTTCGGTCGAGCATGCTGTACAGGTCCCCTCTGAACCCTAGTGCCCCTCCTCTATTTCTTCCCTCCTGCGCCGCCCATCTTCCCGGTGAGCCATCATCCTCCGCGCACTTCTCCTCCTCCCTTTGGCCTCTCGTCTAGCATTTTTGTTTCATCCTACCTTGCCTATCATCAACACCTCCCCTACTTCCTCTCCGGTGAGTCACGCCGGCTCCCCACTGCCCTCTGTCGAGTCCACTGTCTGGCAGCCCTCCTCCCTTCCAGCTCACCCCGGCGCCCGACGCCCTTTCTCCTCACATTGTTCCCTTCCGCCGGCACCCCATCTCATTTCCGGCCAAACCTCTGGTGACTGCTCTTTTCCGGTGTGGCGCACCTCCAGAAGCCCCTCTTTCTGCTCGGCCATCCTTCCTCTCCCTCGCTTTAGGTGCGTGCTACACCGGTGGGTGTTTTCTTCCTTTTGTAAGTGTAGCAGGGTTAGGGTTCCATTTTTTTTATGGTCCGATTATGATATGTTTGGTCCTATTCTTGAATTAGGACATATCTGATTTTGGTTGTAGTACGATTGAAGTGCGGTAGACTTTGCGCACAATCTTTTCGGTGTTTAGTCTATATCGAGGTTAGTGTTTCCACGTATGATTCTTGTTTGATGGATCAATTTTATCATTTATTCAATATATCATGTTTATTAATTAGTTTTCTTGGTGCGAAATTAGTTTTTATGCGTGTTTATGCATTTGATTTTTTAAAGTGGCATGTTCATGTGAAATTTGGCGTGTCTTGGATGAAAACTTATATTTCATTGTTAATTGGTGTTTTGTAAATTGTGTAACTTGTTTATAAAATATTACTGTGGTTTCAGATTCTATTTAGATATGTTTTTGGGGTGTGTTTGGTCATAAAGCAGGTTTTTGAATGAGTTTTTTTGGTAAAGCCAAGTGTCACTTCCTGAAAGTTGTTTTATAAACATTTATGTATGGTTTATTAAATTATATTAATGGTGCGGAACATGTCTAGAAGGTTTTTTGGTGTTTCACCAAGGTGTGTTTGGTTTTAAAAGGGTGTTTTGAGTGAAGTTTTTGGCATTTAAAGTGATGCAAAATATTTTGAAAACTGTTTAATAAATTTTCTAGTGTTTTGTTTATTCGTGGAAATGGTATTTAAAATTTTATTTATAAAATTTATAAAAAATTTTATGAAATAATTATTAAGGATGAAAATTAATTATTTTTTATCGAATTAGGTAAAGGTTTTTGGCATTTAAAGTCTTGCGGTTGTTGCAGCGTGTCGTCAACGAAAGTCCACGACACTGCGATTATCGGTTTGCGCGTGCTTATGCGCTAGTGCAAAGCGAGTCGTGTCGGCACGATCGAGCGGCAAGTCGAGGTAGGTCCCCCACTACACTCGCCTTTAAATTCAGAATTTATTAATTGCTTGATATTTTATTAATTTTAATAAATCGGAAATAATATATGATAATTAATTTTTAATTGATTTTTTGGTGTAAAAAGAGCCGTTTATTTTATACACGACACTTGAAACATTTTCTTGATGAGCGGACACCCAGTAGTGAAAGAATGCCCTTTTGGTCTTTAAACATAATTCATGGAATTTTAAATTTAGTTTTGGTTTATTGGTAAATGATTTATTTTGAAGCGCAAACAAGTGTTTTGGTTCACTTGAGAAATAAGGATTTTCCTTAAAATTGGTGAAGGCCCGTTTGGCACTTTAATAAAATAAATTATTTTGGAAAACTCTATTTGGGGTGACTCAGATGTGATATTTGATGTACGTTGACTGTATGATTTGTGTGTGATGTTTGTACTGATTGATTGACTTTGTTGACTCACCCCTATTCTTTTATTACACACGTTGACATGTGAACCGGGCATGGTAAGTGAATTTTTGTGAACGATCTTGCACAAGTTTAGATTATGCACTGGCTAGTGGCCCCATAGTAGGGTAATACTGTGTTATTGCTGCTATGGGGATTGGGACCCTCGGTTAGGCCATGCAGGGCTATACCGGGTAGTAGTATGGGCATTATAACATCATCGAGTTAGGGAATGCCTTCAGGATGAGTCACATGTATGGTACGTTCTAGATTGTTCACGAGATACTAGGTTCAACCCATGTCTATTCAGTTTTTGTTGCTTGCAGTAGCGATTATGATGCTTGTATGTATACCCACATTGCCCTTCCTGTGTTATTTCTTTTGTGCATTTCTGGTGTATAGTTCTCCTTGGAAAGTGGTAAATGGATTTCAATTAGGTTTCTAAAAAAAATGGTTTTCAAGTGAAAGTGTTTAATCCTCTTTGTACAAATTTGAAAAAAATATAAACATCACTTTCCCTTTCTAAAAATCCATTTACACTAATGAAATGAATTTATATTTGAAAATGGTTAAGGGAAATGGTTTGTACTTTTCTTTTGAGAAAAATACTTAGAAAAAAATGCTTTTATAAATTGTAGTTCAAACTTGAAATTAGTGAATTCTTTATTTAATGGCTTGTGCGAAGGGAATATAATTAGTAGGGCCTACCTACTGATTTTTAATACTCATGCCTATAGTATTTTCTTGTTTTTAGTTTCTGTTGCAGGTTGGAATGAGCTTGTTCGCCGTGGGCGAGACTTGTTTTTGGTTTGGAGAGTGACTCTCGAGGTCATGAGGAGTTTTTCGTCGTAGTCAGGTTAATAGCGTTGTTGGTTGTTCTTTATTTATTTTCTCTTGTTCTATTTATTTTACGCTGCATAGTTTATCTTCTTTTGGGCCAAACCATTCCCACCTGTTTAATTTTGATGCCTGGAACTAGTTGCTATCCTGTGGGGATTGGGAACGCCCCTCGGTCCATGTTGCGGGCTGGCTCGGGTGACCGGTTCAGGGTCGACCCGGGTTGGTTCGTGATAGTGTCAATCAAAATGTCTCCCTAAAAATATAGCTCTCCCACACTTAAAACTTTGATTTTCCTCAAGTGTATAATAATCCAATGATGCTCAAAAATATTATTTTTTCATTTTTTTCCTATCAATTTTTTTAAGCACAACTCACTCACATAAAATGGTAGAAAAACATGTGAGTAATAGATCCAAATCCAATGAAATAAATGTAAGAAAAAATCCAAAATAAAGATACACAATAGCACATACAATGTAGAATCTAAGTGAAAGTAGGTTATATAGAAAACTCTTTATCTCTTAGAGTAATGATTCATCACTTTTATAGGTATCCCTGAAGGTGAGGTTTACCGTGTAATGACCACAAATGTACTCATTATTGAAACCAAAAATATTCTATATTCCCATAGAAAAATACATCTCATGAATGTGGCTACTTTGAAATATAACACATATGATAAAGATGAGATAATATCAATCCATGTTCATAAAATTACTCATTACCCCTCAAACAACCCTCTATATGAATAAATCTCTATCCCTCAATTAGATTTCAAAACATCATGAAAATATTCATGAAATATGTAAGGAATGGTATCAACATTGGACTCATCATAAAAGGATTCTTCATCGATTCTAAGGTTTATACAACAAATAAAAGTTTTGGTTGAATTAGTGGGTCAAATTGGCTAAATTTATCAAACAAATTCCTTGGTCATTTTAATTTAACTTTTAAAATTTCTATCACTTTGATGGAAAAACATGGAAAGTTCTAGAAGACATAACATGGTAGATATTCCCTTAAGAAAAATACAAACATATAATGATGTAAAAAGGGGTCATAATCCTCACAGGTATGGAAATATAGGGTTTTACAATAAATATGAGCATGAGTGAAAATAATTGTCTCAAAAATATACAAGTTTCTAAAAAAATTGAATCATAGAATAATATCAGCAATCATCTAAGTCATGAGATCAAGGATCAAATCATTCCAAACAGGAATCATGTGCTCAAGATTACTAGGGATACAAGTGGTGTGCATCTAACTATGTTACTATAAAAATGTAATAGATTTCATGTGGGTTTAATTATGATAATAATTTTAGTGTTTTTTTATTTATTTTTTAGTTTTTTTATAGTTAGTTATTTTACATAGTGTTTTTTACGCATAAAATATGATAGAAAATAAAACATTTCCCAAAGTAAGTGTAGATAAATGCGAAAAGGCTTTTTGTATCTAATGAAGCTCCATAAATGATGTACCTATAAAATCTATATATAGGACAACACATACCCACATAATATCAAAGAATTCACACCATAATAAAAATCATATAGATGATAAAAACATATATGGTGAACTCAGCTCCACGACAGTTCTAGAAGAAAATAGATTATGGTAAATTCATGCCATTTTATTAACTAAAATTACTAAATGAAATGAAACTAAATGTAGTGAAAGGAAAATAAACAAGTGATGGGTTTCCACCCATTGAGTGATAAATTTAATTCATCTTCAGATATATGTTGATGAAATTTTACTAGGATCGAATGGAAATCTATACCATGAATCTTCTTCTTTTTTGGTATAAGTGTGGAATCCATTCATCAAAAATAAATTTATCCTTAAAGCCACATAATATCTCAATGGAAAATTGTTAAAAAATGGATGGGTGGAACAAAATGAAAATAAAACAGCTCATAAGGTAATAAATATACCTTTTCGGAAGAAATAATCATCAAATAAGTGGAGTTTTTACAAAGGGCGTCATCATGAAGATCAAGAAGATTACATCTTTGAATGTGAAAACGGGAAAAAATTCCCTTACCAAAATCTTTTAGTGGATTGATTATATCTATAATATCCAAGAATGTAGTATCTGAGTTGATTATGTATCCTAATTTTTTTCATTGTCAACCACTGGCATAGGAAAATGAATTGGTTTCCAACTCATTTCATGCTCCACAATTTCAATGATTGTCCCAAGGTCAAGAGTATTATTAGAATATATGGGTATTTAAAGTGAATTTTTTTTAACCTATATGCATGGAGAAAGTGGTGTGGGATCAATTTTATTAGGTAACTCCATTGTGTCAATAATGATACATTTTTCAAAAGTTTCTTCCATATCTCCCTCGTTATATTTCTTTATTGGAACATGTGGAACCACGAACTCAGGATCCTCTAGGAAATCCCATTCTTCTATTTTTTCTAAAAAAATATGAGTTTTATCCACCATAATAACTGACTAATTTTCTAACTCTTTAAATGTTTCATATGTATCCATTTTTGAAAAAATTTCAAATTAGAAAAGATTTTCTAAAGGAGTTTATTCAATGTCATTTGAAGTTATGTACTCTTGTATTTGAAAATTCATGTTTTCTTTTCTCAATTATGAATCTATTATAGTAAATAAGGGTCCCAAATAAATGTACTCTTAATCCTAAAAAGGTGTAATTTGATAGAAATCAAATGTTTCCTTTTTCAATTTGGGATGTATGGGTTGTGAACTCACATAATGAGAACATGGAATCAAATTTTATAAGGGACCTTTATATTCCATAAGGTGGAAGGTTAAGCTCTCGTATTCTTGAAATGTGATTATATTGCAAGAATAAAATTGTGATGGAGAGGAGTTTTCAATGGTATGATAGGAAGAAGGATCAATCAAAGTAGTCTCATTATCAGAATCAGAAATTGTATTTTACTCAAATAGAACCACAACTGCACTTTCCTCAAAAGAATTATTCTAAATCAGATCATAAAGTGGTAGTGAGGTGGATAGTTGGTCAAGATGAGTCAGTTTATTTTTTAGATATCTTGTTGAGGATATTAATTTTTCATTATGTTCATCTTGAATATCAAACATCCTATTTGTCTCGGTGATAGAATAATGAAACATGTGCTCAATTATTGAAAAATATTTTTCACATGAATTATAATGTTTTAAATTTTCATGAATGAGTTTACTTTTAAAATGATTAATAGGTGGGAAGGAATTGGTATTAGAATATGGATCATAACATGAAATTAAATAATAATCATTAAAATAAATAGAATTACCTGGAGAACTCATGTGTGGTGTAAGATTTTATTCCATTCCATTCAATGTTGGTGGGTAGGGTGCGTACTATTTGTAACTTTGTGGTGTGGACCATGTGATTCTGAACTTCTACATGTCTTGAAATTTTCCCTGCAATGACAAAAGATCCCATGGTAGTAAACTAATTTCTTTTTGTTTGTTTTTTTACCTAAATCACTCTTTTTAAGGAACCCCTAATTCTACTATTATCCCCGAAAATGGTTCTAAAAATTTTTCATGCATGTCACAACATGTGAACATTTTCAAATTTATAAACCTATTAACTATTATAGAAGTAGAGAGTAGGGTCTAACTACAGAGATAATGTGAGAAAATACTAGGAATATCCTCTAAGAAGAATGTTCAGGAAGAGGAGTTTTAAAAGTGATTAACAACTAAAACTTCCAAAAAATAAGCAACTATTTTAAAAATGAATATTTAAATCATCTAAAACTATTTAATTAAATAAAATTAATCAATGAAAAGAAATTGGTGGAGATGGAAGTGTCATAGTTGTGGCGTATATTCACGTACATGCAATACCAATTATTTTATTCCCACATATGAATATTTATTTATTTAATTATCATTGATCCAAAATTTAATCAAAATTCTATCAGGTATCATTCTATGATATTATAAAGTATTATATTTTTTAAAGAAATCATATGTCATTTCTTTCTCTGGTATGATGAATAATTTTCACTTCATTATAGTACCGAATCACTTGGTGAAATACCACAACCTGTTTCTCACAAAGTCAAAGTATCTATCTATACCAAGTTTTTTCACATGAGATCACTGATTAGGTATCACTCATGAAAGTTTTAAGTAGAACGCACAAAAAATATTAATTTTTCAACTAATATATTTATTTATTCTAAATTTGATCACGTGCGATTTACGATTCTCTCATGCGTACAATTGACTTCTGGATAAATAAATTCTCTGATGATCTCTCATATGTGATTACTTATTAGTTATCACATGAAAGGGTACCAAATCATGTGTACAAATCTCAAATGATAATTAATGAAAACTTAGATATAATTAATTAATTAAACATTAAATTAATATTAAATTACTAGAAATCAAATATGGAAGCAAATAAGTACATGTAATTACCGTCACATTCATAAAAACTCCGACATCGAATATATTAATGATCCATGATGACAAAACAAAAAATTAAATATTAAAAAATATCACCATTCTCATTTTTTCATATTTGTTACCATAATATGCCTCAAATTATCACAAAATAATGACCTTCACTTTGATGATCGCCACAACATTGAACCAAACCATTACACCACCAAAAAAAATGATCATATTTGTGTTCTTTCTCACTGCATAGAGAAATGTGATGCTCATAAATCTACAAATATAATCTAACCCTCTACTAATGTCTACTTCATGTGCTAACAGTAGATCATCCACTCAAAATCACCTTTTATAAGTGGCGACGATGAGCTGTTGCAGCGGAGAGGAGAACCGGGGGGTTGTCGCTGGTGGTGGTGCAATGGAGAGGTGTTGGTAACACACTGGTGGTGCTGGTAGAGTGTGTTGCACTAATGATGTGTATTCATACTAGTAGAGAACAGCAAGAGGAGGAGATGAGGGTGGTGCACTGCACAAGAGAGGAGAGGTCGTGGCACTGGTTTGTGAAGCTAGGGAGGAAGTGGCATGTGGCTGGGTTATGTGAATAGGGAGGAGGTATTGTATATGGAGAGGGAGCCATGCATGAAGAGGTGTTCTGATACTGCTATTAGAGGATGGTCAACTATCTTTTAATGGTAGAGGTGTTGGTGAGGAGGCTTCCTGGGGGAGTGGAGGAGGTGTCCAACACCATGTTGGTTCTGTGTGTTGATGAAGGAGACCATACAAGAGGGTGGTCACATAGGGATGTGTTGCACATGATGAGTAGCCTACTGGTGGTTCTGGTTGGTCCAAGGGAACTTGCAGTAGAGGAGGCTGTGGATGAATATGGTGAAGCTGGTAGTGAAGCATAGCGGGAGACGATGGTGACACCACCCCTTCTAGGGTTTTTACCTCCTCCGATTAGGTCCCCTCATAGGGTTTTTAAGGGTGGTCTCATGACGAAGATCTTCACCTTAGAGAATATTTTCCCACCTTATGTGTGATTTTCTGGGAGGGTTTGGAAATTTAATCAAAAATCATTATCTTCTTAAAGCTAATAATAATAATACGAGATAATAAAATTAATATTATTAAAAGATATAAATAAAATAATAATAAGATAATACTAATTATATAAATAGATATAGTTATTAGATATAATTTAAAATATATAAATAAATATATATGTACACTTGATTAGATATACATAAAATATAATTAGCAGTTAGATAAAATTATAATATATACTAAATATAATAATACTATTATTAAATATTAATATAATAAAATTAATACTAGTATTATTACTACAACAAATATTTATAATGAAAAACAAAAATATATAATACTAATATAGAAAATTATTATAACTACTAATATATATATATAAACTAATAAAACTAATATTAATTAAAATTCTAAAAAAATAATAGTGTTGGATATGAAATCTTAATAATAAATAAAATTAATATAAACTAATAATATTTATCAATAACTCATAATAATATATAATTAACTAGAAATTATAAAAATAAAAAAATACCACAAAACTAAAAAACAACATGAAATGCTAAAGTCGGCCAGCAAAAAAAATAAAACTAAATTAAAAAAATTTAAAAAAAAAGAAAAATCCATGGGAATCAATACATCTTTCTTTGGATATCTGAAATAAACACATCATTACACCATGTCTGCATAATTTAATGTGATGGTTCTATTCCAATCAAAGGGCTAAGATGTCAACTTCCATAAAATTTGAAGGGAAAAATCCTTTCTCGAATTATCCATTAATGACATGTCTATCATGACGCACCCAACATACCCTGGCTCAATGTGAACATATGTAATCTTGGTTTTCATTAGAAAATCTAAGTGCATAAGTTATGACATGCATTAATGATAATATTAAAGTCTAAGGACCATTACACACACTCAGAGATAGGAATATTTGATGACACCAAAACATAAATAATTCCTACTAGTGAGTATATTCTCATAATCTCTCATCTTGGATATTACCAAGTGTGAATTTCATGAGAAGAATCCCCATCCACTTATGAGTAATTGCACCTGAAATTCTATGTACTATATTTCCCATCATAGTACGTTATCCAACCATAGAACATAATTTAAAAATATCATCCTAACGCTTCAAAGTTCTCATCATAGTGGGGAACTTCTATGACCTTATCAATGTAATGTATATTCTAGGACATTATTACATTAGATTCAAGTAGAATAATGAAAAATATGTAATAAAAAATTTTTAATATTCAATACATTGAATATACATATAATCAAAGTACAAAAAATTGGTTCTAGGACACCAACTCCAAAAATACCGTTGATGGAACTGTTGTTGACATCGATGAATTTGAGGTAAGAATTTTCTTACCATTTTGGTCCATGTATATGATGTTATCATGATATTTGATTTATGCTGGAATAACTCATGCTTGTTATGTGATGCATGTGTGTGTATAGAAATGGGGCTTTCTATGTTGTTGTGTTATTTATGGTACCAAAGTGACAGGTGGACCCATTGTGGCTCGTTAACCCTTGAATGGGGAGTGTGTTCAGATGCTGAATTTGACTTAATGGTGATACTGAGATGGATGAAGAGGCATGATGTCCTTGTATGGCCTGACTTAGGGTCATGACGATCATGAGTGATTAGACCAATATGTGATGATCATGGGTTGTGATGATCAGAAGTGATTAGACCAGTGTGGAAATAGTGGGTAATGGTGGTCTATGTGACGTAACCTGGAGATAGCATCGAGGCACAATGACCCCGTGTGGTTTGACCAGGAGTCCTGGGACCTGTATAGCAATGGAGAATACTGAGTTTGGCTCTTACATTCAGATGTTTCTATGATTGTTCGGATGTTTTCTATCATGACACTGAAGTATGTATAACTGAGTTTTGTGGAGGATTGGTTAACACGTGAACACTTGGCATGATTGTTTCTTGTGTGTGAATTTATTTATTTATTATTTTATAAACTCTTATGCATGTAAACACTTGTTTAGGATGCATTGGTGTTTTCCTACTGAGCCTTTGTACTCACACCATACTCGGGCATTTCAGTGTGGTTGTAGATTTCGTGACTATTGATCCAGAAAAGGGAAAGGGACCTATGGTGGATAGTTGAGCAGTGGATTATGGAACAAGAGTGAGTTGGGATAGAGACTAAAGGACCCATGGATGTTTATTTATTTTTTATCACTTTATGTATCTGTTTCTTACTTTTTAGACATGCTTTCCACATTAGGATCCATTTATTTTTATGTCAGGTTTAATTCACTTTATTCATGTTCTTTGGTTATTTTCATTATATTGTTTATTGTTATTCTTTGGTTATTTATTTCGCAAGTGTGCTCTGATGGAGGGTATAGTCTCCCCATGGTTCCACTTGAGACTCTCACTTCTAGTTAGAAACCTCTTGTGTATGGGGAAGCGCGCATGAGATCATGTGGCATTCTGGCTTGAACCCAGTGGTTCAGGATAGGATATTATAGTTTGGAATACATGAACCCTGATCTATATTGAAACTAACCATTGATGAATTCCCTAGATTCATCATATATTTTTTCTAGTGGGGAGGGAATAATGGATATCAAGAAGGAACCTAAGCATAGTAAAAGAATTCATAACTGATATTTTTAAGAAAAAATTGATCCAAACCATTATCATATAACTAGATAAAACATAACAGAACTTAGTCTCCAATGTTGAATATATAAAATAGAATTAAAACATGTGAAAATAAATAAAATGATACCTTAATGATTAGTGTGATCCAAATTTTCTATGCTCGATATAGAATCTTTATAATTTGACATAGTAAAACTAAAATCTCTTTAAATCATCTACACTTTCTCTAAATTTAATTGGTTCAATGATCCGTGATATTATTGTACTATCATAAAAGAATCAAGTGCTTTTTAATTCAAGTATGATTTCAAGAACACAACAAACACAATTCATGAAGATATAATACGATTAAACACATTCTTATTTCTTATTTATCTCTCTAAATCTTAATATAATGAGAGGGTGGAGAGATAATTCATATAAGAGTCTACTTAAACTAATTTTTCATTTAAAATAAACATTTATACTTAGATTAATGTTTCCATAATTTCTGTTTATTCCTTAAAACAACCTAAACCAAAAAAATGACCTTAAATGTAAATTATGACATAATTAACTTATCATAAATTTCATGTACATTTAAACACGCTCTTTTAACATTCTCATATTTCATGTGATGAAATATAAACTATTAACATGTCTCATTTCCTCCTCAATATGCTTTACAAACCCTGAACATTTAATGTTTGTCTCAAAAACATTTTTCTTGTATTCACTTATTTAAACTTAAATGACTACTTAATTCATTGAGAAATAAATATGATTCAAATTATTCTAAACATGGATAACTTTTAATTTAATTATTTTATTTATTTATAATCATTCACACTCAGGTGAATTTCAACCCATATACTTAGGTCCCAGATCATCCTTATCATTGATTATTCTAAATTAGTGGATATTTTAGATACACACTTTATATAACCCTCTGAGAACTTATCTCAATAACATTAATCCTAAATCATAGAGTAAGAGTAGAATCTAGAAACACTTCATGGAAAATATATAGATAAGGATCATTCATAACTATGATAACCTACTATGAACACTAATTGTGTAATATAATATTTTTTTAATGATATCACACAAAGAAATATGTATACTTTGTGCCACAAAAAAATTATACTTTATTATTATTTATTTTACTGTATTGAATTTACTTTATTTTTTATATCATGGAAATGTATTTAATTAAGTAATTATCATCCAAGTTAAAGTTATAAATATATCTTCTTCTAATACTTAAAATTAACAAATCCTTTCTTGATCATTGAATCAATTTCATGCCATTAAACAAACACCTGGCACATGATAACTCACCATAAACATAAACTATCATGGTTTTGACTAAGCATTAAAGTATTTGATTCATGGACTACATTAATAATGATCTCAATTTAAGATACCAATATATATGCTTGTAGATTGAAATATCTAATGACACCTAAAGCATGTGTTGTTCCTATTGGTAGATTTATTCACATAATCTCATATACTAGATATATCTAAGTGTGAACGTCATGTTTATAAGTATAAATGATAATTATTCCCCAAAAACTATTTTCAAACATCATTTTTATGTTGTCATATTGATATATATGAACCATATGACATATATTTAAGAATATTGTCATATTATCATGAGATTTTCATTATAGATGAGAATAATAATAAAATTTTGATAAAAAATATAATATAACAACATTACCATATATAGTATATAAAAAATTAATGCTACTATTGTGATAAGTATAAATCATTCATATATCATATTTTATGCATGATATGGTAATCAAAAAGTATAAGCTCAAGTTGGTCCAAGGGCTCCCACTCTAACAACACTTCCATCTACACTAGTACCAACTATATAACTTTTAATAGCTCAATAGATCTAAAATTAAAATCATGATTATTCTAGGTTATGGTTTTTTTTATTGGTTATTCCATGTTATCCTATGTTCTTTACTCTATTAACTTTGACTTTACCATTTTGAATTAAATGACTCGTGAGATGAAATTTCTAAAGCATATATTTTTTTATCTATTAAAACTCAGATCTTATGTAAAGTACCAAAAATACAATATTATATCATATATATTTCGAAGATACATTTATTTCATAGTACAATACTAATATATGGGGCAAGTTTTTTATTTATATTTCTTTATTATCTATATTATATTCCACAACAAACTTCGATTTAGTAGAAATAGCTTCAACTAGATAGTATGATCTTATCTTGATAAAATTTTTAAATTATTTATGATACTAAATTAAATTTATCTATTTTTAGTTTATTTTTGTGTCCCCTTTATAACCATTTCTCCTTCTTCTCCAAAAATTTGTAAAATTACCCTTAAACATTTCAATTACTTTATAATAGTATTAACTATTACCTAGTGAGTATTTCCTAAATATTCTTGATATCTCTTCCCTCCATTCTCAAGTCATATCCAAATTCAAACATAGTATATAATGTGGCATACATGATATATCCCACTACTCATAATTAAGTAATTATACTCATTATGTTTATCTCTTTCTAAGAAAGTACGCACCTTTTATTAAAGAGATTAAACCCATGTGACATCAACAACATTCCTCTCTAAGATTATTCCATATTATATTTTTCAATAATTTTATAATGCATGTACTTTGAATTATTCCAAGTGACCCATAGATTAATCTCTAAATATCTTATTTCATAGAACACGGGTTTCTACTTTAAGTCACTTAAGGAGAAATATTTACTTAATAAATTTTTAACATACTATAAGAGTAATATTTTTCCCATATTTAAAAAAAAATATGTCACATGGAAAACTATGACACTCCCACTAACCACTTATAGATAGATGGAATAATTTCCTTAACATTATAATATAATTATTTGATGCATATTTTTCTCTTTAAATAGATCATTTTAAATTGTATATTATATTAGATATTTTTTTATGGCACAAACCCTTTTGGTTATATATTATAAACACTCTTTATATGTTTTCTTATATTAATATTCTTTTGACATTCAATTTCCAAATATAATAATCATGGTATCCTTCTTTTCAATTATAATGAAAATTTATTTTTGCATCTCTCTTGGTGTAAATTTTTGTTTATAGTAAATATATCAAATTTTATTTAATTCTTTAGTAACCAATCTTATATTATAGGTATTCACTTTACCATCCATGTACAACTCTTTTATGAATACTAATTTTCACCCAATAGGTTTTATATCAACTGAAAGTTTTACCAAAATCGAAAAATGATTATACTAAATAGAATACACTTCATAATTTATATTTATTATTTATTTTACATCTTGAAATATTATAATTCTTTATAGTATAAAAATTCATCATTTATAATTAATAATATATCACCTAAATTGTTTATTATAAAACCATATCTCTTTGGTTTTTCTATCCTTACTATATAGTATATATGCCTCTTAAACTTTCCTTTTCATGAGTTCTTATAAAAACTATTATTATACCAATATATTACGCATCTTTATCCATGAAAATGTGAAATTTTATTTCACTCCCACTATATCAAATAGAGATTTACCCCTTTTATAATATAAATGTAGTCTTTTAATTGATTATACATTTTATATCTTAGTGTGTATATATATTTAATATCCTTTTATAAATTCATTATAAATCATAATTATTCACTTTATTCCTCTTGGTGCATATTTATTTATCAATATAACATTAAAAAATATTTCATATCTTTATACATGAATTTTTTACATGAATGATCCATATTTCAACCCATATGAAATCTCAGCTACCATTTTATTTGGTATTCAATTAAGGTTATATACTAATACTTGCAAATCATATCCCAAAATTATAATATAAGACTCATAAGATGCATCATTTATCTCAAAATTTCTATAAAGGTAAAATTTCCTTGTTAAACTAACATTAGTACACTGATTTACAAGGAATTGTGGCTTTATGAAAAATTTATACTCTACTGTAAATGATCAATGAAATATTGATTAAAATATTATCTAGATTATATTGAGTAATGAATCTTTTATATTCTTACCAATTTCATTCTCTAATTACCTTATACATTCCTTGAATCTCTTAAAGTAGTATCATTTTTATTCATTAATTAGATTTGTTTATATATATTTATAATATCATTAAAATTTATTAATTATAAGAATTTACCTCTAGAATCTACTTTAAGTAGTTCATGCATATGAAGGGACCATGTAGATGGGGGATATTAAATAACCCTCATGAAATGACCTGATAAAGGGGGTTCTAAGAATATATTAATTTAAAATTGGTTAATATGGTATTTATCTTTACACCAAGGGTTGTAGAAGTGTTGAAATCATCATTCAACCTAATGGTGTGATGTTTAGATGACTCCCACACAGTAGGAGAATGTTATGATTAGTTTCTTAAGATGTTTTATCCATGATTTTTAATTATTATTTCATGTTAAATTAATTATTATCATTCTCATAGATGACTTAGAGATTTATTATATCTATAGTGAATCAAATAAATAAAGTTTTATAGATAATTGAATGCAATTCATACTGATTACACCATGTTTTGTTCTTAACATATTATGGAATAATCATACACATGTATCACACTACAATATTATGTTATGATTTATGTAGGCTGATAAAGATGATGATGTAAGAAAGACTATGAATTATGAGTAGTTCATTATACTAAAATTTGGAGGGATATATCATAATATTGTGTTTCTTGTTACAATTCTCTATCCATAGGAGTTTGATGTCGTTACTATAATTTTTTTTCCATGGGGTCGTGCTAGAATTTTAATTTGTTATGTTATTGTATTTTGGTAGAATATTTATAGGATAAGTATGGATCTAAGTAATTTTACCATGATGATTATAATCGTGGTGTAATAAAGTAAATAAAGGTGTATATTTTATAGATTTTGATAATGATTTGAGGAGTTTAAATTTTTATTAGTTCTATGATTTTTTAGATCTAAGGTTAACTATAAGATTATTTCATAACATATACCATCATGCCATGATTTTCAGAAGGTATTTTAAAATAATATATTCATATGGAAAAATATGAAAACATTTGGTAATAACTAACCAAATATTCTAGAGATAGTTACTAAGAGGTGATTTTTGGGTTTACTGAGAAGAACTAAGGTGAAAACCTGACCTAACCTTGGAGGAACTTAAGGAAGACTATAGAATATTTAATGGAGTTATAAGACTTATTTTCATATTTATTATACTTGGATTTCTAGGCCATATTCCTAATCTATACTTTATTCCTTGTTGATAATAAGATGATGACATATTTAGTGGGATTACAACTGTCAAACACTAAGGATTAACCACTGATAAAATAATTGAGTGATCATTGTAAAAAATATCATGTGTCATGTATATTATTTTTCACTCTCTCTTTCACTTCACAGCTACTTGGTTTAATTCATCAATATTATATTTAACTAGCAAGATAAAAAACTAATAGGTGCATTTTTTGTGACTAATTATTCACATCCCTCAGTGATTGGAAATCTATCATCCAAGGGTTATTGATTGGTATCAAAGTTAACTATTATATTCAATTGTGTATCAAAGAAAACATTTCTTATAGATCTTCATCGCATGAGTTATATATAATCCTAAGGACTTGAGTTATTTCATATTCATTAAATTTTTTGATTAAGTTTTTCTATGAAGAGTATAAATTTATTCAATAAAAATCATGTTCACATGTTCAGTGAAAAAGTATTTCATATATTGAAATAGTGGATAGTTTAATATCTATTATCTATTGGATTAAATTTTTTCATATCACCATTAATAGAGTGCATATTCTTAATGTTAAGAGATCCTAAAAAGTTCCTAACAATAATAAAACTAATGTTTATAAGAGATCATGTAATACATTGGTATCCTCCCTCTTCTAGAAAGAGTTTAAATGGGTCATTGGATAACAAATACTGAATGGGATTTGCTTCATAATATTTAAGAAAGATATAATAAAGTGAATGAGTCATATTTAAAAACTTTTTATTCTAAATTTTAGAATATTTTGATGGTTAAAGATAAATTGGTGGATAAGTTATGTATTCAAGTGAAAAAAAATGTTAAATCAATTCAAAGTTATAAAAAATTCTTGAACACTCTACCATAATAGAGAATTTGGTGATAATTTAATTGTATAATTTTTATGCAAAGATTTCATCCCTATAGGATCAATACTTAGATGAGTTTAACATTTAGATTTTTAATAATATCTTAGTAACATATGGGATGAGGAGGGGATAAACCTTAAAAAATAAAGGTAAATATAAAAAGGATTCACCTTTAAAATACTTCAATGTTTTGAAGAATATTTAATATAAAAGGTCTCATGAGTATGAATTGGAAGTCGAGGATAATTCCATAAATTTTAATGACTTAATATCATTTTTATTCAAAGGCATGTAGTTATGAAAAGGTAGGTACAAAGGAAAACTACCTTTTAATTTTTTTTAATTATGCTAATATTAGACACTTTTCAGCTATTTTCTCTAAAAAGGGTCAATAAGAGGAAAATAATAATCAAAATAATCGATCATGAAAGATAAAAAGGGTGTAAAGTTCTTGATGTAAAGGAAAATTTTATAAAGGAAAAGTAAATTCCAATTCTAAAAAAATAAATTTTCATTCAAAACATGATATGTATTTTTTATGTTAAAATTGAATGTGAAGAATAGAAATAATAGGTTTAATGACTTAAATATTTTATTAAAAAATCAAAAATAGTACAAATAATTCTATAGGGAGAAATAAGGAAGTAGAAAAAAGTAAAATAGTGTTATGGAGACACAAAAATAGTTTCAATTTAGGATGGATACCATGGTTTGATTAAATGAAAATATTAATATTTAAAGGGAGAAAACATCTGAGAAAATTTTATTGATTATTTGAAAAAAAATCCCTTGATACTTTAAACATTAAGGATATTTCTAAGATGGAAGTGGATTTTACAAGAAATATGGGTGATATCAATGAAATACCTAAATTGAGAAACAAAATTAATTAAATTACTATAACAAATTTTTTTTCCAATAATTAGAAGGTAAAGGATTTGGAAGAAAATTTTATTGAAATTGAAAATTCTTTGAATGAATTTAATATTGAGTTTAAATTTTCTTTTAAGGATATTGTAGAATCTTCCAATTCAGTAAATAAGGATGATTTTTATACTAAGGAAATTTTATATTATATTACAACCACATTAAATATTATATAGGACACTCAATGTTATAATCAAATAGGTGTAAATGGATATATTAAGGGAAAAGGGTGACTGTGTCTTTAAAGAAATGGAAAAAATCCATTGTCATTTTGTATGATGGTGCTTAAAATCATAAAATTAGTAATGCGTGGAAGAAAATTGTTATTGAGTATAAGGTAAAAACCAAGTTGAAAACGAAAATTCCTAAGAATAAGGGATTTTTTTGAATTCAAAATGTTCAAAATGTGAAAATAAATCAATGAGTAGAGTATTAGTAAAATTTTCTTAAACAAGTAAATTTCAATTTTAAGAAAGATGATGGTATTTTAGAGTGTATAAGAATAAATCTTATATATTTTAATAAAACATGTCACTCTCTCAATATAAAATAGCTAATGAATTAAAAGGGATATAATTTAAAGACAAGAGAGTCCAATTTAGGAAACAACCAAGGAAAATTATGAAATCACATAATTATTTTGATTATCTTGAGGAAACTTGTTCTATGTGTGAAAAACCTAGACACACATCAAATAATTTCCTCAATATATTACCAGAGTAGTAGATGAAAAATGAAAAATATAAAATCTATCAAGAGGAGGATTTATAAAGAAAAAACTATGTTGGTTGAGATAGATTAAAAATAATTAAAAGGAGATAATCTATAAATCTTGGATTGTAATTTCTCATCACATAGAAAACATTTCTTAAAGTATATACATAAGTATGATAGAGGTGATGTCAGTTTTGAAAATCTCTGACCTTAAAATGTGAAGGGAGTTATAGGAACAAAAATTGGTTTAATGAATTTTGATTTAAGTGATGTTATATTTATTAATGGGATGATGCATAATATATTAAGTGTTTCTCAAATTTTTAATAATGGGGGTGAGGGAATTTTCTAAAAGAATGGACGCGTCATTAAGAGTATAAGGGATGTGGTAATAAATATAAAATGGAAACATGAAAGTGATAAAAAAATATAGATATTTAATGACCAAAACTCTATTTGTATGAGTGTAATAGAAGTGATTGGGATTTTTTTATATATTACATTTCAATTTAGGTAAAAATGACCTTAAAATTGTAAAATATGAAGTTATAATAAATCTAATAAATTTGAATCATGAAAGACTCAATTATTATGATATATAACCCAAAGAAATGGTGTTAAACATGTGTCAAAAGATTATGGAGATAAAAACAAGAGTATAGTTGAATTGATATAGTCAAATGTGTGTGGTCTAATGAAATTAAAATCAACCAAAAGTGATAAGTAATTTATTAATTTTTTTGATGGTTTTTTCATAAACCAACTTAGGACACCCTTGAACTAAGTACTTGAGTCAGTACATGATAATTTTCAAATGGTTTTCTTTATCCCAATAGGTTGTAAACTAATGGTTGTGCATCAATGGATACCCCTTTTGGAATATTATTTCTCAAAGAATGATATAAAATATGAAGTCCCTAACTGAGGAAAAGGAATGACCTATCCCTAAATTAAAAGATCTTGCTCTCAATAAATAAATAAAAATTATAAATATCTCAATGTTAATAAAAATTAAAATGAAATAAATCAACCATTATCACATGTTATCACTAAACAAAATAACACAATAAATCAAAAGGTAAAAAAATTAAAGGTACGATATGGGGAGAAGAATAGGAAATGCATGATCAATATAAAAATATTACAACCAAACCAAAAAAATAACCAAAATAATATTCTACCCATATCCATGTGACATGGGGCATCATCCCACCACCATGACACCTTTTTATAACCCAAATATTTAGCATGACAAACTACCACCTCGAAGAAGTGCCATGATATTTTCATTATCAGATAAAACAAGGTCAATATACACCCATTTGTGTATACATTGTGTGATCATATTAAGACCAATAATATCCCATCAAATATTCCATATAAAAACTTTTTTAGAAAAACCAAATATTTCGAGTTTAGAGGTAAATAAATTAAAATTGATTTTAATCTTTTCTAGGAAGAAAAGCAACATGATCAATATATATTTCCATAAAAAATTAAAAACTTTTATTAGAACAATTAAAGTAAACCTATATATCACACATCATGGTGTATACCCTGGGGTTACTAAGGATATGATTACCTAGTGAATAACTTAGCATGTTATGGTATGCTCAAAACTAGAGGATTAGATAATAAATGACTACACTGGTCAGTGAGGTGTGTTTATAATAACTTCACTAGTAAATATGTTACACATAACTAATGGGGTGGGACAATCAAAAAAATTTAAATCTCTTACCAAAGTACTTGGGCATTTCCCATGAAGTTTAATCAATAAAAACAACCATTCTTAAACCAAAAATTTTATCAAACTATTTATAGGAATTATAAAATCCCCTAACAAAAAGCTTTTAAATTACTTAGTGATTTTAAATTAAAGGAAAGAGTTAAGGGCCTTGTATCATGCATAAAATGGTATTAAAACACATTTAATAAAAATTAATTAATTTAATTTTGAAATTCAAGAATCATAGGTCCAAACAAAAAAAGGTAAAATAAGGAACCACCTACTTTAATTCATTACAAATGATTTTCATCAGGCTGAATCCACTAAGAAGATCCCTAAAATCCCAAAATAAGCCCCTAAATTAAAATATTTATCATTTAAATTATAGTATAATAGAACCTAATCATCATTGGATTTAATTTAAAGAGAAAAACATGAAATAGTGATGGATAATCCTTGAAAATATGATAGGGGAACTTAATTTATGATTCCCTTGAAGTTCATAGGAAAAATGAAAAAATATCAAACCCTAGGAGGAGGTGGATGAGAATTTGTTCAAGGGATGAGTTTTTTGGGTTGATTGAGGGGTGTAAATGAGGGTTAGTAAATATGAATCAAGTGAGGGAAGTTTGGTAATTTTATGTTTTCATGTTTTTGAGTAGGCCACATGGTTTGGATGCACATTTTCTATGTTGTGTTCCAACCATGTGGGTGGCACTGAATACACTTGGGAAGTTTCAAAATTTGGATGCATGGTTAGGAAAATTGTGATACAACAATGTAAATAACCTTTGATAAGTAATTGTATGTTTTTCATGGTTTTCCATAATAGTGTACTAATCATGCAATTGGAACTATCCCCTATTTTTCTTAAAATTTCAAAATGAAAACACATGGGAAATAAGTAAAATAGAAAATGGATAAATAATAGAATTCATACCTGAAAATTACATTGTGGGTGTGATTATTCTCTCAACCATATCAATTTATTCCCTAATAAATCCAACCTTACACCTATTTAGTAAATAAAAGGACATTTCTCCTTCATATGTGATTCCCACTCCCAGGTCTCAAGAGTTTAATTTGTGTACTTCCAAAATACCCGAACCAAATAGATATAATTCTATCATATCAATTCAACATGTGAGTTGTAATCCAAATTAGTTTCTTGGTGATCGTGACATCCAATTCTAAATCAATATTCTCCCAATTTAGTACATGGTAGGGGTATAATAGATACCTCTTTAACTGAGAGACATGGATCACATTATTAATGGATATTAATTGAGGTGGAAATTCAAATTAGTATGAATCTTTCACAATAAATTCCAAAAATATTGAAGGGGCCTAAAAACTTTTAGGAAATCTTTCCTTGCTTCCTCAATCCTAGGGACCCAAATGGGGTAAAACCCTTGAAAACAAATGATAACCCACTGAAAATTATAATGGATGGTGATGATTGTTTACATGAGACTTATAATATATTTTGTCCATTTTTATATGCTTCTAAATAATATATATCATTTTTTATATCCTAGACAATAATGGGTCCAATTGGGGTGGTCTCACCTACCACAGTCCTACATGGGGTAGATCGGTATGACCAGTTGTAAAAAACTTCAAACGGGACCATTTTTATTGAATACTTATAGCTATTACTGTAATAAAATTCAATGAGTCCCAAATGGATATCCCATAAACCATAAAAATGTAAAACATAGGCCCATATAATATCTTCTAGAATCTTAATAGTTCGCTTTGTCTGGCCATCTCTCCATGGGTGGTAAGGTTTCCTCAATTTCACATGGGATCCCATCACTTCCTAGAGGCCTCTATAAATTTGATAGGTGAAATGAGGATCTCTTTATAAGGTAATGGCAGAAGGCACACAATAAAATCTCAGAATCTCCTACATATATAACTTCCTAAGATCCTATATCTTTTTATTATACTTGATCAGTATGAAATGATTAAATTTAGTCAACCAGTTGATCATGAACCAAATTTCGTTTATTCCCCAAGGGGTATAGGGTATTCCAATGAAAAAAAGTCTTGAACACGTCATCCCATTTCTAAGTAGGTATTATAAAGGTTTAGGTAAAATTAGATGGATTTTGATGCTCAGACTTGACCTTCTGATAGGTATAACACCAGGATAAAAAGTTAGTTATGTACATCTCATGCCCAACCACCAATACTAATGTCTCATATCATGGAACATTTTGGTTGCAACTGGATGAATGTACCACCAAGCTTGATGGAAATATTTCATCACCACCTTTACAAGAGATGACAGAATAAAATATTGGTTTCAAAAGTATTTAATACCCTCATATATTATAGACCACACATGGGTGGACTCCCCACTATATATAGTTCCTCTAATACCTTGGCATTATTCATCTCTCAATTACTTCTAGGAAATGATATCTAAGAGATAAGGAGTTATATTCAAATTATTAGGTAATATACTAACCTTATATTCCTTTATCTATAGACATAATTATATAAAAATACTCATAAGGTTCTACTATGAACTGGATTCTTTCAAAGGTTTAGATAAAATTTTCCTACTTAAATAATTGGTTATAACATTCCCCTTAATATGGATATAGGTCAGATATAAATCAAATGTTTAAAGGTATTCCACGCACCACCTATACTTAAGTTTAAAATTATTTTGATAAAATATATATCTTAGTATTTTGTGATTGGTGTATACCATGAACTTCTCACTAAATAAATACTTTTACTGATACTTGAGTGCATGCTTAACATCCACCATCTTGAGGTCATGTGTGGGATAATTCCTCTAATGTGGTCAAATATTATGAGAGAGATATATTGATTCAAAGAGTGTTTGGGATGATTTTTAATACTTCAGATATTTTTTAGAATATAATTTTTCCTCTAGTATTGGGTATTTTTTCTAGAGAATGAATATTGGAGGCCTTAAAGTAGATATGGTCAGTGCATTGGATGTTTTTTCAATGTGTTAATCATGTTAAAATCAAGTTATGTTTGATTATTCATTTGATTTAAAATTCATTACAATATTTATAGAGTGTTTGAATTTGATTAGAATCATTTTTTAAGAGTTTGGAATAAATGTTGTAGTGTTTTTTAATATTCCAGAATTTAGAGTTAAGCTAAAAATTAGAAAAGTTTGAAGGCGTGTATGAGTCATGTTAGATGACTGTATGAGTCATTCTTGAATATATATGAATCGTTTCAATGTAGGTTTAAAGAATTTTAAATGTTATGAGAATCCCTTTGCAGCATATGAGTCATTGAAGACTTGTGTATGAGTCATTTTGAGCTGTATATGAGTCATTAAACTGATGTACGAGTCATTGTGGTATTGGAGTCATTTGATCCAGCATATGAGAAATTTACCTTTTAATATAATATAATTCACTCTATTTATGATTTATCAATATTTAATATGAGCCAAAGTATTAGTGAAAATTTTGGGAGTTTTGAAAAATTAAAATGTGAGTTTTAAAAATCCTTTAGATAAAATAAAATAAATTCATACATTTATAAAGGTGTATTGTATAGATTAAAACAACACAAAATGGGTTTTTTGATTCAATAAAAGGTAGAATAAGGTTTTAAAAATGAATAAGAAGAAAATAATATCATATATGTAGTAATTGTTAGTCATATTGAAGTCATTCCTGCTTCACTACAATGATCAGGAACATTGCTTGAAAAGAAGAATAAAAAAATTATAAGAAGGGGAAGAAGATGAAAATAGTTAGAGGAAGTTATTTATTTTAATTTAATTTTTAAATTAAAATTCAAACAATATTTTTTGATGTTTTCAAATAAAATAAATATATATATATATATTAAATACAAAATCATGCATGTAAGAAGATAAAGTGGAAGATAAGTACATATGATATCTAGAGACTCTATAATTAACAGCAATAATTTTTGATATATTAAGAAAAATATGAAGAGGTTGTTTATTTTTCATGGAGATAAGAATAAACCTAAAATAGTACAACTTAAATAAGAAGAGGAGGAAGAAGCACTGTAATAACTAGAATAGAAGACCAGTTTATTTCGAGATTTTCTTGTTATTTAAAAACAAAATAATTTACCATTGTAATAGTGTGTGAAGTACTTAAAAAACAACAGGAGATGTGTGACATGATTAAAATTATATTTCCCCATTTGTTCATATGTACATGTATACATTAGTGGATCATATGACCTTACTGAAATCTGGATTATGTTAAGTATTTTATCTTCATTTTTATAACACCGTAATATTTTAATATATAATTATTCTTTAAATGAATATTATGTGTGATAAAATGTACCATAAGAAACAATGGGCTTAAAAGAACTATGATATACTATAGAAATAATATTATTTAAATATGATTTTTATAACATATTAGTTGGATTGACGGGTATGAATAGAAGTTACTGTATTATGAAATATATATAGAAAATTTTTTATAGATATAAATTTATAGATTAATTCCTATTAAATAAGTACTCAATTTTAAATTATAAGAATGAAATCATATATGGTAAAGAATAACTGTAAAGGGAAAAAATTTCTATAAAATTGGTTTGTTGTATATTTTTTATTTTCATTTAAAAGATAATTTTATAAATTTTAGAAATTAAATTTATAAAAAGGATTACTTTTTTGTTACTTCATATAAAAATTATTGTAGATTTAATTTTTTTTATTTTTCAAACATAGTTGATTTTTTAGTGAATACAAAAAAATATTGATCTTACAAATACTGACACCTTTATGACATTAACATAGTGTAATAACGACTTGAAAGTTTATAAAACATTTTTTATGGATAAAATATATATTTAATAATTAATATAAATCATTTAAATATATTATTTTGAACTTATAAATCAATTTTTTACATTTTTAAAATCAAAGTAATGATTTTATTTAAATAAAAACTATTTTTAGTTCTTCTCTTATAATAAAATTTCAGTAAGTTTAATTTTTTTATTTTTTTAAAGTGAAATAAGACTCATTTTATTTAACCTAATCCAACTAATTAAATTTTAATCAACACAATAAATTATTTTGGTATAAAATCATTTTTATTCTTAAACATGCATTTTTTCTAAATACGGTTTTTTGTTTCATATTATGAAATTATATTAAAAGTAATTTCTACTAATTAATGGAATTTAATAATTTAAAATGTGTAAAATATTTATAATTATTATAATTAATAATATTTAATTAGGTCAACTTAATTTTTGGACATAAATAACAGTAACCACGGTAAACATATATCACTACGATAAGGGTTAAAATGGGTAAAAAGGGTGTTAATCTAAGAGATAAGGGTTAAATTATTATAAAAAACTTGATTAAATTTTATTTTTTGATTTTAATTGGATTTTAACCATATTATAATTTAAATTATGACATTTTTTAGGAACTTTACTAGAGAAATACATATATTATATGTTAATATTTCAAGTATTTACAAGTTTTCCACTCATCTGACTTATATAAAAACACCACCCCTACCCTCTTCTTCACACCACATTAAGAAATTTAGATGAATAAATCCAGGAAAAAATAATTTCTAAAAATCCCTATTCATGTCCTAGATGTCTTGGTCTGACTAAAATCCCAACCTATAAGGCTTAAGGTGTAAGACAAAGAAGGTTTTTCGTAGAAGAGGTATAACTCTTAACCGAGGTCTTTCATGTTTATTTTTATTATAATTCCTTAAAAATTATCATAAAAATGAATATATAATAACATAAATATATGAAACATACTTAAATGTTATTATATTTATGGTAAAACCATTTTTTATCTCTTTTTCCATTAAATGTAAAATAAAAACATCGCTTGTGTGTACGTATGTACCATTATCTCCACGTAGCTGTATAATTTGTTTTTCATCACTACCTCATATGGTTGGTTAAAATTATGGATAAAATGAATATATATGATATTTATGACATAATTATGATTTTTTGAAAGATAATACATTACTCACCTTCTTACCATTCCATCTATTTGAAAATGATAGCATTGCTCATGCATATGTGTGGACTACCACGTCCATAAAGCGATGTGATTTGTTTTTCATTTCTGCTTCACTTGGTTGGTTATAAGAATGAATATAATGAATAAATATTATATTAATAATCTGATTTTTATTATTTAAAATTAAACCTTTACTTTTTTATTTCCTTTCTATCCATTAGAAAAATGGAAACATCACTCGTGTGTAAGTACAGACTAAAGTTTACATGAAATGATATAATTAATTTTTCTATACCACCATTCATGAATGGTTATAAAAATATATTAAATATATAAAAATTATAATTATAAAATTTTAAAAAAATTATAATATGTAACCATAAATTATTTTATCATGATCAACATGTTGAAGTTATTTTGGAGACTATGAATATAAGGACCTCAAAACACCCAACATAAACTTAAATGATGTAGTAAACCAGTTAAGAATGATAATAAAAGAAATTAAAGGAATAATAATAAGGTATTGAACAAAAAAAAATTTAATCAAGTATAAAACTAATATAATCTTATTATTTAGGAGTTATATGAACGAACAATCTGATTTAGGACACGAGGTAAGAGTTTTATCTTCTCAATTTCCACTCTTTGACACTTATTCCATTTTCACCAAATGTTTTATTTTATGTGATTTATGAAATAAATTATGGATTTATTTTAACATTAATTTCATAAAAGTAAATTTTTTTACAAATCCACTTCATTTTATCTTATTCAATGTTCATTTGATTTAAAAGTTATCAAACATAAATAATTTTCCTTTAAAACCTTGTTTTAATGTTTTCATTTCAAAATATTTCTTATTTATATCCATATTCTTTAAATTTTTAAATAATGTTATTATTTATGCTTAAAATAATGTTAAAGTTCATTTTCAACTAATTTTGATTTTTACCAAGGTTTAAAAAGGGATATTTTCAACATTTATAGTATGGATTATTTTGACTATTTACAAAAAGTAAAAAAAGAATATTTTTTAACTTTTACCACATGACCACCTTTTCTCTCTATGATATCCATTATTTATTATCAATATTACTCAAAAAAATATTTTTTTCAAATAAAATCATATTCCCTTGTTCTTGAATTTTTTAGTTATTTAATTTTTTTAAAATAAAAGGATATTTCTTCATATTTTCATAGATACATTCTAATGTATTTATAAAGTTGTTTTCATATATGTCAACATTCTATGAAGATTAATATTATTTACTGGGTATATAATCTAACCATATCATCCAAATTATTTCTATGTATAGCTTATGATCATTCTGTTCTATTTATTGACTAGGGAAAATATTGGCATTTTGTATGTTAGTTGTTCAATATAAATATTTATGTTGATTATGTATTATATTATTGTTTATTTTTTTATATGATGATTTCATTTTACTAAGTAAGTGAATGGTTGGAGCCCTCTATTAGATATCCCCTTGATGCATTTACAGGTCTCATGAGACAAACTATATTGGGGATTTGGTGTATGTATTCCCCATTATTTATGAAGTTCTGGCATGAGACCTTCAATATATATTTATGATGTCTTGTAAAAAGGCATTTATGGTGAGATTATGATGTCCAACACTATATATTATATCATTATGAAATTTTTTATTATTTTACATGTTATTATTTACATTTCCTTTATATATATTCTATATTCAGGTTTTTTGTGGGTTTTTAAGAAATCTTTTGATTTCATAAGACAAAAAAATGATCGTATTATTTTATAAAATGTTTATGATATTTTAAAATTGGAAGTTTTTTTTCAATGAAACCTCTTCAAATGTTTCAAAAATACCCTCAGGAATTATAATTTTTCCTTTATTTTATCTTATGAAATGTTTTAAGAAAAAAATTGATCAAAAAATTATTTCAAGAGTAAATAAGTGGTTATTTTTAACTTAAAGTTTATTAAATGAAAAGGAAAATTTTATTATGGGTTTTCATGTATTTAAAATGTATTAATAAGTTTCCTTTATTTTTTGTATCCCTCGTTAGGATTTGTTTTTATAATCCCATATTTTCAGATATATTTCACAAGGATTAAATATGTATAGGGATTATAGAAATGTAAACAGTGACACATATTTAATGAAGAAAAAGTGATAGTAATGTAACATGGGTTTAAATATAAGAACCTGATTTTATGGAAAACATTTACATGATGTGGAAATTTCCACTAAATTTTAATAGTTTTTCTAATTATCTAATATTCAAAACCAAACAGATCCTAAAAATGTTAGAAAGTGAAACCCTTGTTATAAACTATATAATTATGATTTATTTAAGTTATAGAGTGTCATATTTGGTATCAAAGGAAAGGTTTAGATAACTTTATATGTAAAAAAGTTATTTGATAAGAAAAAATTAGAGGTTAATATAATATTTTGGGATAATAAGTTAAAAGTATTATATAACCATGAAGGTTAGTAGGTTATGGATAATTATGATTATTTTTCTAATTGAATCAAAAGAGTTTAATAGAAGATGAAATAGTTAAGTATGTATTAGTTTTTATCCTTTTTATATAGTTTATTATGATTATATTTAATATAATTATACTAACACTTTTTTGTTTTAGTAAATAGATGGAACCAGTAGGAACCAAGTTAACAATGTATGTTAAGGATAATGTGATGGTTGTCTGAATGATAAAAATAACAAGATAGAAACTAGAGTGAAAACTATTATGGCTATTCCTATTCAGATATCTTAAGTCATGATCAATAACCTAAACCTAAGTGAGTTTCTTAAAACACTAAATAAGAGAAAATAGTATTTCATTGAAGTTCATGCAATAATGATCATGAAGGTAAAAATATTCAAATTCGTATGTGTCAAGAATATGGTAAGAGTCACCAAGGGAAATGTCTCAAAGTAATAAGAATATGTTTCATATATAGTAAAGGATATAATAGATCAATAAACTACTAAGGAAAAAAGATGAAATCTCAAGAATGGAATCAACAAGAGTCTACAAATAAAGGTTTAGTAAGTAAATATACTATTACGATGAAGACATAAAAACTGAAAATAACATATAAATGGTATGAATTATTATAATTGTTTTTAAAGTATGAATTATTATTAGGTTCATATTTATGAATCATAGTACATGACTCATATTTTCAGTTTTAGGAAGAAAATATTAGGTAATAAAAAGTAAAAACTTGGTTAAAGTTTTATGAAGTAAGTTTAATGATTTAAGTGTGTACATATAGGGTTTCGTAAGTTATGATGTAGTGGTATTTTATTTAAGGGTTGATAAATTTAAGTATGATCATAAGTTTAATAATATAGAATCCATTTAATAAGCCTTATGTAATTGTATTATATGGTGATTAATGATATGGTTGGGAGATATTTATTGGGTTTTTGGAAAAATACATGATTAAAACTATTTGGGTTGATGTGTGATTTGATATTGATGTAATCGGTATATTGAGTTAATTAATTTTGGGAATATAATATAAGATAACCATGGGTATTGAAAATTAATTTGGTGACAAGGTGGTTGAATTTAGTTTTTAATAAGTTCTCAATGTTGTGTTTTAATACATGATAGAGATATATATAAAATTGAGGTTTAACAAGTGACTTTTTATAAAGTTTATTTAGGGAATAATGTTATGTTATTTTTGTAACATGTGTTTTAACATATAGATAATCATGAGATTAAAAAGTGATTTTGTAATTAGGTTTTTAATGTTATTTTTGAAGGATTTCATTATATTTTTAGGAGCATTATAGGATTAAGGTGAATGTAAATTTTTTGAATAGTATGAGATTTAATGCCAAAGTGATTGATATTATTTAAAAAATAAATATTGAGTTAATTTTATAAGCTTATATTATTTTGTTGCCATTTTATGGTGATTTGGGTAACTTTGGGAATTGATTAGTATATTTTAGGGAATATATGACTAGGGAATTTATATTTTTGGTATGTGACTTTATGAGAGATTAATTTTGTTTGTAGATAAATGTTAAGTTAATTGTGGAAGAATATGTGATCAAATCATTCTAATCTTTGGGTTTTAATTTGGTTTGAAATATTTTAAATAATCTTAAGTTTATTTATGGAATTATTTAATTTCAAATTTGGTGTTATTGTAATGTCTCGGATTTTCTGTGTATTATTTTTTTTAATATTATATGGAATTATTTCGAGACCAGGCATGAAGACGGCACATCATTCCGAGGTCCAGTGAGCCCAGAATGGTGGTTTGAATTTTTTTTTAAGTTGAGTGAGTCGGCACTCGCGCGCGGTTGTGGAAGTTCCCAAATGGGTGCCCGGATTAAAAATCTGAGGGCACCGTTGTGTCCGGGACGACGAATTTACCAAATAATGGTTATAACCTCGACTGGTGCAGGTCGGCTGCGAAGTTTAATTTTGGGCGTTTTAAAAAGGGAAGCACTTTAGAAGGAATAAAATAAATTAATGATTTATTTTATTATTTTAAAACATTTCCTTTTTTTGATCAGCGACCTAATCCTCCCCTATAAATACATGCTTATGGAAAATTCACAGGGTTAGCCTCATAACCCTGCGAGTTGAGAGAGAGAGATTTCTCTTGGAGCTGGGCGGAGGAGGACGCGTTGGTGGACGACGACGACATGAGAAATCGACGCCCCTCGGATTTTGACGAATCCCTTCGGTGGACACGTCGTGACGATCGCTCTTCAACCGGTTTGAGGTAGGGGTTTGTTATTTCAATTTCTTTTCCCCATTTTTTGAGTTTAAACGACGAACGCGGATCAACCACGAATAAGTTGATCCGTGGATTCGTACGTTCTTGCGGGAGGGTTTTCTTTGGGATGATTTTGGGGAAATAATCCATGCTTTTATTTATGTTGATCTCTCCTCCGTTTAAACCTATTAACGGGAGCAGATCAATGCCGTGACGAACGACGGTGGAGGTTCGTTCCTCGGTTTGTTATTGGATTTTCCTCCCCCATTCTTTTCTCGAGCATTCTTCGCGTTCTTTGCGGGGCAAAGAAAAACGGATCATGGTGCATCCGTTCTGTGATGAAACGATCCCAAATCTAAGGTTCGACACTGCAACGACCTTGTGGAGGTGCAGCGACGATGGCGGACGACGAATCGGACTGGATCGGTAAAGGGCGTTCTTCGAGCGTTCTTCGTGCGGGAGAATCAAATCATGTTTTTAGAGCTGATTGGAGGCCCAAAAACACCGGAAGCGGCTTCGTGGTGTTGGGGAGACCATAACCCGAAAGTTTTGTGGCAATCGGGCGGCCGGATCGATGAATAGATCATCACCGAAGGCGTGACGGAGGAGGTCTGCATTTCTAGAAATTTCCAGAATACACGGCATGTACTTCCGAAGAACACGTCGTGTAGTACTGCCAGTGGCGGCTAGGGTTTCGGGGTTAAATATTAATAACACGGCGTGTGACCTCAGTCACACGGCGTGTTGGACTTTCCCCAAAGCTCGGTGTGTACTTTGGGTAGTGCACATACATAGGACGATCTACACGGCTTCAGGCGGCACAGCGTGTACAGCTAGACAGAAGCGGCTACACGGGACTCGGCGTGTATCCCGAGGATACGCGAACAGAGGATGGAGTACACGATCGTGTACTCTATCACACGGCCATGCGAGCCCAGTAACACGGGTCACCCCGTGTGGTAGTTACACGGGTTGGTGTACACGGGTTGATGACCGTGTACGGGCACATGGCCAGAGTGCATGGAGCCAACCCCAATTACCCAGACATGGCGTGTATACCATACTACACGCCGTGTACTAAGTTTTCCTACATGACCAGCCTAAGACACGGGTCGTTGTACATGGGCAGTACCCGGGGTCAGACAACACAGCGTGTATATTTTCTACATGATGTGTACTTTTTGGAAAACAGCATGGTCCTCTTGTTTACCGTATCCTGGACATCTTTCGTTTGGGTTAGTGCCCCTTCTTTTCATTCCCCTTAAGGTCGGGCATCGTTTCCTTCTATAGGAGTATGATTCCCTTCAGCCGGACTTTCTGTGATAGATTCGGCATCCCTCTGAGAGGCCCGGAGTGAGATCCTCTATCCATTCCTGACCCTAGGTAGAGTCAGGCATCGATGTGACCAACTCTACCGAGCGTTGATCCTCTACCTAGCTGGTGTATCACCTAACTGGTGAATCCGGATGAGTCGCGGTATCCGCCATGGCCCTGGCAGTGATCCTCATCTGTGTATCGTGATCTTTCCCACTCAGGAGTGTGTCTCCTGTAATGAGTGTCTTCTATCTACCGTAACCTTCCCACTCAGGAGTGTGTGTCCCGTAATGAGTGCAGCTACATCTCGCGACGGTTTCCAATGAACAAAACTTCTCGAACGGATGTCATTAGAGCTATAAGACTCATGGAGTGTGTTCTCCCGGAACGAGTGCATCACAGAATCTTCGAACAGAATCCCTAACGAGGGTATGTGGTTGTGTGACTTGTCCCTTGACTATGGTTCTGGGTTTTGAGCATATCTAGTTTGTTCTATATGTTATGTAAACATATACTATGCATATCTGACTGTACCTTTACTTTGTTTACTGCTTTGTGGTTTTTTGGGATCCTCTACTGAGTATTGTTATACTCACCCCTGCATAGGCTTTTCCCACACGTCTAGTGTCTTATGAGGATGAGTAGCCTTTCGACAGAGTTCAGGGCGGACCAGTACAGGACCGAGCTTTCTGAGTTCCCTATAGGTCGAGGTGTTCCTATGGCTACGAGCAGCAGTCCCAGTACCTTTTGTGTTTACAGGTTGGACTTTTCAGTTTTCATACTCTTTTTTGTTTGTTTTGGTGGGCTTGTATTCTGGCCCAGTTTACTTTTTAGTACTCTACCTTTCGTCGTATTCTGTTGGTTGGGGTTTAGTTGTATGTATGAATTTTGTTCCTTAGTGTTTTACATTTCAGCATTTGTGGGCTTGGAGATGTGTTTGTGTGTACTGGTACTTAGGCAATGTCTCCCATGTTAGTAATATGCCTACTCGGTGCTAGTCACCAGCCCCTGGCCTATTGGAGGCGGGCTTGGGGAGTCATGGAGCGGGCCTCACTATGACGGGTCGTGACAGAGTGGTATCAGAGGTTGTCGGTTCTACCTTAGGACCAAGAGTCTGTGAGTTTGGTTTGGGGAAACAGTGTTAAGTGTTTCGAGTTCAGCTTTCAGGCCAGAGATTCCAGTGTTGGTGTGGCGGCCGACGTATCCATACATCAGGGCTCTGATAACCTGCTTTTTGACTCAGTACACGAAAACACTGGTTGTAGAGAAATGAAAAGGTACATGCATCATATAGGAATGGTTTGTGGTTTCCATGTCCTTTGTGTCAGCTATCCAGATATACTCTTTGACCATAGTACATCTTGCTTCCATACAGGATGCCTCTGTGACACATACCCACTAGGATTCAGCAGAACGATCACGAGGATGACCCCCTCAGTGACGAGGCTTCGATACAGGGACCAGTTCCCCAGGCGTTGCTACCAGGTGGTGCACCTGCTATGCCACCACTAGTGGAGCATCCAGTGGTACCTGCAGTACCGACCGGCGAGGAGCGCAGGCTTAGCGCGCTCCATTAGTTCTAGAGACAGAGACCCCTCAAGTTCCGAGGCGAGCCCGACCCCTAGGCGTTTGAGGACTGTCTTGAGGCAATAACCATGGTTTTCCGTCTAGTGAGGACACCAGCAGACCAAATGGTGATCCTAGGAGCGATCCTTCTTCAGGGTTCAGTAGGACGATGGTGGAGTCTGACCACATAGACTCACGATGAGGAGACTCTTTCGTGGATGGATTTTGAGAGACTCTTCAGGGAGGAGTTCTCTCTGGTTACGCTAAGAGTTGTACGCATCCAGGAGCTTCTTCAGCTTCAGCAGGGCAGTATGGCAGTGGCTGACTATTCATCAAGGTTCACCAACCTTGCTAGGTACTCGATGGATATGGTCAGGGATCAGTACTTCAGAGCTCAGACCTTCGAGCGAGGTTTACGAAGAGACGTCCGAGCTAGTGTCATGCCTCTATGCATATCGACTTATGCTGGAGTGCTCGAGCGAGCTTTGGTGGTTGAGAGCTTCTTGGCGGATCAAAGATAGCCACCGGCAATCAGCAGCAGGAAGACATGTGAGGAGACCTCGGTGGCAGGGAACCGGTGTCAGACGTAGGGATTAGGACATGAGAGACATCGTAGGAGGACCCAGGATAGGGGATTGACAGTCCAGGGCTCTCAGGCTGGATCCAGTCAGCCTAGGGAGATGTGATGCTACGCATGCGACGGTAGGGGACATCTCGCTAGCGATTGCCCAACCCATCGAGCTGCTGACAGGGAAGCGGTGGATGGACCACCAAGGTAGAGGCAGAAAACAGACCAGGAAGACCCTCCAGGCGGCGGACATGGCAGAGGAGAAGGGAGAGCTGCGGGTGGTGGAAGACGCTTCGACTTACTTCCACCACCACCCCCAGGAGGTCCGCACCAGGCTCAGGGAGATGGGGGACAGGGATGAGGACAGATGCATGTGGTCGAGGCATACGACCCAGGGGCTCCAGGGATGATTCGAGGTACGATCTGTGTCTTTTCTACCTTAGATGTCGTACTCATAGACATAGGTGCCAGTCATTCCCTTATAGCCACATGTCTTGTACAAAACCTCGAGATTCTGGTAGAACTGTTGACTCAGTCCTTACGCTTGGAGACACCTACGGGAGGAGACTCGATGATCACGCACCTTTGCAGACAGTTTGATATTACTCTTGGAGGCGAGAGTTTCAGTTGGAACCTCTTGGTGGTAGAGTCGAGGCCTTATGACTTCATTCTCGGTATGGATTTGTTATCTTCGGTCCATGCCCAGATTGACTATTTTAGGCGAAGAGTGCAGTGTGTTCTCCATGATGGAATGAGGTTTCCCTTTGTTAGAGAAAAATAAACCCAGGCAGCACAAAATGGTATCATGCATAGGAGGGTGTAGTCGATCACTCATGAGTTGGATAGCCTTACCCTCGGAGCAGTAGATGTTGTGAGCTCTCAATTCCCAACAGTGGTGGCGGAGTATAAGGATGTCTTTCCCGAAGATGTTCCAGGATTACCTCCCCATTGGGAAATTGACTTCTGCATCGACATACACCCTAGGATGACACTGATTTCCTCATCAGATTATTGGATGGCTCCCGCAGAGCTTCGCGGGCTGAGGGTGCAGTTGGAGGATTTGCAGAGAAAGGGTTTCCTGAGACCCAGCGTCTCACCCTAGGCGGCCCCAGTCTTGTTTTCCAAGAAGGCAGATGGGAGTCTGAGATTGTGCGTGAATTACAGGTGCCTGAACCAAGTGACGGTGAAGAACAAGTATCCACTGCCAAGAATCGATGGCCTCTTCGATCAGCTAAGAGGGGCACAGTGGTTCTCAAAGGTTGACCTTAGATCAGGCTATCACCAGCTATGAGTGCAGGACGAGGATATACCGAAGACGGCTTTCAGATGTCTCTATGGTCACTATGAGTACTTGGTGATGCCTTTTGGCGTGAAGAACGCTCCCGCAGTGTTCATGGGACTGATGAACCAGATCTTCCATTCATACTTGGACCGGTTCATAGTGGTCTTCATCGACGACATCCCCGTGTACTCAGCGTCAGAGGAGGAGCACGCGAGACACCTGCGGATGGTTTTGGACATACTCCGGGAGCACCATCTTTATGGGAAGCTCTCGAAGTGCCAGTTCTGGATTCAGGAGGTCCACTTTCTGGGACATGTCGTCTCAGCAGATGGAGTAGCTATGGAACCAGCCAAGGTGGGGGATTTGTTAGCATGGGAGCCACCTCAGAGCGTGAAAGAGGTTCAGAGATTCCTTGGGTTGGCAGGATATTACCGGAGATTCATTCCTGATTTATCCCGGATATCGGCACCGATGACGGCCTTGACCAGGAAGGGGTAACCCTTCGTGTGGACAGAGAAGTGCCAGCAGGATTTGGAGTAGTTGAGGCAGAGTTTGAAGAGTGCCCTAGTCTTGAGATTGCCAAAGGAGGGTGTCGAGTACGTAGTTTTCTGCGACGCATCAGGGATCGGGCTAGGCTGTGTCCTGATGCAGAGACATATAGTGATTTATTATGGTTCATGCCAGCTTAGGCCACATGAGCAGAACTATGTGACCCATGATCTCGAGTTAGCAGCGGTAGTCTTCACATTGAATATGTGGTGAAACTACCTTATGGGCGAGCGGTTTATTGTCTACTCTGACCACAAGAGCCTCAAGTAGATCTTCTCATAGAAGGATCTGAATCTGAGGCAGAGGCGTTGGCTAGAGTTCCTCCAAGACTATGATTTCGAGATCATCTATACTCCTAGAAAGGGGAATAAGGTGGCATATTCCCTTAGCAGGAAGTCGATCTCACATCTGTTGAGTGATGCGACATAGCAGTTAGTCGCGTTACAGTTATCCTTCGTGGATGGAGAGGATACAGCTTACCTACAGTCGATGGTTGTCACCCCTCCACTCTTACAGCGAGTTAGGGAGGCACAACTTGGGGATGTTGACTGTGTGGCATTACGTGCTCAGTTATCCACAAGACATGCTCCTGATGGATATTAACAAGGTGGGGAGAACGTACTTATTTTCAGAGGACGCACTGTTGTACCAGTGGAGTTCTAGGAGGAGGTCCTGAGGGAGTTTCATACATCCCCTTTGGCGGTACATCCCAGATTGGAAAAGATGTACCAGGATCTCCGACAATAGTTCTAGTGTTTAGGCATGAAGAAGGCAGTGGCAGAGTTTGTTTCTCGATGCCTCACATGCTAGCAGGTGAAGGCTGAGCACCAGGTTCCAGCAAGGTTAGCTCACCCCTTGGAAGTTCCAGAGTGAAAGTGGGATGGAATATTGATGGACTTTTTGACAGGCTTACCACAGACTTCCAAGGGGCATGATTCCATCTGGGTGATCATTGACCGACTCACCAAGTCGGCCCACTTCTAATCTATTAGGGAGCAGAGTTCCGTAGAGAGCTTGGGGAGCCTCTACGTGCAGGATATAGTTCGTCTTCATGGAATACCCTCGACTATAGTCTTGGATCGAGATTCCTGCTTCACGTCCCGGTTATGGAAGGGATTGCAGGAGGCTTTTGGGACTCAGCTACGCTTGAGCACAGTGTTTCATCCCCAGACTGATGGTCAGACAGAAAGGACTATTCAGGTTCTGGAGGATATGTTGCGAGCTTATATCTTGGACATTGGTCACAGCTGGGAGGACCACCTACCACTAGTGGAGTTTTCATACAACAACAGCTACCACTCCACCATTGGTATGGCATCATTCGAGGCCTTGTACGGGAGACCTTGACGGTCACCACTTTGCTGGACCGACCCCGGAGAGTCAGAACTCATGGGTCCAGAGTTAGTGTGAGCTACCATAGAGAAGTTGCAGATCATCCGAGAGAGGATGAAGACTACGCAGAGCCGGCAGAAGTCCTATGTTGACCGACGACGGAGGCCTTTGGAGTTTGAATAGGGAGACCACGTCTTTCTTCAGGTCTTACCTCGATGAGGGTTACAGAGATTTGGCCGAGGCGGAAAGCTATGTTCGAGTTACATTGGACCCTTCCAGATAGTGTGCAGAGTTGGCGAGGTGGTGTACCACCTAGCTCTACCACCAAGGCTGCATCGGGTACATGATGTCTTCCACGTGTCGCAGCTGAGGAGGTACATGCACAATCCGCCGCACGTCATCGACTGGGGCGAGCTGGACATTGAGGATGGAGTGACCTTTGCTGAGTACCCGGTGGAGATTGAGGATCGGTAGGAGAGGATCCTTCATGGTCGATCGATTCCCTTGGTGTGCATCTGGTGGAAGCACGGGAATCTTCAGGAGATCACATGGGAGCGGGAGGCTCAGATCCATGCCTAGTAACCTCATCTTTTTTAGTAGCCCTTGTTTCGGCTTTTCGGGGACGTAAAGCCCCAAGGTGGGGAGAATTAAATGTCTTGTATTTTCTATGTATTATTTTTTTTAATATTATATGGAATTATTTCGAGACCAGGCATGAAGACGGCACATCATTCTGAGGTCCAGTGAGCTCAGAATGGTGGTTTGAATTTTTTTTTAAGTTAAGTGAGTCGGCACTCACGTGCGGTTGTGGCAGTTCCCAAATGGGTGCCCGGATTAAAAATATGAGGGAATCATTGCGTTCGGGACGACGAATTTACCAAAGAACGGTTCTAACCTCGACTGGCGCAGGTCGACTGCGAAGTTTAATTTTGGGCATTTTAAAAAGGGAAGCACTATAGAAGGAATAAAATAAATTAATGATTTATTTTATTATTTTAAAGAGTTTCCTTTTTTTGAGCAGTGACCTAATCCTCCCCTATAAATACATGCTTATGGAAAATTCGCAGGGTTAGCCTCATAACCCTGCGAGGTGAGAGAGAGAGATTTCTCTTGGAGCTGGGTGGAGGAGGACGCGTTGGCGGACGATGACGACGTGAGAAATCGACGCCCCTCGGATTTTGATGAATCCCTTTTGCGGACGCGTCGCGACGATCTCTCTTCAACCGGTTTGAGGTAGGGGTTTGTTATTTCAATTTCTTTTCCCCATTTTTGAGTTTAAACGACGAACGAAGATCAACCACGAACAAGTTGATCCGTGAATTCGTACGTTCTTGTGGGAGGGTTTTCTTTGGGATGATTTTGGGGAAATAATCCATGATTTTATTTATGTTGATCTCTGCTCCATTTAAACCTATTAACAGGAGTGGATCAACACCGTAACGAATGATGGCGAAGGTTCGTTCCTCAGTTTGTTATTGGATTTTCCTCCCCCATTCTTTTCTCGTGTGTTCTTCGTGTTCTTCACGGGGCGAAGAACAACGGATCGTGGAGCATCCGTTCCGCGACGTAAAAATCCCAAATTGAAGGTTTGACACCACAACGACCTTGTGGAGGTGCGGCGACGATGGCGGACTACGAATCAGATCGGATCGGTAAAGGGCGTTCTTCGAGAATTCTTCATACGGGAGAATCAAATCATGTTTTCGGAGCTGATCGGAGGCCCAAAAACACCGGAATCGTCTTCGTGGTGTCGGGGCAACCATAACCTGAAGGTTTCGTGGCAATCGGGTGGCCGGATCGACAAATGGATCATCACCGGAGGCGCGACGGTGGAGGTCCGCGTTTTTGGAAATTTCCAGAATACACGACGTGTACTTCCGAAGAACACGCTGTGTAGTACTGGCGGCGGAAGCTAGAGTTTCGGGGTCAGAGAGGAATAACACGGCATGTGACCCCAGTCACACGGTGTGTTGGACTTTCCTTGAATCTCGGTGTGTGCTTTGGGTAGTACACGGACACGGGACGATCTACACGGCTTCAGGCGGCACAGCGTGTACAGTGTGATAGAAGAAGCTACATGGGACTCAGCATGTATCCTGGGGATACGCAGACACGGGATGGAGTACACAATCATATACTCCATCACACAGCCAGGCGAGGCCAGTAACGCGGGTCACCCCGTGTGGCAGTTACATGGGTTGGTGTACATGGGTTGATGACCGTGTACGGGCACATGGACAGAGTGCACGGATCCAAACCCAGTTACCCAGACACGGCTTGTATACCATACTACATTTCGTGTACTAAGTTTTCCTACATGACCATCCTAAGACACGGGCCGTTGTATACAGGTAGTACCTGGGGTCAGACAACACGGCGTGTATATTTTCTACACGCCGTGTACTTTTTGGAAAACAGCATGGTCCTCTTGTTCACTGTATCTTGGACATTTTTTGTTTGGGTTAGTGCCCATTCTTCTTGTTCCCCTGAAGGTCAGGCATCTTTTCCTTCTATAGGAGTATGATTCCCTTCAGCCGGAATTTCTGTGATAGATTCGGCATCCCTCTGAGAGGCCCGAATCGAGATCCTCTATCCATTCCTAACCCTAGGTAGAGTCAAGCATCGACATGACCAACTCTACCGGACGTTGATCCTCTACCTAGTCGGTGTATCACCTAACTGGTGAATCTGTATGAGTCATGGTATCCACCATGGCCCTGGTAGTGATCCTCATCTGTGTATCGTGATCTTTCCCACTCAGGAGTGTGTCTCCCATAATGAGTGCCTTCTATCTACCGTAACCTTCCCACTCAGGAGTGTGTCTCCCGTAATGAGTTCATATACCTCTCGTGACGGTTCCCGATGAACAACACTTCTCATACAGATGTCATCAGAGCTATAAGACTCGTGGAGTGTGTTCTCCCAGAACGAGTGCATCACGGAATCTTCGAACAGAATCCCTAACGGGGGTATGCGGTTGTGTGACTTGTCCCTTGACTATGGGTCTAGGTTTTGAGCATATCCGGTTTGTTCTATATGTTATCTAAACATATACTATGCATAGCTGACTATACCTTTACTTTGTTTACTGCTTTGTGGTTTTTTGAGGTCCTCTACTGAGTATTGTTATACTCACCCCTGCACGGGCTTTGCCCGCACGTCTGGTGTCTTGTGCAGATGAGAAGCCTTTCGACATAGTCCAGGGTGGACCAGGACAGGACTGAGCTTTCTGAGTTCCCTACAGGCCGAGGTGTTCCTACGGCTACGAGTAGTAGTCCCAGTACCTTTTGTGTTTACAGGTTGGACTTTGCAATTTTCAGACTCTTGTTTGTTTGTTTTGGTGGGCTTGTATTCTGGCCCAGTTTACTTTTTAGTACTCTACCTTTCAGTGTATTCTGTTGGTTGGGGTTTAGTTGTATGCATGCATTTTGTTCCTTAGTGTTTTACATTTCAGAATTTGTGGGCTTGGAGATGTGTGCGTGTGTACAGGTACTTAGGCAATGCCTCCCATGTTAGTAATATGCCTACTCGGTGCTAGTCACCATCCCCTGGCCTATTGGAGGCGGGCTTGGGGAGTCACAGCGTGGGCCCCACTGTGATGGGTCGTGACAGTTATGATTGAGAATTTGTAGATTAATGTATTATTTCTTCATATTAAGTTTTATTAATATTTTAAATTATCTCAACTTGGGCTAAAAACTTTTTTTTGTTAATGGATAGAAATAGGAGGAATAATTTTTTATCATATAGTGGATCTTATAATCCATTAAAAGTTAGTTTTAGTACTACAGACATAAAAAATTCCTCATGGTTATTTATAATTTATAATATGTGATGAAGTATATATGGAAAACTGCTTGAAAACAAAACTAAAGAAAATAATATAAATATTAAACATTTTAATGAATATATAATATATAAATTTCCTCAAAATAATTCACCAAAATTTATTTATTTAATTTATTGAGATAAAACATGTTTGTGAGCATAAAAAATAGTTTTTCAAAAAATGATTTCTTTTATCTTCAAATGGTTTCTGATATTTATTTATAATTACTTGGTCAGCAAATAATTCATTTTATATACATTTGTAAACTATATGTTTTCTTAATTTATTTAATCTTATTCATACTCAACATTCATATGTCTTGGTGATAACTACCATATTAAATAATAATATTTTAGTATTATATCGTGTTTATTCAAAACTCATTATTGTGTGTAATTCAATCTATTAAATAAATTAAATTTATTTAAAAATAAAATAAAATATTGGGGTGTTACATTCTACCCCCTTAGATAAATTGCATCCTCGTGATCTAAAATTGTGCTCAGTAAACAAGGGTTTAGCATTGGAAAATCCCATTGTGGGAAAATCACATCGTAAAAAGGTTTAATAAAACTTATTCTTGAAAATAGAGAAATGGATGTGTGAAGGTCACATAGAATAACACATAACTAGGTTTCCATATAGAAGAATATTGGTGGGAAGGGAAAAAATGGACATATAGTAGAAAACTTACACCCAAATACTGATGAATAGTGATGAAAACCATGGTGAGGAGAAAGTTAACAACCAAAAATCTATAAATATGTGATAGGTTAAAAGACCATTGATTCAATATAAATGAAATCAATAAGATTTTGTTTTGTCTTAAGATCATTTTTCCTAAAGTTGAAGGAATTTTTAATATCATTATATAAAACACTAGAAAATATAGTTACTTTATTTCTTTATGTATCATAATAATAATATCATCCTCTGGTTGTTCTTTGATCAATTTAAACTTCATCTCTTACTATATAAAATGAAGATGAATTTTTCACACATAAAGCACTAACGGATCACAAAAACAATAATAGAATGATAATTCGTTCCTTCTATATCTATTTATCATCAAAACAAAAATGGTTATAATATGTTATCCAATATGGATAAATCATCATATGATTAAATAATACATTAATCTCTAAAACCTTATCCAAAGTTTAACTTAAGCCATTTCATAAATGTTTAACCTTATAACCCTTTAAAAATGAAAATTTTATATATTAGTTCACTAAATTTCTCAAAATAAACTTAACATAAATCCCCCAAATATCATTAAGTTTCTCTTAATGGTCACATTCCAAATATGTGAGTAATTCATTAATATATTCTCCTTAAATATGGTAATAACCTAAATTACCATAAAACCTTAATAAAAACATACATACTTACAAAAATTAACTCTTTCCTCATTCATAAAATAAAATCAATGATTATATAATATATTCCATAAATCTAAAAATACTAAAACTCCATAAAAGATAACATAAACCAATTTTTCATCAAATCATTAATCAGTTCCAAGATTAGAAATACCATCTAATTTACTTTATCCATATCAATCATCTATTTATCCCAAATAAACATCATTATCTCAGAATTAGAAACATTTTAAGGATTATATCTCCATTAATCATGTGTTTTCCAAAAAAATATCACATTTTTTATAAATCACTTTTCTAGGTCATCAATACCAATAAATATATTCATGAAAATACTTAATTGAAAACTTCTGCCAAACAATCCTTATATATTTCATAATTCATATAACATAATTCTTGAATTAAAATACATTGAAACTTCAATCATTCAACTTAATTCTTAAACCATTAACTAGGATTCATCATATTATTACTTAATAACTCTTTCCTACAATATGAAATTTGAATCATGTCTTAACATTAATCAACCATATGTAATCATGCTTCTTATGTTTAATATAAACAATACAGTTAGGACAGACCATACCTTTTATATTTCATTTATAGTCTCTTAATCATATGTATTATAACCACTACTTGTACCACATTTCTTTTTCTCTTCACAAGATTTACCCCTAGGATATTGATTTTCATAATGCTCATAATTTCCATATTTAAAACATTTATCTCTTGCTAATACCTTAGGAAGTAAAATATTCATATCCATTTTATTAAATAAAATTTTGATTTTCCCTCAAAAATTACTTACTATATTCCATTCGTCTCCGCACATAAAGCATCTTCTCATTCATTTGAGACATTCCCTTGATTTCTTCTTCCCACAGTCTCAACATATAGGAAACTAAATCATACACACATGATAGATAGAGTAAGGATGAAATAATATCTACCTTGGATATATCAACCTCTATTCCATGTTTTGACACTATATGTTCTAAGAAAATTCCATATTGTACCATGAAACGACACTTTTCAAAGTTCAATACCAGATTATTCTCAATACAATGATTCAACACTTTTCCCAAACTAAAGATACATTCATCAAATGGGGATCCATATACTATAAAATCATTTATAAATACCTCCATGAATGTCTCAAGAAAATAAAAAAAATACTCACCATGAATCTCTGAAAGGTACCTGGGGAATTAAAGAGTATAAATGGCATCCTCCAGTAGAAAAATGTTCTGAATAGACAAGTGAATGTAGTCTTATCCTGATCCTCTGAAGTAATAGGAACCTAAAAATAACCATAAAATCCATCCAAAAAACAATAGTGTGTCCTCCCAGCAAGTCTCTCAATAATTTGATCAATAAATGGGAGGGGGAAATGGTCCTTGTGAGTGGTTTTATTTAGTTTCCTATAATAAATACACACACTCCAACTATTATGCACCCTCATTGGAACCAACTCCTCTGTAATGACCCGAACATTTATGAATAAAAATCGCTTTCTTTTAATTAAATGTATTATAGTTATAGAAGACATGTTCACTTCTTTTATTATATACAATTGGATTTAAATGACCATTAAGTATCATTACCATTGATAATATAGTCTTTGAACAATGATCACATGACTAGTATAAATATAGGGTTTTAACAAATCCTTTTGACACAGACAAAGGAAGTGATGGGATCAACCAGTAGGATCGTTCCCTACGAAGTCTATTTATTAGAGATTCTAAGAGAGATAGTATTTTGGTTATTTTCCCTATACCAATCTCAAGCTAATATCAAACAACTTAATCATAAGATAAACCATTTACAGGAGAATTTCAAACTTGTTGAGATCACGGCCCAAACCATGTTCACCGAATGCCCCATGAAAGACCCACCATCGCACACCTTACTCTTAGGGTGTATGCTGGTGTAATAAATAGATATGTAACAAGACCATAGAATTATTATTATGTACATTATTTTGGTATAGAATAATGAATATACTTTCATTCTATTATTATTTCTTTGTAAATGATTTTTAAAGCACAAATAGTATTTTTGGTTAATATTCGAACTCAAATAAGAAATATATTTTGATGAATTAATGGATTTTTGAAATAAATAAAATTATAATAAAATATTATTATTAAATTAATTTTATTAAATATAAATGGTCATATAATTTTTATGAATTCAAATGTAATTTTTATTAAGGTTTAAAAACTGTTTTTGTCAAAACTCGTCAATTTTCAATAAATATCAGTTTTTTATTTTAAAAGTGAAAATTCACATATTTAGAAAGTTATTTAGATAAAATTAATATTATTTTTGTAATCAGGACATATAAATTATCTAATGGTGAATTTTTCATAATTTTATGAGAGTCGAATTATTGGGTAAAAATTAAATACCATATAAATATACGTTGTGATTTATGACATTATAATGACCCAATAATGATGTAATAAATACTATAAAAGGTATATTTTGAAAAATATATTTTTTTAATTTAAAATAATTTAATTTTAAGTTTATATGATTTATTTTATAAATCCTTAGTGAATCCTCCAAAACATATAATATATTTAAATATTTTAAAATCATTTCCTTGAAAGTATGACTCACCTCCACATAAGCTAGGGAAATATTTTAATATCTTTGACCCTTATAATTATAAAATAATGTATATCACTCCCCTTTTCTAGAAACCATGGGCAAAAAACATGGGTCTCTTTGTGGTTTTGAATATTTTATTATGAGGTGTCCAAAAGAAAAATAATAAAGAAATCCCCCTCCCTTCCTATATAAACCCACCCAAGCTCCCATTTATCTTCACTAAAACTCTTTGAATACTGAACACCCTATGACCTTTACTCCCTAAAGTCCTCACAAGGCACCCAAATCTCCTAATAATATTCTCCCAAGCCTTTGGAGTCACGCATCCAAGTAAGGGATCTTCCACTCTCCTCTTTTATCAAGCACTCCTTTTGTGATATGCCTTTTAATTTCAATTTTTATATGTTGTTATATGTTAATACATACTACCCTTACTACCCATTAGATTTATAAATAATTATATCTTCCTTCCACTCTCATTAATCCATCCATTTAATTTATATACACCTGTTATCATGTCAAAATTTCATAAAGGATTTCTCTCTCCTCATTCCCATTCAAGAACTTATTTTATATTATACAACTTAAATTCCATTTCATGTGTTGGTTTATAATGTTACATGATCTCATTATTGTACATTTCATATATAAATTATGAGAGACCCTTTTTTCTCTCATAAACTCATTTTATTAAGTTCTATTTGATGTCGTTATGTAGCTGAAATTTCACTATGAATTTTCCGTGCCAAAGTCGTCGTGTAGTGAATACCATACCCATTTTTCTATCAAGGGTATTCACCTTTATGCCCGTATACTTATTTATTGGGGAATTACATGTATGTATTCCACATTCCTTGATCATAAAATAACCTATGATTTTGAATTAACTCATGTTATATGATCTATGTGGCACACTTATGCATGAAAACAAAATGATTATGAAGGGTGCACCCTAATAGCACTCCAATTCATTGGGTAATGTTTAGTATCATGATACTTCATGTAAAATGAGGGTTTACTTGTGATAATTCATATGGAATGAGGGTTTAATCATACTAGTTCATATGCAATGAGGGTTTACTCATGCTAATCTATGTGTAATGAGCCTTGACTCATGCTAATATCATGTTGTATATTATTTCCACATTTCCATGTTATGATTATCATGCTATGTCATGCCTTTATGTTCATGTTTCTTTTGTGATCCATTGATATGACTATTAACTAACATTTATTGTCTTCCTCATGTTATTCCATTTTTTATTCCCTTATTAGGCTTTATAGCTCACCCTTTTCTTATATATGTCCTCAGTTTATCCCATGTAGTGTTAAGTACAAAGGAATGTTGTGTCATGTAAAAGAAGTTTTTAATAAAGATATTTTATTTTATGTTTTAATTTGTTATGTAATGTTCCTAATCCCTAAATACACTAAACCTATCTATCTTCTGAGTTTTATTAAGTTCAAATTATGTAATAAATCATATTTAAATATGAAATAGAGTATGGTTGTTATAGTTGGTATCAGAGGATATGTTTAGTTATTTTTGGGATTAGGATTAGAAAACCCAGTGAAAACCCTTAGGGATAAGAATAAGTATAATAAAAACATCCCTAAATTTTGGTGAGTATATAGTAAGTGGTTTATCAAAACAATACATCTCTTTATGGATACAAACAAGTGGATGTGGCTCTGGCACAGATGTATCTAGAGGTAAAACCTAAAAACACCACTTTGAGCTAGACTCGGATGGGAATTGGTGCACAACAAAGGGCCTTACTGCACACCTATTTTCACACTCCCGAGGGATATGATTTGGTAAATTCATAATCTCACTATGAACCATTATTAAAGGAACACACAAAAAATTCCCATAAAAATATATGTTAGGAAGTAGATCATGGATAACATATATTGAAGCCTAGAAACTCATAAGTTAAGGAGGTAAATGTAATTTATAAGTTATCCCTTTAATTTCATTGGATTCCCATTATGTGTTTAAATATTTAAGATACTCATCCCTAATCTTCCTTTTATACTATCCAATGGTCGGTAATAGGAGGAATCATGTTAACAACCGATGTGAATGGTAGTGTGAGGATTACCCCAATGAGATGCCCAACCTAATGAGAGCAAGAATCAAAAACTTTTTTTACAATACTCTCTCAGTTAAATAAAGTTCTGAATCAAAACCTGGATCAAGAGGATCGCCCGACCACCCAAAAAGAGAGAGAAACCCACAATCTAGAGCTTCATGCAACAAAGGCCTCCTACATTCAATGGATTATATGATCCCTTAATCATAGAGCAACGAATCAATTACATCAAAAATATCTTCTTTATCCTTAAATGTTATAAAAAGAGAAGATTTTTCTAGATATTTATCATATAGAGGGTGAAGCTGATCAGTGGTGGATATTGATCAAGAATACGAATCTTGAGGAGGAGATCAAAGCAATGGATTGGAAGGAATTCCAAAAAAAATTATAAATATTTTCCTCACACCCTCCATCTTAAGATGAAAAGATATTTCCTTTCACTTAAGAAAAAGGACGACAAATCTGTTGGGGTGTACAAGGAAAACTTCACCAAACTTGCATGATATACCTCCGGTTTTTTTGTTACCCATAATGAAAGGTTGAATACTTATTTGGTGTGCTAAAGCCTAACCTAAGAAAAGCCTTGGAAATTCATAGCTTTAAAAGCTATGAGGAAATTGTCTGATGTGCCCTCAAAGTCAAGATGGAGATCAGTGAATCTCATGGGTATCATGGGGATAAAAAGTGGAAAGTGGAATTTAATTATGATGGTCTGATGGATAAATCCAACAATGCTAAGAAATTCCAGCACCCCACTTATCAAAGGTGCGGAAAGAAGCACCCCGAAAATTGCCTCAAGGGATCAAGAAAATGATTTAGGTGTGGAAGATAATGGAACCTAGATAATAGTTTCTGATAAAAGAAACCCATAAATGTGACATAGGAAAGGAATGCTCTGATCAACCCTCAACGTGTTGTTCATTGCTACAACTGCAAGTAACTAGGACAATTTTTTAACCAGTTCCCTAAGCCTAGGGTTTTCAGAGGCAACCAACAACCTCTGAGGTAGAAAGAGCGAGATTTTTACATCACTACCACTAAAGTTAATCCCAACAACGAAGTGGTGATAGGTATGCTAGTTATTCATTCAAAATTAACGAATTCAATTTTTTATTCTAGTTCTACACATTATTTTATATCACAAAAGTTTAGTAGAATAATCCAAACACCACCACAAAGAATGGAAGTAGAGATATCAATGAAAATGTAAAATGGGGAAATTATTGCATCCCATGAATATAACTCTTCTCCTATCAAAATTTGTGGATTGAACTTCCCAGAGAACCTTTTCATACTTTCCTTGGTGAAATTTAATTTAATTTTGAGCATGGGTTGGATTTAACTATATAGAGCCAACATAAATTTTCATGAGAGGGAAATCACTCTCCATATGGTGAATCGACGCCCAATTCTATACAAGTGCAAGGAGGAGGATGAATCTTCCTCAGAACCATCATCTAAAGCATAGATATTACTACCCTATAATCACGTTTATTTTTCTCAGATGTTTGATTTTAAGGAAGGAACCATCCTCAAAGTCATGCCTATTGTGAGGGAATTCGCTAATGGGTTTCCTGAGGAATTGTCTTATCTTCCTCCTAGCAGAGATGATGAATTATTGATTGATCTTATACCTGGAGAATTTATAATATCCAAGACTCCTTATAGGATAGATGTTATGGAACTTAAGAAACTGAAAAAACAACTATAATAGAATCTATATAAAGGGTTTATATGCCCAAGTGCTTCACCATTGGGTGCACCAATCCTCTTCATCAAGAATAAGGATGGGTCAACGTGCCTTCGCATTGATTATCATGAGCTCAAAAAAATCACGATAAAGAACAAGTATCCTTTTATCCAAATTGATGATTTATTCAATCAGCTACATGGATCACAATACTTCTCCAAGGTGGATCTGCGGTTGGGATATTACCAAGTAAGGGTGAAGAAGGAGGATATCCCCAAGACTGCTTTTCATACAAGGTACGGGCATTATGAGTTCATAGTGATGTCATTTGGTCTCACTAATTCTCTATAAATCTTCATGGACTTGATGAATAGAGTCTTTAGATATTTTTACAAATTTGTGGTAGTCTTTATAGACGATATTCTAATATACTCCAAAACCAAGGAGGAGCATGAGGATCATCTGAAAACTGTGCTAAATACCTTTTTAAAGGAGAATATATATGAAAAGTACAACAAGTGTGAGTTCTAGTTAAAATAATTATCATTCTTAGGGAATATCATCACAAGAAATGTGATATCTATGGATAATTCCAATAAAAAATCAATTGAGGGATGGATGAGTCCAACATCTGTGATGGATATCCATATCTTCATTGGGTTAGCTGGATATTATCACTAATTTGTGAGAAATTTCTCATGATTTTCATACCCTCTTACTAAGAAAACTCAAAAGGGGGTCAAGTTTTCTTGGAATGATGAATGTGAAAAAATCTTCATGGAGTTGAAAAAGAGGCGTATCACTACCATTGTACTCACACTACCCATAAGTGGGGAGCTTTTTGTAATCTTTAGCGATGCTTCAAACAAGGTATTGGGATTTTTGTTGATCCAAAATGACAAATTCATTACCTATGCCTCATGGTAGTTGAAAATTCATGAGCAAAACTATCCCATGCACGTTCTAGAGTTGGAAGCTGTGATCTTTGCATTGAAAATCTGGCGGCATTATCTCTTTGGGGAGAGGTGTGAAATATATACAGATCAAAAAAGTCTTAAATATATATTCACATAGAAGAAGTTGAATATGATCCAATGAATATGGTTAGATCTCATCAAGGATTACAACTACTCAATCCACTACTATCCTGAGAAAGAGAATAAGGTGGAGGATTCTCTAAGTAGAAAGGACCCAGCAATTCTATCATTGATGAGAATTGAAAAGGATCCAATATTCTTATATTTTATGAATACATACATGGGAATCATAAATAAGGGAACATAATCAATCCTTTCACAAATTATTTCTCAACAATCTCTTTTGGAAAGGTTAAAGGATGCTCAAAAATATGATAAGGGAATTCAAAAGAAAGCGGAAACTATCATAAAAGGGAAATCCTCAAATTTCAGTGTTAATGAAGAAGGAATTGTGGGATTTGGGTTAAGACTATGTGTTCCATCAAATAATGAGTTAAATAAAGAACTTTTTGATGATGCACATAGTTCAATTTTCGTCATTCACCCAGGAAACACAAATATGTATTGAGATCTTCAAGAGCACTATTGGTGGGATAACATGAAGAATTAGTTTGTTGAATATACATCAAATTTCCAAGTATGAAATCAAGTGAAGACTGAGAGGTATAATTCTAAGGGGATGATGCAACCATTATCCATACCAACATAGAAATGGGAAGATATCACCATGGACTTTGTCACGAGACTTCTGAAGAAATCCAAAGGAAACAATGTTATCTGGGTTGTTGTGAATCTTCTTACAAATATTGCACACTTCATTTCGATTCGATAGGATTTATCACTAGATCAACTACCTCAAATATACATTAGAGAAGTGGTAAGGATGCATTGAGTACCACTATTTATTATGTTCGATTGAGATCCAAGATTCACCTCTAAGTTTTGGAAAAGTCTCTAGCATGCTCTAGATACTGAGATTAACTTAAGTATGGCTTATCACCCTCAAACTGATGTCCAATCTGAGCAGAATATTAAAACACTTGAGGACATGTTGAGAGCTTTCTCAATAGACTTCAAAGGTGAATGGTACCAACATCTTCCTTTGGTGGAGTTTTCTTACAACAACAGTTTCTATTCAAGCATCCAAATGGATCCCTATTAAGCCTTTTATGGGAAGAGGTGAAAAATACCGGCATGTTGGGATAAATTTGGGGAATGAAAACTTCTAGGTCCGTAAATGGTCTAAGAAATGGTGGAGAAGGTTAAGAATATACAAAAATGCATCAAAGCTACTCAGAGTTGATAAAAGAGCTATGAGGAAAATCATCGAAATGACCTAGAGTTCAATATTGGAGATATGGTATTCATCCATATATCTCTATGGAAGAGATTCATGAGATTTGGAAAGAATTGAAATCTTAGTCTAAGGTATATTTTCCCTTTTGAGATCCTGGATTGCATCGGATTAGTGGCCTATCGACTAGAACTCCCACTAAACCTATCTCAAGTACATGATATATTCCATGTATACCTATTAAGGAAGTGCATCCTAGACCCATCACATTTACTCAATCCAGAGGTGGTATCATTGGATAATGACCTCTCCTATAAGGATAATCTGGTGAAGATCATAGATCATAGATAAAAAGTTCTACGAAATAAGATAATGCCCCTCATCAAAGTGTTATGGAAGAACCACAAGTTTAAAGAAGCAACATGGGAAATAGAGGATGTGATGAAGCAGAGTTTCCCTCATCTATGTTAGTGTGGTAAAATGAAATTTTGAGGGTGAAATTTCTTAAGGGGGGAAGGTTGTAACGACCCGAACATTTATGAATAAAATTACCTTTCTTTTAATTAAATGTCTTATAGTTATAGAAGACATATGCACTTATTTTATTATATCTAATTGGATTTAAATGATTGTTAAGTATCATTATCATTGATAATATATTCATTGAATAGTGATCACATGACTAGTATAAATATAAGGTTTTAACAAATCCTTTTGACATAGACAAAGGAAGTGATGGCCTCAACCAGTAGGATCGTTCTCTATAAAGCCCATTTATTAGAGCTTTCAAGGGAGATATCATTTATAGGATTTTACTTAGACTAATCCTGAGCCTAGATACAACAACTTAAGCATGAGTGAAACCATTTATGGGAGAATTTCAAGCTCATTGAGATCACAGCCCAAACCATATTCACCGAACGACCTTATGAAATCCCCACCATCTCACGCCTTACTCTTAGGGTGTATGCTGGTGTAATAAAGGGATATGTAACAAGACCCTATAATTATGATTATGTACATTATTTTTGTATATAATAATGAATATACTTTCATTATATTATTGTTACTTTGTATATGATTTTTAAAGCACAAATAGTATTTTTGGTTAATATTCAAATTCAATTAAGAAATATATTTTAATGAATTAATGGATTTTTTAAATAAATAATATTATAATAAAATATTATTATTAAATTAATTTTATTAAATATAAATTATCATATATTTTTTACGAATTCAAATGTAATTTTTATTAATGTTTAAAAACCATTTTTGTCAAAACCCATCAATTTTCAATAAATGTTGGTTTTTATTTTAAAAGTGAAAATTAAAATATTTAGAAAATTATTTAGATAAATTTAATATTATTTTTGAAATAATGAGGTCAAAATTATCCAATGGTGAATTTTTCATAATTTTCTGAGATAGTGGAATTTTTAGGTAAAAATTAAATATTGTATAAATATACGGTGTGTTTTATGACATCATAACAATCCAATAATGATATAATAAATAATATAAAAGGTATATTTGTACAAATATATGTTTTTACATTAAAATAATGTAATTTTAAGTTTATTTTATTTATTTTATAAAGGATTAGTGAATCCTCCAAAACATATAATATATTTTAAGATTTTCAAATCATTTCCTTGAAAGTATGACTCACCTCCACATAAGAAAGGTAAATATTTTAATATCTTCAGACCTTAGCCTTATAAAATAATTTATACCACTCCCCTTTTCTAGAAACCATGGTAAAAAATTATGGGATGGTTTGTGGTTTTGAATATTTTATTATGAGGTGTCCAAAACCAAAATAATAAAAAAAAACCCTTATTTCCTATATAAACCCACCCAATATCGCATTTATCTTCACTAAAACTCTTTGAAGTTCGGCCACTATCTTTCCCTTACTCCATATAGTCCTACCAAGGTGCCCCAAATCTCCTAATAATCCTCTCCCAAGTCTTTTGTGTCACACATTCAAGTAAGGGATCTTCCACTCTCCTCTTTTATCAAGCACTCCTTTTGTGATATGCCTTTTAATTTCAATTTTTATATGTTGGGATATGTTCATACATACTACCATTAATGAAAATTATATTTATAAATAATTATATCTTCCTTACACTCTCATTAATCCATCCATGATCCTTTATATACACTTGTTACCATGCCGAAATTTTGTAAGGGATTTCTCTCTCCTCATTCCCATTCAAGAACTTCTTTTATATTATACATCTTAAATTCAATTTCATGTGTTTAGGTATAATGTTAAATTATCCCCTTACTATCCATTTCATGTATAAATTATTAGATACCCATTTCACTCTCATCAACCCATTTTACAAAGTTCTATTTGATGACGTTATGCTGCTGAAATTGCACTGCGATTTTTCCATGCCAAAGTCATCATGTAGTGAATACCATACCCATTTTTGTATAAAGGGTATTAACCTTTATGCTCATATATTTATTTTTTGTGGAATTAAATGTATTTATTCCACATTTCTTGATCATGTAATGTCCTATATGTTGAATTAACTCGTGTTATATGATCTATGTGGCACACTAATGCATGAAAACAAAATGATTATGAAGGGTGCACCCTGTAGCACTACAATGCATTGGGTAGTGTTTAGTATCATGAAATGTCATATAAAATGAGGGTTTACTCATGTTAATCCATGTGAAATGATCCTTGGATCATGTTAATATCATGTTTTATGTTATTGCCACATTTCCATGTTATGATTATCATGTTATGTCATTCCTTTATGTTCGTGTTTCTTTTGTGCTCCATTGATATGCCTATTGACTAACATGTATTGTCTTCCTCATGTTATTCCATGTTTATTACCTTACTAGGATTTATATCTCACCATTTTCTTATATATTTCCTTATGTTATCCCATGCAGTTTTAAGTACGAAGGAATGTTTTGGTCATGTAAAATAAGTTTTCAATAAAGATGCTATATTTTATGTTTTAAGTTGTTTTGTAATGTTCTTAATCTCCAAATACACTATAACTCTTGATCTTCTGGGTTTTATTAATTGAAAATTATGTAATAAATCATGTTTAAATATGAAATAAAGAGTAGGGTTTTTATATCCTCCCTCTCATTTCTAACAACTGTAATGCTGCTTTTCTTAGGCACAACCTAGATAGGGCTAACCCACTGGGGATCTGAAATGGGATAAATGACACCAGCCTCAAGATAATTTTCAATTTATTTTTTCACAACTTCTAAAAGATTTGGATTAAGTCTCCTTTGTGGATGCCTTATCAGTTTATCCCCATCCTACAAAAGAATCATATGCAAGAAATGGAGGGGATAATGTATGATATGTCAGCCAAGGTCCACCTAATTTACCTAATGTTCTCCCTAAAAATATTCAAAAGTTTTTCTTCATGTTCAAAAGGAATATTGTTAGAAATTATAACATGTAATCTATCACCATTCAACAAGTATGAGTATTTGAGATCTGGTGGAAATGGATTGAGTTCCAATATAGGGGTGATTTATGGATGTAGACATTGAAGGAACTGATAAATTTTCAAAATAAAAATTAGTATCAAAATAGAAATTATCAAAATCAAAGAATAATTCATAAAATCTATCAGCATACTCAATAGCTATATCATAATCAGAGTAAACTGATCAAAATCAAAATATTAATCCACATCAAAATTAAATTCAAGAGAGGTATGTGCATTATAAACAGGTGTAGAAGTTGTCTTATACATCAAACTATAACCAATATTCATAACATCCCTAAGAATAGGAAAATAAAAATCCATGGGGTTTTTACATGGTGGCTCAAAATTGGAGATAAAAAAGTAGAATGGTCCTGTGAGGGGTACTTAATGAAGTCTAAAACATTAAATTTCACAACTTCATCTCCAAACTCCATGTAAAGTATACTCTCATGTAAATTTATGATAGTTTTGGCAGTTTTGAGGAAGAGAATACCTAATATAATGGGAGTATGTGAACTTACATGATCCCCCTCCATGTTAAGAATGTATAAGTCTATAGTAAATATCATGTATCTTACACGAACAAGTATATCCTCAAGGACTCTCACTGTATGTGTTGTAGCTCTATTCACCAACTACACCACTACTATCATCGGCTTCAACTCACCAACCTATAAAGAAGAGAATACAGAGTGAGGCATCACATTTATGGAAGCTCCTAAGTCACATAAAGCATCAGAAAAAGTGCAACTACCCTATGGTTCATGGGGTGGTGAATACCCTAGGATCCTTTAACTTTGTTGTAATTTCTTGATTTGGTGTAATGAGTGCTAACAAACTCCTTCCAAGAATGATTTCTTCATTTCCCTTGATCCCTCTTTGATTGGTGCAAAGTTCTTTTAAGAATTTGGCATGAATTGAGATTTTCTTAATGGCCTCAAGAATGGGGATGTTTATCTCAACGCACTTGAATGTGTCCAAAAAATATTTTTTTCATTGTCTCTTGAGTCATATTTTTGGTTTTCACAACTCTATTTGGAAATGGAAGGGGTTTTGTAGGAATATCATAAATTTTCATCTTACCTTTTCCTTTATCCTATGTTTTCTCAACTATTTGTGATGATGGGGGAATATCCTCCAGTTGGGTGAATCCTAGTGGACTGTTATGAACAATTCGCTCAATTTTTTTCTTCCCAATCCTCAATGTGATGGCACTAACATTACCCTTTGTATTAATAATGGATTGGGAGGGAAGGTTTCTAGAGTTCTTGTTCACCATTTCATGGAGGGTGCTGGTAATCTGGCTCATTTTCATCTTTATCTCCCTCAACTCTATGCCTTGAGTCTTCAGCTCATTATGTTGATTAATAAAATTTTGTTTCAAAATATCATCAATTTTATAATATACCTTTGTTTTGGGATTCCATTTTGTTGACTTATTGATGCTTGGGATTCAAATATTCTTTGGGGTTGTTGAAAATCCTACTGGTGGGGTGGAGGTTGTTGGAAGTTTTGTTGAAAATTATCCATTTTTTTTGTTCACAACCATACCTCATATTTGATTGATCCTTCCATCCTTGATTGTAAATTTGTATGAAGGAATCATACTTCTTTTGTGGGGGTGCATGTTTTTGTTGAAATGGTCTCCCTGGGAATATTGTTGCACAATCCTCTGTCTCTTGTAGTTGTGGGAAACAATCTATTGGATGGTCTAGTGCAGTACAAATGTCACAAAGCTTCACTATAGTGGGGGGGGGGCTTTTTGGGCCAATGTTATTTGTCTCACTATAGTGGTTAACTCATCCAACTTAGGATTAGTTAAATGATTCTCAAGAGTAGAGGGACTTACCTGATGTACTACCCTTATAGATATTGTGCCTCAATCACCAAATTGTTGAGAGTTTTTTGTAATCTTGTTAATCAATTCTCGAGCATCTATTAGGATTTTTTTCAACTAATGATCCTCCTGTTGTCGCATCCACCATGATCCTCTCCATGAGAGTGAGACCTTTATAGAAGTATTGGATGAGAAGTTGATCACTGATTTGGTGATGTGGAAAACTTGCACATAACTTCTTTAACTACTCTGAGTACTCATACATTGACTCTCCCTGTGATTCCTTGATTCTCGATATCTCCTTTTGAATTATTGTTGTTATTTATGCTGGAAATAATATCTATAAGAAAATTAATTTCAAATCATTCCAAGATGTAACATCTTTAGGTTGTAGGTAATACATCCAATATTTTTCAATTCCATAAAGTGAGAATGGGAATACCCTTAATTTGATTTTATTTTTAGAGAAATTTCTTGGTTTTATTTTTGAGAAAACCACATTGAATTATTTTAAATGTTTGTTTAGATCCTCACCATAGAGTCCATGAAATTTTGGAAGTAGGTTTATCAATATAGATTTTAATTCAAAGTATAATTAGAGATTTGGGTATGCAATTCATGTTGGTTTATTATTATCATCCAGTGTATCCAAATCTTGAATGGTTCTTTCATCTTCATTGTTTTTTGCAACCATTTTTTGAAAATTAGATTTTGTTTGAGATGAGATACCAAAATCACTGCTATCAGAATGATGGAAATAATAAAATGTGGGAATTTTGAAACTTCTTGAATTTTGAGATTATCTGATTCTAACCCTAAAGCTTCATTCAACCTCAGGTTATAGTTCAAAATGAACATCAAGGTTGGATTGTGTCATCAATTAGAGTGAAATAAGAAGTAGTGGACCACAATATCATTAAATGAGGTTTCAATTGATGGTCCTAAAAACAAGAGGTGAGGAAGGAAGAATATAAAAGAAAATGTAAGAAAATAGAAGAAACAGAGGAAGAAAAAATAAAAAATAACTTACCTAAAATAGGTTGAATAAAACACTTTCCTTCCCAGCAACGATGCCAATTTGATGAGCGTTGTCAAGGACAGTCTCAAAAATATTTTTGATTTTACTAAGTGCAGCACAGTGTTTTACCTAGGTAATTCTCTTGAGGAATAAGTGAATTAAAAACCCCTTAATAGGCTTGAATAAACCGAAAAAATAAGTGAAAACAAATGAAAAAATCTGGGGAGTTGGTTTTGTGATTTTTAGACAAAAAAAGAGGAGCAATCAAGAACAAAATTTCTTTAAAAACACTAATATGAGATAATTTAGTCGATCTAATATACCCCCCTTCACCATTAATTTATCATTATCCCATATGATTATAATTTTTTCAATTATTATCCTCTAACCTTCTCAACCCCCAAACCCTACGGAAATTAACACGACCACAAATATTGGAAAAATGAGCCCTAGGTTAACTTTGGGACATCCGATCATAGAACACTGCTTTTATTGTGATCAAAAATATAACTCATGGTAAATGGAAAATTAGGGAATCATATCCTCCCTATAGTGTAGAATTAATTGAGTTTAGGTATGAGACTTTAACCCTACAATTCTATCCCAAGTTGATTGGATTTCAGAATTGAAGTTTCACTCACACGATTCACGCAAGTCTGACCTTGTGGTCAAGTGCAGGTCGATCAAGTTAATTAGAAAATCAAACTCAATTAATTTATCAAAATTTATGAATTAAAATATGTTTATGTATTCAAAGTAAATAAATTAAGGGGGAGTGTATTGGATCAACTACGAACAAAATCACTCTTCTATGGGTGAAGTTATCATCGTGGAGACATTTTTCAAAAGCAATGGGTTGAAAGGTAAAAACCCAATATAATCTCCACTATTATATTCCATCACCAAGAATAAAAATAATAAGATTAAAATAGAAGAACATAGAATATTTATTGAAGAAAAAGTCAAGTTACAAGTATAAAAACAAAGAAACACAAAGTGGGGTGGGAGAGGAGAGTCTTCTTGGAAGAGATCTTTGCACAAAATATTACTTATTCCAAGAGGTTTGAGATATTTCTAGGAGACACCCATTCGTACACACTATCACAAAGCCTCTAAAAACCCTCCTGAAGAGTGAAAAATTCATTTAAATAGTTTTTTGGAGGGCTAGGGTTTTAAATTCTAAAAAGGGTACATGAGTCATTTGGTCTCCAAAAATTACTTCATCTTGATCTGAGTTTTTTACCACATTCCATTGAGAACCAAGTGTCACCCCAGTTGAATGAAATTCTCCAAATTTAGTCCTTTAACTCCTAAAAAACTTTCATTTGCATATAAGTATTAATGAAGAAGTTATTACCACTTAAGTGAAGTGGGGTCTAGTCTGCTAAATTCTATACATCCCTTCATTAATACCCATTTTCGGCCCACCAAATATGTAATACATATATAATGATCTGAATTAACAATGTATAAAAATTATATTTTAATATCACTATAAAATTTTAATTTGAAATTTGGTACATATAAAATGTTATTAGAAAAATACAAAGGTGATATTAAAATGGTAAAAACATGATTTTCATGCTATTTCCAAATTATATCCCAAAACGCATTTTTCCATTAAATCATCCAAATATGATTAATGTGAGGAAATTATATAAATTAATATCAAAAAAATATTAAAAAAACGTGTATTATCAATTTTAAATTGGAAAAAAACATAAATCATCTTTCAAATCTATTAAAAAAATTGTTACATCTAAACCATTAGAACTTATCCATATGGATTTGTTTAGAACATATAGGGTAGAAAGTTTGGCTGGTAAATTATATTTTTATTTTTTAGTTGATGATTTTTCAATATTTACTTGGGTTTGTTTTTTAAAACTCAAAAGTGAAGTATTCACTATTTTTGAAAGATTTTTCAAAATCATTCAAAACGAAAAAGGTTTTAAAATAATTTCATTAAGAAGTGATCATGGTAGAGAATTTGAGAATCAATAATTCAATTATTTCTTCTCAAATTTAGGTATTAAAAACACATTATCTGCACCAAGAACACCTCAAAATATGGAATCTTTGAAATAAGAAATAGAACTATTCAAGAAATGGTAAGGACTATGCTGAATGAATACAGTCTTTCTACTTATTTCTAGGTAGAAGTTGTAAGTACAACTTTCTATATCATGAATAGAGATTTAATAAGACCAATTATTAAAAATAAATCCTATGAACTTTGGAATAAAAGAAAACCTAAATTAAAGTACTTTAAATTTTTTGGATGCTAGGTATATATCTTGAATACTAAGGTTAACCTTGGTAAATTTGATACAAAAGCTGATGAATGAATTTTTATAGGTTATTCTGCTACTTATAAAGCCTATAGAGTGTTTAATAAAAAGTCAAGGATTGTTGAAAAATTATTTCATGTGAAGTTTTATGAATTTAACTCTTTCGTTAAAGAGATATATCAAATAGATGATAAATATGACTCTTTAGATGGCATGAGACTCAAAAATCCTAAAGATGATTTTAAAAAAGATATAAATGAAATTCAGTCTAATTCAGAAGAACATGAAACTGAAGAACCTGATAGTGTCTTACCTAGATAGTCTAGAACCTTAAAGTATCATCCTTTAGAAATCATTATAGGAAACCTAGACACAGGAGTTATAACTAGAAGAAATGTAAGAAACTTAGTTAAATTCTCTACTTTTCTATCTCAGTTAGAACCTAAGTCTATTGAAGAAGCTTTAGAAGATAATAGTTGGTTGTTATCCATGAAAGAATAACTAAATCAATTCATAAGAAATGAAGTTTTAGAATTAATAGACAGACCATCAAATTATCCAATAATAGGAACTAAATGGATATTTAGAAATAAATAGGATGATCAAGGAATTATAACCAGAAACAAAGCTAGATTAGCAGCAAAAGGATATAATCCGGAAAAAGGAATAGATTATGATGAAACTTTTAAACCTATAGATAGATTAGAATCTATTAAAATCTTTTTATCTCATACATCTCATATGAATTTTAAATTATATCAGATGGATGCTAAATCTACATTTTTAAATAGATATTTAGTAGAGGAAGCTTATGTTGAACAACCCCCAGGTTTTGAAAATCCACACAAACCAAATTCTATTTTTAAACATACTAAATATCTCTATGGTCTTAAATAATCACCTATATCTTGGTATAAAATATTAAGCTCATTTTTGTTGGAAATGGATTTTTTTTGGGATTAGTGGATCATACTCTTAAAAATCGGTTTTTTATAATATTTTATTAGTAAAAATTTATGTTGATGATGTTATTTTCAGTTCAAAAAATAAAAATATTTATAATGATTTTTTAACTCTAATGAAAAAATAATTTGAAATTATTATAATGGGAGAATTGATTTTATTTTTAGGATTTCAAATCTATTAAAAATATTATGGAAATATTTTAAATCAAGGAAAATATATTATTTATTTATTGAAAAATTTGGGACTTGAAAACAGTAAGACTTACACAACTCCCATGTGTGCCAATATAAAACTTGTTTTGAATGAAATTGGAAAACTAGTTGACAATAAGTTATATAGAGGTATTATTGGGTTTTTATTGTATCTTAATGCTAGCAGACCAGACATAATGTTTTTTTGTATGTCTATGTGATAAATTTCAGTCAAATCTAAAATAATATCATCTTACTACTATTAAAATAATTTTTAGATATTTAAAAGGAATTATTTTTCAATCTATTATTTACCCCAAAACTTTTGATTTTAATTTAATTTCATACTCAGATGCTGACTTTGGAGGATGTAGATCAGATAAAAAATCACCTTAGGAACCTGTCACTTTTTAAGAAAATCTTTAGAATCATGGTCGAGTAAGAAACAACATTTAGTTACCCTGTAAACAACCAAATAAATATATATATATATATGTTGGCATTTTATATGCACAAGTGTTGTGGATGAAACACACTCTACTGGATTTGGGACTAAATTTTAATAATATACCTATTTTATGTGATAACACTAGTGCAATAAATATTTCAAAAAATATTATAAGTCGCTTTAGGACTAAATATATTGATATAATACATCATTTTCTAAGAGATCATATTCTTAAAAAGGATATATCTTTAGAATTTATAAATATTGAACATCAATTAGATGATATTTTTACTAAACCACTTCCCACTGTACGTTTTGATTTTATTAAGGAGGGTTAAGATTATTTAACTTTAAATAAATGTTTATTAATTTATTTTGTTAATTTTTCTGTCAATTATTTTTATTTTGAATTTTTTCATTTATTTTTATAAATAAAATATTTATTTAGTCTTTTTTTTATTAAAACTTTTCAAAATTAAATTTTTTAATGATTACTGCCCATGTAATCAGCACGTGAAACCATACCATGTCACTAAATCATCAGACTCTCCCGCTCTCCTTCCTACTCTTCACGACCCTTCAAATTATAGAGCATCTTTCATTCTAGTTTTCTAAATTTCTAACCTTCGAACCTTCAATACTCAAACCTTATGAAATGGAAGCATCAGGTAGAATTGATGAATTCAATATGATTGAGCTAGTTTTCCATAATTTAATTTATCAAAAAATTCTTTAAGGAAAGGTAATCAATTTTGACTGGATAAATGAAACAAATCTATTGTTAAATAATGAAATCAAATTTTAGGGATGATAATTTCTTTTTAGAGATAGTAATATGTTGTTTATATTTGATATTTAAGTAAAATAGTTTTATCAGAATGCTTCATTTAGTTTTGGAGTTGATGAAGATTCTGTTGTGTTTAAGATTTATCATAAAGAATTTTTTATTTCTTCATCACAAATTTCTAAGTTGTTCATCTATCCCCATGAGAGGGAATATCATTTTGATTTAAGAAATATAGGACATGAAAGATTTAGATCAAAGTATATAATGTCATTCCTATTTGTAACTTCATTTATCATAAAGATGATGACTAAAGACCTAAATCCTGATCAAAATGTCTTAACAAAGTTTATTCAGTTGGAAATTATGCCAAGGACTGTGGAGTTAGAAAAAGTTTTTTATCCTGATATTTATGTTCTATTTTTGTTGATGAACTATTTCAAGCTGAATTTTAGTAGGTATATGTTGAGGTATATGAATTAGTGATGTTATAAAGAAGCTAGAGTGAATTTTTATCCCTGTGGAAGGATTATTTCTCATTTGTTGTTCAGATTAGGAAATGTTTGGTACATCTCATTAGGTTAAATATGTCATCACAGTAATATTATAAATTCTAGAACTGTGAGGAAGATATAATATTTTTTGATAAACTCTTGCAATGGTTTGTTGTCTATTGGGATGTTAGAATAAGATAAGATGATAGTTGCTGCTCATGGGGAGCATAGAATGGTACTATCTATTGGTTTTGTGAGACCTAGGCCTAAAGAAGAATAAGATTAATCCAGAGTTTATGAGGTTGGTCTTTCTCAAATGAAGATAATAAGAGTTCATGTTTCTGATGTCGAATAAGATAATCAAGAAAGATTTAATGATGTGGCTCAATTGGTTGAGGATTTTGAGCAAGTGGATCAAGGGTAAAATTAACTTAGGGAAGTTGTCCCTATTTTCAATGGAGTTTTCCCTATTAATATATCTCTTATTGTTTCCAATTATGTAGATGTAGAGGTTTCTACATTAATAGAAAGAACAGAAGTCCAATAAATCACTAGTTCTAATAGAGAATCAGGGTTGGCTATTGTAGAGGTCGAACAACCTTCAAGATCTATTTCTGCAGAGTCTTCTGACTCTTTGGCCAGAAATATTTAAGCCCTAGTTCATAAGTATAATCTTTTGGATGAACATAACTTGTCCCTAAGATTATAGTTAGATGATGAGAAGAAGAAATTAGAAGATCTAATAAGTTCAACAGTGCCCAGAGTTAAGTTTGAGGCACTTCAGAATAATTTAAGAGAAGTTCAAGAAACTCTTGTTTTAGTGGGTGACATTGAAGATTTTATCAGAATGTTGTCTGTTGAGATTAGAAATTCAAAAGAATAATATGTTAAGAAATCAGATTTTGATGAGTTAAAGCATTTGTTGGGGAGAGAATTTTGGTCTTTTAGATCAATTCAAACATCATCTTCATCTCAAAAAACTTCTCTAGATTTGATCATAACATTTTAAGTAATAAATTTATTGTTGGATGATTTCAATGACAGAATACACACTATTTAGTGTGATAGTACCACTTTGAATGTTCTTCTAGAGAATCAAAGACATTTGATCAGTTAACTAACCTCTAATGACTCTTGGTTAGGGTCAGTTATTCATTAAGTGAGAGATAAGTTGACTGTTTTCATTCAATTTGAGAATCAGTAAATGAGTTTATTAGAGTAAATTTGGTTGAGATCTTGAGGATTGATCAATATTCCAGGAAGATGCTCCAGCAGTGGATAGAATTTTTCAATAATCATTTTATGAGCTTATTGGTAAAGCTAAATGATATCCATAGTGTTGTATAATCTATTCATCATCCCATTGCATCCTCTCCCAGTGAAGAAGAAGAAGAAGAATAAGACACCCCATCTGACCCAAGCCCAAATTTTTAGAAACATTTCTTATGCTAATTGGTGGATTATAATATATTTTAAAAACATTTGATTTACAATTCAATTTACTTTACTTTTTATATCAATGAGTTTTATTTAATTGTTTTATTATTTATGTAAAATATTATAACTACCATTTCTAAATTTATTTATCTTTCACCAGCTTAAATAACTATTCATTTATAGTTTAGTGCAATATTAATTGTGGTTTGTACCTTTTTATTTTCAAATTTCTTTTTAATATCACAAAAAAAGGGATAAAATTAGGTAAACACAAACATTTTCAAATTAAGAGTATTTATTTATTATCATCAAAACAATACTTTGAAATAAAAAATAATACTATGGAAAATTATTAAAATTTCACAAGTTCAATTGTTTTTTAAATATTATTTTATTAGTGTTTACAATTCCTACACTTTTTTTGAATTATGTTATGGGTTTTGTGATCATCAAAAATAGAGAGATTGTTGGGAATATATTGTCTCAAAAATACTCTATAAATCATATTAATTTTGATGCTCACAAATACCCTTGTTTGTTTTCTAATAAAGTTGCTTTAAGTATTTTTTAGGAATATATATATATATATCATGTTTATATCTTTTTGATGGAATACAAAGATGTGAGATATGTTCTGGAAACACAGTTCATACCCTACATTCGGTGAATGAACATACGGATCATAATCCCTACACTAATTAGTAAATGTATGGATCAGAAACCCTACATTTGGATAACTATAAGAATATGGAATATATATCCAATGTTGAAGTCTAGAATCACTGTTCAAAACCCTACATTCGGAGAATGAACATATGGTTAATCAACCCAACGTTTGGAATCAACCTTATGCTGGAAGGATGAACATATAAATTCTCATCCCAACATTACTTTTGATCCATGTGATATGTAAAGGAACCCTACGCTATGTAAAGGAACCCTACGCTATGCAAAGGAACTCTATGCTTTACAAAGGAACCCTACTCTATGTAGTTCAATCCTACATTTGTCTATTCAACAACAGATATTTAATTCTACGATTTTATCTAAGATTTATGCAATGGTCTTGATAGAAATAAAGATCGATTGAAAGTTATTCTATGACTGATTCAAAGGCTCATTATAATTAATTCAAAAACCATATTCAACAAATAAAATCAATCTTATTCTTAAGGGATGTTATGAATCCCTTGGTTGATTCAAGTTTGAATATCTACGATCTATCAGGTGAATTTCTTAGATTTTCTCAACCGAATTAAAATCCTTTTTGTTCTATATATGATTAGATAGTTTTTGTAAAAAATACATAGATATAAGATATTTAAGAGTGATATATTTTTTATTTACAAACCACATACTTTCTGTGAATATTTTTTTACAGATCTAGAAAAGAATGATCGATTATGTTATTTTCTGAAAGAGGCTTGTCACAACCCATCCCCTAGGGCCTGTGCCGTGACTACCCCAAGTCTGCCTTCTATAGACTAGGGGTTGGTGACTAGCACTGAGTAGGGATATCCCAAAAAGGGAAGTCATTATCTTTAAACCTATACACATGCACAAAGCTCAAACTGTGGAAAGTAAACACAAAGTAAACCACAACTGTCACTAAGACAACTGCTGAGAGTATAGTACAAACTGAAAGTACAAAGGGGATAGAATATAAGCCCAAAAACACAAAGGAAAGTACAAATGCCATGGTCCATTTTCTCGATACCCTACCTGAAGGGTAGGTGAAGGGTATCTGCCTGTAGTAGAATAAGTACTCGTGTCCTTCTCATTTAACTGAGCACCACCTTGTCTTAGACCACTAAGGTCTTCGTCAAAGCGTCGATCATCTGCCCAAGACACGACATATGCAGGGAAAGCCTGTGTAGGGGTGAGTAACATAATACTCAGTAGGGACCCCAAATCACAAAGGAAAGACCAAAAAGAAAAGATAGCTCAAACTAGGTATAACTCAAAGTATAGAAAATAAGATTATCAGTCGTAAAGTTGAATCATCTTGTACTGATGAGGGACTCATCCCTGATGAGTCACTGAGATCTGCTCGGCTACTAGACCACTGAGGTATGCTCCGCTACTGGATCACTGAGGTCCGCTGAGATATTGGACCACTGAGTTCTGCTCAGCTACTAGACCACTAAGGTCTACTCAGCTACTAGACCACTGAGGTTCGTTGAGCTACTAGACCACTGAGGTCCGCTAGGCTATTGGACCACTAAGGTCCGCTTAGCTACTGGACTACTAAGGTTTGCTCAGCTACTAGACCACTGAGGTCCGCTTGGTTACTGGACCACCGAGGTATCGCTCGTCATATCCTTCGTGTCACATCCAGCCATAGGATTCTCGCTCTCTCACGCACTTGATTCCTAGATAATCTACTCTTCAAGACATCAGTCATATCTCGACTACCACAAAAACTCACTTAGAGTATATCTAAAGGGACATCTCATTGCAAGGGTCCTAACTCCATAGATGGCACATCAATCGGACGCTTGGTCTAAAAGATATTGGTGTTTTAGTAAATAGGGGTGGTTGCGTTCGGGCCCAGTCCGACTTGGTCAGACTGACCCGACAAACCCAGCTGGGGGTCCCATATGACCCGACCTAGTTTGTCTGACCCAACCTGACTTAGTTGGGTCTGGGATAACCCAGTCTATCCTGGCCTAATGGCCAGGCCCAGTGGGCCTTGCTGGACCTGGCCCGATTCGGCCGTGGGTCCAGCCTGTCGGGTCACCTAAAGACCCAGTTCTCATCCGGTCTGGTCTGAATTAGTCGAACTGGTTCTAACCAACCAAGCCGACCAGTGGCCCAGTTTCCCATCTGGCCCGACCTGCACTTTGGCGGGCCAGTTCTTCTCTAGCCCAGGCCGCCTAGGGGCTTAGTTCACTCTGTTGGCTCGGCCCGCATCGGCGGGCTAGCTTGGGCCCAGCCTAAATGCTCGTTGGCTTCCGGTTCACGCAGCCACATGGCCCGCTGAGGTCGGCCACCTCCCTCTGCATGTGGTCCAACGTGGATCACATTCTAGCACATGTCGTGGCTCACCCCACGGGCCACTCGAACTAACGCGATGCCTGACCGCTGCTGCCCCCTAAACCATTGTGGTCCCTACTGGCCACGACCTCCACCATCGGGGTGTGTCGCCTCCTACCCACGGTCTCCGCTACCGTCTTTTGAGCTAATGGCCCTTGCCGCCGCCGTGACCCTCCTGGTCACGAACTTTCGTCACTGCCGCAACCCACTTGGCCACAACTATCCCTCTGCCACCGCCGGCTCCCATGTCGGTGGTTGTTTACTTGGCGTCGTCATCTCCCTCGGCCTTCTTCCTGGGTTGATCTATTGTTGCGGTCCTTCTTGGACCGCAGTTTTCATCATGTCATGAAGAACGAATAAAAGGATAGAGTATAATAAAACACAAAGGATGGACCACAAACATTGTTCGTGTTGGCATGGTTTGTCCTTGTTAGGGGATTTAATAAAGGATAATAAAAATGTGAATCCAACTTCCCATAATTCCCCGCATGAAAATTACAATGTCCCACAAAGAAGACTGATTCATAGGTAAATCTGTTAGTGGATTAACCCGTGTTCATCATTTAGGAAAAAGAATGGGGGAGGGTGATCACTTAGAAAAATAAACCCCTACCTGGAGAACAGGTTTGATCAGAGGAAGGATTCTTCATTGAAGGCGATCCTTCTGTGAAAGTCCTTGATATGTTGTCAAGGGAGAGATCTCTCGAAGAGGAGGGGGAATGGTTGAAGTTGTTTGCAATTGCCATTCATCATTTTCTGTTCTTCAACGGTGATCCTCCATAGATTTAGAGTCATTTTCAAGATCCAGATCTGATCTCCAATTCCTATTATCCCATTAAGTGGGGAAAATTCTTCACAACATTTCTATTATGCTGAGTCATCATTGTTACACTGTTTTATTTATGAAACAACGTTTCTGTTACTTTTCATTACAGTGTCGTTACGGAATTTCATTTATGTAATGAAACAGTTAGCCCATCGCTGCGTTGCAGTGAAACAATTTAGAATAAAATAAACTTTTTAAGTTTATTTTATTTTTCCTAAAAATGCCCAAAAATTAACTTTTACCCTTAACCCGTGTCGGTCGAGGTTAGGTCCTGATTAAGGAGAACATCTCATTAGGAACTCAACGGTGGTGTCATATTTTCAATCTGAGTTACCCTTTGTGAGTTATGAGGATTTGAAAATAAAATAATTCTTTTATTTAAATTATTTTATTTACGGTTATGTCAAAAAAATTCAACTTTCACAGTTGGCCTGTGTCGGCTGATGTTAGGCTCCGCCTATGGAAAGCGCGCCCTCAAGAGCTCAATAGTGGTCTCAGATTTTCAATTCGAGTTACCGTTCATGAGTTATAACGACTTGAAAAATAAAATAATCTTACTTAATTATTTTATTTACGGTTATGTCATTTTTAGGTTTTCTCACTGGAGACTTGTGCTGACTAAAATTAAGTCGCGCATAGGGTAAACTCATTGCTCTGAACGCAATAGTTCCCTCATATTGCTGATTTGGTCACCTAATTAAGAGTTATTCCACTTTTTTAGGAAAAATACTCATGTTCACTATTTAAAACCTAACATTTTTTGATAGATTATTTCGGGCACTCCGGGCCTCAGAATCGCACGCTGTCTTAGTGCCTAGTCTCAAAATAATCTCATATAATTTTTTAAAAAAATTACATGGAATTTTGGGACATTAAATTACCACTAACTTTATGGTTTTATGTCCTCGTAATCCAAAATAAGGCTAATCAAACATATTGGGGTACTGATCATGAATATGAGTCTCTTGATCCCACGTAATCTCTTGGAGATTCTCATGTTGTCAACGAACATGCACCAGAGGAATCGATCATCCATAAAGGATCCTCTCATATCGATCCTCTATCTCCATCGGGTACTCTGTGAATTTCACCTGATGTTATTAATATTTTAATGAATTATTATATACTCCCTTTACTTATTTTATATGAAATGTGCATAATTTGTGTGAAATATTAATGTTTTAATACTAAGTATAATTTTTTAGCATTTTTTGAAGTAGTCCAATTGAGTCAGTTTACTATTTTATTTATAAATCTCACCATAATAATTAAAATTGTGTGGTTATTGTTTTTTAGGATTCCTTATTTAATTTATCACATATCATTAGAAGGAATCATGGGCCAATTCTTCTATTTGAAGGCTCATATGGACTACACAAGATGACCCAAAGAATTTGTGAAAAAACTGGACCAGCCATGATGATTGAGTTACTGGTCTCACTCCAGAAGCCCATATTTTTTGAAACTCCACCATGTGTTTTTGATTATCTAAAATAATCATGGTTAAAAATTTCAGGGCCCAAATCTAATAAAAACGATCCCAAATGAAGCTTTGAAGTCCAACCCACCATTCTGGCCTAGAATTAAAATCTGAACACTATTCATGACATATCTCATGATTTATTCATCAAATTGAGCTGAGATTTTGTAGTGTGAAAGAGAAGATATAGGCGGCCTACTTTGTTGAATAAATAATTTTGTTTTTAAGGCATATTACTATTCAAAAACTCTTTCACATTTTGGACTTCAATAATACTGGATTGAAATGGACATATTAAAATTGTTTAATCAGACGACCATAACTTTGGATACATAGGTCCAAATGCCTCCAAATTTTTATAGTATTAGGAAAACATTATTATATACAAATTTTAATAAAGAGATATCTCTAGATTATGCTGTCTAGATATCCAAATAGTCTATCAAAGTGGAGGGACAGATTGGGAATGCAAACAGTCCACTTCCTTGGGCTATAAATACATTCCCCTCCACTCCTTCAAAGGGGATGGCATTTCAGAAGAGAGTATCACATATTGGAACGAACAAAGCCTTTAAAAAGTCTTGAGAGGACCTTCCATACTCTATTTTTCACTTTAGATACCTTTCATCCTCTCTTTGTTTCCTTTCACTTTTGTGTTGTTCTTTGTTTGTAATCTTGTAAGTTTTTGTTTTGTAATTTTGTTTTAATGAAAGTATCTTCTTCAATATATCTTATTATAATCAACCTTTTGTAGTTTAATATTAATGTTCTTAAAATATTTTAAATACATTTGAATCCCCTTCCCTTCTTTTGCTTCCTCATTCAATCAAAAGTCTGTTTTTTTAATTCTCATCATTGTTCTTGTGTGTGTGTTCGACGTACCACTCTTTTCTTATCCCTTTATTTTTATTCTATTGTTAATTAATAATCATAAATATATAAAACAGATTAATATTAATATAAATGTATGAGTAAATATATTATTGGGGTGAGTCAAAATTTAGGGATGTTAAGTGATTGAGAGTATTTTCTCGATGAATATTATTTAATTTAACATTGTGTATGTTGGACTTAACATGTCATGGATTAATGACTTGTTTTGTTTAAAATGTGGTTTCCATAGATTATTGGAACCATAAATACACTACCATCAACAAGATATGATTGAGATTAGAACCCTGAGTTAAGTTAAGGCTTGGATTAAAGCCTTAACACTTAGTAATTTCAATCAACATTATCTTGTGAAGTGGGTGTTAAATTAACTGCAATATAAAGCAAAGCTCCAGGATATCACAAGTTTAACTCTATAAAAATGAACTCACCCCAATATTTATCAAATTGTTAAATCAAACACCAATCATTAATCACTTCATTTAATCTCTTCAAACAAACCCCCTAATCAGAATACAATCAACTAAAAACAAATGACTATTACAAAGTATCATCGCCGAGGATTCGACCAGAGTGCTGCTATACACATTAGCAGAGCACCAGAACCTTGACCGGTCGATAGGCGACAATTGGCCGTGCATTTCAAATGGAACTGTTTCTAGGGATGGTGCTTTAAGTAGTCATTAGTTTCTGGTTATTGTAAAAAAAACAAAAAAAAAACAAATTTAAAAAAAAAAATTGAAAAAAAAACACAAAGAAAAACCCGTCTTCTCATAAAAATCATAAACAGAAAAAACAAAAAGAAAAACATGTCTTCCTTTTCCTTACAACATCTCTTTGAATTCCCCATAGCCTCCTAAAAAATCCCTCAGATTTTTTTGACCCTAAAATTGAGCGAACACTTCGCCAACTTAGGAGGAACATAAGAGAAAATCAAATAATTCAAGAACCAGTCCTTGTCCAACCAATTGAATTATATATGGCCAATCCTAGGGAACAAACACTAAAAGAACTTACTACCCCTGATATGAATTACCAACCTCTTGGTATTCAATATCAAAACATAGAAGCTGACTTCGAACTCAAATCAGGTTTGATTCATCTTCTCCCTCATTTCCACGGGCTAGCCGGTGAGGATCCACATCTCCACCTTAAAGAGTTCCAAGTGGTGTGCTCTACCATGAAGGCTCAAGGGGTTTCTGAAGAACAAATAAAACTTCGAGAATTCCCTTTCTCCCTAGCTGACACTGCTAAGTCATGGCTCTACTACCTTCTTCCTGGTTCCATAACCACATGGAATGACATGAAGTGACTCTTCTTAGAGAAATTATTTCCTGCTTCTCGTACTGCTTCAATCCGAAAGGAAATAAGTGTTATCCGTCAGTTACCAAGTGAATCACTCCATGAATACTGGGAGAGGTTTAAAAATATTATTACAACCTACCCACATCACTAAATCCCTGATCAAATCTTGATCCAATACTTCTATGAGGGGTTATTGGCTATGGAGAGAACTCTCATTGATGCCGCAAGTGGCGGTGCTCTTGTTGATAAAACTCCTGCAACTGCAAGAGATCTCATAAGTAACATGGCTGAAAATACACAATAATTCCATACTCGAGCACATTCTCAAGCCAAAAAAGCCCAAGATAATCAATCAATTTATCCGAACAATATGACCGAGTGAATGAGTGAACTTATAGGTCTTGTGAGACAACTAGTTGTGGCTACCAAATCCCCAACCTCATCTTCTTCGCAATCAATGTTTCCTGGACCTGTAAAAAACTGTGGAATATGAAACTCTTCATATCATCCAACAGACACATGTCCATAACTTCAAGAGGATCAATCTGATTCATCTAGACCAATGGAGCTCAATGCAGCATATGCTCAGTGGAACACCAACCCTCAACTATCAGGTCAGTTTTTTAGAAACTTCAACCAACCTCACTCTGAGACCTTCTCTTCTTCCTATAACCAAGGACTGAGGTATGTTAATCCCATCTCTTATCCCCCTCAATTCCCTCCTCAAAACCCAAACCAATTTCAATATGGTCAAGGTGTTGGTAACTTCCAACAACCTTATACTTTTCTTCATCAGCCTCAAAGGAACAATCCTCATCCTGGATTCTATTATCCTAGTGAGCCTTCCCAATTCCAAAACCAATACAATCGCTTTCCCAAGAACCAAAATCAAGGTAATCCCAATCCGGGACAAGACTCTTCTTCCAAGAAACCATGGGAAAGTGTAGTGGAAGATCATTCCTCCTTCAACCGTTCCAGCCTTAAGAACATTGAAACCCAAATTGGTCAACTTGAATCCCACCTTAGTCAGCAGCATCCATCCAATTCTTCCCAACTCCCTGCTCAAACCTTACCCAACCCCAAGGGTAATGTAAGTGCAATTTCACTTAGATCGGGAAAGAAAATTGCTATGCCTCAAGATAATTCCTCAAACCCTCCTTTGAATGTTGACCTAGAAAATGAAAAGAAAAAGAAACTTGAAAAGGAACCTGAAACCATTCCCTCACCTCCTTCAATTCCACTTAGGAACCCAATTCCGTTTCCTCAAGCTGTTTCTAAGCCAAAGAAGTCCTTTGAACCCGATCCTGAAATGCTCGACATGTTTAGACGTGTTGAAGTCAACATTCCCCTATTATATTACATAAAACAAATTCCTAAGTATGCCAAGTTTCTTAAGGAATTGTGCACCCACAAGAGGCAACTTAGGACCATCGAAAATGTTTCCACCCAGCAATATATTCCCATAAAGTGAAAAGATCTAGGGACCTTTACGGCTCCATTCCAAATTGGAAGTTCTAACTTCGATGATGCACTCATAGACCTAGGAGCCTCAATTAATGTCATGCCCAAATCCATATTCTACAACCTTGGTCTAGGTCCCTTACATCCAACTGGTGTTGTTATTCAGTTATCCAATCGAATCACTGCCAATCCTGAGGGAATAATTGAGGATGTCCTTGTCCGAGTCAATGATCTTATCTTCCCTGCTGATTTCTATGTCCTTGACATGGAAGGTGAGAAGAACTCTTCTCGATCTCCCCTAATTCTAGGAAGACCATTCCTCATGATTGTGAGAACCAAGATTGATGTCTATTTAGGCATCTTATCCATGGAATTTGATGACCAACTGGTCAAGTTCAACATTTTCCAAGCCATGCGATACCCATCTAAGGATCACTCTGCATTCTCAATCCATGCTTCTAAGGACACTTCTAAGAGTCAATAGAACCCCAATCCACCATGTTCTTCATGTTCTAATGACAAAGGATCTTTTGAAATATTCACCATGATTAAACAAGTCATAAATGGTGAATTTTATGTGGACCTCTCATTCATAGACTCCATTAATCTAGAGGAACTTGAAAACTCTCTTGAATCCCACATCAACTCTAATCTCTACTGCTCTACCTTGGAAAGTATTAATAAGAATGAATATGAATCAACTGAAGTCCCCTCCTCCATTCATGAGTTGTTTAACCCACAAATGAAAGATGAGACTGATCTGAAACCTCTACCTGAACACCTAAAATATGCATTCCTTTTCCATGATCACTTTTATCCTGTCATTATCTCTTCTTCACTTACCGAAATTGAGGAGTCCAAAATTGTTCAGGTGTTAGAGGAAAACAAAAAGGTCATAGGTTGGACCCTAGATGACATACCAAGAATCAACCCTACCCTTTGCATGAATCACATCCATCTTGAGGAGTCATCCAAACCAATTAGACAACCACAAAGAAGACTCAATCCACTCATACTTGAGGTATTTAGGGAAGAGATCACCAAGCTTCTTCAATCTGGTATTATCTACCCAATTTCTGATAGTGAATGGGTTAGTCCAATTCAATTTGTACCTAAGAAGGGTGGGATAATTGTTGTCACAAATGAACATGGAGAGGTAGTCACAACTCGAGTGAAGAACAAATGGTGTGTGTGCATCGACTATAGGAAATTTAATGTTGAGACAAGAAAATACCACTACCATCTTTCATTCCTTGATCAAATGTTGGAACTATTATCCGGAAAGTCACACTATTGCTTTCTTGATGGATACACCGGCTACTTCCAAATCCCAATCGCACCTCAAGACCAAGAAAATAATACTTTCACATACCCCTTTGGAATATATGTATATAGTATATAAAAGAATTCCTTTTGGCCTTTGCAATGCTCCTGCAACATTCTAGAGGTGTATGATGAGTATCTTTTCTGAATTCATTGAACACTGCATGGAAGTCTTCATGTATGACTTCACCATTTATGGTGAATCATTTGAATATTGTTTGAATTCACTCTCTTTAGTCCTCCAAAAGTGTGTCAAGTGTAACCTTGTGTTAAATTTTAAAAAATGTCACTTCATGGTTACAAATGAGATTGTTCTAGGGCACATAGTTTCAAAAGATGGTATTGAAATTGATCCTTCCAAAATTAAAGTGATCCAATCACTTCCTCAACCCACTTTTGTTCGAGAAATCTGTTCATTTCTCAGTCATGTCGGTTTCTATCGGTGATTCATTCATAACTTCAGTAAAATTTCCCTCCCACTCACTCGGTTTCTCCAAAATTATGTCCCTTTCCATTTTGATGAGGTTTGCAAGAGAGCCTTCATTGAACTCAAAACTGCTCTTACATCTTCCCCGATAATCTAACCCCCAGATTGGTCCTTACCCTTTGAGTTGATGTGTGATGCTTCTAATAGAGCCGTTGGGGCTGTTCTTGGTCAAATAAGAGAAAATATTCCTCATGTCATCTATTATACCTCAAAAACATTGGATGAAACTCAATCTCACTACATTGTCACTAAAAAGGAACTTTTAGCAGTGGTTTTTTCCTTAGATAAATTTCAGCCCTATCTATTAGGTGCCAAAATCATCATCTTCACAGACCATTCTGCTATAAAGTTCTTACTCAAGAATCCAAACTGAGGCTAATAAGATGGATCCTAATGCTCCAAGAGTTTGACCTTGAAATCAAAGATAGACCAGGAAAAGTAAACCTTGTGGCTGATCACTTGAGTAGAATTTCTAATTCTTCTCATTATGAAATCATCGATCCTGAATTCCCCACTGAGCATCTTTCATATCTCACTCCAAAAATACCATGGTATGCCCCAATCATAAATTACCTGTTTTCTGGTGTTTTTCCTGAAAATTTTTCAAAAGAACAAAAAATGAAGTTGAAAAGTGATTCAAAATACTATTTTTGGGAAGAAAATAAACTTTGGAAAACTGGGGCTGACATGGTAATAAGGAGATGTGTCGATGAAAATGAACATCCATCCATATTAGAATTATGTCACTCAATTCCTGGTGGTGTCCACTTTGGACCACAAAGGACCTCCCGAAAGTTCCTAGACTATGGATTCTTCTGGCCTTCACTCTTCAAGGACTCACATGAGTTCTGTCAATCATGTCCCACTTGACAAAAGTTTGGCACAATTTCAAAGAGTAATGAAATGCCCCAAAATCCTTTAATTTTCTATGAAATCTTTGATATTTGGGGCATCAATTTCATGGGACCATTTCCCCCTTCCAATGGATTCTCATACATCCTTCATGTGGTTGATTATGTTTCTAGGTGGGTCGAGGATAAACCCACTAGAAAGGATGATTCACATACTATTAGTGAGTTACTAAAGACACACATCTTCCACCGATTTGGCACACCACGTGCCTTGATAAGTGACTTAGGAACCCATTTTTGTAATAGAACCATGGAATCTCTTTTGAAAAAGAATGGGGTTATACATAAAACTTCAAATGCATATCACCCCCAAACAAATGGAATGGCTGAACTTTCTAATAAAGAAGTGAAAAGAGTTCTTGAGATAATTGTAAAACCCACAAGAAAAGACTGGCCTGAAAGACTTGGTGAAGCACTTTGGGCTTATCGAACTACCTATAAAACACCCATTGGGATGTCTCCTTTTAGGCTAGTTTTTGGTAAATCATGTCATCTACCAGTTGAAATCCAACATAAGTCATTTTGGGCAGTGAAAACTTGTAATTTTGATCTTGAAAAATCCAGTGAAGAAAGATTGTTGCAATTGGCTGAACTGGAGGATCTTTGACTTGATTCTTATGAGAATTCTAATCTCTACAAAGAAAAATCCAAGGCACTCCATGATAAACACATCCTGAGAAAGGTATTTCATGAAGGTGAAAAGGTAATGCTCTTAAATTATCGATTTCAGCTTCACCCAGGTAAGCTTAATTCTCATTGGGAAGGTCCTTTTGTTATTACTAATGTTTACCCATTTAGTGCAGTGCAAGTCCAAGACCCCTCTTCCAAAAGGAAATTCACAGTTAATGGACATAGGTTAAAGCATCACCATGAGAGGACGCATAATCCTGGATCATCATCAACTTCCACTAGATCCCCAACTTCTCCAGTCGACCTACCACTAGATGGAGATGTCCACCCGCCAAATCCAAACCAGGGGCACCTCTTTCCCTTTAACTCTCTCTCTATATCTTCCTCTCTCTACCTCTTTCTTCTTATTTTTCTATCTTTCATTTTTTTACTACTTTATTTATCAAACCCTTTCTTTTTAACTTTCTCTTTTGTGTGGGAGTATCTTTATTAAAAACTAAAAAAAACTAAACAAAAAAAAACAAAAAAAGCATCATAACAAAAAAAAATTACAAAAAAATCAAGAGTCATGATTACTCACCTTCCAATTTTCTAATTTTGTCCAACCATTTTGGGGAGTTAACAGATATGTTTTAATCTCAAAAAAAATTTATTTTCATCATGACTTTGGATAAATAATTTTGTGTCAAAATTAACAAATTTTGAATGCTCAATTTTTGATTTGGAAAATGATTTTCCCAAACCGTGAGGAACAACATTTTCTTTCATGCCAAGGCCACCTATGGCCATCTTTTCAAAATGTGTGTTTTCACCCCCATTTTTGAGTCTTGAGTTTGTGGACCTTCGAGCTGAATTTCCTACCTTAGTGTGCATTAATATGATAAAGGAATTTTTTGAACCACATGATAATCGCATTAGCCAAATAGCCTCCCATTTCCCTTACATTAATCCTCCTTTTGAAAGCCCCTTCGAGCCTACGAAAACCTTTTCTTTGATAGCCACATTACAAGCCCAATACCTTTTCCCACCTAATATCAACATGGATTTTCATTGCATAATTTTTTTATGAAATTTAATTGTGGGGGGGGGATGGATTTCATTTTGGGTACACTTTTTTGATTTCACCATGTTATCATATGCTTGATGAAAATCATCCATTTTAGTGTGGGTGAGAGGTTTTCATTCAGTGTGTTTTGGGGAATGTAATGTACTTTAATTTATGTAATTTTGTAAATGTTATTGAAAAGTGTTCAAAAAGAAGGAAAAAAAGAAGAAGAAAAGAGAACAAAAAAATTGGGCTATTTCATGGGTGGGTAAAAAATTACTCTTCCTCAACCTTTGATCTTGTTATAACTATTACAATTAGTGTCGTGAGGAGATCAATCATGGGTTTGGATATGAGTGTGAGATCTCTTCCAAGTTCAACTTTCGAAAAAAGAGGAAAAAAAGAAAAAAAAAGAACACTTGCATTATATTCTTATGTCATTTGGAGAAGTTTGGTGGTTTGTAAATATTTCATCTTCTCATCCCCTTAAAATTTTCATCCTCTATTGTGTCTTTATTCACACAATCATTCCCTTGTAAATATGTTTTTTCATTTCCTTCAATGTTTTATTTCAAAAAAAAAGTGCATTGTTTTTTCAATGTTGGTGTTTTAACCCTCTTCTTATCTCTCTTGAACATTATATTCCTACCATCCCATAGCCACATAAAAACCTCTTAAAAATAACTATTTATTCTTGTGCACTTTGGATAGGTAATGGAAGCTGAGAGCTCTTTTAAACACTAAGATTTTCACTTTTGGTTGGTGAAAGAGTGAACCTCCACAAATGAATTTTATCATCTTGAGAGGTGTGAGCTTTGAGTGTCCACATTTTCCATTTCTAAATTTGAGCATGAAAAAAATGAATTAGTTTTGGAAAAAAAATTTGTAACAACTTGTGGTAGAATTCAAAATGGATGAGTGAAATATTCTAAAACTCCCCTGATTGGAGAAAACAAAATTTTAATATTTGTTGGTGAGTGAAAATGATTTTGTTATGTTTTTATATTTATTGAACATGAGGACATGAACAAGACTAAGTGTGGGGGATTTGATGTTATTAATATTTTCATGACTTATTATATACCCCCTTTACTTATTTTATATCAAATTTGCATAATTTGTGTGAAATATTAATGTTTTAATACTAATTATAATTTTTGAGCATTTTTTGAAGTAGTCCAATTGAGTCAGTTTACTATTTTATTTATAAATCTCACCCTACTAATTAAAATTGGGTGTTTATTGTTTTATAGGATTCCTTATTCAATTTCTAAAATATCATTAGAAGTAATCATTGTCCAATTCTGTCATTTTAAGGCTCATATGGACCACACAAGATGACCCAAAGAATTTGTGAAAAAACTGGACCATCCATGATGATTGAGTTATCGGTCTCATTCCCGAAGCCCATATTTTGTGAAACTCCACCATGTGTTCGTTATTATCCAAAATAATCATGGTTAAAAATTTCAGGGTCCAACTCTAAGAACAAGGGGCCCAAATGAAGCTTTGAAGTCCAGCCCACCATTCTGGCCTAGAATTAAAATACAGACACTATTCATGACATATCTCATGATGTAATCATCAAATAGAGCTGAGATTTTGTACTGTGAAATAGGAGATATAGGTGGCAGACTTTTTTGAAAAAATAATTCGGTTTTGAAGGCATATTACTATTCAAAAACCCTTTCACCTTTTGGACTTCAAAAAGACTGGATTGAAATGGACAGATTAAAATTGTTTAATCAGCTAGCCATAACTTTGGCTAAATAGGTCCAAATGCCTCCAAATTTTTATAGTAGTCATACAACATTATTATATACAACTTTGAAGAAGGAGATATCTCTATATTATGCTGTCTGGATGTCCAAATTTTCGATCCAAGTGGAGGGACAGATTGGGAGTGAAAACAGTCCACTTCCTTGGGCTATAAATACATCCCCCTCCACTCCTTCAAAGGGGTTGGCATTTCAGAAGATAGGAGCACATATTGGAATGACCAAAGACTTGAAAAAATCTTGGGAGGACCTTCCATACTCAATTTTTCACTTGAGATACCTTTCCTCCTCTCTTTGTTTCCTTTCACTTTTGTGTCGTTCTTTGTTTGTAATCTTGTAAGTTTGTGTTTTGTAATTCTGTTTTAATGAAAATTTCTTCTTCAATATCTCTTATTCTCATCCACATTTTTTAGTTTAATATTAATTTTCTTAAAATAGTTTAAATACAGTTGAATTCCCTTCCCTTATTTTTCTTCCTCATTCAATCGAAAGTCTGTTTTTTTTTAATTCTCATCATTGTTCGTGTGTGTGTGTTCGACGTACCACTCTTTTCTTATTCATTTCTTTTTATTATCTTTTTAATTAATCATAATAAATATATAAACCAGATTAATATTAATATCAATGTCTGAGTAAATATATTATTGGGGTGAGTCAAAATTTAGGGATGTTAAGGGATTGAGAGTATTTGCTCGATGAATATTCTTTAATTTAAAATTGTGTATGTTGGACTTAACATGTCATGGATTAATGACTTGTTTTGTTTAACATGTAGTTTCCATGGATTATTGGAACCATAAATACACTACCATAAACAATATCTGATTGATATTAGAACCCTAAGTTAAGTTAAGGCTTGGATTAAAGCCTTAACACTTAGTAATTCCAATCAACATTATCTTGCAAAGTGGGTGTTAAATTAACTGCAATATAAAGCAAATCTCCAGGATATCACAAGTTTAACTCCCTAAAAATGAACTCACCCCAATATTTATCAAATTTTTAAATCAAACACCAATCATTAGTCACTTCATTTAAGATCTGCAAACAAACCCCCCAATCAGAATACAATCAACTAAAAACAAACGACTATTACAAAGTATCATCGTCGAGGATTCGACCCGAGTGGTGCTATACACATTAGCAGAGCACCGGAACCTTGACCGGTCGATAGGCGACAATCGGTCGTGCGTTTCATCACCCCGTCTTCAATATTCAGATTGTTGTGGTTGATGACGTGAGAAGGGTCGTGCACATATCTCCTCAGTTGGGATACATGGAAGACTTCGTGCACCCTATCTAAATGCAGTGGTAGATCTAAGTGGTACACCACCTTGCCCACTCTATGTAGTATCAGGAAAGGTCTGATGAACCTCAAAGATAAATTGTCACCCCAACCAAATCTTCATACCCCTCATCGAGGAGAGACCCATGTGAATATACGGCCCCCTCCTCGAACTCCAAGGGTCTCTCTCGCCTATCATCATAGGAATTATTTCGTCTCTATGCAGTCTTCATCCGCTCTCGGATGACCTGCACCTTCTTAGTGGTTGCATGTATCATCTTTGGACCCATGAGTGCTGATTCCCCTGGGTCTGTCCAGCATAACGGTAACCTGCATGGTCATCTGTACAGTGCCTCGAATGGTGCCATATTGATGGAGGAGTGGTAGATGTTATTGTACTCAAACTCCACCAGTGGTAGGTGTTCCTCTCAACTATGACCAAAATCAAGAATGCACGCATGAAGTATGCCCTCTAAGGTATGTATAGTTCACTCCATCTGACCATCCTTTTGTGGGTGAAAGGTTATGTTGAAGCGTAGTTGATTCTTAAACGCCTCCTACAATCCCTTACACAAATGGAATGTAAATTGTGCATCACGATCTGAAACTATCATAGATGGGACTCCATGGAGTTGAACTATCTTCTTCACATAGAGGTGTCCCAATCTCTCTACTGAACCTTGATCTTGAATGGGTATGAAGTGGGTTGACTTGGTGAGTCGGTCTGCAATCACCCAGATGGTATCATGCCCCCTGGAAATACATGGTAAGACCATTACAAAGTCCATCAATATCCCATCCCACTACCACTTAGGTACCTCGAGGGGTTGTGTCAAACCTGCTGGAACCTGGTGCTCAGCATTCACTTGCTGACAAGTGAGGCATCTCGAGACAAACTCTGCCACTAACTTCTTCATTCTTGGTCACCAGTACTCATAGGTCCTAGTACATCTTCACCACACTTGGATGTACCACCAAAGTGGATGTATGGAACTCCTTCAACACCTCCTCCTGCAATTCCACTGGTACTACAGTGCGTCCTATAAAAAAGATAATGTGCTCCCCAACTTTCGAATATCCATCAGGGGCATGCCCTATGGACATCTGGTCATGTGTAGTCTCGCAGCTGGCATCTATGAGTTACGCCTCTCTGACTTGATGTAAGAGTGAAGGGGAAACTACCATCGATTGAAGAAAAGTTGTCTCCTCTCTATCCACGAAGGATATTTGGAGTGAGGAAAACTTCTCTGAGGCCTCATTCAGTAACTTTGAACTCGATATTATATTGAGAGAATCTTCCACCATGTTCCCCTCCCTAGGAGTATAGACTAACTCAAAGTTATAGTCCTATAGTAACTCTAGACAATGTCATTGTCTCAGATTCAGATCCTTCTAAGAAAATATATACTTGAGACTCTTTTGGTCAGAGTAGATGATGAACCATTCACCCATGGAGGTAGTGTCACCACATCATCAATGCGAAGACTACTGATGCTAACTCAAGATTAGGGCGCTCATCAAACTATGTCTTAATTACTAAAAATCCTACGAGCACCTTTCCATCTGTGAAAAAGGCTGCCCCTTTCAACTGATCGATGGGTTCATCATACCTTTGGTAGTGAGTACTCATTCTCCATGACCACTTGGTAAAAGGGTCGGTAATCCACACATAACCTCGAACACTAGGTCTTATTAAACCCTTCTTACACCCTTAGCTCGCAAAAGCTCTATGAAATCCATCCAATATACTGATGGTGACATCGGTTCCATCTCAGTGTGTAGAATTATGTAGAATTCCATCTCCCTATGGGGAGGTAATCCTAGAAACATCTTCTGGAAAGACGTCCTCATACTCTATCACTACTGCTGGGAACTGAAAACTCAAAACATCCACTGCCACATGGGTAAGGCTGACCAACTCAAGTGTGATCGGTTTCACCCTCCTATGCATGAGTTTATCCCTTACTGTCTAGGTTTCCTTCTTCGCCGACCAAGGAAAACCCCATTCCAACGCTGCGGACATACCACATCATTTTGCCTAAAATAATCAATTTGATCACAAAATGTGGATGACCAGTCCATCCCCAAACTAACTTCATAAGGGCTCGACACTACCATCAAGAGGTTCCAACCAAAACTCTCACCTCAAGGGTCAGATCACACCATCATCATAAGTGTGATTATCGAGTCTCCTCTCATTAGTATCTCCAGACGTAAGTTTCAAGTCAACGGTTTAACCGGAAACTCTAGTTATTGAACAAGGTTCATGGAAAGAAGGAATTATTAGCACCTATTCCTATTAATACGAAAGCTAAGAGTAGACATAGACCGTACCTTGAATCATTCCTGGATCCATTGGGTCATAATCTTTGGTTGCATGCAACTACCCCATTACCCTGTCCTCCAGCTCCTGAGCATGGTGGGGACCACATTGGGGAGGTGGTTGTAACATGTAAAAATTTATACCACCTCCTACTGCTCTCCCAGATCCTCTTCCATGTCTACTGCCCTGCAGATTAATCTGTTCATGTCATTGTCTTTTCCCCAGTGGCCCATCCACCATTTCACTGTCAGCACGATGGGCTGGACAATCTCTAGAGATATGTCCCCTACCACCTTTTGAAAATCATTACCTCTTTATAGGCCCACTGGACTCATCCTATGAGCCTTGATCTATAGATCCCCTATCTTGGGACCTCTTCTCAGAACATCTCACATGTCCAAGTCTCTGAGACTGACATCAGTTTCTTTTTTCCCCACTACTGACATCCACTGGTTGTATCTACTTAGCTAAATGAATTTCAACCACAAAGGTTCTCTCTAGAACCCTATCATAAGTAGGAATTCACAGAAGAATAGTGTTGGCTCGGATGTCCCTAAACACATCTCGCTCGAAGGTTCAAGCCCTGAAGCACTGGTCGCATCGTATTCATAAAGTACCTATAAAGGTCGGTACGCCTCGATGAATACTCAGTTACCGACATGTCATCCTACCAAAACTATAGAAGCTCTTGGGCACACATATCCCTTAGCATTTATGGTAATAGCCCCTTCTATGAGAGAGTTTCTCAAGCTCTGTCCACGGAAAGTCACCTCATCATAAGATCGGGTAATCTAAACCCCATCATCGCCTTGTTGAGCCACGTAGAAGGCTCACTACCAGGACTACCATATGATCTAATGGTACCCTGAATAGATGGAAAACTCGATCACCACCTCAATCTAGTCCTTATCCACCTGTGAGTCGAGCTCAACTCGGAACCTGAGGGATCACTATCTCTAAAACTTGTGAAGTGCGATCAGCCTGCGCATCTCATCTGTTGGCACTACAAGTACCATGTGTTACTCCATAGGTGGTGGTATAGATGGTACACCACTCGGTGATGTTGTCTCTGGTACGAACCCATATACCCATATTTTCACCTCGCAGATCATCCTTGTGATCAAGTGGTGGAATCCTGACTAGTTATCTACATGGAAGCACCTTAAAACAAGACACGATGTACCAAGGTCAATAGAGTATACCTAGTGAGATAAATCTGACTCATAAAGATCATAAGAAAACATTCAAAGATGCATGTGACTAGTTTTTTCATGTACCGAGTTAAAAAGAATAATTCAAGGTCCCGGTGTATAGATGTGTCGGTCACCGCACCAACACTGAACTCCCTAGCCTGAAAGCTGAACTCGAAACACTTAAAACTTTTTCCCCATAAAAATTTACAGACTCTTAGTTCTTATAGTAGAACCGACCACCCTTTGATACCAATTTGTCACAAATTGTCCCCCAAGTCCTGTATCGTGACTACCCCAATCCCACCATTCATAGGCCAGAGGCTAGCGACTAGCACTGAGTAGGCATATCCCAAAAAGGAAAGGCATTGCCTTTAAACCTGTACACATGCACAAAACTCAAACTGTGAATAGTAAACACAAAGTAAACCACAATTATCACTGAGAAAACTACTGAGAGTACAGTACAAACTGAAAATATAAAGGGGACAGACTACAAGACCATAACCACAAAGAAAAGTACAACGGTCATAGTCTATCTACTCAATACCCTACCTAAAGGGTAGGTGAAGGGTAGCTACCTATAGCCGTAGAAGTATGTTCGTATGTCCCGTCTCACTGAGCACCACCTGGTCCCGGACCACTAAGGTCTTCGTCGAAGCGTCGTTCACCTGCACGAGACATGACACGTGTGGGCGAAGCCCGTGCAAGGGTGAGTAACACAATACTCAGTAGGGACCCCAAACCACAAAGGAAAGACCATAAAGTAAGACTACAAAGCAAAGACAACTCACAGTAGGTATAACTTAAAGTATAAAAAGTAAGATTATCAGTCGTAAAGCCGAATCATCTTGTACTACTGAGGGACTCATCCCTGATGAGTCACTAAGGTTTGTTCGGCTATCGGACCACTGAGGTTCGCTCGACTACTAGACCACTGAGGTTTTCTATGCTACTGGACCACTCAGGTCCTCTCATCTAGTGGACCACTAAGGTCCACTCGGTTATTGGACCACTGAGGTCCACTGAGCTACTAGACCACTGAGGTCCACTCGGCTACTAGACCACTGAGGTCCGCTCAGCTACTGGACCACTGAGGTCTGATCGGCTACTAGACCACTGAGGTCTGCTCCGCTACTAGACCACTGATCTTCTCTCAGCTGCTATACCACTAAGGTCTAGTTCGTCATATCTTTTATGTCACATTCAGCCTTAGGATTCTTTCTCTCCCACGTGCTTTATTCCGGGAGAATCTACTCCTCAAGTCATCGGTCATATCTCGACTACCACGAAAACTCACTTAGAGTATACCCAAAGGATTGTCTCATCGCAAGGGTCCCAACGCCGCAGACAATGCGTCAATCAGACACCTGATCTGAAAGATATTAGTGTTTTGGTAAATAGGGGTTGGTTGTGTTCGGGTCTGGTCTGACTTGGTCGGACCGACCCGACCAACCCACCCCGGGGGTCCCACATGACCCAACCTAGTTAGGCCAACCCGACCTGACCTGGTTGGGTCTGGGCCGACCCAGCCTGACCTGGCCTAGTGGCCGGGCCTAGTGGGCCCTGTTGGACCCAGCCCGGTTCGGTCGTGGGTCCAGCCCACCGGGTTTCCCAACAACCTGGTTCTCATTTGGTTTGGTCCGACTTAGTCAGACTGGTTCTGACCAGCCGGGCCGGCTTGGGTCTAGCCCGGACGCCCGCTGGCGTCCGGTTCGCACAACCACGTGGCCGGCTGAGGCGGGCCACCTCCCTTTGCATGCGGTCCAACATGGACCGCATGCTAATGCACGCTACGGCTCGCCCCACGGGCCGCTCGAACCGACGCAGTGCCCAATCGGCACCACCCCTACACCATTGTGACCCCTACTGGTCGTAGCCTCCATCGTCAGGACACGCCGCCTCCTGCCTGCGGTCAGCGGCCCTTATCATGACCTTATGTCGCCACCGCGGCCCGCTTGGCCGCAACTCTCCCTCTGCCACCACCATCTCCCATGTCGGCAGTCATTCACCCGACGCTACCATCTCCCTCGTCCTCCTACCCGAGTGGATCCACCGTCACGGTCCTTCTTGGACTGCGGTTGTCGTCACGTCACAAAAAATGGATAAAAGGACGGAGTATAAGAACACACAAAGAACACACAAAGGACGAACCATGACCTTTATTCATGTTGGCGTGGTTTGTCCTTATTAGGGGGTTTAAAAAAGGATAATCAAAATGTGAATCCAACTTCCATGATTCCCCACATGCAAATTCCAATGTCCCAAAAATACGACCGATCCGTGGGTTAATTTGTTAGTGGATTAACCCACATTCGTTGTTTAGGAAGAAGAATGGGGGAAGGTAATCACTTAGAAAAATAAATCCCTACCTGGAGAACATGTTTGATCAAAGGAAGGATTCGTCGTTGAAAGCAATCCATCCGCGAAAGTGATCGATCCGTCGTCGAGGGAGAATTCTCTCAAAGAGGAGGGGGGGTGCTCAAAGTTGTTGGCGATCGTCATTCGTCATTCATTGTTCGTCAATGGTGATCCTCTAGAGATTCAGAGTGATTTTTAAGATCCATATCTGATCTCCAATTCCTATTATCCCATTAAATGGGAAAAACATGTCGCAATATTTCTATTACGCTGAGTCACCGTCATTACATTGTTTCATTTATGAAACAATGTTTCTGTTACTTTGCGTTGCAACGTCGTTACACGGTTTCATTTATGGAATGAAAGTGTCGGCTCGTCGCTGCATTGCAGTGAAACAATTTCGAATAAAATAAACTTTTTAAGTTTATTTTATTTTTCTTTAAAATGTTCAAAAATTAACTTTTACCCTCGACCTATGTCGGTCAAGGTTAGGTCCTTCTTAAGAAGAACATATCATTATGAACTCAAGGGTGGTCTCGAATTTTCAATCTGAGTTACCGTTTGTGTGTTATGAGGATTCAAAAATAAAATAATTTCTTTTATTTAAATTATTTTATTTACGGTTACGTCCCAAAAGTCAACTTTCACAGTCGGCCCACATCGTCCGATGTTAGGCTCCGCTTAAGGAAAGAACGCCCTCACGAGCTCAACGACGGTCTCAGATTGAAAATCCGAGTTACCGTTCATGATCTATAAGGATTTGAAAAATAAAATAATCTTACTTAATTATTTTATTTACGGTTATTTCATTTTTGAGTTTTCTCACAGGAGACCCGCGCTGACTAAACTTAAGTCATGCTTAGGGTAAACCCACTACTCTGAATGCAACGGTGCCCTCATATTTTTGTTCTAGGTACTCGTTTAAGAGTTGTTCCACTTTTTCAGGAAAACTACTCACGCATGCTATTTAAAACTTAACATTTTTCGACGGATCATTCTGGGAACTTCAGGCCATGGAATCGCACATCGTCTTAGCGCCTGGTCTCTAAATAATCCCATATAATTTAAAAAAAATACATGGAATTTTGGAACATTACAAGGCTACACTTTTAAGATATACTTTTTAACCTCGTACTGTTGTTTGTTTGTTGTTGTATAACTAAAGATCACTTGCAACAAGGACTTCTTCAAATCTATTCCTCCTTGAAGATTCTTATCGACGAAGAAGATCCATCTATTGTCAGTTTCTAGTGCTGCGACTATGAAGTCTTGACCCGAACCATCAATAAATCAAACTCTTTTGATTTATTGGAGTTTCGACTGCTTGGACTCAGTCATGGTGGAGTGTCGGTTTCTCGGACTAAGTTTTGGTTATTTTGGTTCCCTGTAAAAGAATTAGAAGGTGTTATTTAGCCTTATTGTAAACATGTCAATTTCCTGCACTCAGTTGTGGATTTGAAGGTCTTGTGATAAGAGGACATTTCTAGTGAAAATCACCAAACTCGTAGAGAGTGTTGGTGGAGTGGAATAGGGGATCTTTGTGCCCTGAACCACTATAAAAATTATTGTGTTCTTATTTACTGTTTATCCACTGATCAATTACTTACAGTACAGAACACTGCATATCTGCATTAATCACAAGGAAATGTCAAAATCCATAATCTGTTAAGATTGTCTAAAAGACACAATTCACCCCCCCACTCTTGTATATCTTTGTATTATTCCGACATAATAGAAAACCCCATTATAGAGTCATATGTTCTAGAAGAAACATGTAATTTAAGTGTTCTTAAAGAAATACAGGATGAGAATCATAAATTTTTTTTACAGGATATAGAAAACCCTAAAGGTTTTGAAAATAATGAAATATCTCTTAATTATTCCACTATAAGTGATATATGAAATCAAATTAATGTGTAAAATATTAATGAAATGTTTTCATATTTTATGTCACATGATATAGAAAATGAATAACTTGAACCAAGGTTTTTTTATGGAATGTCAAAAACGATTCGGTTGGGATAAATGGAAAGACACAATGCAAGTTGAATTAAATTCACTTAATAGGCGAATGGTTTTTGGACATATCATGCTCACACCAGAAGCTGTGAAGTCTGTTGGATATAAATGGGTTTTTATGCGTAAGCGTAATGAGAAAAACAAGATTATAATATACAATGCTCGTCTTTTCGCACAAGGTTTTTCTCAGAGACTCGAAATTGATTATGAGGATAAATACTCTACTATCATGGATGCTATTGCTTTTTTATATCTAATCAACCTTACTGTAGTTTAGAAGACTAATATGTGTCTCATGGATGTTGTTACAACTTATTTATATGGGTCACTTGATACTAGTATATATATGAGAATCCTTAAAGGATTTAGAAAACCCAAAGTATTGAAATCAAAACCCAAAGACCTATATTCAATTAAATTGTAGAAATACCTCTATGGATTAAAACAATTTAGGCGTATGTGGTATAATCGTTTGAGTGAATATTTGTTAAATAAAGGGTATGTAAATATCCCCAAATGCCCGTGTGTTTTTTTAAGCAAACAACATCTGTATATGCAACCATTGTTCTTTATATCAATGATTTAAATATCATCAGAACTCCAGAAGAGATCAATGAAGAAATGAGAAACTTAAAGGATAAATTTGAAATGAAAGACCCGGAAGAAACCAAGTATTGTCTTGGATTACAAATTGAGCATATGTCAAGTGGTATATTTTTGCATCAGTCAAATTACACTCAAAAGGTCTTAAAATGCTTTAATATAAATAAAGTGAACCCTTTAAGTACTCCAATGGTTATTCGTTCTTTAAATATAGAGAAAATCAATTTCAATCATGTGAAGAAAATGAGGAGTTGGTTAGTCCCGAAGTACCATACCTTAGTGTTATTAGAGTACTAATATATCTTGCTAATTGTACTCGTTTTGATATATCTTTTTCTATTATTTATTGGCAAGATTTAGTTCAGCCCCTACACGAAGACACTGAAATGGAATTAAACATATTTTTCGTTATCTCTACAACACCATTGATTTGAGTTTACTCTATTCTAACAAATTAGAAAGGAATATGACCGGTTGTGCAAATGCAGGTTATTTATCTGATCTGCATAATGCGTGATCACAAACTGGTTATGTGTTTACAGTTGGAGGTATTGTTATATCTTGGAGATCACAAAAGCAGACACTTGCTGCAACATCTTCAAAAGTGATCATATTACATGACGCTTGTCAAGAATGTGTTTGGTTGCAGTCTATGACTCAACACATCGAGCGGTAAGTGAATTGCTTATGGATTGTTGGCCAACAATTTTATTTGAAGATAATACTACGTGCATCACACAATTAAAGGAAGATTTTATCAAGAATGATCAAACAAAACACATACCACCGATTTTTTTCCTCCACACAAGAGTTAATGAAGAACAGAGATATCAACATGTAATATGTTCAATCCAGCGACAACATTGCAAATTTATTTACAAAGTCACTACCAACCGTTATCTTTAGAAAACTTGTATATAATATAAAGACATGTAGATTACAGAACTTGCAATGTAATGTAACTTTCAGGGGGGTCTATGTCAGTGTACTCTTTTCCTTATTCTGATTTTTATCCTACTGAGTTTTTTCGGAAAAAGTTTCTAATGAGGCAATATCAAAACACGTATGACATTGGTAGGGGTGTGCATCCCAAGGTGGAGTGTTACGCACCCGCTGATGGTGGGTGCAGTGTTCAACGAGGGTGGACTGCCCACCCCCCACCAATTCATCCTCTTCTACTATGATGCACTATCTATAAAAGTGCAGCCCCGCTGATATGGTAACGCAGAAAGAAAGGAAACTCCAAAATCATAAATAAAATAACTATATTTATTTTGGGATCAACTTTATTCAATATTCTAATATTACTCATTTTGAATTTTGTACTCATAATAAAGGTATATATTTTGTTTCTCTCTCTAATTATTCATCCGATTGCGAGCCACGCGAAACCCAACCCTCATTCCCCTTCATCGGCCGCGTCCCCCTCCCCTTCACCTCGAACCTTCCTGCGCTGCGCTCCGCTCTCGCCCGAGCAAGCGGTCCAGCCCCCTCCTCGCATCTCGCATATCCGGCTTCCCTCCCGCCGCATCCCAGGCCTTCCTCACATCTCGAATCTGGCATCTCCGGTCCCGACTCCATACCCGCATCTCGCATCACCAACCCTCACCGCGAGGCAGCCTGTTCCGGCCCGACTCCCGTTTCAAGACTCTTCTTCACGCCGCGCATCCCTCTGACGCCGAATCTCATATCTCCGGTCCGGTCTTCCGTCACCTCCGGCCACTAAAGTCATTTCTATCAGAGAATGCCGAAAGTGAAGACAAATCGTGTAAAATATCCCGAGGGATGGGAACTAATCGATCCTACACTCCGCGAGCTTCAAGCTAAGATGCGAGAAGCTGAGAACGACGAACACGATGGCAAGAGAAAATGCGAGGCATTGTGGCCTATCTTTAAAATAGCGCATCAAAAGAGTCGGTATATATTCGATCTGTTCCACCGGAGGAAGGAAATTTCAACGGAGCTGTATGAGTTCTGCTTGGATCAAGGGTATGCAGACCGTAATCTAATTGCAAAGTGGAAGAAGGCAGGGTACGAGCGGCTGTGCTGCCTTCGGTGCATGCAGCCGCGAGACCACAACTTCGCGACAACGTGTGTGTGCCGTGTCCCCAAGCACCTCCGGGAGGAGAAGGTCATCGAGTGCGTACACTGTGGCTGCCATGGCTGTGCCAGTGGCGACTGACTCAACTCACCCAATGCTGATCACTCGCGCGCCCTCAGTCAATGCCTGCTCCTCTGCTGTGTGCGCACTGGTGCGTTGTATGCTGTTTTCTTCTTCTTAAATTCCGCTGCACTTATACATTTTATATGATTATATAAATTTAACGATTCAGGTAAGGATAATCCTGGTATGATGGAGACGTAATGGAAATGCACATCTAATTTTTAAAACTGAAAAACACCGAGATTTCAGAGTTTTTGGAAACTAATTTTCTGACCGATTACATGACATCAATAGGTAACGTTGTACACGTCACTTCATAGCAAGGCAAGAAGCTTAAAATCTTGTATGCATTGGCCCATGGATTGATGAATGATTTCCATGTCGTGTGTGTCTTATATCAGGAGTGGAAATTGATTTCCAATGTTTTCTATGCATCAACCGCACAACATGGGTAAAGTTAGTAACACTGAGTGAGCACTTTTTACATGTTATTTCCTTGACTATGATAACTCACCAATGCTGATCGGTGATCCAATGCCGAGAGCATCAATTTGGCCACACTGGAAAATAAATCAATGTAAATATTTTCAACAACAATTTATTGTACTGTGTTCTAGTGTATATGTTGTTATTACAATTACATTGTCCTGTAACCTCGAATTTTTGTACACGTGGGTCTTTTTCTGAAATTAGAGCATCATCATATGTTTTAAAATTTTGGCTGTTCTTATCATTTCATTTTCATTATTGGAACCTTTGTAATGTTTTTCTTTGTTGTGGGTCTTCTAACTTATGTTTCCTTATCCAAGAGGCAGTAGCCATCATCATCTTTGATGTATACTGATGAGGATCAATCATTTTTTCTTCAAAGAATTATCCACTATTGTTTATTTTTTTATTTCTCCATTTCACTTTTATAGCCCCTAAAATGTTGAAATGTGTTGCGTTTCGATATCCCATATTAACCCCAGAGAAGGAATCTTCTTCCACTTCCATGGGAAAAGGAAAAGATAAGGTTGGATCTGATTTTTCAAGAAAGAAGAAATCCTTAGCGTCACTGTCCTCTACTCCCACTAAAACACCCAAACTTACTGTACTGAGGGAACCATATGATGATAAATGGATCAGGAGGGAAATTATGTTTAGTAGGATGATAAATTTAGTGTTGTTAAATTAAGTTTACTTCATTGGAGATTACAGATAAATTTATGCTAGAGAATATCGGAAATTATTGAATAAATTCTAAAATCTATATCCATGAGAATGAATTCATTTAGGATGATATTATAATACCGTTGATTCGATTGAATGGATTTTAAAGTGTGATAATGTTTCAGTTAAATTATTAACACTGTTTCATTGAGAAATTTATTTAGTTATTTGTATTGTTGATGCTCAGAGATGATGAAAATTGTTAAGTATAGGATGTTTATGTTTTAAATTTTATACTTATTAAAAATCCATTTAATCTTGTCCGAATGATGCTAAGAATTACTACTCCTATTGTTTCTTATAATGGAAGAGGTAACTGAGCTCTTCTATACGGGAGAATCATATGTTATATTCATCGCCAACTAAATGTTCTCGTCGAAAAGAGTTAAAAGGGGAAATATCAAATGAAGGGAATTTTATTAGAGAGGGCCAGCATGGTTTGATGCACATCTCATGGGATCCTTTGAGTGTGAACTATATCGATGAATTTCATGGGGTTTTAAGGAATACGACCCAGAGATCACCCATCACTCCCTAGGAGAGGAGAGACCAGAGTTTTGACCTAGACAAGCTAAAAGTGATGTTATTTTTTCTTCACCTACTTAAGAGGAGATTTTATGCCAGAAATAGAGTAAGGAGATAAAAGATACTGATGTATTTATTTCAAAATCATACATTGAGTGGATATTGGATGAAGTGAAGCCTGCTCATGAAAAAGTGTTTGCTCAATTCAAATATGGAGTGGATTTTTCCATTGTAACGATTGTGAACTTCATGACTCACATAGAAAGAACTATCTATAGAACTTTGAAATGAGTTAGATTCAATGAGGAAACACCATATATATATATATATTTGAATAGATAAATCTTGCAGTGATAGAGATTCAGAATTTTATCAGCATACAACATCAGGCTGGCTAGTCAAATTCTTTACACCTTTTGATAAGGAATGCATAAAGGTATTATTTTTTATTCCTCCAAGAATTAATGGAGTGTCCAGTGTTGTTAAAGGCACTCGCCTCACCCCGCCTTGGCGCGAGGCGAGGCGAGGCGAGGCGAGGCACACCTGCTGCGCCTCAATAGTGGTGAGGCGGTGCGGCCTCACCGAGGCGCGCGCCTCTCGTGCCAAACAGAGGGGCGCTAAAAGCGCCTGGTGCAGTAAGGCGCACCGTGGCCGATGGGATCGGGGGCGACACAACATGGTGGCAGCGGAGATCAGGGGCAAGTGACGTGATAGTGGGTGGCGGCCGAGATTGTGGGTGTACAAGCGGTGACGAGATCGAGGGTGGGTGGGTGGGTGAGGAGGGCAATCGACCGAGATTGGGGAAGGAGATCGGGGGTGGGTGGGTGGGTGAGGGCAATCAGCTGGCTGAGATCAAGGAAGGAGATCGGGGAAGGGACGCAGGGGAAGGAACGCAGTGGGTGGCGGAGATCGGGGAAGGGACGTGGTCGGTGGCGGAGATCGGGGAAGGGACGTGGTGGGTGAAGGATATCGGGGAAGGGACTCGGGCCAGACGCCGTTGGAAATCAGGGAAGGGACGCGCAACGCTTATGAATTTTTCACCTATTAAATTATGATATTTAATATATTAATAAAAAAACATAACATAAAACAGTATAAGTATCATGCAGTGCGCAACACCTCACTGCACAAAACAACACCTCGCTGCACAACACTGCACAACAATTTTTTGCTGCTCACCTCTCTCCTTGCTGCACCTGTACCTCGCTGCATTGGATGCTCACCACCACGCTGCACCTGCGTCTCGCTGCACTGGACCTCGTTGCACCTCATTGGACCTCGCTGCACCTCGTTGGACCTCGCTGCACCCGTTGAAATAGCAGCACACTGCATTCTTCTACAACCAAAAGGTTATTTATATTCCAATCTCTTATTATTCAACTTCTGTTTCAATTTTTCTCTATTTATGCCTCATTTTCATTTGTTTTCATCTTTCCTTCCAACTCTGGGTTTTCTATTTCTATCAACATCAGCTGCAACACCCACTAAGCAATGAAATTATGAGTGATAATCGTGTTGAAACACCAACTATTGCAACTCCAAGTAGTATAAGAAAAGACCCGGCTTGGAAGTATGCTTATCAAGGAAATCCTGGCGACATAGATTCAGTAACATGCGGTTTCTGTTTAGAAACAAAAAGAGGAGGTATTAGTCGAATGAAACAACACATGGTTGGAGGATATAGAAATACTACTGCTTAAATGTCCGAATCACGTGAAAGAGGAGATAAGACAACATATGAAAAAAAGAGAACAAGAAAAGAAACAACGAAACATACTTCCGGATACTGATGATTTCCATTATGAAGATGAAGATGATGACGACATTGAAAAGATCAATTCGAAAGCTGTGCGGGAAAGTCATCATTTAAGTCACCGCGTTATATCGGACCAATGGATACATATTTTACACGTGACCCGAAAGAAATTGTTCATGGTAGGAAAGGAAAACAAAAGACGACCATAGATGCATACAAAACTGAAAAGCACAAGAAAGAAATGCGAGAGAGCATGTACACAAATTGCAAGATGGATGTATGATGTGAGAATAACTTTCAATGCTGTGAAATATGATAGCTTTCATCCCATGATTGAAGCAATTGGGCAATTTGGTTCAGGAATGAAGCCACCAAGCTCTCACAAGGTGAGAGTTCGATTGTTAAATAAGGAAATGAGGCACACAAAGACAATGATGGAAGAACATGAACAAGATTGGGCAAAAAATGGTTGCACAATTATGTCTGATGGCTGGACAGATAAAAGACAAAGGACATTGATCAATTTCTTAGTGAATTGTCGCAAAGGGACCATGTTCGTTGATTCAATCAATGCTTCATCATTTTGTAAAAATGGAGACAAAATATTTGAATTGCTAAGCAAATTTGTGGAATGTATTGGTTCAGAAAACATTGTTCAAGTTGTCACTGATAACGCTTCTTCAAATGTTTTAGCGGGTATTATTTCTATCCACCTTATTAGTATATAAGTTTATACATATACATTATGTTATGCATATTAAGAATTTTATTTATGTTTGTTTCTTTTTCTTTTTAAATCCTATTTTTAGGGAAAATGCTTGAGGCAAAGTATCCAAATCTTTATTGGACTCCATGCGCAGCCCATTGTTTGGATTTGATATTGGAGGATATTGGGAAAAATAACATAAGCATGTAGACATTGAAACGAGCAACTTCTTTGAGCTCTTTCATATATACTCGTTCGGGGGTGTTGAATATGATGAAGGAATTCACAAGGAAAAAAGAGTTGCTTCGGCCCACAAAAATCAGATTTGCTACCGCTTTCCTCACAATGACAAGTATTCATAAGCAGAATGAGAATTTGAGGAAAATGTTCACATCGGATGGGTGTGCAAAAAACAAGTGGGCTAAAGAGGTTCAAGGCAAACAAGTTTCTAAAATCATTTTGCATGCTGCGGGGTATTTCTTGAATCCCGAATTTTGTTATTCAAATCCGAATATCCAATTGGATTTTGAAGTACAAGATGAATTTATTAAATCCATTCAAAGGCTCGTTTCAAGCTTTGAGATTCAAGAAAAAATCATGGATGAAATCACTTTGTACAAGGAGGCGGAGGGTTTATTTGCAAATTCTTTGGCAATTAGATTTCGGAACAAGAAGACTCCTGCTGAATGGTGGTCTATGTTTGGATCTTCAACCCCAAACTTGCAAAAATTTGCTTTGAAGGTTCTTAATCTCACTTGCAGCGCATCAGGGTGTGAGAGAAACTAGAGCATATTTGAGCATGTAAGTTTTTTTTTTCTAAATGCATTTTCTTTATTATTATAAACTTTATAATATTAACAATTGAATTATAATTTATATTGCAGCTTCATAGCAAAAAGAGGAATAGACCGTCTCAACAAAAACTAAATGATTTGGTCTACATCAAATATAATCGTGCATTGAAATCCGTGACACCATTGATCCCATTACACTCAAAGAGATTGATGATAGCAATGAATGACTTATTGAGAGGATCAAAGAGGATGAGGATGCTGATAACGACTCTGTATTTAATGATGAGGGTGTTGAAGGTTTAACATGGGGTGCGTATGCTGCTGCCGCTGGGATTGAAGAGCCTGAATATACTTTCAGATCGAAATCAAACTTAGCAAGTTTCACTTCTTCCAAATCCCTTGGTGGTACAAAGTGTGCACGAGTTGTTGATGAGATGAATGATGTTGAAGAGGAAGATTTAGAGGCATATAAACCAAATGAAGGGTGCAACAGTGACGATGAAGCTTTCATTAATGATGAAACTTCCATTGATGATGATTTTGATGTTTAGGAAGCTTTCATTTATGATGAAACTTCCATTGATGATGATTTTGATGTTTAGGAAGCTTTCATTAATGATGAAACTTCCATTGATGATGATTTTGATGTTTAGGTTATCAAGGATTGATTATTTGATTATGATTTTGGTTAAAAATTATCAGTATCTATTTTAATTTGTATTTTTTTTATTGAATTTAAGTTTTTTTAAATTTAAAATATTATTGAAAACTGAATATAATTAATTATGTGCGCATGCGTCTTAGTTGCGCCTCGCGCCGCATCCCCAAGCTGCCTTTGCGCCTTATTGCGCTGCACGCCTTTGACAACACTAGAAGTGTCGTTTCAGACCGAAGTCGGTACATCTCCAAAAGAAAGTGGCGGATCTCTGGAAGAATTTGAATTAACCCATCAAAAGGATGAATTGTCACTAAAAACTGTAGAGCCCTCTAAGAAAGTAACTAGGCCCTTTTAACCTAAATAGTCAAAGGATTTATAGGTGGTTAATAATGTTTAGACTTGTACTATATCTTATAAAGAAATAACAGACGGGGAGAAGTAGATGATTTCGAAAGTAACAAGTGAGAAGAAATCTTCAAGGCTAAACTGGAAAGACTTCGAAGAAATCTTGACCTAGAATGAAACATCTTATTAGAAAAAAGAAGCCGAGAGTAGCTATTGTTGAATCTGATTAGGTTAAACCAATATGTGGACAACCAATTCATGTATCTGTTGTTGTCCTTACTCCATCATCCTTGGAAGAAAGATTTCAGAAACTAATGCAATTTAATCAGGAACTCATATTGGAGAACTGCAACTATCTTTTTTTGAAATATTTGAACAGGTTTTAGAGGGTGTTAATGAGAAACCATATGATGAGAAATGACAACAGCTAAGAAATAAGCTTCAGAAGATTGATTTTCTGACCTTTCTTTGGGTTTTGAAATCCTTTTATTATTTTTATTCAAACTATTAATGGTTTTTCTGAATTTCTTGTCTATCCTTACTGAATTATCCTACTCAGATTTATATATTGCTAAATTTATTATTTTGGTGTTTTGATATGCACAATGGGGGAGAAGGATAATATACAGGGAGATTCTGAAAGGTTACATATTTTTGAATTATTCTCATATATTTATTTACGCTTGATTTATATTTTCTTCCATAATTCATTGATATTTCCATACCAAAAAAAGGAGAGATTTTTGTACTCATGTCACTTGGTTTTGACAGGTACAACCGTCGTTATAGGTACTTTTTTTACGCCAGTTATATATTAGAGCGACGCTAAAGGTACCTTTCCATGTCTGTTATATATATAACCAATATTATAGGTGCCTTTTCAAGTCTGTTATTAAATTAATGGATATGGTATGTTACAATTTTTTTTTTTAAATAATGTTTCAATCCACATAACTTCGATCTAAAAATAAGATAACAGCAGAAAATTGCTGCAACCAAAACGGAAAAAAAACGGAAGTTAATGTTTTATCTTCTTTCTCCTCACCGGCGCTTGTGTCATCCAACTTTAAAGATCGTTTATTGATGTTCATTTGTTTCACGATGAAAAACTCATGAGACATTCTTAACTTTATTTTCTCCGATAAAGAACTCATGAGACATTTTGAACTTTGGGTGGTAGATGTCATGTAGAAGCTTAATCATTTATATTCTATTTGAAAGTCATATTCTTCAATATCTAAAGAAAATAGTTAAAAAGATGTATACTATGAAAATGAATGATCAAAATAACTAAAATAATGATAGATTACCATTTCGAAGCAGTAGAAAGATGAAGCGTAAAGATTGAAACTCATTCATCCAATGAGTATAAGATTTGTGGCAAAAATTGCATTATATATATTTTCATGATCTTTTAGTGTTGGTCTTCATAATCATACCCACTCAGCCTTAAGCTTTGTAAGAACATTTTCAAAACATGAGATGGTCATAAACTTACTTGAAAACCTACTTACTTGAAAGATAAAAGAAAGATAGACTTACTTGAAAACCTTGAAAAAAAAAAACAATCATAAAACAAGCAAACATAAAAAAAAAAACTTATTTTCAAACATAAAATCCACTTCTTTGATCAAGAAGTTCCATAATATAATCTTTTATCACTTGCATTAATTTGTATTCACCCATAATGGAATAACTTATAATCAGTTAATTATTATCATTTCTTTAGAGAATAATTTATTACTTAATGTATTGGAGAACTATAACCCGGGTCCATCTTTCTTGAACTGACCCACTGGGGCTTGTCTGGTCGACGAAAGTCTGAGTCGTAATTATCCTAACCCAGCCTTCATAGGGTAGGTGCTGACGACAAGCATGAAAAGACATAACTAAAATGGGAGGTCTTTGCCTAAAGTGCCTGCACATGCACATCTAACTATCTCCACGTAGAAGTGCAAAATAATAATAATAAAAGATTGTAATATTTAGAGTAAAAACCATGCATGAGCAATCTTTAGGGAATACAAAGGAGTGCAATAGTGCAATTTGAAAAGTAAAGGGTCAAATACACGCCCAACCAAAAAAGCTGTCCAAACCTGACAATTGAAAAAGAAATGTCGAGCGAGTCTGACTCCAGATCTCCAAGCCTCGACCACCGTATGTGGTCAAATGTACCCGGGTATATCTATGCTCCTATGAAATCATTGTCGATTTGTTTGTCATTTGCATAAGACACGACACATGTGGGCAAAACCTATGCAGAGTAATATATACATACCCAATAGGACGTTCTGAAAACTGGAAGAGAAGCAATTTGAGACACGATAGAATTAGTCAGCTCAACCCCAAAGCAAGAAGGAAACGAAACCCAACAACAAAGATATATATATATATGTGTGTGTGTGTTCATATAAGAAATCTAGATGAGAGAGAAAGGAGATCTCCATCTCATAGCCCAACTCAGGAAAAGAGTTTGCCAATAGTTTCAAAGGTCCATAATCGATGCCTAACATCTGACGTGTCTGTCTAAAGAAGTAATCGTGCGGAGAACCCACATCCCACCACTGTGCTGCATAGTTGAGGGGGCACAATCTCCAAGTAGAGGACCCACGCCCTAATCCGCCAGGGGTACCACTTAGTAAACAGAGGACCCATGCCCTAGTTTGTCAGGGGGTACCACTTAGTAGTTAGAGGACCCACGTCCCAGTCTGTTAGGGGGTACCACTCAATAGATAGAGGACCCACGTCCTAGTCTGTTGGGGGTACTACTCAGTAGATAGAGGACCTACGCCCTAGTCCGTCATGGGGGTACCACTCAGTAGATAGAGAGTCCACACCCTAGTCTGTCTGGGGTACCACTCAGTAGATAGAGGTGTATGGGGGACCCATACCCTGGTATGACATGAGGATTGCCAACCCCGACCTCTCTATGACGATCCTACCTGATCATTACTGTTGTCGAGCGCCATCTAAAGCGTCACGCTCAGAACATCTTGCATCGTATCTCAAAAGCTACTAGGAAGACCACCATCACATTCTATGAAAAAAAACTCATGATAGACTACTTGCAGGCCAAAATCTGAGTCAAAATGAAGGAGATTCAAGAAGTAAAAGATTCTCAAGAAGTACACGATGTGAAAGGGGTCACACGACATGTGGTCCCACTACACAACGTGCAATATTTAACTCCAACACAAAACCTCAGCTGCTATAGAAACTAGACTACACAACGTGTGTTCATCCCATTACACGCTGTGTATATCAGGATTTTCCAGAAACTCTGGATCTTCACGCGACTTCCAGATCCAGCTCTCCCGCCGCCAAATCCGCCCGTTGACCACCCGAAAACGGTGGTAATCACCTCCATTCGCCGATTCCGACCCTCTGTTGGCTGGAAATCAGAATCTGGTCCTCCCACATGAAGCCCTCGCGCCACCTGTCACTGCGCCTTCCGCTGCCTGACCTGGTCCCCGATCCACGGCGGGATCACCCGCATCCCGCATCATACCTCGATTTGTTCGTAATATATCAATTTGCATGTCGTTCGTGCTGCTGCAATCAATTCGGGGTCTCGATCGCGCTCAAACCCGCCTCGACAAAGTCGAACCGTGACCCTGTAGGCTAACCGTGAAGAACGTGATGAACAGAGAGGGGAAAGACACAAAAACAAAGTGAATCCTTCATAGACCAAGCGTTCTTGGCTAATGATCACATAAACGGGGTGATAATAAAGCAACAAGGGGTTTAGTTGGATAAAAGAAATAATCAACAATTTGCAGGGCTCATGTGAAGGTTAACAAACGTCGGAAATCAAGACAAATAATTTAATCCATGCTTATTAATTCAAAAGGGCGGAAATCCAATAAATAACGTGCCCTACCTCAATTCAGATTGATCGTTGGTGAAGAATGCAGTTGCCAACGATGGAAAAGACCTTCTGCGTTTGTTGCGCCTCAATTCACCTTGATCTGGTTGTTGGTCGTCGCCCGATCTCGATTCGCCAACGAAGAACGGTGAAATTCTCATTTTAATGATCTCAGGGTTATGCGGCTAACCCTACCGATTTTTGTGTGTTAAATGAATTAATGAATTAATTAAATTAATTAACCCGCTTAATGTACCCGTTCACAATTGTCTCATCCGAACGTCCGATGCTGACCAACTTTAGGTCATGCCTAGGGTACCCCACGCTCCAGATTCAACCGTGGTCTCATATTTTTAATTTGGGACTCCCTTAAGGAGATATTCCATTTTTTTTTGAAAAACTGGGCGCATGTGATATAAAATATATTTAATATTTTTATAAAATTAATTCCGGCTCATCGGGTCTCGTAATCGCGTGCCGTCTCAATATCTGATTCCAAAAATATTTCTTAATATATTTCAAAGTCTTACAAGGCAAAAACATAGTCTTTACATTTGTCACGACCTGTCCTCGGGGCCCGTGCCGTGACTACCCCAAGCCCGCCTTCCATAGGCCAGGGGCTGGCGACTAGCACCAAAGGCGTAAATCCCGATAAAAGGGAAGACATTGCCTTTATATAAGAAAACAAACACCACAGAGTACGCAAACTGAGTAAACACTAAGTAAACTAAGTACAGAAGTAAGTGCTGAAAAGTAAATGAGCCAGAATACAAACCCAACTGAAAGTAAAGTACAACTGAAATGAAAGTACACCAACTGAAAAGTAAAGAAGCGAGTCCGAGCCGTCCTCTGGAAATCCCACTTGAAGGGTGGGTACAAATATTCTCTCTGCTCCTCGACTTTGGCTGTCTTCTCCGTGTATGTCCCGTCCAGTGATCCACCTCCAGGTACCGTCCAGCTCCACGAGCTTCCACCTCGATCAGCGTTGTCCGTCGTCTGCATCCAACACAACGTAGTGCGAGCATAGCCCGTGCAGGGGTGAGTATACGCTACTCAGTAGGGACTCCGAAACCCCCGAAGGTCTCCCAGAATCCACGAAGGATAATCCACAAAGGAAAGATACAATCACGAAGTAACAACCAACTCTACTTAGGTATATGCCCATACATATACCTAAGTCATCTATTCCAGCTCGGCTCCAGCACACGAGCTCAAATACAACCCAGTCCACACAAGAAAACATAACCCATTCCACATAGGAATTCACAACCCAATCCACACAGGAAAACACAATCCAATCCACACAGGAAAGCACAACAATCATATCGATGATAATGATTGTAAGTTAAGACTCAGTTCACACAGGTATACACTTTGTAAGACGATAGAGATGATCAGATGTAACCACTAATTCATCTAAGCTGTCAGACCCATATAGGATACAAGAACAGCTAAGCTGTCAGACCCACAAAGGATACAAGACCGGCTACTCTGCCGGACCCACATAGGATACAAGAACAATAGTCATCGCCGTCGAACCCACGGAGGATTCCAGTACGGTCGTCGTCGCTGCCGAACCCACGGAGGATCCCAGTACAGTCGTCATCGTCGTCGCAGTCGCATCCAGCTCTAGGGTTCCCGCACACAGCACGCTCGATTCCAGGAGGGTCCGCTCCACGAGCCAAGGGGGTCGATACATCAACTGTTACAAAGTCCAGAGTTGATGTATCACAAAGTTCCGCCTCGTCGAAAGGAACTCAACGCGACAGATGGCGCGTCAATCGGACGCTCGGTCTGAGAGTTATTGACTTATTCGTCCCAGGGGCCCAGTTGGTTTTTAAGCTAAAACCAACCCGACCGTACTCCAGCTGCGTCCAAACCTCGAGCGGAGTAAGCCAAAAGAACCGTCTCACTAAGAGGAATCCAACAAAGTCGACGACGCGTCAATCAGACGTCCGGAGCTCAAGTTATAAGCGTTTCCGCTCCGAGGGCCCGGTTGGTTTCGTGTTCGAACCAACCCGACCGTACCCAAAGTTCTCCGAAACCTTGAGTGTAATATACCGAAACGACCGTCTCGATTCAAGGATCGCTACGCAACTGACGGTGCGTCGATCAGAGGTCCGTAGCCCAAATTATGGGCGTTCAAACGGATCTGTCCGGAAATCAGGGGGTTCGGGCTCGGTCCGACCCGGCCCGATACCCCTGGGTCGGCTCGTTAGGGCGCGGCCCGGCCCGGCTGGCGCGACCCGACCTGACGCGGGCGGCAGCTCGGCTCGAGGCCGAGCTAGACGCGAAGGGGGGTGGGGGGTCACCCCCCTGTTTTCCCGAAACGGCGGACCCCTGTGGGGTTCGCCCTAGGTGGCTGCCGGGGGTTTCAAACCCCCGACTTTCTTGGAAACGGCCGGCTATTACGACCGGCCGGTTGTGCCACGCGGGACCCGCGGGGGGTCTCGCCTCCTTGAATGTCGGCGGTCGGCCGCCTCCTGCTGCGCCGCCGGCCGCGGCCCCTGTCCGACCGGCAGGGCGCGACGACGCCGCGCCCCTCCGCCGTGGCCCGCTCTTGGCCGCGGCCTCCTTCGGCTTCACCGGCGCGGCGTGACGGCGCCGCGCTCCTTCGCCGCGGCCCGCTCTGGCCGCAGTTCTCTCGACCTCGCGCGGGCAACGGCTCCGCCTCTGTTTCAAGCCACGAAGAAAATCAACAACAAAAAGCGGAGGAGGTTCGGCCGTGTTCGTGCGGTCCGACCTCCTCCCGTTATATATTGATAACAAATGACCAATATTAACGATGAACGTCAAAATATTCTTGAATGTAAAATCAACCCCTACCTCAAAGAAGATCGCGGAAGCTTGCGTCGTGGAAGATGACGTCGCGGTGTGAGGCTCCATTTACGTCGATGGAGAACGTCCGAGGAGGAAGCAACGTCTCCCTTTCTTTGACGCGGAGAGAAAATGGAACGGCGTGACGACGTTCTTCGTTGAGTCTCGACGTTCTTCAACGTAGAAGATGAAGTTCTTCAAGTCTTAGAGCAATCTATCCAAAATCTCCACACAACGAACAACAAAAATAAAATAAGGCTTTTGCCTTATTTTATTACTCATGCCAACGTTTTTCAAAATTCAAAAGTTGAATTCACCTAATTAATTAAACTTGTGTTGTCAAATTAATTAGGTGTTTTGTTGGCATGCATTAATGTGGAAGAGTTACTTAACTCATGTTCGGGGGTTAGAGGTGTTAGGGAATTTGAAGGGGTGAGGCTGGTGTGGGGCCCACCTCACTAATATCCTATCAAGAGGAGTTAGGTTTTTAGTGGGTCCCACCCCATCTCCCACACATGGGGTTTAACCACTTATAAGTGAAATAAAATTGTAACACAATTTTATTCCTCTTTATACTTAATCCACAATTTTTAACAACTCTTCTCGAGCAAACGCAACTCCAGTAAAGGTCTTCTTAAGCAATTACTGACGCTGCGGTTTCATCGGTGCCCTCGGATCTCGATTCCGAGCATCAGTTCAAAAGTTAGAAAAACCCGCTCGTTCGTTTACTGAACGTACCCGAGCTAAACTTTGGAAATTGATTCCGGGCACACCGGGCCTCGGAATCAGGTGCCGTCAGAAACTGCGTACTCGTAAAATCGCAAAGAATTTAAGAAAAAATTTTCCTTGAAATTTACGGGTCTTTACATTACTCCCACCTCAGGGCTTTACGTCTCCGTAAAGATACAACATAAACTAGGGAAACAAATGAGGGTACTGAGCACGCATCTGAGCCTCCCGCTCCCATGTGCTCTCCTGGAGGTTCTCGTGCTGCCACCTGATGCGCACTAGAGGTATCGACCGTCCACGTAGGACCCGCTCCTGTCGATCCTCGATCTCCACCGGGACCTTCGCAAAAGTCGCACCGTCATCAATGTCCAGCTCCCCATGGTCGATGATATGCGTCGGGTCGTGCACGTATCTCTTCAGCTGAGATACGTGGAAGACGTCGTGCACCCGATGCAACTGAGGTGGAAGAGCCAGACGATAAGCCACCTCGCCTATCCTGCTGAGAACCTGGAATGGTCCGATGAAGTGCGGAGATAACTTGCCGCCCCGACCAAATCTCCGTAATTCACGCCGAGGTGAGACCTGTAAGAAAACGTGGTCGCCATCCTCGAACTCTAGTGGTCTCAGCCTCCTGTCAGCATAAGACTTCTGTCGGCTCTGAGCTGTCCTCATTCGCTCCTGGATGACCTGGACCTTCTCTGTCGTGGCATGGACCATCTCCGGTCCCACAAGTGCTGACTCCCCAGGGTCTGTCCAGCACAGAGGTGATCTGCAAGGTCGGCCGTACAATGCCTCGTATGGTGTCATCCCGATAGTGGAGTGGTAGCTGTTGTTGTATGCAAACTCCACCAAAGGTAGGTGATCCTCCCAACTGCGACCAAAGTCGAGGACACATGCACGAAGCATGTCCTCGAGAGTCTGAATGATGCTCTCCGTCTGACCATCCGTCTGAGGGTGAAAAACGGTGCTCATGCGTAGCTGCGTCCCAAAAGTCTCCTGCAACCCATTCCAAAGCCGGGAAGTAAAGCGAACATCTCGATCAGAGACGATAGATGGTGGCACACCATGAAGCTGTACGATCTCCTGAACGTAGATGCGTCCCAAGCTCTCCACTGAGCCCTGCTCTCTGATGGGTAGGAAGTGAGCCGACTTGGTGAGTCGGTTGACGATCACCCAAATGGAGTCGTGTCCTCTGGAAGTACGTGGAAGTCCAGTCACAAAATCCATAGATACCCCGTCCCACTTCCACTCCGGGACCTCCAAGGGTTGTACCAAGCCTGCTGGTACCTGGTGCTCCGCCTTCACCTGCTGGCAGGCGAGGCATCGAGAAGCGAACTCTGCCACAACCTTCTTCATACCCGGCCACCAGTGTTGTCGTCTGAGATCCTGATACATCTTCGCTACCCCTGGATGTACCGCCAAAGGGGAAGTATGAAACTCCCTCAACACCTCCTCTTGCAAAGCAGCTGATACCATGGTACGTCCTCTGAAAAGGACGACGTGCTCTCCTCCTATAGAAAAACCATCAGGTGCCTGTCCTGTGGAAATCTGTGCACGTCGCGTCTCACAGTCAACGTCCCCACGCTGTGCCTCTCTGACCCGCTGAAGAAGTGGAGGTGTGACTGTGAGCGACTGAAGGAAGGCTATCCCGTCTCTATCCACGAAGGATATCTGCAAAGCGGCTAACTGCTCTGTCGCCTCTCCAAGAAGCTGAATGCCCGTCCTCCTGCTGAGAGTATCGGCTACTACGTTCCCCTTTTCAGGAGTATAGACTATCTCAAAGTCATAGTCCTGGAGGAACTCGAGCCATCACCGCTGTCTCAGGTTCAGGTCCTTCTGCGAGAAGATGTACCTGAGACTCTGGTGGTCAGAGTAGACTGTAAAGCGCTCGCCCATCAGATAGTGCCGCCACATCTTCAAGGCGAAGACCACTGCTGCTAACTCCAGGTCATGGGTAGCGTAGTTCTGCTCATGTTGTCTCAACTGTCGTGATCCATAGGCGATCACTGCCCGCTCCTGCATCAGGACTCTGAAAAGGACGACGTGCTCTCCTCCTATAGAAAAACCATCAGGTGCCTGTCCTGTGGAAATCTGTGCACGTCGCGTCTCACAGTCAACGTCCCCACGCTGTGCCTCTCTGACCCGCTGAAGAAGTGGAGGTGTGACTGTGAGCGACTGAAGGAAGGCTATCCCGTCTCTATCCACGAAGGATATCTGCAAAGCGGCTAACTGCTCTGTCGCCTCTCCAAGAAGCTGAATGCCCGTCCTCCTGCTGAGAGTATCGGCTACTACGTTCCCCTTTTCAGGAGTATAGACTATCTCAAAGTCATAGTCCTGGAGGAACTCGAGCCATCACCGCTGTCTCAGGTTCAGGTCCTTCTGCGAGAAGATGTACCTGAGACTCTGGTGGTCAGAGTAGACTGTAAAGCGCTCGCCCATCAGATAGTGCCGCCACATCTTCAAGGCGAAGACCACTGCTGCTAACTCCAGGTCATGGGTAGCGTAGTTCTGCTCATGTTGTCTCAACTGTCGTGATCCATAGGCGATCACTGCCCGCTCCTGCATCAGGACACACCCGAGTCCGGTCCTTGATGCATCGCAGTAGACTACGTACCCTACTCCCTCCTCCGGTAGCCTCAAGATGGGTGCATTGGTCAATCTCTGTCTCAGCTCCTGGAAGCTCTACTGACATCTATCTGACCACACAAAGGGTTTCCCCTTCTTCGTCAAAGCTGAAAGTGGTGCTGCAACTCTGGAGAAGTCTGACACAAATCTCCGGTAGTATCCAGCCAAACCTAGGAAACTCCGCACCTCCGTCACGCTCCTGGGTGGCTCCCAAGCTAGCACTGCCTCGATCTTCGCAGGATCCACCGCAACTCCCGCCTTAGAGATGACGTGTCCCAAGAAGTGGACCTCACGTATCCAGAACTGACACTTCGAGAGCTTACCATAAAGCTGGTGCTCTCGGAGTGTGTCCAGTACAACCCGCAAGTGGTAGGTGTGCTCTTCCTCAGTAGTCGAGTATATCAATATGTCGTCGATGAAGACTACAACAAATCGATCGAGGTAAGGCTGGAAGATCCTGTTCATGAGACTCATGAACACTGCTGGAGCGTTCGTTACGCCGAAAGGCATAACCAAGAACTCATAGTGGCCATACCGACACCTGAAAGCCGTCTTCTGCACATCCTCGTCTCGAACTCTGAGCTGATGATAGCCTGACCTGAGGTCTATCTTCGAGAACCACCGTGCTCCCTTGAGCTGATCGAAGAGGTCGTCAATCCTCAGAAGCGGATACTTGTTCTTCACGGTCACTTGGTTTAGACGACGATAATCGACACACAGTCGTAAGCTCCCGTCCGCCTTCTTGGCGAACAAAATCGGGGAAGCCCAGGGTGAAACACTGGGTCAAATGAATCCCTTGCCCTGCAAGTCCTCCAGCTGTACCCGTAGCTCTCGAAGCTCAGCGGGAGCCATCCGATATGCTGGAGTAGATATCGGGGCTGTCCCGGGGTATAGGTCAATATAGAAGTCTACCTCTCTGCGAGGAGGTAGTCCTGGAACATCGTCAGGAAAAACGTCCGCATACTGATCCACCACGACAAGAAAACTCGGACTCCGCACGTCAACTGCTCCTAGGATGAGGCTAGCCAACTGATGAGTGATCGGCTGTCCTCTCCTCTGCGTGAGTCCATCCTGCGCTGCAAAGGCTCCCTTCTCGCCGGTGAAGGAGAACCTGCTCCCATCGGTGCGGACACACCGCACCTTGCGCCTAATACAATCTATCTGAGCATGAACTGTAGATAACCAATCCATGCCCAAGATGACGTCGTAAGGCCTCGACGCCGCTATAAGAAGATCCCAGCTGAAGCTCTCGCCTCCTAGAGTAAGCTCACACTGTCGGCACCAGTGCGTAATCGTCGAGTCTGCTCCCGTAGGAGTCTCTAGCCGTAAGGATCGAGCCAACGGCTCCGTCGGAATCTCCGAGCTCCGAACAAGAGCAGCGACAATGAAAGAATGACTCGCTTCTGTGTCTATAAGAACTGCAGCAAGGGTGGAGTAGACACAGATAGTACCTTGAATCATCTCAGGTGCGCCGTGGTCGTAGGCCTCCGCTGCCTGAAGCTGAGCCTGCCTTTGTCCGCCAGCTCCCTATGGTCGGGGTGGACCTCATGGTGGTGGTTGTGGTAGAGCCTCAAAGCGTCGCCCACCACCTGCTGCTCGGCCAGCTCCTCTGCCTCGTCCGCCTGCTCCCTGCGGACCGCCACGGTCGAACCTCTGCCTCTGCCTGGGTGGTCCCTCAACCATCTGCTGCTCCTTTGCATGGCAGGTTGGGCAGTCACGAGCCATGTGGCCCTGCCCGCCGCATGCATAGCACTGTCTGCTCCTCGTAAGGCTGGCTCTGCGTCGTGTGCCCCGCACCTCTGAGCCAGTATCCTGAGGTCCTCCGCCTGATGGTCTGGTCCGCTTGGACCCCTGTGACATCCGTCGACTGCCAGCTGCAGAAGACTCCGCTATGTGCCGCCCTGCGGTAGGTCTCGCTACTGGTGTAGGCTCAACAAGAAAGCTCTCTATAAGAAGAGCTCGCTTCAGTACTCCTGCCTGCGTCGGTATGCTGAGAGAGATCATCGATGCCCTGATCTCATGCCTCAGTCCCTGCTCGAAGGTTCGGGCCCGGAAGAATGGGTCCCGTACCATGTCCGCGGAGTAGCGCGAGAGATCGGTAAATCTCACCGAGTACTGAGCTACAGTCATGCTGCCCTGCCGCAACTGTAGTAGCTCCTGGATGCGCACTGCACGGAGGGTGGCTGAAACGAACTTCGAGCGGAAGAGGCTCTCGAAGTCCGTCCAAAGAAGAGATGCCTCGTCGTGCACCTGAAGCATCAGGCTCCACCATCTACTTGCTGCCGCGTGCAGGAGACTCGCTGCAAGGATCACCATGAGGTCTGCTGGTGTCCCTACTAACCTGAAGACTCGAACAATAACCTCCAGCCAATCCTCGACTGCCTGAGGGTCCGTCTCCCCGCAGAACCTGTGCGGTCTCTGACGCTGAAACTTGTGCAGTGCACTCAAGCGACGTGTACTCTCAGCTGCTGGGGCTGGTGACATCGGTGGCTCGGCGGGTACAGGTACCGCCGGTGCCTCCGCTGTAATGGGGCCCTGCACCGAGGCCTCATCACTCGGTGGGCTGCCGTCTCGCACAAAGCACGGAACCCTAGCTCGCTGCCGTCGTTGGGCCATCCTGAAAAGAGACAGGTGCGCCACGGTCAATACAGTATACCTAGTGAGCTGACACAAACTAATCACAAAGAAAACTTTTGAAACACACATGCAATCAATGTTTTCGTGCACTGAGTCAGAAATTAGAAGTCAGAGTCCTAGTATATGGATACGTCGGCCGCCGCACCAACACTGGATTCCCTGGACTGATAATCACACTCAATACACTTAACACTATTGCTTCACATAGAAGAAAGATCAGAGTCCTGAGTTCTGCGGTAGAACCGAACTCATCTGATACCAATTTGTCACAACCCGTGCGGTAGAACCGAACTCATCTGATACCAATTTGTCACGACCCGTCCTCGGGGCCCGTGCCATGACTACACCAAGCCCGCCTTCCACAGGCCAGAGGCTGTCGACTAGCACCAAAGACGTAAATCTCGATAAAAAGGAAGACATTGCCTTTATATAAGAAAACAAACACTACATAGTACGCAAGCTGAGTAAACACTAAGTAAACTGAGTACAAAAGTAAGTGCTGAAAAGTAAATGAGCCAGAATACAAACCCAACTGAAAGTAAAGTACAACTGAAATGAAAGTACAACAACTGAAAAGTAAAGCAGCGAGTCCAAGCCGTCCTCTGGAAATCCCACCTGAAGGGTGGGTACAGATAGTCTCCTCTGCTCCTCGGCTCCGGCTGTCCGCTCCGTGTACGTCCCGTCCAGTGATACACCTTCAGGTACCGTCCAGCTCCACGAGCTCCCACCTCGATCAGCGCTGTCCGTCGTCTGCATCCAACACAACGTAGTGCGGGCATAGCCCGTGCGAAGGTGAGTATACGCTACTCATTAGGGACCCCGAGACCCCCGAAGGTCTCCCAGAATCCACGAAGGATAATCCACAAAGGTAAGATACAATCACGAAGTAACAACCAACTCTACTTAGGTATATGTCCATACATATACCTAAGTCATTTATTCCAGCTCGACTCCAGCACACGAGCCTAAATACAACCCAGTCCACACATGAAAACATAACCCATTCCACATAGGAATTCACAACCCAATCCATACAGGAAAGCACAACCCAATCCACATAAGAAAGCACAACAATCATATCGATGATAATGACTGTAAGTTAAGACTCAGCTCACACAGGTATACACTTCGTAAGACGATAGAGATGATCAGATGTAGCCACTGATTCATCTAAGCTGTCGGACCCACATAGGATACAAGACCAGCTAAGCTGTCGGACCCACAAAGGATACAAGACCAGCTACTCTGCCGGACCCACATAGGATACAAGTACAGAGTCAAATACTGTCAGACCCACATAGGATACAAGAACAGTAGTCAAATACTGCCGGACCCACATAGGATACAAGAACAGTAGTCATCGCCGTCGAACCCACAGATGATTCCAGTACGGTCGTCGTCGCTGCCGAACCCACGAAGGATCCCGGTACAGTCGTCATCGTCGTCGCAGTCGCAGCCAGCTCTAGGGTTCCCGCACACAGCACGCTCGATTCCAGGAGGGTTCGCTCCACGAGCCAAGGGGGTCGATACATCAACTGTCACGAAGTCCATAGTTGATGTATCACACAGTTCCGCCTCGTCGAAAGGAACTCAACGCGACAGACGACGCGTCAATCGGACGCCCGGTCTGAGAGTTATTGGCTTATTCATCCTAGGGGCCCAGTTGGTTTTTAAGCTAAAACCAATCTGACCGTACTCCAGCTGCGTCCAAACCTCGAGCGGAGTAAGCCAAAAGAACCGTCTCACTAAGAGGAATCCAACAAAGTCGACGACACGTCAATCGGACATCCGGAGCTCAAGTTATAAGCGTTTCCGCTCCGAGGTCCCGGTTGGTTTCGTGTTCGAACCAACCCGGCCGTACCCAAAGTTCTCCGAAACCTTGAGTGTAATATACCGAAACGACCGTCTCGATCCAAGGATCGCTACGCAACTGGCGGTGCGTCGATCGGAGGTCCGTAGCCCAAGTTATGAGCGTTTGAATGGATCTGTTCGGAAATCAGGGGGTTCGGGCCCGGTCTGATACCCCTGGGTCGGCCCGAACCGGGTCGACCCGACCCGGGTCCGACCCGTTAGGGCGCGGCCCGGCGCGGAGGGGGGGGGGGGGGGGCGCCGCCCCCCTCTTTTCCCGAAACGGCGGACCCCTATGGGGTCCGCCCTAGGTGGCTGCCGGGGGTTTCAAACCCCCGACTTTCTTGGAAACGACCGACCATTACGGCCGGCCGGTTGTGCCACGCCGGACCCGCAGGGGGTCCCGCCTCCTTGAACGCCGGGGGCCGGCTTGGCCGGCCGCCTCCTGCTGCTCCGCCGTGGCCGAAGGCCGCGACCCTTGTCTGACCGGCGTGGTGCGACGACGCCGCGCCCCTCCGCCGCGACCCGCTCTTGGCCGCGACCTCCTTGGGCTTCATCGGCGCGGCGCGACGGCGCCGCGGCCCGCTCCGGCCGCGGTTCTCTCGACCTCGCGCGGGCAACGGCTCCGCCTCCGTTTCAAGGCACGAAGAAAATCAACAACAAAAAGGGGAGGAGGTTCGGCCGTGTTCGTGCGGTCCGACCTCCTCCCGTTATATATTGATAACAGGCGGCCAATATTAACGATGAACGTCGAAATATTCTTGAATGTAAAATCAACCCCTACCTAAAAGAAGATCGCGGAAGCTTGCGTCGCGGAAGACGGCGTCGCGGGGTGAGACTCTGTTTACGTCGATAGAGAACGTTCGAGGAGGAAGCGACGTCTCCCTTTCTTTGATGCAGAGAGAAAATAGAACGGCGTGACGACGTTCTTCGTCGAAGTCTCGGCGTTCTTCAACGTAGAAGATGAAGTTCTTCAAGACTTAGAGTAATCTCTCCAAAATCTCCACACAACGAAACAACAAAAATAAAATAAAGCTTTTGCCTTATTTTATTACTCATGCCAACATTTTTCAATTTTCAAAAGTTGAATTCACCCAATTAATTAAATTTGTGTTCTCAAATTAATTAGGTGTTTAGTTGTCATGCATTAATGTGGAAGAGTTACTTAACTCATGTTCGGGGGTTAGAGGTGTTAGGGAATTTGAAGGGGTGGGGCTCGTGTGAGCCCCACCTCACTAATATCCTATCAAGAGGAGTTAGGTTTTTAGTGGGTTCCACCCCATCTCCCACACATGGGGTTTAACCACTTATAAGTGAAATAAAATTGTAACACAATTTTATTTCTCTTTATACTTAATCCACAATTTTTAACAACTCTTCTCGAGCAAACGCAACTCCAGTAAAGGTCTTCTTAAGCAATTACCGACGCTGCGGTTTCATCGGTGCCCTCAGATCTCGATTCCGAGCACCGGTTCAAAAGTTAGAAAAACCCGCTCGTTCGTTCACTGAACATACCCGAGCTAAACTTCAGAAATTGATTCCGGGCACACCGGGTCTCGGAATCAGGTGCCGCCCGAAACTGCGTACTCGTAAAATCTCAAAGAATTTAAGAAAAAATTTTCCTTGAAATTTACGGGTCTTTACAACATTATTTCCTCCTTCAAGCTTTTTGTCCTCGAAGAACACAAACTATGCAAAAAGGGGGGATATTGAGCTCGCATCTGACTATCCTGCTCCCAGGAGCTCTCCAGCATGCTCTCATGCTGCCACAACATACAAACCAAGAGAATGGTCCGTCCACGCATGATTCTCTCACGTCGATTCCCGATCGCCACCGGGTACTCCATGAAGGCGACTCACTACTGGAAATTAGAATATTTACGACGGGGTCCTGTCGCAAACGCTCCGTAGCAGAAAAGGGCGTCGTAAATAGTTTCCCTGAGATTATTTAAAAAATAGTATTTGCGACGGGTGGTCCCCGTCGCAAAAGAGCCTGTCGCAAATATCTTTATTATTTTTGATTAAAATAATATTATTAATAAAAATAAAATATTATTAGAAAATAATAATAAAATAATAATAATAATATTAATATTAATGAAATAATAATATTAATATTAGTAAAATAAAAAATTTATAAAATAATAAAATATTATTATTACTAATAATATTAATATAATAATAATAATAAAATAATATTAATAATAATATAATAATAATAATATTAATGAAATAATATTAATATTAGTAAAATAATAAAAAATTATAAAATAATAAAAACCTCAATATTCGTAAAAACATATAAAAAAAATAAAAAAAAATAATAAAATATAAAAAATAATAAAAAAAAATAATAAAATATAAAAAATAATAAAATAATAAAAATAAGAAAAAAGTTAAATAAAGTAATAAAACAATAAAAAATTAAATAAATAATAAAAAATGCAATATTCACAATATAAATAACGCATTATATAGTAATATAAACAATTAATATTACAAAAAAAATTTATATTCAAATGTTTTATCATAAAAAAACAAATATATCACTGAGGGGGAGAGTCCTATGGAGGGGCTGAAGGAGATGGTGAAAGGAACTCCACCCCTAAACCACAAGTCAAACGTCGCATGTACTTCATCTGCTCGTGCTGCTGCTGCTGCCACTGCCATGGACGTATCTCTTGCTATTACTGCTGTTGTTGCCATTGACACATCTCATGCTCTCTACACACACTCTCTATAAGCTCACTCTGAGCTCGCAACTGCTCTTGATACTGTGCAATAGATGATGATGACTCTCCACGAACTCATTTTGAGCCAGATACCGACATCGCAACAGTACCATAATAACTTCCAGACGTCAATCGAGAACCGATACCAACAACTCAACCTTTCTCGAAGGCATACTGGGTCGCCTGCATCCATGCTGCCTCATCAAATCGGTGGACACTGGTCTGATCCTCGGTCTTGGTCTGACTCTCAGTTTGTGTCTGAGACGTCGCAGTCTCATATGACTCCTTCAATTGTAATTTAAAATTAAAATAATTAAAATATTATTTGTAGTTAATTTTAAAACTCAAAAAGAAATTATACTAACTATAATCTGACGCTGACGATCACCTTTAATTTCTCCAGTGATTGGATTGCTGCATATCCTCCTATAAACGTCGAACTCTGTAACATCGGGCTGTTCAACTGCCTATTTGAATATAAAATAAACAGTTACATTTAAAGTTATATAAATTATTTTTAAAAAGTACTTACCATATGTTCCCTATGCATATTGAATGTATGACTACCGGCTCGACGTGTCACCTCACGCCTCTCCCGGTTTTATCAATCTATCGATGACCTCTTCTGAAAACGTCCACCAGCCAGTGTGGACATAATCCATCCCAAACCTGAGATGAAATGTAATCCGGTCGGTGGACGCGACAAGACTCATCAAACTCTGTCATTTCTGTTTTCATCATTGCTTTTCTTCTTAAATTGTGCAAAAATTGAGGGCAACGCTCATACATACTCTCATCGATGATATACTATAAATCCTACAAATAATTTATAATATCAAGTTATTAATTAAATAAATTTCAAAATAAATATTATTTATTTATGTACCAGCCAATGATCGAACATGCGATGCTGAACATCAATGAAAATCTCATCCCATGTGACCCATGCTTTAGAAAAATAATTGCACAATATAGCGCTCTCCTGTCCAACGATTTTATGCGAAAAGCTATGAAAAAAAGAATAAATAATCAAACTGTTAGTAAATAAATAAATTAATGAAAGCTAATTAAAATACACAGGTAAATATACCTCTGCATGCGTGGATCGAAGCCAAGACATGGACGTCGCTCGGGAATAAGGTCAAAAATCATCAATCTCGCAAGACCACGCCCCATCTGAATACTCCCTGGATCGCCAGTAGTGTGAGAGTCAGACGATCCAACACTTTGCTCGTCCAAAGGTAGATCAACCTCTTGCAACTGACGAAACAAATAATTGTCAATTTGAAACACGAAATGACTATTGTTAACAAACAGTTGAAAACGACTATTATATATAGATATATATTATATATGATCATAATCAGCATTTAAATGTTTCAATGTTCATCTTCATCCTCATCTTTATATTTGATGATGTCAATGTCTTCATATTCCTCCTCCTCATCAATTTCCATGAGTTTCAATTTCATCATATATTGTCATTTCAAATTCATTTGTAACATCATTAACACCATCGTCACCATCGACCATTAACTGTGGGGTGTCATCATCGATATTCATGTTTTTTTGTGAAAAAATGGATTTGAAGCAGTTTCTTGAAAAATTCCAATTCCCTGCACTTCAGCGGAACCGCGTTCACTTTAAGTAAACTGATTTTATCGAGATTTAATTTTTATTATGCTCTACCAATCACCATACTCTTTGAAGTAGCACAATAATTTGCATAATAGATTTGATGTGCTTAATGATGCAGAAACGTCAGGAGTTGCAGCGACAGAAACGGTGAAACATAGAAGAGTAAAAGGGAAGAAAAAAAAGAACAAGAACACGAAAATTTACGTGGTTCAGGAATAATCCCTACGTCCACGGAGAGACAGAATAACTTCACTATAACCAGGAAAACAATTTACCGGAGTTTATCTCAGAGTTTTCTCTCACAGAAGCCCTAGCTTGAAATGAGCTACAAAGGGAGAAGACGATCCAATGTTCCACCAATTGCACAAGAGATCCGCGTTGCTACAGTGAAAGGTGACCACCTAAGTCAAAAGTGCTACAGTGCTGTCGGTTCGAAGTCCAAAAGGCTACAGTAAAGTTGACTCCAAAGTCTGCGCTGTTACATGTAAGAGTTGGTGTCCTAGAACCAACTGGTTGTACTTTGATTACATGAATATTTAATGTATTTAAATATTAAATATCTTATTACATATTTTTCATTGTTCTGCATGACTGATGTAATAATGTCATAGAGTATTTGTTGCATTGATAAGGTCATGACAGTTCCCCGCTATGATGAGAACCTTGAAATGCTATAACAATGTTATTAAATATAGCTCTACGGTTGGATGACATACTATGAAGGGACACATAGCATGCGGACTGTCAGGTATGAGTACTCGTAAGCAGATGAGACTTCCTCTCATGAAGTTCTCACTTTGTAATCTCCAAGACAGGAGATTATGAGAACAGACTCGCCAGTAGGAATTCCGCATGTTTTGGTGTCATCAGATATTTCTATCTGCGAGCGTGTGTAATGATCCTTAGACTTTAAGATTATCATTAATATGTGTCACGACTCACGCACTTTGATTTACTGACGAAAACTGTCACCCAGATAGTTGACGGGAAGTAGGGTACGTTGGGTGCGTCACGAGTGACATGATATTAATGGATAAGTCGAGGAAGGATTTGTCCCTTCCATTTATAGAAGTTGATATCTCGATCCTTTGATTGAAATAGAACCGTCACGCGAAATTCCATGACCATGATGTAACGATGAGTTTATTTCAGGTAGTTAAAGAATGACGTATCAAGTATAAAGGTTGATAACACTATCATGAAACCTGCTTGATGAGATATTGCGACAAAGAGATTATATTACACAGTGAACGTTCGTATGTGGATGTCGTTGTTACGATTTTAAGTTCTTTCTCTTGGGTGCCTTGACCTGTTGCTAGACAGTACTCTTGGTCTTTAGGCAAACCCGTTTAATGCCAACGAGAAAGAATCCTAGAGGGCCACACATTAAACTTGCTTGATGAGATATTGCGATAAAGAGATTATATTACACAATGAGCGTTCGTATGTGGATGTCGTTGTTACAACTTTAAGTTCTTTCTCTTAGGTGCTTTAACCTGTTGCTAGACAGTACTCTTGGACTTTAGGAAAACCCGCCTAATGCCAACAAGAAAAAATCCTAGAGGGTCACACATTAAGTGTCTTTGGTGGTTTGGTTAAATTCTATTTGAATTTAATTAATAAATATTATTCTCAAGACAATGGAATAATTTTATTCAAGTTAAAATGATTGCATAAATTAAATAAATATTTATTCACAGGATTGTGGGTAAAATATATTTATTTATCTTATTGAACATTTAATAAATATTTATTTACTAGTTTGTAAATAAAATATTTATTTAAGAGAATAAATTATTTATTTATTTATTCGGGTGTTCAATAAATGGAAGTGGATTTCGAGTGGACCAAGGCCGGTCCGGTAGTAAAATATTAATTATTTGCAAGACAATAAATAATTATTTAAACTATTTGGCACAAATTAAAATAGCGCTGTTATTATTTTGTGATGCAGAATTTTATTTATAATTCCGTTTTGCGCAAGTTGGTGCACCATAAATAATGATGTAATATTATTATTAAAAGTATGAGTTTTCTCTAAGTTCATGAATGTATTTAATTGTTGCTATGCAATTAAATATTGCAACTGAAATTCCATGTATATAAATAGACAAGTATGCCTATTGTGCCATACACCACACCACACGCCTGGTGAATTGAGAATTGTTGAGCCAAACAATTTCTCTCTCGAATCCTCCCCTCTCCCCTCTCAAGAACGAGAGACGTTCTTCAAGACTGAAGAACAAACGATCAAGAACGATCGACACAAGACACTTGCTTCGCCGCGCTAGTACCCGGAGAACGAGCGATGTCGATCCGAGGCCATCAGAACACGTGTGGATCACCGTTAGAGAGATTCTAGTTTGGATCATTGTAAGCGCAATAAGATAATCCAAAAGGGTATTTCTGAATGATCAACATCATCAACGAAGAAAATACCGAAGATCCAGATATTATTTTCTTTATGAAATTAATTAAATTAGTTATAAACATGATGTGCAAGATCCTCTCTAAAGGTTTCTGGGCTCTTCCTCCTTTATCTAAATCTTTGATTATATTTCGTGGAGACTGACGTTCATCGTCGTATTGATCCCGGAATAATCATTGATCATGGTAAAAATCAGAGTTGGGTGCCGGCCTAACCGCGCTTTCGCTGCGCCCGGAACCTACAAATGGTATCAGAGCGGTTACATCACAGTTTATAATTATTTAAATATTTTGTTGATGATTTACGCATTTAATAATTTAGTTGTTTCAATTCAAGTTAATCGTTCTACAAATCGGAATCTCGAGATCTGTTCCTCCTCTTTCGTTTCTCGCTCACCTTACAGAAACGATCTTTTCTTTTAATTTTGATTAAAATAAAACAGAAGATCTCATCTGGAGGTACAAAAGGTTCCTGGACGTATAACACAAGAACACACGATGTGTATTCGGCAGTACACGCCGTATTGTCAAGGTTCAATGCACCAGGAATAGGTGGCACCTGCTTTCCGGATTACATGCTGTGTGATCCACTGGACACGACGTGTAGTCCCTTTGGGTTAGGGTTGGACCGTGTACCCCGTACACGGCTTGCCCGACTGGAGACCGTTTAACGAGGAACTACACGACGTGTAGCCTACTGAACACGTCGTGTACTCCGAAGATTTGCGAAGTACACTCACACGCCGTTTCCTTGGGCATGTATTTCAGATGAACGGTGGAAAATAGTACATGCCGTGTAGTTGGAACTATATGCCGTGTACTCATCCAAATTATGTAGATTTATTAAAATTTATTATTATATTATACAAACCTTTGATACGTGTACCATCATGCACGCGTAAAGCTGAGGCACAACACGTGATACGTGTTTTATGTATATGTGTTTAATTTAACATCTTCGTAATGTTCATTTCTACTCATTTAGTAGTTATGAATAGGAATTCCCCGGGTTGCCTCCAAGGTACAAGTTACGTACAAAGATAATTTTAAATGAATTTATTTGTTTAAAAATATGATGGATGAGAATTTCAAGAAAATCCAGAAAAAGGTTTAAGATAAAAAGATTGATTAATTAAAGATGATAATTAATTGATTCGAGCGTGATTTATCTTAAACAAGAATGATTAAAGAATTGAATGCTAGTTTTATTTATGCGTAAATATCGTTGCATGTATGGATGATCATGAGCTAGACCAAGACCTTTGTATGTGAGTGATTTCTTTTAATTAATTTATTTAAATTAAATTTGTTGGTCTGGGAGCCTTCTCATCATTAATATGTAGGGTCTGCGTGCCCAAGATTTCTTTTATGTAAAACCCCCTTTTACCCCTCACCTGCATGTGAGTTAAAAAAAGACATATGTAATGGATGAAACTCCAAAGCTAGTGGAGGCGGTTCAAACTGGAGCAGAGACGAAACCAATCCCATGAGATATAGAGATGGACATGTGGAAAGCTGTAAACACGAACCCAAAAGGTTCAAGATGTTTCTCTCCTAGGTCAGGGTTAGTTTATCAACCGCTAGATAAACTAACCATTAGAAAAGCTCATGATCATTCTCTTTATTTTATTTTTGTCAGTTGCATGGTTTATCATTTTGGATATGTTGTCACAATCACATAATTAATGAATTAAACAAGCATGCAAGATAGAACTAAAATAAACCAGACTTATGCGTAAATATTATCAAGACATGGTTAATCACTTAAGTAAGTTTCACTTAATATTAACAAGCATGCGATAATGATAATAAGCAATTCACGCATAAGAGATAAAAATCCTTCAAAGAAAATATTAAGTCAGACCAAGCCTTCTGTTACTTGATTAAGGGTAAAACTCAATAAAACTATGTGTTTGACCAACTCTTATTGGGAAACTTACCTTTATACAGGAAGGCTTTATGAAAGGTTTCAGGTTGACTTAACCATATTACATCAAGAGGAGTAACCCTTGCTAGACTTAGTGTAATATTGGAGACAAGAGTTGAGAAAATCCAAAGTCATGATTTCAGGATTGGGGAGTCCACTCAACTGATCAAAGAGCTGCAAACCCACAATTTGCAAAGACCTGCCTACCTAAATACCTTCTAATAGTTTGACCAACCCTTGTTGAGGTTATGTGAAAGGGAATATGAATCCTTGCCACTAGAATGCCATGATAACTGGACATTCTGAGTTCAATGGTGATGGTCATTGAGACTTGATAAAATAGCGGGAGTCTTAATAAAAATTTATTATTTCTCATAAAATGTAATTAAGTACTAATGATATGCTCTTTTAATTGTAGAATAAAAATGACAAGCTCGTCAACCACACTATCCCTGCGATCAATTCTTGATAAAGACAACATCCTCATCGGTAATAACTTTTAGGAATGGTTTAGACGCATTCGGGTTATCCTATGTCATGAACAGATGTCTTACGTGCTGGAGTCAGCATTACCTGATCCACCTGCCAAAGAGGCGAGTGATGAGGATTTCCTGGTCTATGAGAAACATATGAACGACGCAGTTGATGTTCAATGTTTGATGCTATCATCAATGTCTAGTGAGCTCATGAAGTTTCATGAAAACATGAATGTTTATAGCATGCTTGAGCACCTCTGTGGTCTTTACCAAGAGAGAGCAAGACAGGAAAAGTTTGAGATCTCCAAGGCACTCTTTTAGAGTAAGCTTAGAGAAGGTTTCCCAGTTGGACCTCATGTAGTCAAGCTTATTGGCTACATTGAGCGCCTGGAGGTTCTAGGGTTTAAACTCCCTGAAGAACTGGGCATCGATCTCATTCTCGCAACACTCCCTCAGAGCTTCTCTAACTTTGTTGTCAATTTCATTATGAACAACATTGAGAAGTCTCTATTTGATCTTTTTATCCTCATTCGCCAAGTGAACAAAGATATGAAGCGTGAAAAGCCTTCTGTCCTTATGGTGAATAAGAGGAAATGGAAGGTGAAGAGCTTTAAGCCCAAAGCTTCTTCACGACCTTCATGTGCGTTTGTTATCGAATGCAATCTATCTGTTTCTACAAATTGGGTATTAAATACAGCTTGTGGTGCTCACATATGTATCCAAATACAGGAACCAAGTAGATTCAGGAAGATTGGCCGAGTGGAGGTAGATCTACGAGCAGCCAACGAAGCCAGACTTCCTGCTGTAGCTGTCGGGGACTACCATCTCACGTTGCCAACTGGGATGATCTTAGTGAAGGGTTGTTATTATGCGCCTTCTGTTACTAATAACATTATTTCTGTATCTATATTAGATACAGATGGATTTGTTTTCAAGTTTGGAAATGAATGTTGCTTCTTTTACAAAGATAACATTTGTTTTGATAGGGCACATTTATACATCGGTCTTTACGTGTTGGATTACACAAACCAAGTGATGACAATCGATAACAAAGATACTTCACATATGACTCATACCACACCCAACTTTGGCATCACCGGTCAAGTCATGTAAACGAGAAACGCTTGACAAAGTTACATCAAGATGTATGTTTAGATTCTTTCGAACTAAAACCACTTGGCGTATGTCATGCATGTTTACAAGGCAAAATGACCAAAGCTCCATTTAGTGGGAAAGGTGAAAGGGCTAAAGAACTTCTTGTATTGGTTCATACCGATGTGTGTGGACCATTTCCAATTGAAGCAAGGGGAGTGTTCTCATACTTCATAACTTTTACTGATGATTTTAGTATATATGAATATATCCACTTAATGAGGTATAAGTCAGATTCTTTTGATAAGTTCAAAGAATATAAGAATGAAGTTAAGAACCAGCTTGGTAAGAAGATTAAGAAACTCCGCTCAGATCGAGGTGAATAATATCTTAATCAAGACTTCATTGATTACTTACGGGAGTTTGAGATCCTATCCAACTCACTTCTCCAAACACGCCCCAGTGGAATGGTGTGAGCGGAAGGAGGAACCACACCATGTTGGACATGATAAGATCAATGATGAGTCATGCAAGCTTTCATTATCCTTTTGGGGATATGCGTTACAAACAGCGACACACATACTAAACCAAGTACCAACTAAATTGATAAATGGTATTCCATACAAGTTCTAGAGTGGAAGAAAAGCCATGTTATCGAATTTACATATGTGGGGTAACGAAGCGTTTGTTAAGGCATCTTCAGGTAACAAACTCGCACCCAAGGCACAAAGTGTACCTTTATAGGATACCTTAAAGAAACAAGAGGATATTACCTATACAACCCCTTAAACAAAAAGGTTATAGTGGCAAGACATGCCATATTCCTTGAGAGGGAGCACATTTCCAAAAAAGATAGTGAGAGCGAGATAGACTTCGATGAAGTCGAGACTCAAGGTACACAAGAGTTGGTACAAGAATAGATTCCACAAAGCTCCGTGGAAGAAGAATCTGTTCCAGAGACACAAGTACTGCATAGGAGTACAAGAGAGGTTAGAGAACTGGAACAATATGGTTTTCTAGTTACCAAGGATGGTGACTCATTATTAGTTGATAATAATGATCCTCCAACCTACAAGGATGCAGTAAGTGGATCAGACGTTGCCAAGTGGCAAGAAGCCATGAATTTTGAAATGGATTCCATGTATCAAAATTAAGTCTGGATTTTGGTAGATCCTCCAGTTGATGTAAAGCCTGTTGGTTGTAAATGAGTATTCAAGAAGAAACTGGACATGGAAGGGCAAGTCAGTACCTATAAGGTACGGCTGGTTGAAAAAAGGTTTAAATAACATCAAAGAATTGACTACGATGAAACATTTTCACCAGTTGCAATGCTGAAATCTATCAAAATTCTACTTGCTATTGCAGCTTACCATGACTATGAGATTTTACAAATGGATGTCAAAACAACATTCCTTAACGGGAACCTTCAGGAAGATGTCTACATGACACAATCTGAAGGGTTTGTGACTCCAAAGGATGCCAATAAGGTATGAAAGTTGCAGAAATCCATTTATGGATTACAGAAATCATCCAATTCATGGAACATTCATTTTGATGAAGCCATAACAGAATTTGGTTTTATCAAGAATGAATGTGAGCCTTGTGTCTACAAATGGTTTAGTGGGAGTGTAGTCGTTTTCATAATAGTATATGTTGATGAAATATTACTTATTGGAAATGAGATACCAGTCTTATAGTCTGTTAAGGCATGGTTGAATCAATGCTTCTCCATGAAGGACTTAGGTGAGACAACATATATTCTTGGGATCAAAATCCATCGTGATAGATCCAAGTGATTGCTGGACCTAAGTCAAAGTACATACATTGATAAGATACTGAAGAGATTCAGTATGGAACAATCCAAGAGAGGATTGTTGCCAGCGTCACATGACATTCATCTTTTCAAGAAAATGTGTTCTCAGACACATGAGAAAAGAAAGATAACGACAAGAAATCCATACACATCATCGATTGGGTCAGTCATGTATGTCATGCTATGTACTAGGTTGGATGTCGCCTACACATTAAGTGCGATATGCAGATATCAAGCTGACCTAGGTGACTGCTATTGGATGACAGTCAAGACTATCCTAAAGTATCTGAAACGTACTAAAGATATGTTCCTAGTTTATGGAGGAGATGATGAACTAATTATCAGAGGATATGCAGATGCTAGTTTCCAGACTGATCAAGATGACATGAAGTCGCAAACGAGATACATCTTCACTTTGAATGAAGGTGCAGTGAACTGGAAGAGCTCAAAGCAGAGTGTGGTCGCATATTCTATAGCAGAGTTCGAGTATATCGCAGCTTCTGAGGCAGCTAAAGAAGCAGTTTGGATGCGAAACTTCATTCAGGAGTTGGATGTGATACATAGCAATAAAGATCTCATCACACCGTACTGTGATAATACTGCTGCGGTGGCTCTCGCAAAAGAGCCAAGGTCACATCAGGGGACGAAGCACATACTGTAGATGTATCATATCTTGAGGGATTTTTCTCAGAGAGATGAAGTTGCAGTGAACAGTATTTTCACAGAAGACAATGTGACAAACCCTTTGACTAAAGCCTTGACTCAGTAGAAACATGATCACCATGTGAGGTTTAGCGAACTGAAAGTCGTAGGCAGTTGGCTCTAGTTCAAGTGGGAGTTTGTAAGAGTTGGTGTCTTAAAACCAACTGGTTGTACTTTGATTACATGGATATTTAATGTATTTAAATATTAAACATCTTATTACATATTTTTCATTGTTCTGCATGACTATGATGTAATAATGTCTTAGAGTATTTGTTGCATTGATAAGGTCATGTCAGTTCTCCGCTATGATGAGAACCTTGAAATGCTATAACAATATTCTTAAATATAGCTCTACGGTTGGATGACATACTATGAGGGACACATAACATGCAGACCGTCAGGTGTGAGTACTCGTAAGCAGATGAGACTTCCTCTCATGAAGTTCTCACTTGGTAATCTCCAAGACAAGAGATTACGAGAACAAACCCGCCGGTAGGAATTCCGCATGTTTTGGTGTCATCAGATATTTCTATCTGTGAGCATGTGTAATGATCCTTAGATTTTAAGATTATCATTAATACGTGTCACGACTCATATACTTTGATTTACTGACGAAAATCGTCACGCAGACAGTTGGCGGGAAGTAGTGTATGTTGGGTACGTCACGAGTGACATGATATTAATGGATAAGTCGAAGAAGGATTTGTCACTTCAATTTATAGAAGTTGATATCTCGACCCTTTGATTGAAATAGAACGGTCACGCGAAATTCCATAGCCATGATGTAACGACGAGTTTATTTCAAGTAGCCAAAGAACGACATATCAAATATAAAGGTTGGTGACACTATCATGAAACTTGTTTGATGAGATATTGTGACAAAGAGATTATATTACACGGTGAGTGTTCGTATGTGGATGTCATTGTTGTGACTTTAAGTTTTCTCTTGGATGCCTTGACCCGTTGCCAGACAGTACTCCTGAACTTTAGGTAAGCCCACCTAATGCCAACGAGAAAGAATCCTAGATGGTCACACGCTACGTGTCTTTGGTGGTCTCGGTTAAATTCTATTTGAATTTAATTAATAAATATTATTCTCAAGACAGTGAAATAATTTTATTCAAGTTAAAATGATTGTATAAGTTAAATAAATATTTATTCACCAGATTGTGGGTAAAATATATTTATTTATCTTATTGAACATTTAATAAACATTTACTTACTAGTTTGTAAATAAAATATTTATTTAAGAGAATGAATTATTTATTTATTTATTCGGGTGTTCAATAAATGGAAGTGGAGTTCAAGCCGATCAAAGCTGGTCCGGTAGTAAAACAATTATTATTTGCAAGACAATAAATAATTATTTAAACTAGTTGATACAAATTAAAATAACGTTGCTATTATTTTGTAACGCATAATTTTATTTATAATTCCGTTTTGCGCAAGTTGGCGCATCATAAATAATGATGCATCATTATTATTAAAAGCATGAGTTTTCTCAAAGTCCATGAATGTATTTAATTGTTGCTATGCAATTAAATATTGTAACTGAAATTCCATGTATATAAATAGACAAGTACGCCTATTGTGCCATACACCACACCACACGCCTGGTGAATTGAGAATTGTTGAGCCAAACAATTTCTCTCTCGAATCTTCCTCTCTCCTCTCAAGAAAGAGAGACGTTCTTCAAGACCGAAGAACACGCGATCAAAAACAACCGACACAAGACACTCGTTTCGCCGTGCTAGTACCCGAAGAACGAGCAGTGTCGATCGGATGCCATCGGAGCACGTGTGGATCCCCGCTAGAGGGATTCTAGTTTGGATCCTTGTAAGCACAATAAGATAATTCGTAAGGGTAATTCTGAACGATCAACATCATCAACAAAGAAAATACCGAAGATCCAGGTATTATTTTCTTTATGAAATTAATTAAATTAATTATAAACATGATGTGCAATATCCTCTCTAAAGGTTTCGGGCCTCTTCATTTATCTAAATCTTTGATTATATTCGGTGGAGACGTTCATCGTCGTATTGATCCCGAAATAATCATTGATCATGATAAAAAATCAAAGTTGGGTGTCGGCCCAACCGCGCTTCCACCGCGCCCGGAACCTACACTACAGTGTTCTGTCGGCCAGCTTTGCTACAATGGTTAGAGGTGCTACAATGCCCGACAAATTTGGTCCGGGGCCTTCGATCCGCGGACCCCCGGAGCAGGGGCGCGTTGCCCTTGCAACCCCCAACGAGCTCATCGTGGAGCTCGATTCGCGAAAGTTGTTGGCTGGTGTGCTGTACGAGCCACATACATTTGACCCAATGAGAGCATGTTACACCAATCCAATACCTGATGAGCTAATAAAAATGATTCATTTACTGCAAGAAGACTTTTATCTTTAATAACAACGATTTCACGGGTCAAATGAACACGCAAACCTCTCTCAGTATCCAACCACTGACATTTAAACATCGTTATGTAATTCTGTCCTGGATAACACAATTCAATAATTTCTTCCCGCATGCCGTAAAAGTTAATTTCAGTTTCTCTATGATGAGATCTTCTCAAACAGACTACCATTCATTGTTTTTTTGATTATCTATATGCAAATGTATGAAATTGAAAACCATTCACCACATATGTATTATAAGATTTAACCATTTTGGATGATGGGTTACTCAAGACACAATCGATTATGAATTTTATCAGCATGTTGAGATACCTGAAAATTTGTAAAACAATTATCAATATAACAAGTAATAAATTGATTTTATATGTTGAACCCTAAATAATTTATGTTACCAATTTTTGAAATTAATAGGAAAAATTGTTTTGCCGACGTTTTTCAAGAGCAGTTGCTGTAATTTGTGGAAGTTGTTTTTTGATATGATTATCATATAACTTAAAAATAAAATAAGATTAATTTACTGTAACAAAGATTATAAAATAAGTGATAAGATCACTCACAGTACAAATGATGTCATTTCTTCATAGTTGAGCATAACATATGTATGTGTTTTGTGATGTTCATCATTTGAAAGCCATCGTTCATGAATTCCACCGAAACCAAGTTTGAGCTGATTAAAAACTGATAACTGATTGCTCATTTTATCGTCAACATTTCCATTGTTATGACCCATGCTGTTGTGTTTTGAGGGATATTCAGATTCAAAATAATGAGAGTAGAAAAAAGAAAATTTCTCTTGCAAATAAGCTTATGCAATTGAGCCTTGAACCGATACTTTGTTACGTATTTTTTCTTCAATTTTTGTATGCATCTATCGAATGAGTACATTAATTGGAATTGTACCGAACCTCCACATTTTGCTTCATGTGACAAATGTAATATCAAATGTTCCATTGAGTCAAAGAAAGCCGACGAGAATATTTTTTTTCTTCAGTTTACATAAAATTAAAACAATATCTTCTTGCAGTATGTTTAGTGCATTTTAGTCTGTTGTCGCCGCACAAATGTTTCAGAAAAAATATGATGTCTGTTATCGCATTCCAAATCATAAAATTCAACAAACCTTTTAATCCAATCAACATAAATCTTTCCATTATAACATGACAATCATGACCTTTTAATCCGGTAATATGACTATTATCGACACATCTGTCCAAATTGGAAGTATAACCATCTGGAACTCTCAAATTTGTAATCTACTGACAAAATAACAATTGATTTTCTTTGGACAATGTATAAGTTGCTTTTGAGTTCATTAACTTTTGTGATTTGACATTTTCAAACAGTTCAAGTTCTGATCGCTTGTAAATTTGGGTAAGATCTAATCGTGCTTTTACATTATCTTTGGTCTTACTTGGTGTATTCAAAACTATATGAAATAAATTAGCAAAACAGTTCTTCTCAATATGCATGACATCCAACTTGTGACGGACCAACAAATCAGACCAATATGGAAGATCCCAAAAAATGTTCCGTTTTATCCAATTGTGTTTTTCCCAAAGCCATCAATTTTATGTTGATTTATTGTTTGTTCAAATGTGGTGGGAGGTAATGAAGGGGCAATTGATTTTAACTATGTACTTGAGATTATTGTTGGAGGTTCATCTCTTTCAATTGTACCTTTTCTAAAATTATATTTGTTTTTTCGAAAATGATGATTAGTTGGAAGGAATCTGCGATGATAGTCGAAAAAATAAGTTTTTTTTGCCATTAGCGAGCATAAACGCTTTGCTGTCTCTCATATAGTACAAACATGATTTTGGACCATGTGTACTCTAGACAGATAACATGTCATATGCTGAGAAGTCACTAATTATCTAGATCAATGCAACTTTTAATAGAAAATTCTGTTTCGCAACAACATCATATGTACTGACACCATTACTTTACAATGAATTTAACTTACCAATCAATGGTTTCAAATAAACATCAATTTTTTTTTCCGGATGTCTTGAAATTAATAAGGTTAAAAAGATATATGACTCATTCATCAACATCCAAGAAGGTAAATTGTATGGAGTTATAAAGACATGCCAACATGAATACTGACTACCGTAAGAAACAAATGGACAGAAGCCGTCAGTAAAAAGACCCAATCGCACGTTTCAAGATTCTAAAGCAAAAGACAGATACACTTGGTCAAAATGTTTTCATGAATCACCATCAGAGGGATGATTTAAACTTTTATTAGTTGAAATATTGGTTTTGTGCAATGATCTCAATGTCGCTGTGTTTTGAGACATAAATAAACGCTTCAATCTGGATGTAAACGAGAAATATCTCAACTGTTTTACAAGAATCAATCCAGACTTCCTCAGTTGAGCCTTTTTATACTTCGATTGTCCACATGTGAGACAAATATCAAATGACTTATTTTCACCATAATATAAGATGCAATCATTTGAACATGCATGAATCTTCTGACAACCAAGACCCATATTACGAACCACCCTCTTACTCATAGGAATTTTAAAGCAACACATTTCCTTCAGGTAACAATGTTTTAACTAAAGAGAATATCTGATCAAAACAACTATTTGACATTCCATTATCTGATTTAATAGTCATAAATTTTGCAACCGCTTCAAATTTGTTTATCTTGCATTCAGGATATAAGGCTTCCTTAGCGGAGCTCAACAACTCATAAAATTGAGATTGTTTCAACTCAGGAGTTAAATCAATATCATACTGAGTTTCAATTTGTTGAAAACACGGATCTGCCACATCATGTACTAAATTTTGAAATTGTGACGGATTCAGTACCAAATTATTAGTATCTTCTATGAAATTGCGTTCACCATGTTGATACCAAAAAATATAATCTGGTTGAAAACCAAAATGCAATAGATGATCTCCAATGTTGTCAAATGTGTCAAACGTTCTAAGAGCACATTTTTTATAAGGACTCTTAATTGTCTCTTTTGAAACAAATTCTGGTTTTGATGATGCAAATGATAAAAACCCAAACACTCTCAATATATACATGATTTAAACCAGAATCTTTTGGATTTATGTGCTGATTTATCCAAGCATGATCATCTAATAATGACTGTTGTCGACTTCTTTATTCCATATTTCCCTAAAAAATATAAAATAATTAGTTTTTTTGAATAATTTGATATAAGAAAAACACTATAAAAAAGAGAAGAAATTTAAATTCACTTTTTTAGCAATTTATAATAATTTGTATTATTTCATAGTTATTTATAGTTTTTGTTTTGAAATTTATACTAATCTACACTAATTTATAATAATTTGTACTAATTACCTCTAATTCTTAGTAATTATAGCTAATTTATACTAATTACCGCTAATTACGAGCGATATAATTTCCAGCGGATTGACGAAAACTCTTGCTCGACGACTCATCTCTTTGCAACTTTCTCCGATTGAAATCACTATGAAAAATCTAATTCGACGTACGCACATCTATTTTCGAATGCATGAGAATGAAGAACAACGAGGTCTCACCGCACTGCTCACCATTATCTTGCATATGAAAATGAATATCCGTACGTCAGAGTAGATTTTTCATAGTGATTTCAGTTGGAGAAATTTGCAATGAGATGAGTCGTCAGACAAAAGAGCCTCTTTTGCCCGACTGCTCATCTCCTTGCAACTTTCTCTCACTAAAATCAGTATGAAAAATCTGCTCTGACGTGCACATATCCATTCTCGTAAATACGGAAATGGATATCTGTACGTTGGAGCAGATTTTTCATAGTGATTTCAGTGAGAGAAAGTTGCAAGGAGATGAACCGTTGAGTAAAAGGAATGTCGCTAATCCGTTGAAAATTGTGCTAATTTATTACGAATTATTATTATTTATTGCTAATTATTCCTAATTATTCATAATTATTGTTAATTTTTGTTATTTATTGCTAATTATTTGTAATCATTCGTAATTATTTCTAATTATTACTAATTGTTGTTAATTATTCCTAATTATTTCTAATTATTCTTAATTAACCCTAATTAACACTAATTAACCCTATTTATTCATATTTATTAATATTTATTCCTATTTATTACTATTTATTACTAATTATTCCTAATTAATTCTAATTATTCCTAATTAATCCTAATTAATCCTAATTATTCCTAATTATTCCTAATTATTGCTAATTAATCCTAATTAATGCTAATTATTACTAATTATTGCTAATTATTACTAATTATTGCTAATTATTACTAATTATTGCTAATTATTACTAATTATTGCTAATTATTACTAATTATTGCTAATTATTACTAATTATTGCTAATTATTACTAATTATTGCTAATTATTACTAATTATTCCTAATTAATCATAATTATTACTAATTATTGATATTTATTGATAATTATTGATAATTATTGATAATTATTACTAATTATTCATAATTATTACTAATTATTTTTAATTATTGATAATTATTTCTAATTATTTCAAATTATTTCTAATTATTCCTAATTATTGCTAAATATTACTAATTAATCATATTTATTCCTAATTATTACTAATTAATCATATTTATTCCTAATTATTATTAATTAAGCCTAATTATTTCTAATTAATCCTAATTAATCCTAATTAATCCTAATTATTACTAATTAATCTTAATTATTACTAATTATTCGAAAGACTTTCTTAATAACTTCAAAGAAATGGTCGATATTACTTTTTGGATTACATATGTAGTTTGTATCATGAATTACTAATCTTGTAAAATTTTCCCAACACTAAGCAAAACTTTATTCTTCTTTATTTGTTAGATTGAGTAATTCTCTTTCCATATCAGCTCATTTCTCAAAACAATATTTTTTTGAAGAATATCACCTTAAAAATATTCCTTTCTATTCTTTATGCCCCCTCCCCCCCTTTCTATTTTGATTCGATTACCACCATAGATTGACATCATCATTTAAACAATACATTGATAGAATAACCTTCTCTCTTAAATTAAATCCGAAATCTAGAAATATTTTTTTCCAGGGAAATGATCCATTGTTCATCTATCAATGAATAATTACTTCTATTAAAGGACAGAGGTTTCTAACAAGTATAAATGTTTGGAATTAATGAATCACGTTGTTATGTAATAGGTTATTCCATACGGTAAATGTTATTGGCCATAACCCAAGTCAACTGTACTAATATAGTTATAATCTACTCAGATTCAACACTAGTTGTGTTGACTTTCTCATGAGGGAAATCCCTACATTGATTACAGGTGATAGATTTTCTGTTTCACCCCTTTGGTTTCATTTTAAAAAATGTCACACACATGATTGGATAATAACATTATAAATCAGTGTATAATTCAGAAATAGGCGAAACACATAACATAAATTTAAAATTTATACTTGGTTAATCTCAAAATCATAAGCTGAGTACCGTTGGGAGTATTCCCAAATTGTAAAAATATTTTCGAATCATTTATAATGATTTGTAAATAAAATATGAACGAACCCAGGAATATCCAATAGGAGTGTCAAACTAGGTTTGAAGTAAGGTACAATTCATCGTGAATAAGAATGATATTCATGATATACCCGGATAACACTTTTCAGGGTTATTACTAATTATTCTTAATTATTACTAATTAATCCTAATTATTACTAATTAATCCTAATTATTACTAATTAATCCTAATTATTACTAATTATTATTTATTATTATTAATTATTACAATTTATTCCAAATTATTACTAATTAATCCTAATTATTACTAATTAATCCTAATTAATACTAATTAATACTAATTATTACCAATTAATCCTAATTATTACTAATTAATCCTAATTATTACTAATTATTGCTAATTAATACTAATTATTGCTAATTATTCCTAATTATTGCTAATTATTCCTAACTATTGCTAATTATTCCTAATTATTACTAATTATTCATAATTATTGCTAAATATTACTAATTAATTCTATTTATTCTTAATTATTACTAATTAATCATATTTAATCCTAATTATTACTAATTAATCTTAATTATTATTAATTAATCGTGATTATTACTAATTAATCATAATTATTACTAATTATTCCTAATTATTACTGTTTATTCCTCATTATTACTATTTATTATTAATTATTTCTAATTATTCCTAATTATTATTAATTACTCCTAATTATTTCTAAATATTACTAATTATTCCTAATTATTACTAATTAATCATATTTATTACTTATTATTACTAATTATTATGAATTATTACTAATTATTTTTAATTATCACTAATTATTACCAATTATGACTAATTATTATTATTTATAAATATTTATTTCAATTTATTACTTATTAATGCTAATTTATATTAATTATCGCTAATTATTACTAATTATGACTAATTATTTATAATTATTAATATTTTTTCTAATTAATACTAATGACTACTAATTAAGTATAATTAATATAACTATTAATTAATACTAATTAATACTAATCACATGTATTTGTAAAAAAATAATGCAAAATAAAACTATCTAATTCTAATTTAATTTAATTGCAGTTAATTAACAACAATTATAACTAATATCAAATAAAATGAATTATCTAAGTAGACAGGGAGAAAGTAGTAGAAATTTTTTGAGAGTTAAGTAGAGAAGGGGAGAGGAGTAGAGAAAAGAATGGAATAAGAGAAAAAATAGATGATGATATATATACGTTAGATTAGTTGCGACGAGACTCGTCGCAAATACTAACCTCCTATTAATTAGAGGCGGTGGTTAACAAAGGTATTTGCGACGAGTCTCGTCGCAAATACCAATTTGCCGACATACTATTTGTGACGGGAGATTAATCCTGTTGCAAATACTAAAAAAAGTCACCGAGTATCTGTGACGAGCTTTTATACCCGTCGCAAATACCTTTCCCGCGGTTTGGCGCGTAACTCGCACCAAACCTTTTGCGACGGGTACTGTCTACCCGTCGCAAATAACTAGTTATTTGTGACGGGAAGAGGGTCCCGTCGCAAATAGTCCCTCCCGACGGACTATTTGCGACGTGACCCTTCCCCGTCGCAAATACCCCGTTGCAAATATCCATTTTTTTCGTAGTGACTCCATCCTTGATGTCTAACTCGCCTGAGTCAATAACGTGTGTAGGATCATGCACGTATCTGCTCAGCCGTGACACGTGGAATACATCATGCACCTGCTCCAACTGTGGGGGTAATGCGAGGTGGTAAGCAAACTCGCCAACCCTTTGCAAGATCTCGAATGACCCGGTGAACCTCGAGGATAACTTGCCTCTCCGATCGAATCTCTGCAATCCTCATCGCAGGGAGACACTCAGGAAAACATGGTCTCCCTGCTTGAACTCTAAGGGCCTACGACGTCGGTCTGCATAAGATTTCCGCCTGCTCTATGCTATCTTCATCTGATCGTGGATCACCTGAGACTTCTCTGTCGTTGCCTGCACCATTTCTGGCCCGATAAGAGATGCTTCACCGATCTCAGTCCAACATAAGGGTGATATGCATGGTCTCCCATATAGGTCCTCGAAAGGTGCTATGTCAATAGTAGAGTGATAACTATTATTATAAGCAAACTCTATCAAAGGTAAATGATCCTCCTAGCTCTAGCCGAAATTTAACACACAAGCTCTTGACATATCCTCTAACATCTAGATAGTGCACTTGGTCTGCCCATCTGTCTGGGGGATGAAAAGATGTACTAATCCTCAATTAGGTTTTGAATGCCTCCTGTAGGCCTCTCCACAACCGTGACGTAAACCACACATCACTGTTAGAGACAATTGTTGAGGGCACCCCATGAAAGCGTATGATCTCCCGTATGTACAACTGCCCTAAACACTCCGTCGAACTCTGCTCCTTGATGGTAATGAAGTGCACCGACCTAGTAAGTTAGTCAACTATCACCCAGATGACATCATTGCCTCGTGCCGTCAGTGGAAGCCTTGTCACAAAATTCATGGATATGCTGTCCTATTTCCATTTCGGGATCTCAAGAGGTTGCAACAAACCTGCCAGAACCTGGTGCTCAACCTTCACCTGCTGACATGTGAGACACTGAGAGACGAACTCAATAACACTCCGCCTCATGCCAGCCCACCAAAACCGCCGTTGAAGGCTTCTGTACATCTTCCCTACACCGGGATGTACAACCAAAAGAGAAGTGTGAAACTCTCTCATCACTTCCTCTTGCAACGCGATCAGAACCACCACTTGTCCCTTGAAAAGGATGACACGATTCCCTCTTTCAGAGAATTCATTTGGTGAATCTCATGAGGATATTTGGTCATGTAGGACCTCACAGTCGATGTCTCCCAATTGTGCCTCCCTCACATGCTGGAGAAGTGGAGAAGTCAACACCATCGACTGAAGATAAGCTTCACCCATTTACTCCACTAGGGTCAGTTGTAAGGAAGCTAACTGTTCAGACGTCTCCTCCACGAAATGAGAACGAAACTTCCTACTAAGGGCATCTTCCACCGCATTGCCCTTCATGAGAGTATAGATTATCTCAACGTCATAGTCCTCTAAGAGCCCCAACTAGCACCTATGTCTCAGATTCAGGTATCACTATGTGAAGACATACCTGAGACTCTAATGGTCTGAGTAAACAACAAAGCGCTCTCCCAGAAAAGAGTTCCTTCGCACCCTCAAAGCGAAGACTACCGCTACTAACTCTAGGTCGTGAGTCAGGTGGTTCTGCTCGTGGGGTCTCAACTGCCTCAACCCAAATGCGATCACTGTCTACCTCTGCTTCAACACACAACCAAACCCAGCTTCAAAGGCATCGCAATACACTACGTACTCCACACCGTCCTCCGGTAGTCTCAAAACAAGAGCACTCGTCGGCCTCAGTCTCAACTTTTCAAAATCTCCATGCGTTGGAATTGGTGTAGCCCAAACCTTTTCGAATGTTGTCAGACCGAATGCTTTCGGCCCATACTGTGCCCCAGGTCGCAACTTCCATGGGTCGAATTTCGCGTTGAGCTCGTTGGGGGTTGCAGGGAGCAATGCCCCCTGCTTCGGGGGCCGAAGGCCTCCGACCCAATCTTTGGGGAACTGTAGCAATGATGACCATTGTAGTAGAGTTGACTGACCGACACCGATTGAGCACTATAATAATGCAGACTTCCATCTGCTATTCACTATATCTCCTTGGACTTCCAGCCAACAACCACTTTAGCACTTTTGATTTGGGTGACCAACTTTCACTGTAGCGATGCGGACTTCCTGTGCGGTTGTGGTTGTGCCTCTCATAGAAAATATCAATTGTAAAGGGTTGCGAGTCACCTTAAAAAATTAGGTTATACTAGTGCTAAAAACACCTTTTGAGATAGAGTTACAAGGAGTGGAGTATGATCACATTCAAACCACTAAAAAAATCATTGAGTTATTTACGTTACTATTTTAGTCATATTAAATTTTATAGCTATTAATTCACCCCTTCTTGACTCACTATTGATTATATTCGAGGTAATCAATACGCCGCCATGCACTTTTTTATAAACATGGCTCACCACACTTACCATAAACATTATCCAACGTCTATAAAAAACTAGAAAATCAAACTCCAATGATCACAACGAAACTCGCACCGCACCTAAGAGTAAACACTACCAATTATATGCAACAACATCAATGAAAATCAAATCTTAGGTTATTTGTAATAAGTATGATCACAAAATTTCTCCTAATGTGAAAAATGATATAACTACTCTGAAAGTTTATAAAAATTCAATGAAAATCAAACCCAAATCTCTATAATATTCCCCATACATAGAAAAATTTCTACCCCAAGAATTATTTTCTAGGGAATAAAATTGCTTTACCTAATAATCTTGGACCACTAATTATGATCACATATTGTAAAAAGCCTCTATTTTTTTGGTGGGATATAAGATATTACTAAGGTATAAAAATAATCATCACATGAAGTGTGAGGATATATAATGATTTTAAAAATTTATTCTTTAAGGTACAATAATCCAATTCCTCATTCTCCATTTTAGTATAGTTTTGTTATTATATCCTTTGAAAATCGTGTGTTAGATATTTTGAGAACCCTTCATATCCTTAATTTAAGCATTAGATTGTTATAAAAATATGGCCTAATATATCATCTATACCAAATAATACATTCCATAAATAAATAAATAAAATGCATACAACACATTTCCCATAATATAATCTAAACACTTTTATTAACTTATAATAATATTATAAATAATAAAAATTATACATTTGTCAATATTGGAAAAAGTAAGTGGATAATAGATAAAAATGAATACCTTCACTATAAGTCGAAATTCTCATGGTCTCTAGACCAAATCAATCCACATGACTATAAGATACTAAGATGATATGATAAATAGTACAATTCAAATAATCACCATTTTTTATAGAGAAACTAACATTGAAATGAGATGTTTAATTTTGAGATTATAAAAGAGGGAATTTTTAAAATCATAAGTGACATATAGTAATTACGTTAGAATTGGGGGGAGATTCACTACCCTTAATATGACTGTTACATGATTGTTTTTTGGACAGTGAAAAAATGGAAAGTTACAATGTATGTAGTGATTAGATAAATATTTAAATAAAGATGTTACCTAACATGTAACATCGATATAATTAATCTCATGTGATAGAAAAAATATTGTAAAAATATTATCACTATTCCCATTTATGATGCAAAATAATGTTTTATTTATTTCTGTATACATGTTTAATCATTTTTTATCCAAAAATATCACCCCACCGCCATCCTCTAATAAATATCCATGTATACAACCCATTCTCATGAAGGGCTGATACTAATCCATTGAAATGATGTTGGGTTAGAGTTTCTTCATCCCTCTCTATCTTTATATCTACCTTTATTGTTTTTCCTTTTATAAGAATCCCATCTGATATAATGTGTATTAATTTATTATGGTTGTAAATATATTTCAATATTATTCAATTGATGAATTAATCATACAATTTCTCATCCCCTCTATTTTATCTCCATTCCCTAGTCTATAAAAATTCGTGAATAATCCATCCTTCATTCTAGTAATAAAAATTTCACAATATAATTGTCAAAATCCCTCTTTATGTTATCATTCATATTTTACTATAGATTTTTAATCTCAAATTAAAGGATATTTATACGAAATTAATGTTTTATAAATTTGTTTCATCCATTATTAGGATCTTTGTGACTAATCATTTTGTTTGAGAATTTGAACATTTGTAAATGAAATTGATTAGCCCGGCGGTTTTTCCTTCATTATTATATCCCAAATTTAAAAAAGATATATGGGTGATATAATATTTATTCTATATAGATTTATATATCATTGAATTTTTATCCCACCATTTTAAACCCATGTAAAAAATATACATTGATATTTTTACTTAAAATTTCAATTTTTAAAATCAAATTCTTATATCATTTCAAATACTTTTGATTCACGAGGTTTACCGTTTTCAATAAACTTACACTATCTATAATCTATTTTTCATTTTATAAAAGGCTATTAATCTATAAAACTATACCATTCATTTAAATGTAAAAACCAATAACTCATCTATATATTCCTTGATTCCACATGGGTTTAACTTCTTAGGGAAAACATTGTTGAATATGAAATCATGTGTTTGTAAGTCATTAGTTTTTGAACATTATGATAATAATTCATATTACATATTCTCTTGTTATGGAATTCAATATAGAAGATATGTAATAGGTTGATACAATAATTATACAACCATCAATGCCTTTGTTGGTTTAACGAGACAATTAAGGGTGGGTAATATGAGCATCATAACACTTTATGCATGTTATATTTGAACATGGAATTGATTGCATGTTTAATATTTCTAACATTTATTACCCCATAATTATGGTATTCACATATTATATTTAATATTTCTCTGTTAATTATTTATTCTTATTATGTTTACTTTTCCATGGTCATTACTTGTGGTATATATAGTTATTCGATGTTTTTACCGAGCATATGTGATTTTCATTTTTTTATGTTTCCCCATTTATAAGGATATATAGGTGAATATTATGTATGTGTTCATAATGGGCTAACATATGTGCTATATGATTTTATGATAGTGCAATGTTGTATATGGATTTCTAAGGCTAAAAAACTTTGGATTATATGAGTGATCTTATATAATCTATTATTATATAATAAAGGACCATTGTGTTCGAGTGACTAGAATACTATTCATTCCACATAGTATACAAGGTAGTTTAGTGAAACCTAATGCATTGGAAATAATATCTAATTATTATATTTATTATATGATGGTTCCCTCTAGGAGAAATAAGAGTACTTTCAACAAATGAGGTTAATCTCACTACAAAAAAGGTCTTAGCAGTGGTTTTATGAACCATTGCAAAATAAACCACATTTAAAAAAAATAAAATTTAGTGGCGGTTTAATTTAACTGTCGCTATTTTATTTTTATTTTAACATTTAGCAGCAGTTTTATTGAAACTGTGCCTATTTTTTTTAAAAAAACCCTAATTTGACTCCCTTCTCCCCGAGCCCCCTCCCCCTTCTCCTTGAGAGCACGTCGCCCATCACCTCTTGCCGCCTCCCCCCTCCCCCTTCTCCCCCCTTCCTCCTTGAGCTCGCGCCGCCCCTACCCCTCGCCGCCCCTCGCCGCCCCTCGCCGCCCCTTACTCCTCACTGCCCCCTTACTGAGCCCCACTCGAGCTCCCCCTCGCCCCCACCCCCCTCAAGCCCCTCTCCATTTTCCTCGAGACCCCTCCCCCTTTTCCTCGAGCCACCCCGACCCCCCGACCCCCCGACCCCGCACAACGCTCCTTGGCTGTCTGATTAGACACTGAATGAGGATAATATTCATTTTTAATATATATAATATCCATGTGCTTTATTATTTATAAACACTATTTTAGTTCATTTTACATTTTGAACATCATTTCACATTATAATTGTAATTCCCCCTTAAAATGCACTATTACATAGTACAATTTTGAACACCTCCTAAAATACAAAATGACCTTGATTTTATCTTCATATTTTATTTTCAGGTCTTTCATGCTACAAGGAACAATTCATACTTTTTAAGTATCTGAAGATTCACATTGGAAAGACCACCAAAATGGGTTTTCATGGCAACGCATTCTGGGCAAAGTAAACAGGACAACACCCCAATAAAGAGACTGTAGTAGCCAGGATCCAAGCTCAATGATTCTAAAAATTTAACTGAAGATAGAGGAAATCATGAGGAACATTTCATTAAACAGTGGCCAAAGCTAATTCAGATGTTTGAATGGAGTTCCAGGCCGCCCAAGTTGGAGATAAATTTCTGGACCAGATTCTGCGGCCCAGAAAAACAGCCCACCATTTTACACATATCTCATAAACCATAAACTCTTTTGGGCTGAAACTTTAAAGACGGTTAGGGGATATCCGGAGCTCCATTTTGTTCTTCTATGACCCACTCCAATTCGGCCATATAGAAGGTTATCTAGGCGCCTCTGTTCAGTGAATGCAAGCTGGATGCAACCTCGGGTCAAGAGTGGAAAAGTCTAAGTTCCACAAACTTTCCACCACCCTAAGCCTACCATACTCAATTGAGATGACTTTCACTATTGGAGGCTCGACCCAAGGCTCTCAAAATGCCTATTTAAGGCAGTGGCGTTGAACGATTTATTCATTTTTGGTGCTTTCTTTCATTGTAATGTTATGCTGCAATTTTGTTGTCTCAAGTTTGTCTTTTACATGTAAGTTGTTCTAATTCATTTTAGTTTCTTAATAAAAGTTATTATCATCCTTTTATTATGTTCTTATTAATATCAATTTGATACCGTTGGCTCAAGGTGTGAATTCATTCACACCAAACCTTGTGAAATTATCACACAATGGTGAAGTGATTGTTATTTCATTGTTTTTTTTACTTCTCCATTTCCTCCCCCATGAGTCTACTTCCCGCTTCCATTGAAACCATAACATCAATGGAGGGATAACCCTCTTATGGGTTGATCCAAAAGAGTATCAAGAGGCTGGATTTGATGTTATTTATCACCCCATTAATGTCCAATCACTTCTTTTAATTGAGATTTTTATTTGATGATTTTAAAACTTCTTCGTCCTTATTGAATTTTAAGGCCACATACTTTAAGTGCTAATACAAACCTTTACCTTGGAGTGCTCATAAATTTGATCCTCCAAGTGTATAGGTGATTAGTATTATGGTGTGTTGGTATTAAACCAGTAAGTGATGAAGTTTTTCGATTTTCTTGAATAAACCCATATCAAATATAAGAAATTTAAATCGTTAAAAAAGAATTTCATCCAATCCACCCCAAGTGATAACCAAGGATCAACTCATTCTTTTAAATTGAATTCACTTAAGTCTCTTAGCGTTCACTTAAACCCATCTAAAATCAACCCAAGTTGGCCACTTCATAGCAAAAAGTAGTCTATAGAATGTACGTGTCTATAGGTTTCTTCTTAGGTCTTTGAGGATTCGACAACCCAAACTAAACTATAAACGACTGCTTAAACTAAAATCTTGGGTAAATTTGGGCGAGACCAAATTTTGGCGCCGTTGCCGGGGACCCAAGTAAGTAATCTCAACACCCATTCTATTCTCCCCAATTTCTTCTATTCTCACCCAAATTCTCTTATCTTTTCCCTTTATCTTTTTTTTCTTTTGGCGCATGTCCGCCTACACCCGTGACCAATCAAACCGTCTAGTTGGGGTGGATAGTCTTGGGGTTGGGGAGTCAAGTACACCAAAGAAACTCTTTTCATTAGATCCTAATCTTCCTAATATTTCAGAGTCAAAAATTGAGCTCATTTTAATGGAAGGTTTTCAAAGAAACCAACTCATAAATCCATGTGGGAACCAAAATGGAAATCCAAATGAGGCAGCCCCAAACTTGGGGAACGCAGTCGATCAAACTATGAATGACTACCTCACACCTATCTGGACCAATGCCTCCTCATGCATTAGACACAATTCCCTAGGAGATGCCAACTACATATTTAAACCCCATGTCCTAAACCATCTTCCCACATTCCATGAAATGGAGTCTAAGATGTCCTACCTTCACGTTAAGGAGTTCAATGACATTATAGAAACCATGTGTCCCCCCACATCAACTAGAATCAGCTAAGATGAAACTATTTCCTTTTTATTTAAAGGATCGATCTAAAAATTGGCTAAACAATTTGAGACCATCATCCATAAACTCTTGGGATCAATTACAAAGATAATTCTACAAAAAATACTTTCCCCACCACAAAACAATTTCACTTAAAAAGGGCATCCAAAACTTTTTTGAAAAAGAGGGAGATTCATTATACAAAAAATGGGAGAGGTTCAAAGACACCCTAAACAAGGTTCCATACCATGGTTTTTCTATTCCTAAACAAGTGAGAATTTTCTATGAAGGGTTGGAACCAGGGGACAAACAATTCATTGACATGATGTGTAATGAGACCTTTAAAAACAAAGCCCCAAATGATGCTTACGAGTATCTAAAAAGACTTGCTGAACAAAATCAAACATGGGGGACATTACCTTACTATGAGAAGCCACCCAAATTTGGTGGAATTCACACACTTAGGTAGGAGGAAAGCCTTAGGGCGAAACTTGTTGCACTCACTAGGAAAGTTGAGGAGATCGATCTGAGGAAGGTCCATGAAATTCAAACTGTTGACCCTGTTTGCACAATTTGTGACAAATATGACCACAAGACTGAGAACTGCCCAATCATCCCTTCCATTAAAAATGTTCTTCTAGGAGGACCACCAGTGAAGGTCAATACTCTGAACATTCAAAAGCCCCAATACCAAAACACATTCAACCCAAGGTATAATGACCACCTAGGCTTCCGTTGGAAAGATAACCAACGACCTAGCCAACCACAAGGACCAAACCCCCACCCTACACAAAATTTCCAAAACCATAACCAATTCCAACCAAAACCAGTACAATACAAACAACCTCCTGTTCAATACCAACAGCCCATCCAACAACCAAAGTATTCTCCTGGGATAAACCAACCAGCACAAGCCCCTACCCAATCTATCCCTCTACCAATCCTTAAACAGTTGTGTAAACAAATGGAGAAAATGAACTCAGAAGTATCATCCCTTAAACATGAACTAAAAACCATAAAAACCGGGAAGATACCCATGACTATTCAAGCGGTACCATCCTCAACTTTAAGGGGAGAGTCAAGTTGCACTCAAACTCATGAACAACTAAAGGCTGTGACAGTTTTAAGAAGTGGGAAATCAATTGAGAAACCTAAACAAATAATTAAAAAACCATCTGAAGCTTCAAACTCTAATGAAAATTCAATTGAACCACATGATCAAACTGAAAAAACTGATAACAATGTGAAAGAAACAACTATTCAACAAACAATCCCACAACCTGCACCATTTCCTTGATGCATGAGGGGGAAAACCAAGCCTGAATTGAGTGAAACATTGAGGGAAATATTCTCACAAGTCAAGTTGAACATTCCACTCCTTGATGCCATTCAAACCATTCATGCATACTCAAAATACCTTAAGGACCTCTTCACATTTAAAATAAAATTCTCACATAAGAACCAAGTCCTTCTGGCAGCAAATGTTAGCACAACAATCCAAGGAACCCTTCCACCAAAGATGAAAGACCCAAAATGTCCTTACATCAATGTCGAACTAGGAGAGAACAAAGTTGTCAAAGCCTTGTGTGACCTATGTTCCAGTGTCAATCTCATTTTCTATGTTGTGTAATGCCATTTAGGCCTGGAAGAGCTCCAACCCACATTTTTCACACTTTAACTTGCTGACCATAACATTAGGGTTCCAAAGGGGAATTTAAAGGATGTTTTGGTAAAAGTAGAAAACTTCATCTACCCTGTTGACTTCATTGTCCTTGACCACAATCCAAACTTAGGCAACAAGGAACAAACCCCAATCATTCTTGGATGTCCCTTGCAACAATCAACTTTGTTATCCGAGTCTGAAATGGGAACATGACGATCACCTTTGGAAACATGAGTCTAGACTTGAACATCTATAATGCAAGCTCACAAATAGGGGATGATGAAGATATTCATGAAGTAAACATGATAGTAAGCGTTGATAATGAATCCATATAACATCAAGGAATATTTGAGGAATGTTTAAGTCAGGATGAGATTAATTTCCTTGGTTCACATGAAGGAAGTTTATCTCTTTGGCTAGAATCACTTTCAGATTTCTCTTATGATGAAATCTTAAGACCAACAATTAGTGAAATCTTTTAGGAAACCACATTCATAGAGACCACTCCAACTCCCTTCCCTAACACTAATCAAACCAATCTAATAACTGAAACTTCTACATGTGGGGAATCAATCCTATCTGAAACTAAAAAAAAGAAATTGATCTTGAGCCAATGTCCCAATCTTCTGCTGAAATTTTGAACCAACCTGATCTTGAATTGAAAGAACTTCCTTCTGCACTTAAGTATGCCTTCCTAGGAGAAAAATGGAACACATCATATTGTCATTTCATCTTCTCTTCAAGCCGATCATGGGAGGATGCTTCTAGATGTCCTTAGAAAACACAAGAAAGCCATTGGATGGACCCTTTCTGATATTCCTGGGATTATCCAACTTATCGGGACTCATAGGATTGTTCTGGAATCTGATTCAAATCCATGTCTTAAACCTCAATGATGACTCAATCCTAAAATCATAGAAGTAGTGAGAAAAGAACTTCTGAAAATTTTAAAATTTGGTATCATATATCCCATAGTTGAGAGTGAGTGGGTCAGCCCAATCCAAGTGGTTCCAAAGAAGTCCAGAATCACAGTGATAACCAATAAGGATGGAGAGATTCTTCCAACTAGGGTGAGTAGTGGATGGAGAGTCTACATCGACTATAGGAAGCTAAACCCATTTACCAAGAAGGACCATTCCCCCTTACCATTCATTGACCAAGTCCTTAAGAGAGTCGCAGGTCACGCCTTCTGCTGTTTCTTAGATGGGTACTCGGGGTACAATCAAATTGAGGTCTCCCTAGAGGATCAAGGGAAGACTACATTCACCTATCCATTCGACACCTTTGCTTTCAAACGCATGCCCTTCGGGTTATGCAATGCCCCTGGAACCTTCTAGTGGTGCATGATGGGAATCTTTTCGGACATGGTAGGATATTTTCTAGAGGTCTTCATGAATGACTTCTCTGTGTTTGGGGATACATTTGAGGTATGTATGAGGAATGCGGAGATAGTCTTGTCAAGATGTGAAGAAAAAAATCTGGTCCTAAACTGGGAAAAATGCCATTTCATGGTTAAAGAGGGACTAGTACTTGGACATCTAGTCTCAGGTAGGGGGATTGAAGTTGATAGAGCCAAGGTTGACATCATTCGTCACCTTCCATCACCCAAAAATGTCAAGGAAGTGAGGTCTTTCTCAGGACATACTAGTTTCTATAGAAGGTTCATTAGGAATTTCAGCTCTATTTCTCGACCACTTTGTGCTCTACTGGTGAAAGATGCTCCATTTTTATGGATAGAAAGATGTGAGGAATCATTCTCTACACTCAAGTTAGCTCTTGTCTCTCCACCTATCATGAAACCTCCAAATTGGAAACTTCCTTTTGAACTCATGTGTGATGCTAGTGACTTCGCTGTAGGAGCAGTCTTAGGACAACGATGTGAGAAGACTCCATGTGTCATTGCTTATGCAAGAAAATATTTAAATGATGCACAAATAAACTACACCACCATTGAGAATGAGTTACTTACTGTTGTGTTTGCCTTAGAAAAGTTTAGGTCTTACCTCTTAGGATCCCCCATCACTATGTTCACTGACCATTCTGCACTAAAATACCTCTTCCAGAAAAAAGATGCTAAGGCTAGACTGATTAGTTGGGTCCTTCTATTATAAGAATTTGACCTCACAATCAAGGAAAAAAGGGTGTTGAAAATGTTGTAGCTGATAATCTCTCTAGGATAGAATTTAATGACAAATTATCTCACCTTTATGTGTCTGATTCATTCCCTAATGAACACCTATACTTTGTGGGTGACTACCCTTGGTATGTCGATATAGCCAACTTCTTAGTTACATGAGTCATTCCAAAATTATTAGGGACTCAAGATCGAAGGAAATTCCTTTCTGATGTAAGGAACTATGTGTTTGACGATCCATACCTCTATAAGTTCTGCCCTGACCAAGTCATTAGGAGGTGTGTCCCAGAATCTGAACAAGAGTCCATCCTTAAATTCTGTCATAGTGAGGTGTGTGGAGGTCACTTTTCCTCTAAGAAAACTTCTTCTAAGGTTCTTCAGTGTGGTCTCTTCTGGCCCACCCTCTCAAGGGACTCATACACATTTTTCCAAAGATGTCATAGGTGTCAACTAGTAGGGTCCATCACAAAAAGGAATCAAATGCCACTCACTACCATCTTAGTGATTGAAATCTTTGACTGTTGGGGAAATGATTTCATGGGTCCCTTCCCAAACTCTAGGGGATATATGTACATCCTTTTAACTATTGATTATATATCCAAATGGGTTGAGGTCATTCCTACAAAATCTAATGATCATGAAACCGTGATTAGATTTCTCAAGGAAATCATCCTCTCTAGATTTGGAATTCCTAGGGCTATCATTAGCGATTGTGAAACTCATTTTTGCAATCATCCATTCTCAACACTCATGGAAAAGTATGGAATTTCTCACAAAGTGTCCACTGCTTACCACCCATAGACCAATGGTCAAGATGAGTTATCTAATTGAGAAATCAAACAAATTCTTGAGAAAACGGTTAATCCATCTAGGAAAGATTGGTCAAGAAAACTCTTAGATCCTCTTTGGGCATATAGAACCGCATATAAAACCATTTTAGGAATGTCCCCATATAGGTTGGTTTATGAAAAAACATGCCATTTACCAGTTGAAATTGAACATAAGGCTTTTTGGGCAATTAAGAAAATGAATTATGACCTCTCATTGGCCGGAACAAAAAGGAAATTAGATCTCAATGAACTTGAGGAACTTAGGATGAAGGCTTATGAAAATTCAAGGATAAATAAAGCTAGAGTTCAATCCTACCAATCTCGAAATCTTAAAACCAAACACATTGTACCAGGTAAACCTATTCTTTTGTATAGCTCTAAACTTCATTTACACCCGGAAAAGTTGAGGTCCAGATGGTCAGGTCCATACATAGTGCATAAGGTGTACCCCCATGGGGCTGTAAAAATTCAAGATCCCACCAATGGTCAAACCTTTAAATTTAATGGTCATAGAGTCAAACCATTCATTGAACCATTCAAAAAACATGAAGTAGATGAATACTTGTGTGAACCAACCTTAGACGAGGAAAATACTTAAACAATTAGGGTTCTATGTCGAGCTAATTATGTTAAACAAAAGCGCTACACATAAGGCAACCTGTGGTTTTCATGTTTCCAATATTTTTGAACCATCTTTATTTTTCAAATAGGATTAATAAATCAATTTTATATTTTAAAAAAATATTTAACTCTGAATATGATAGTACTGTAGACTGTTGACATGTTCTTATATTATGAGTATGGATGAGTATGAAAGCGGAACACCATATTCATCCGTGTCACGTGGTGTGATCCTTGAGTAATACCTTACCCAGAAATTTAAAAAGAAGACAACGTATCATCAGTTTTTTTTTATTTTTATGTGTTTCTAGGTTAAAATAGAAATACAAAAAAAAAATATAATAATAATTAAAAAAATTAAAAGGACATGTTGTAGGTCATGGGGCAAACCCCGTCACAACCGACAAAGCTGCGGGGACTCGAACCCGGGACCGAAGGGAGACAGGGGCACGTGCTTTCCACTAACCTACGACTTATAGTGTTTCCTTCTTCTATAATTTTTTTATATATACTTATATTTTAATTATATATTATTATTATTATTATTATTATTATTTTTATGTGATACCAGTATCAATATTTGGTATGCTAAAATAAATAGGTATGTTTTTTTGTCCTTATCTATTTTTAATTAAGGGAACCTCTTGGGGTTTCCATAGTTTCTAATTTAGTTTGTGAGTGAGAAGTAGATGCTTTTGAGGTCAAAAAGTTTTATAGGGAAATCAATTATATCCAGAACTTCCAAAATTTTCTACCATCTACCACTGGGAGTCCATGAGTAGTATAGAGATCAAAGGAATAATCAGGAGTGTCATGAACTTCAACTTTAAAAACCAGGTGACTTTGTTCTATGTTTATTTGTTCGAATTACTTTTAGAACTCCTCTCTTCTACCTATACCCCTTTCTAAATTTTCTTTTATTCAAACACTGGGAACAATGTTATTTTAAGTTGGGGGGAGATGAAATAAAAAAATTCTTTTATATGCAAAAAAAAAATAATTTTAAAAAAAGTGTGCCTTAATGGAAGGAAAAGTTCCTTTAAACTTGAACATGATAATACACATTGCAAACTTTGAAATTGAATATCAAATAATTTTGCATGCCCTGATTTTGATTTTAATCCATGTATAATTTCATGAGCATAGATTTTGGAAAGTGTACCTGTCTAATGTGAAATTTCATCGTTTATATTTTCATCCAAATAAAAAAGATGATCACAATGTACGTCATTTGGATAGTGGGGTATTAGTTTGAGTTCATGGGGTCCCCCAAATAAATAACATAAGTTTGGTGTTCATTTTAGTTTTAATGTGTTTTCAATAAAAAAAATCAAAAAAATAAGTAAATAAATAAAAACAATAAATTTGCGTGTAGAGTAATGAAATGACCTAATGCGTGGCTTTCAGAACTTAGGGATCGTGACTCCATAGTTGTCTGACCCAAAGTTAGTAATTTTATCTCTATTTGTAGTAATTTGACTTTTTTTACTGAGTTAACTCGAGATGATGCCCGAGTATGTGAGATTCACTTGGTGCCCTAAGGTATTTGAGCCTGTGAGTCATCGGCAAAGTTTCGCTACATGGGTTGACTCTATGAGTGCAATTTCAATTACCATGGAAAAATTGAAAAAAAAAACAAAAAAAAGAATACTAATCTTAATATTGAAATTTGATTCCACCCAGCGCTTCCATCATTTCCCCCTTGAATAAAGATGAACCCCATGTCTATTGTGATGCACAACACATCATCATGCTTAATTGACATTGGATGAATTATGACGATGAATTTGAACAAAGGAATGAGCTTGAGATTTTGATCTGCTTATGAAACTATCTTGTATTAAAATATTTTGATGGGTTTCATGATTGTTTGGTATAAGGGTTCTTGGTGATCAATGTGTATTAAAATGTTTTTGAAAAATGAATTCGAATTTCATATTGTTGAGATACATTTTTCTCGGGACTAGCAAAACTCAAGTTGGGGGGGGGGGTGTGATTAACCACTGAATGATGCTAATATTCATTGTTAATATATATAATATCCATGTGCTTTATTATTCATAAACACCATTTTAGTGCATTTTACATTTTGAACATCATTTCAAGGATCTTGTCATACCTCAAACACTACCACCGGCTAAACACGTCAACCCAAATGGACACAAAACACACCACACAACCACAAGCCGCCTCCTCTCACACAACTACACTCCCACACATCTACTACACAACTATCTCAACCTCCACACAACCCAAACCAACAACCGCTACAACCAATGGACCACACCATCTCAAACAAATGAATCATATAATTCCATCTTCCATGTCAAGATACTATCCGCTCTGGACAACACTGACTCACCTGTATGAGTTTAATCACACCGCAGTTAATGCGTATTGTTTAGGAATCTAGTCCTCCCCTTTTCATATGTCAGGACTCTATCACACATCACACCACACACATCATAAACTAAGGAAACCATCTCATCTCATAAAACAAGGTTCAAACATCACATTACAAAGAAAAATAGAGGAAAGAAAAACTGAAAACAACTCTGGGCACTGGGCACGCATCTGCGTCTCTCACTCATAAGTACTCTCCTCCTAGACACCATGTCTCCACAACACACGAACCAAATGAATGGCATGTTTATGCAATGCATTCTCTTGACGATCTTGGATCTCTACCTTCATTGTTGCAAGTTTAGATCACCTGGGAAAAAACATAACTCAAGCTCTTGTGATCTGTGAAGACCACAAAGTGCTCCCCAATAAGGTAATGTCGCCACAACTTCAATGAAAACACAACCATTGTTATCTTTAGATTGTGGGTGGCATAGTTATGCTCGTGGGGGCCTAACTACCTAAACCTATAAGAGATCACTGTTCGCTGCTTCATCAGCACACATCCTAAGCCCAGATGGGAAGCGTCACGAAACACATGAAACAATACACCATCCTCCGATAGATGAAGCACTGAAGCACTGAATAACTTCAACTTCAGGAAACTAAATGCTATCTGACAATGATCACTCCACACAAAAGCTTGGTCTTTCATAGTCAAATATGTCAATGGGGCTGCAACTCGAAAGAAATCGGGTACAAATTTCTGATAATAGCCTGCGAGACCAAGAAAACTACGAATCTCTACCACGTTCTTGGGTACTTCCTAAGAAACAACTAATTCAACCTTCGGCAGGTCTACAACCAAACTCTACTGAGGCACCACATGCCTGAGTAAATGCACCTATTGTGTCCAGAACTTACACTTGGAAAACTTTCCATAGAGTTGGTGGCGTCGAAGAACATGCAAGATAGTTCTGAGATGTTCAACATGCTTCTTCTTTGACTTTGAGTAGATTAAGATATCATCAATAAATATGACGACGAATCGATCTAGGAACTCATGAAACATGGAGTTCATAAGCCCCATGAACACAAATGGTGCATTCGTAACACGAAATGACATGACTACAAACTCGAAGTGCCCATACCTGCATCTAAAGGCAGTCTTCAGGATATCGCTCTCCTTCACCCTCAACTGGTGATATTCAGACCATAGATCGATCTTAAAATATCAACTCACCCTTCTCAGCTGGTCGAAAAGATCGTTTATCCTTGGGAGAGAGTAATGGTTTTTGACCGTCAATTTTCAAAAAATTATGAACACAACAGATATATGTATGTCAATTTTCAAAAAAATTATATATTTTATTAATTGTTTAATTCATTTGTCAAACAAATAAAGAAAATCACAGAAAGGATACAAATATGAACACGACAGATGTATGAGACCTGAAGGATTTCAAAATTATCATTCCATTTGATGAGTTTGGGGTGCCTATAGGTGACGTTGTCGGAATCTACATGCATATTCTTGGGAAGCTTGCTTGCAAGATAGTAAAGTTTCCCATTCATTATAAAGACTGGAGGCATATTCCTACAGTTTGAAAAAATGAGGTCTTTGATACTCAAGTAAATGTAATATTAATTTAATATTCATTGATAACTAATTTAAAAGATATGAGTAAAATTTTGTAATATACTTATAAAGTATTATGTTTTTTATTTCTAGATGTTTTTTTTATTTTGATGTCCCTGACTTTGTTTCACACCCATGGACTTTGAAAATTTTGGGCAAAAAATGGAGAGATTTTAAATAGAGATTATGGAATGAGTTTAATAACACTTCTCTAAGCTCACGACAGATGTATGAGAGTGTCTGAAGACATTTCTCATGAGAAATGAAAGCTCTTTGTCGATATCAATAGAGATGCAACTCATGAGGTAATTGCATATTTTACAATATATTAATAACATGAACATAATTAAAATATAATTTTTTCAATGTTGCTAATTTTTTTAAGAATTATCTAAAAAAATACCATGAATCGTGAGAAGCAAGTCATTCCTCACATCGCTGAGTCTCATAGATTTTCGAGAAAAAGAAGAATTTTGGTTTGTATTTTATTCATTATTATTTATATCATTTTATTATAACTCAAGAGTTTTTCTAACTTGTTTATATTTTTTTATAAAGGCTAATAAATTAGTTCACTCTGTTGGCTGAACAAAGATGTGGTTTAAAGTGCATTGGAAACTCGATGCCAGTTTTGTAAATGACCCTACCAAAGATGTTGGAGTAAATAATTTTCATTACCATTTAATATTATTTCATTACTATAAAAATATAATAATGAAAAATATATTATAACAACTAATAAGACTTAAACCCAATCAAATGGGTCCATCTACATGGATCAAGCGATGCCAATTTGGCATCATTTGATCCATCTAGTCGGTCCCAATTAATTGGGTTTAAGACTTGTTTGTTGTAATAATATAATTTTCATTATTATATTTTTATAATAATTAAATAACAATAAATAGTAATGAAAAATTTATTAATTAGATAGTATTATGAAGTTTAGATATTTTAAAAAATAATTTTTAATATTTTTGTATTAACAGGTTAAAATTCAAGAAGTTTGGGATACAAACCCTTCACAATTATCATCGATTTTCTAGAACGATGCAGTTGGAATCGTTTTAGGGAAGAAGCATCCCAGAAATGTATAGGGGATGAGTTCTGGGTCTACTCCATCAACTTTCTTTGGTAGGGAGACATCATCCGTTACAGCTACACCCGATGGGGGTTTCAGTAGTGCCGTTGAATCACAAAGAGAAATTGAAAGATTGAAAAAATAGTGCAAGAGCAATATTTTTATAGGCAAAAACATGATCAGTGGCAGTCAAAAATGGAAAATAATTTTGTTTATGTATTTCAGCAGATGAATGACATGATCCTCGAAGAAATTTACATCCTTATAGCTCATCTCATCGAGATAAATTCTAAATTATATAGATCATTCACACATTTTGTCAGGAATGTGTATATTAACTAGGTGAGGGTTGTTCTGTGAGTGGGGGTGAGTATTTGTTGTCAGAGGCATTTTGGGCTTCTTCTATTATAGTAGGTTGGGGGATGTTAGTAAGTAGTTGGGGATAATAAGTATATGAGTGATGGTTGTGGAGGGGCACATATCATTTTTGGATTTTTGTTTGGTAGCAGCTGGGAGGTTTCGACCCTAGGGTGGTCTCGCCTTGGCTCTCGGACGAGTGGACTTCTTCCAATGAGTTCTTCTTTCTCCTTCCTCTTTTTTATCCCTAGTTTCCTTCTATTGTAACTCAAGAAGGTTCAGTGATTCTAGTTATAGTTTTTAGTTTGTTTCTTCTATCTTCTTCCATTTTTCTACTGTTATTCGCATCAGTTAGTCAGAAAACCTAACACATTTTCATAGAACACATATAATATTCACAAATAAAACTAAAATGACACTTTTATATAGAAAACATGTATTTCGAGTCATATCAACCATATCTTGTTCCGAATTGACGTGTAGTTGATTCCGAAACGTCAAAAATGAATTATAAATAGTTACCCATAAGTTGAAAAACAATACGAGTTTGTTTTCTTGGTTTTGACTTGGTAAGCACTTCTTAAAGGTACATAAGCTTTTAAAAACACGTGTTGGGGGGTTAGAATCAGGAAAACAATATCAGATTGCCCTGAAATCTAGATAAAATGACCGTAGATTGAATTGTGAAATGTAGGAACCGACAACACATCATCCAATTTATAGTTTACCCAAAATGGCCATAAACACGTTTTTAGTGTTTTAAAATATTAAAACATGCATGAAATGGTAAAAACCATAACAAATGAACTCAGATTGATGTAAAATCATGGGACAACCATTGATGAATTATTTTTTATGTGTAAATGCAGACAACACATCAATCCGACATGCGATGTGGTTGTAATGACTTGATAAACACTTCTTAAAGGTAAAAAAGCCTTTAAAAACAAGTGTTGGGGGGGGGGGGGGGTTAAAACTAGGAAAATGATGTCGGATTTCCCTGAAATTAGGAGACAATGACCATAGAGTTAATTATGAAATGTAGAAACCGATGACACATCATTCTGAATTACATTTTTCCTAGGATGCCCATAAAAGAGTTTTTAGTGTTCTAAAACACTAAAACATGCGTAGAATGGTCAACACCATAGAAAATGACCTTAGATTGATGTGAAATCGTGATACAACTACTAATGAGTTATTTTTGACTTTTACATATAGACAACACATCAATCCAATGTGCAATGTGGCCAGAATGACTCATTAAACACTTCTTAAAGTTATAAAAGCCTTTAAAAACAAGTTTCAAGGTGGTCAAAACCAGAAAAAAATTGTCGGATTGCCCTGAAATTAGGGAGAAAAACCGTAGATTTAATTGTGAAATGTAGAAACCAACAACACATCATTCCAAACTACGATTTTCACTAAATAGTTGTAAACACATTTTTAGTATTTTAAAACACTAAAACATGCGTGGAACGGTCAAAACCACAAAAAAGTATCTTAGATTGACATTGAATCATGGGAAAAACCCTACTGAGTTATTTTTGACATGTACATGCAGACAACACATTAATATAACGTGTGGTGTGGTCATAATTACTTGGTAAATACTTCTTAAAGGTATAAAAGCCTTTAAAAACAATTGTCGGGGTGTTAAAACTAGTCAAATGATGTCCTATTTCCCTAAAATCAGGGGAAAACAACTGTAGATTGAGTTGTAAAATGTAGGAACCAATGACATGTCATTCCGAATTAAGGTTTTATTAGGATGGCCATAAATGGGTTTTTAGTGTTTAAAACACTAAAACGTGCATGAAATGGTCAAAATGATTGTAAATGACCTCAAATTGATGTGAAATTATGAAACAACCACTACTGAGTTATTTTTGATGTGTATGCGTAGAAAACACGTCAATTCGACATGTGGCGTGGTTGGAATGACCCAGTAAACACTTCTTAAAGGTACAAATGCCTTTTAAAAAAGTATCGGGGAGTCAAAAAAAGATAAACGATGTCAAATTGCCTTGAAATAAGAGGAAAATGACCTTAGATTGAATTTTGAAATGTAGGAATCGATGGTACATCAATCTGAATTATGGTTTTCTCGAGATGGCTGTAAACAATTTTTTAGTGTTTTAAAACATCCAAACATGCATGAAATGGTCAAAACGATAGAAAATGAACTCATATTGATATGAAATTATGGAAAAACCACTGTTGAGTTATTTTTGACATGTACGCATAGACAACACGTCAATATGACATGCAGTGTGGTCATAATGACTCGGTAAACATTTCTTAAAGGTATAAAAGCCTTTAAAAACATGTGTCGGGGGGTCAAAACAAGGGAAATGATGCCAGATTGCTTTGAAATTAGAGGACAATAACCAGAGATTGAATTGTAAAATATAGGAACCAACGACACATCATTTTGAATTACAGTTTTCCTGATATTACTGTAAACATGTTTTTAGTGTTTTAAAACACTAAAACATGTGTGGAACAGTCAAAATCATAGAAAACAACATCATATTGATGTGAAATCATGGAAAAACCACTAATGAGTTATTTTTGACATGTACGTGCAGAAAACACGTCAATCCGACATGCGGTTTGGTCGGAATTACTCAGTAAACATTTCTTAAAGGTCCAAAACCTTTAAAAACAAGTGTCGGGGGGTCAAAATCAGGAAAAAAACATCATATTGCCTTAAAATCATGGGACAATGACCTTATATTGAATTGTGAAATGTATGAACTAAAAGAATGTCATTCTAAATTATAGTTTTCCTGGGATGACTGTGAACGCATTTTTAATGTTTTAAAACACTAAAACGTGCGTGGAATGATCAAAACCATAGCAAACGACCTCAGATTGACATGAAATCATGAGGAAACCACCACCGAGTTGTTTTTTTAAATATTTTTTTTGTGATATCAATGTATTTAAAATTTGTTTATTAATTAAAATTCCAACACACCACATGTCAATTTAAAAATTAATTAGAATATTTACTTATCCCTTTTCAGTTTCAAGTGTTGAATCATATCTTAAATAAGTAAGTTTATGTTTTAAAAGTGCTTTTCATTATATATTATTTTTTTTATGTTTAAAATGTCTTCTGTTTGATTAAAAAAATAACAAATTTTAGGTGCAACATTCTGAATATATTCTGTGTCTTTTCTTTTTCATATTTCTTTTCTTAAATGTTTTGGTTTTCATTATAGGTGGAAGATTTTGGCAGTAGGCAGAAGTTTGACCATTTTGATCGATGATATTCTTCATAAATAAGTCATGATGACTCTTAGTTTCTGTGATATGTTAAAATTTTATCAATTATTCTATTATAATTTTGATTTATTATGTTTAGTTTTAATTTTTGTTTTTTTGTTATAGTTGATGAGATGATGTGATCAGTTTCAGTTGATGAGATGATGTGGAGGCAGAAAGATGCAGTGGAGATCATGACGTGAACATATATTGAGAATGAGTTGTTATTGGACATATTTTATATGTATATATCGATGACTGAGGTATTAGTTGACAGATGTATGAGTTGAATGAGACTGAGATTATGATGAATGTGGATGTTTGTATATACGACTGTGGATGTATGACGTATGTATGATGAGTTTATCATTTATTCATGTTTTAGTTTAATGAATGTTAGTTTTTTTATATTTATAGTTTTTTAGTAATTATTTTTTTAAAAAAATTATGATTTAGCAGCGGTTTTTAGTATCCGCTGCTAAATACATAAATGAAAATATGTTTAGAGGTGGTTACGTTTAATCACCACAAAAACAAATCACTACTATGATGTTCAGTGGTGGTTTATTTTATTTTATTTATATTCCCCTTGGATATTTTTTATAAAAAAACCACCGCTAAATAAACTAGAATCTGCTGCTAAATGATCATAAAATGACACATAAAAAAACTTCTGTGAAATTAAAGAAACTGCTGCTAAAAGACTAGAGACCATACAATACACGACAATTTTAATAACCACTGCTATATTATTAGACTTCGGTTTAAACCATCACCAGTCCATGAAAATACCTCCGCTAATGCCCATTTTTTTATAGTGTCTTGGGTTTTGTCAGAATGAAAAATCTAATGAAATCATTACCGATATTGAACTAATTATCACTATTATGGGTTGGATAACACAATTTTTTATAGATAACTTTAATATGTTGCCTAACTTGGTACACCTCAACAATTCTCAAATACTTTGGATTGCTTCATGAGGAAACAAACACATTATTTTAATAGTGATAGTAATTCATTGGCAATAAATCAACCATTTAATTCCATTGAAAATATTTTCACAAAATTTAGATGAACATAATAGGAATAAATCATGATTCTTATATATCAATTAAGAAGTGATATTGATTAATTCAATTAAATGATTCAAAATAGAATGAAGAAATAAGACATAGAAAATGTGGAGTGGAGTATGTTTGAAAAATATTCTTGTAAATATATATTTCTCAGGAATATCGAGAATTGATACAAAAAAATTATTAAATGAGTAAAAATGATAATTATATAATTATAAATTTTAAAGATAACTTCACTAGGATATCAATGAATGAATTAAACTATATATATAGCTTGAAGAGTAAGATGAATTGATTCTTTGTTGGAATAAGGTCATACCTCCAAAGGGCCTTAATATCCCAAAATTTTACTATATATTAAAAGATTTCACTTTGTTTTATCAAGTCAACAAAATAGTTCTAAATTTTTTTTTATCAAAATGGAATGTTTAAGGAGAAGAGGAAAACTATATTACTTGAATAAAACTAGAAGGAAGTGGAAAAAAGGTTAGAGTAATATTTTTGATGTAAAATATTTTTTCTAAAAAAAATTATAGAGAATGTTTAAAAGGATTCTATATGTGATTTTATTATAGAGTAAGATACAACTAAGCTCAAAATTTATTGGGGTAAGTGGGAAGTATTTTATGTCCAATGCTTCAACTATATGGAAATTGCCAATTATTCTAATCAACACCTTAAATTTCAAAGAACGATACCCAAAAATAAACATATAGAGAATGGTAATATCTTATAAGATTATGGATCCATAAACAAATTTTATTATTCTATAATTTAAAATAATATTTTACCATATAATTACATATCAATGAATTTATTTCCTGTTAGAACATGAGTATGATCCTTAATTGGATAAAAAAATATGTTAAACTAAAAAATAGAATTTTTGCAGATTCCCTAATCATAATTTTTTTCTTACCAAATATAAACATCAATGTAATCACAAAGACAATTTTTCTCAAAATTAATCAAAATCAAAATCACTACATAGAAAAATAGGTAATAATTATTGAGATGGGAATAAAAATACTTATTTTTATTAGATCAAACTATTTACATTATTCATGTTGGAAAACACCGCATGTGTCAAATCCAATTGACATTATTAGTGGGGATGTAGATAAAAGAATTACTATAGAGTAAAAGTATGATATAAAAACAAAATCTATACCCATTGTTCTATAATATATTGAATCATTTACAAAATAATTAACTAAATATCCCATGGACTAGGATGGATACTTCTCTATTAACCTCAATATTTCTGTAAAACCCACAACCAAGGTATTTTATTGAATAACATTAGGGGAGTATTTGGTTTTTAATGAAAAAAATTAATAATTATGTTATAAAGGTTTCTTCTATAAATTCATTTCACCATGGTTAGTTCCCATATTATTTATAAAAGATAATGATGGGTAAATGAGGCTTTTCATTGATAATAGAGAGACCAAAAATGTAATTATAAAGAACATGTATGCATTTTGTTGAATTGATGAATTGTATCATCAATACTATAGGTTGAATATTTCTATATGCATAACCTCATATCATGATATCACCCATTAAGTGTAATGAAAGAGGATATAAACAATTTAACATTTTAAAACATTATCTCCATTATGATTTAATGACTATGACTTTCTGATCTATAAAAATTCCTCTATATTTATGGATTTATTAAATAGGAAATCTATGGAAAATATATAATATTTTTTATTTTATCAATGATATATTTGTTTACTTTAAAAGATATAAGGAAAATGAAACTTATTTATTATTTATTATTGAAACACTAAGAGAATAGGTGTTAGGTGAGAAATTATGTAAGTGTGAATAAAGGTTGAAGCATTTGTCATTTAGTAGCCATGTGGTATCCAAGAATATCTTATAGGTTGACCTTTCAAGTAAAATGTTAGTTGAGTATTGTAAAGTAAGCACCAATATATTTAAAATAATATTTTTTCATTGATTATATTATCACTTTGGGTTTTTAGATAAAATTTATCAATTATCTAATTAATTAAGGATGTTAACACATATAGGGGTTAAATTCACATGGTTTAATGAATGTGGAGAAACTATAGAAGAATTGAATATGGTATTGATCAATTAAATCATGTTTCCATTTCTAATGGTAAAGAAAGGATTTTCTATCTACAATAATTCATAGAGAAAAGGTATGGATGTATCATAATTAATATAAAGAGAATGGTGTCTTATGTATTATTTTAGTTAAATAACAATGTGAAGAATCATCAAACATCAACCATGGATTTGGTGGTTATAATGTTTTAGTTGAATATACGGTGACACTATATCTATTGTGAGAATATTGATATATGAACTATTAGAACCAAGGTTATTCATGACAGGATTTGTTAAAAAATGGTGTGATTTGGTTGTGTTTTTTGTAAAGGGACATTATGAGATCTAATATCATGTTAGTGAGGACTTGGAGAAGTTTTATTTTTTGAAGTTATTTTGAGGTATTGTTGCAAAGAAGACAAAAATCATGGTTTAATGGTTTATTTCATGCCGTAATTATGGACACACCCGATTAAATGGTCCCTACATAAGGTTTTTATGATTTCATGCCTGAAGATTACTAGGAATCTTTCACATATTAATTTAAATTATTGAATCATAATCTATAGAACTACAAAATAAGAACCAGACTATAGAATTTTAGAGTTTCCTATGAAATTTTCTTTTAGGATATAAAGGAATATGTCATGCCATAACTAGATGTGAAGTCTATCATCATGTTTGAATTAATCCATAATGAATGGCTATATAAATTTGATTTTTTATAGAATCTATTGTTAATTTTTAATGAAATATGCCACACCTTAGTGAGGTTATGATCCATATAAATTGAAGGATCATGGTGAAATTTTAAGTATTAAATAATAAGATTTTATTCAAGATTTTTTGATCTAAGTTTTACTAGTTTTCATGTCGTAACTACATTATATATGTCAAAATATGATACAGAGGAATATTATTACACCACAATAGTGCTTAATAGGCCATTATTTTTGTTGATGGTCGATAAATCTATTTTTTTTCAAATATTTTAAGTTTGAATTGGAATTCACTATTTTTAATTTGAATTTTATGGATGAAATTAAAGGACAATCAAGAGTTGACATGTGGCACTTCATAGAGAATGAATTCAAAAGGTTATTTCTTTAATATTATAACATGATTAAAAAACACACAGGTTCATGAGTGGTTTTCTACTGTGTATATAATTTTATGAAAAGGGAGAACCGTTTCAGTGGATAATAACAATGAATATAAAATTTTTATCATGGATTATAATGTAAAATAGAAATATCTTCACTAATTTGTGTTTGATAATTTCAATGGAATTATTTAGGATTTATTTTTGTGTCAATGATTCTAAATATATTTCTTAAATCGGTGCATGGATACGAATGAGGAGAGAGTGTCCCTAGGTTATGGAAGTGAGCCTTACTAAAACTTTTGTAATTAGTAAAATGTGTAGTGATTTTTTGTTCATCGACACATCATCACGTGTAAGTGGTTTTGATCTGGAAATGAATAAATAAATGAACGATAAATGGAATAACAGTTCTTGATCTGAATATAGAAATATGATAGATGAAAATGTATATGGTTGGTAATAAATGTGGTTAATGTGAAAATATAAAATTGATGTGTGGATGTGTGCTTCGTAATGGGACTAAATGGGTTGATAGTAGCTTGGAAGCGATGTTGATGTATGATAGTGATGATGTATTGATTGTGGTAGTTGGGTGGTTTTGGTTGTGTGGAACCATAGGTTGGGATTGTGTGCAAATATTATACATATATTTTTCTTATGGTTTCTATATGAACCCCACATGATTCATGTTTTTACACTGGCAGCCAAATGTTTTTAGTTCCAAGTGTTTTACCCAAACATCTAGGTTGGAAAGGATGGATGACCAACTACCCCTTCTTCCCCACTCTCTCTTTTAGGCGTAGTTATAATGCAAGAACTTTGATGGAATCCTATTATAGTGTACTGGGGGTAATGATAGATGAGAGGATGATGCGATTTAGTGGGGTCATGCATGGTCAGAGGAGGGAACAAGGTTTATGTTCTTTATGTTCACGATACCCTACTATCCTTGTTTTTGGAAGTGTTTATGGGATAATGTGGATGTGATGGTTGAGTCATGTGGTATTGTTATGATAAGGCTATGACATGGTGATTTCCACAGGTTGAGAGTATGGTCTTGTTCGATGTGATATGGCTTGTGATGATATGAGGTTAATGCATATAGAAGGGGTGTGAGTGCTAGGACGTATGACATTGGGGCATGAGAGTATAAAATCAACAGGGAAGCGGTGAAGGGTACCCTTTTTATTGATATGCTTCTTCTTATAAAATTTTACTTGGATGCATTATTTGATGAGTGATACTTAGTGTGGTTAGGGACTTACTGACCGATAGGTGCTCATTAATTATAATATTTGTTCACCGGGGCATTAGTATGCTCTTTTATCACATTTTCACAAGAGTCCTTGGGGTAAGGAATTTTCTCCCCACTTTTATTTCTTTGAGACACATTCTATATTCAACACTTGTTTCTTTTATATGGTGTATATACTTCCCATGCATGACTTTTATAATGATTTTTATATAAATTAGGGGAATTTACATATCCATATAAGTTTATTTATTTCATGGGCATTATGACTCAAAATTTACTAAAATGGTAAGAGTTTTACATTATAATCTCATTGTTTATCAAGATTATTGACGATCAGTTTTCAATGATGAAATTTCATAATGTACCTCTCAAGAAACTCATTATTTTTATTATAATATTTTTATTTCTTATAAACACATGTTTTCCTCTCATGTTTCTCACTTTATGAACTCAAGAGAATGAAATAATGTATTTAAGGAAAACTGACTTTATTTATCTCATCATTCGAAAATCCTTTTCCTTAAATATCTATGTTTTATATAAATGTTTTCAAGAATGTTTTAACTATTATACTATGATAGTTTAATACCATTTTTACCCATATTTTACTTTTAACAAAATGGTTTAAAAGGAATCTTTATGTTTTTTTTCCAAATGAGGCATTTTTTTTACTTTTTTTACAAAGGTATGAAAGGAATATTTTCTTTAACTTATAAGGAATGAACATAATTTCCCACCATCATGAACAATCAATAATTTTAAGATTCCTTTAAAAATTTCCAAGGTTATTTTCAAAGAATTTTTTTTCATAATATTTTGGAAATTTTTATATTTCAAATAATTTATTTCAAAGTAAAAAGGGTTTTTTTCTCAAGAAATATTCCAAGTGATATTTTAAGGGAATTTTCATTTAAGATGACATCATTCTATGTTATGAATTTCTTCTAAATTCTATATATATGTCACTTATATATATACTTAGCTCAACATCTCTACCTTTATGGGGTAATACATGCCATAAAATCATTTCTAAAATTCATTCTTTAAAATCAAACCTGATTATGGGGGAACATTTCTATTAATTAATCCTTTTATGTAACACACATTTAAAGTTTTTAGTCCCAAATGAACACCTTATTTTGAGACTGATGATTATTTACTCAGATATTAATATCTTGTAATATTTATGAAATTTCCTTTGATTATGATATAAATAAAGAGTATGAAACTCATTTATTTCCATCGGTAATTCTTATGATTATAACTTTTGATTAAATTCCTTTTGGGGCACACATAATCATGAACATGCTATGATAGGTGCACCCATATAGAACTCCAATTCATTGGGTAATGTTTTTGTCTCATAAGACATTATGTATGGGATTATAGAGTAAACCTAATCTATAAAGACACTCTATACACTAGGTGATATTTTCTTGGTAGTTACCCTTGACTTATGTTAATTTCATGTTTTGTATTTCTTCCACATTTTCTATATTTCCATGATATTTTAATACCATGTTATTTATGTTATTATACCATGAAATTACTCATGAGACTTATATTTTATTAAATTATATTATACTTTGACTCACATGTTATGCTTCCTTATCATGTTTATTACCTTACTAGGCCTTTTAATTAACCCCCTTTGTCTATGTGTTTCCCAGTTTACCCCGTACAATTTTAGGATCTAAAAGGGATTTAATATCTGATTATGGAATGTAAAATAATGATGCTTTATTTTAATGTTAATGTTTTATGTACCTATTCTTTCAAATACACTAATCCTTTCGATATTTTTTTGTATTTAATGGATATTTATGTCAAAAATTATATAATAATATGTGTAAAAAGGCTTGTGTAAAAATTTTTAGTATCATATAAAAGTCTATTTATCTTTTAGGATTAATAATAGAATAATTTAGTGATAAACCTAGGGTCTAAGTACAGGAAAATATCTTGGAAATTTTGGTGAAGTATAGAGTGATTGGTTTCCAAGAAATTACATCATTGTCTGGATACTTCCAGTGGACATGGTTTTGGAACAGATTCATTTAGGTGTAATGTACGTAAAAAGAGTTGTTCAAGTATATCTTGCACATCATTATGGTGCATGGTGAGTGTTCCATTACTATGCACCTAGTTTGAAACTTCCAGGGGATATGCTTGGATAAATCAAATTTTATTTATGAACCATTATAAAGGATTTGAATAGATGATGACCATGAATGACCTAGGATAAACACAAGGTTTCATAGATTTAAAACAAGGTGTCATGATTTAGAAATAATATAAATTATTTTTCATGATTTTATGGTTTCTCACTGTGAATATTATTTCTCACACTATGATCTTAGTTTTATTCAATTTATAGAACTATAATGAATTGTGTTAGAACTAAACGTGAAGGACACTTGAATGATTTTACTTATGAGAAACCAAATGAAATGGTATCTGGAAGGTAAAACCTTGGGATAATGCCTAATTATATATATTGTTATATCATTAAAAACATTAACTTGGGTAAAATTCCTGAAACACCTAAAAAGAAAAAAATAGAATTCCATGAAGTCTATAGAGGGAAGAAGATCCAGTTTCCTACATGTCAAGCATGTGGGAAGAAGCACTTATGGAAATGTTTCAAAGGAACAAGAAGATGTTTTATTTTTGTAAAAGAAGGGCATTGAGCAAGTAATTTCCATAAAATGAATAGTTCAATAGAGGGATATGAAGTTCATCCTAAGGCACCATTTATAGTTCACTATCTTATATTTTGGGAATATGGGAATTATCTGAGTCAATGACCTAATCCAAGGGTTAACTCCTAAACTGAGGAAGGACATATGCTACTCCAGTTAATGAAGTGAAAGTATTTAAGTTTTTATGTATTGGGATACAATAATTATGTTATATAAGTGTTATATCAATGATATTTTGGTTATAATAATAATGAAACATATAATGATTGTGATAATTTTTGGAATCATATATGTTTCAATGTGAGGCTAACTTAAGAGTTATTGATAACATCATGGGTTTATAAGTTTAAGTATATTTATATGTTCAAAGGATTATAAATCCCATTTGAGGTTTTAAGTGATGATATTTTAAGGTGACTAATGATATTTTAGGTAGAAATTTTATTATGTTAAGGCATATGTAACCATTAGGGTTAATGTGAAGGATTATTTCAGAAGAATGATATTATGGTCAGTATGAAATCTATTTTTTTCTTAAATGATATGGAAGATAATGATTAATTTTATTTTAGGAACATATGTTTTATTATATATATAACTATGAGATTGAAAAATGTTTTTAGGATTCAGTTATTAATGATATTTTAGAATAAGTTCACTATTTTGGGATCCTTATATGATTAAGGTAAATAGAATATTATGGAATTTTATTTGAGGAATAAAGATTGAATTATATTTTGGAAGAATATATGTTTTTAATGGTTATACAAGTTATTTATAGAAATGATTAGAATATTTTGGAGATTATATGATTAGAGTATTTGAATTTATGGGTATATAACTATATGAGTGAATAAGGTTGATTTGGGATAAATGTTAAATTAATATTAGAAGAATATGTGATCAAATCCTTTTGAATTTTTGAGTTTCTAACATGACTAGTAATATTTTGAAGAATTTTGAGGTTAGTTATTTATTAAATTAAATTTGGATGTTATTGTTGAGGCTTTGAAAATTAATATTATATTTCTTCATATGAAGGTTTATTCATTTGGGGAATTATCTTACCTTATGCTAACCATTTTGGTTTTGATTAATTTATAAAGACAGGAGGAATAGATTTTATCCTTTTTTGGATTATGGGATCTATTAGAAGTTGATTATAGTGCATCAGGCATAAAAAATCACCAAGAATAATTGTCATTTGGAGCAAAAGATGAGATTGTGTTGGAAATTTATTAATGAATGAAATTATACTTCTCAAGTAAGTATATTTATTTATGTTCTTAGTCTAGATGGTAAAGGAATTCCTCAACTCTAGGAAAAGGATCTTGAAACAAAAATGTTATCATATTACCATCATTTTCATGAATAGATGGTATTTTTCACACCTCATTGATTTATAGTCATTAAATTTCTCTTGATTATTCACTTTCTTCTGGTAAACAATATATATCAATCTAAATCATTATCTGGATATTAAGTTTCTCCTCCATGTCTATATTTTCACTTCCCACTAATTTTCTTCTATTTGTAAATCTAGTTATGTGTTATTCTAGATGACCATCATATTTTCATTTCCCGCTTTTAAAGAATAAGATTTATTAACCTTTTTTTGATATAAGATTACAACAAAGGTAATTTTAGATATCAAACCCTTGATTATCGAGATCAAGTAAAAATTTCAAGGATTCAATTTACTAAGGGGGCGGGGGATGTAACACTTTGAGATTTTAGAAAAGGAAAGCTATGTTTGATAGCATATACAACACGCAATACGGAGCCTAAAAGAACCATGAAATATTATTATTTAAATATAACTGTTATAACCCAACTGTTAAATTGGTGGGTAAGACTAGGATTAACCAATTTATGATATATATATATAGGTATTATTAAATATAAATATATTGATAAATTCATAGTAAACAATAACTAATTTTTTAGTAAAGTCAATTTATTCTTTAAAAATTGTTCTTATTGGTTTTTATGAGAAAATATTATAATTAATTTCTAAAAATTAAAGAAATTTTAAAAATAGTATATCATTTTTTAATTATTCATATAAAAATTATCTTATGGTGAAATTTTTATATTTTTCTGAAATGTTTGATTTTTTATGAAAAATATTGTTTTTACTGAAAACTATACTTTCTTTTAAAATATTTAAAAATTAAAATTATATTTTTGATTATTTTTAAAATTAAATTAGTTTATTTTTATTATAAATAATCCAATTATAGTCTTTACAATATTTTTTTACTTGAATTTGGTATAAAAATATTTTTATACTTAAAATAAATTTTCCTGAAAAAATTATTATTCATTTTATTTTGTGTTTTAATATTAAATTAAATTTTGACACTTCTAGAAATTTAATCTCTAAAAATAGATTCCATATTTTGAATTAGGTAGTCCAAATTTGGTAAATAGGTCCCTTTTATTTTTGGTTATTATGAATAGTGACTTTAGTAAATTTTTGTTACCACGATATGGGTAAATTGGGTAATTAAGGTTAAAAATAATTTTCTAAGGACTAAAAAATGACCCTAAAACTTTCCTTTATCATAATTTATTAGTTCAGTTCACCCATGTCGATCAAATTTTCAAAAATATAGCAACGTCGTGCCATATTTAGTTGATATTTATCTTTATATTATTTTATGTAAAGAAAAGTACAAAATGTCATTCTATTTGTTTTATTATCTATAAAATTTTGACACATGTATAAGAAAAGGATATGTTCAGTAATAAAATAATTATTTGAAATATAAATGGTTTTATTATCATGGTAATTTATTTCTAATTTTTAGTGATGGAATTATTACATTAAATACTTACGTAACGTCGACACAATATTTATTCAATTAATAGAAAAATAAAAGAATTGATTTTAATTTTTTTAAAGTAATATAATTTTAATGAATTATTGTGTTTCAAATTTTTTTAGATATATAAAACATGTTAGAGTTTTTTTAAATTTTATATTCTAATTCTAACTTTTTTTTTGATTTTTTATAGTCAAAGTAAATAAACTGTGTCAAAAATGACATTAATGATATTTTATGTTAAATAATATTTTATTAAGTGATTTAGAATTTATAAAAATAAAATATTTGTAAAATTTATTTTAATATGGTTTAATATATAAACCACGGTCTATTTATTGGATAATTTTACTTTTATAGTAACTATATTGACCCTAAAAGAGTAAAAAGCTTAGTTATCACGCTAATTGTCAAAAAGGGTTAACGCAGATTAAAACAAAGAGATAAGAGAAAAAGCCTAATCTAAACTTGTTAAAATTTTATTTGATGATATTATTTAGACCCATAATCATATTATATTGTAATTATATCATTTTTAAGTCTTTTTTCTATGAAATATAATTTATATTAATTTAATACTTTTTTTTAATTCCATGAGTGTCCCCCTCTTATAAAAGGGAACATCCTATACTCTTTTATTCACACTTAAAAACATTTTAGTTCATCAAATACCTACCCAAATAACTTCTATACATCCCTTATAACACCCTATAGGATTTTTTTGATCAGTAAGACAACCAATGAATAATTTTGATATAATCCTAAAGAGGTTGTCTGAAGAAGAACTATAGTTCTTAACTAAGTGATTTCATTTTATTTCTTCTTCTAAATCCATAAAATCTTATCCAAAAATGAATATATAATAAAATAATTATCTCACATATATTTATATGTTATTATATTAAGTTAATAACCTTCATACATATCCTCTTCCATCAAATGGGAAACAAAACCATCATTCGTGTGTACGACATACTACCACCTTGCAAACCAATGTAATTCATTTTCCATCACTACCTCTCAAATATGGTTATAATGATGGTTTTAATGAATATATATATATATATATTATATTAATGACATAATTATCATTTTTGAAAAGTAATATATCATATATTTTCTTACCTTTCTTTTCATTGAAAAATGACAACGTCGTTCATGAGTACGTGTGGATTACCACCTCCATGAAGTGATGTGATTGGTTTTTCATTACTACATCACATGTATGGTATATATAATTATATTTAAAGGAAAAATATGATATTTATTATATAATTATAATTTTTTAAAGATAAAATAATACTTACATTCTTTACATAATGATCATTGAAAAATGGAAACATTACGCATGCGTATGTACGACCTACCGTCTCCATGATTGTAACATAGTTTTTTTCATAAACATAATTATTTATTGGTATTAAAAGTGTAATTTAAATATAAAAATGATAAAAAATTTATAATTATTATTTTGGAGAAGATGGAGTAATTAAATCTTTGACCGTAGTCAACCTACCAAAGTCATTTTGGACATATAATCCAAATATCATCAAAATGTCTGACATGAAATTAATTGATTAAGTAATTAAATATAGCTTGATAATATATAAAATAAAATAAATAATAAAATTGAAAACATTTATTATTCAAGTAAATAATTAACATAATTTTATTATTCAGGAAGATAAAGAATGTATGTGATGAGTCAGACTCGAGGTAAGGAATTTTCATCTCACTTTTATATCTATAAGACACAAGACATATTCACTACTTGTTTATTTTATGTGGTATATATGTTACCAATTAATTAATTTTATGATTCTTATCATGAAAATTATAGGGATTTAAAAATCCATATAATGTTCTTTATTTCACGGGGCTTATGATTCAAAAATTACCAAGTGGTAAGGTTTTTATGTTACAATTTCATTGTTTATCAGAAATTTTTATGATTAGTTTCAAATGATGAAATTTCATGATGTACCTCTCAAGAAACTTATGAATTTTTGTTTCATTTGTTTATTTATGATTAATAAAAGTTTTCCTTTCATTTTCCTCACTTTATGAACTCAATATACTAAAATAATGTTTTTTAAGAAAAAACGACTTTATTTCTCTCTTCATTCAAAAATACTTTTTATTCTATATCCTTGTTTTCTAGAAATGTTTTCAAAAATGATTTTAATATTATCCTATGATAGTTTAAAATAATTTTTACCCATGTTTTAATTTAAAAAAATGGTTTAAAATGAATCTTATTATGATTTTCCAAATGAGGTACTTTTTGACTTTTTTTACAAAGGTATGAAAGGAATGTTCTCCTTAACTTATATGAAATAAAAAAAATTATGAACATCATGACCACTAAATAATTTGAATATTCCTTTAAAATATTCCAAGGTTATTTAAAAATAATTTTTCCCATAATATTTTGTATATTTTTAGATTTTAAAGAATTGATTTAATGTAAAAATGGTGTTTTCCTCAAGAAATATACCAAGTGATCTCATAAGGAAATTTTCATTAAATATGTCATACTTTGATGTTATGGATTGATTATAAATTCTGTATATATGTATTTTATACAAATACCTTTCTCAATCTCTCTTCCATGTTGGGTTAATAAATTCCATAAATTCATTTCTTAAATTTCTTCTTTAAAATATAACTTGATTATGAGGAAATTTTCTATCACTTAATCCTTTTATGTAACCCCAATTTAATATTTTTATTCTCAAATGAATACATTATTTTGTGACTGATGATTATTTACTCAAATATAAATATCCTTAATATTTAATTTCTTAATATCTCTTTGTAATACTTATGTTATTTTCTTTGATTATGATATGAGGCATGATTATGCAACTCATTTATTTCCATGGGTAATTATTATGAGCATACCTTTTGATTTATTTCCTTTTATGGCACATATAATCATGGACATGTTATGATGGGTGTATCGAGGTAGTGATCCAATGCATTGGGTAATGTTTTTGTCTCATAAGACGTTATGTTTGGGATCAGGGAGTAAATTTAATCCACAATGGGATTCTGTCCACCATGTGATGTTGTCTTTTAAGTTAACATTGACTTATGTTTAGGTCATGTTTTTTGTTTCTTCCATATTTTTTTTTTGATATTATGATACCATGTTATTTATGTTATTTTCCCATGTGATTACTAATGAGCCTTATGTTTTATGATATAATGTTATACCTTTGACTCACATGTAATGATTTATTATCATGTTTATTACCTTACTAGGATTTTTAGATTTCCCCTTTTGTCTATTTATTACCCAGTTTATCCCATGAAATTTTATAATCTCCAAGGGATTTAGGAACTCATTATATAGTTTAGAATAATTATGTTTCATTTTTATGTTGATGTTTTATATACCTAGTCTTATAAATACACTAGGAATTTTTATCCTTATTTTGTGTTTAATGGATATTTATTTTAAAAATAATTTTATAATACATGTAAAAATTATTGGGTCACTATAGTTTTAGTCCTTATTATATTATTTTTAACCTTAATTACTTGATGTACCCTTATCGAGGTGATAAATATTTACTAAGATTACTAATCATAATGAACAAAAATAAAAGGGACCTATTTACTAAATTTAGATCACATGATTCCAAATAATGAATCCATTTTCAAGATTAAATTTATATAAGTGTAATAAATTAATTTAAGATAAAAACACAAAATGAAAAGAAAAATAGTTTTTAGAAAAATGCCTTTTTAAGCCAAAAAAAACAAACTTATACCAAAATAAGGTATAATGATGACAACTATATAATTAATTATATTATATGTAATTAAAGGATAATTATGTTACTTTAAGATCAAATTGGTCTTTTAAATTACTTTATTTAATGAAATTAAATTATAGTTTTACAAAAATCAGTATTTTTCACTATTCACTAAAAAAATCTATCTTTTTAGAAAAATACCAAAATTTCACCCTAAGATAATTTTGATATGCTAAATTCAAAAATTATATCCTTTTTATAAAATTAAAATTATAAAATTATAAATTATATTTTTAAATATAACCATATAATGCATGAAAAGCCAATATGGTTAGAAATAAAGTTTTTTCCTTTTGATTGAAAAATTATATAATATTATTATAATGAATATAAATTTATAAAATATAATTAATGAATATTTAAAAGGCATGAAATTTATTTAATATTAAAAATATACGGGTTGTTACATTATTCCCTCTTTTTGAAAACTGCATCCTCAAAATTTTATCTTATGCCTCATATAAAAGGTTTTAAACATTTTCAAAATTAATTACAAGAAGTGAAAGATAAATCATACGAACATGAAAGTAACACAGGCTAATCACAACTTAGATTTTCATATTACCACAACCATATGAAGGGTTTGTGGTTTATTGTAATTTATCTTAATTTTTCCTTAAGGTGTGTTCTTATGTAAGATAATTATGCAGTGGAATATAGATCAAGATAGTTTTAACCTCATAAAAAGAGAAATTATACCAATGACATAGAGTTAAATAATGCTTTTCAGGATTTGAAATGTTGGAGGCACTATATTTATAGTTAGTAGTTTGTGTTTTTTAATAACAATAAAAGGATTAGGAATATATTTTATCACATAGACATGAATATAATGTAGCACCACTGGGTATAAAATCTCCAATCATCTGATTTCAATATCCAATATGTTCTGGGAAAGGAAAAATAATTTTTGATGGTATTAGTAGAATAATTCAACCTTAAAGGGTGGGGATAAAGAGGAATAATGGTTAATTTCTTTAATGGATAAAATCAACTTTTATATGATTAAATATATAGAAGGTATATATTTACAAAAAATAATCTTAAATCATCAATTTTGGAGTGTGTTAAGGGATCCTAGACATCAAATTTCAATTGTATCATTATTCAAGAGAAACTCATTTGTTGGAAGATCCTTAATAAGTGGTTTCAAGATTATTCATCTTTATTATATTTATATGCAATAATAATTTTCCCTATTAGTATGATGGAGGAATTAATGAGTGTATTTCATGATTCTAGATGGTCTATACAACCAGTAACAATGAATATGTATCATGGAATTCGTTACCAATTATTGTTATATGGTATAAAAATGGATATTTAATAGTTTTTTTCTTGATGATTTACTTTTTAATGATTGAAACAAGAGTATTAAATACCTTCAAGTGATCTTAAACAACTTCCTCCACTATTGTGGAAATGGGATGAAATAACTATAAAATTTTTAACTAACTTTCCAAGATATTCTAGAGCAAGGGATGTAGTTTGGGTAATTATATATTTTGTAACAAATACAACACAATTTCTATCTATTAAGGAATAATATTTGGTTAAAAAGATGGGTAAATTTTATGTAAGATAGATCATTAAGCTTTATATTATGAAAACTAGTATCATCTATAATAGATAATTGAGATTCATATCTTGGTTATGAAAGGATTGCAACAGGCTTTGAGTTCTTAGGTTAATATGATTACTGATTTTATTCAATAAAATATTAGGTAGTATGAGAAAACCATATGTATTATCAAAGATATATTAGGAGTATATATTCTAGATTTTTTTCACTTGGAAGGGTCATACATCCACTGTGAAATTATATTATAATAATAACAACCACTAATAATTGATTAAAGAGATCCTTTCAAATATATTTATGGGAGGCATTGTTATTATCTTCCTTACTGGATATAAATATATAAGTCTAACTTTATTGAGACTAGTACCATTTAAGAGAAAACATAGTGAGTAACTTTGATTCAAAAACACTAAATGAATTATTAGTGATGATAAAAGTGTTATGATAACTGATAAAGGAGACCTTTGGAATTCAAAACCGGTGATTATATATTCCTTTAAGTGTCATTGAGATTAGGTCACTAAAGAATAATAAATAAAGGAATGTTGACTCCAAGATTTTTTAGGATTTTTTAAATATTGGGTAGAGTTTTAATGATGGATTATCAACTCTCCCCACCACTAAAATTAATCTCAATTAATAACACCTTTCATGTCCTAAAATGTAAGAAATATATAGTTGTTCCTATACACATAATCTAATACGATGATGTTTAACATAAATATTATATATCCTATGTGGTGTATCCAATTAATATCATAAATTAGATATAAAAATTATATAAGGGAAAGATAATTAATCTAGTTTTAGTTATGTGGAATCATGGAAAATTATAGGATAAATTATGGGTGTATGAATCTAAAATAAAGGCTCAATGGAAAAAATTATTCCTCTAGGATGATAGTTAATGTTTCTCGAGGATGGGATGTGTAATTGTAGGGTGGTTATAAATGCCTTAACCTTTATATGTTAGTATTAAAATTTACATCATGTAATTTAATCACTTATTGGGTTTGGTTTTGGGTTAGGATAAAGTTAGAGAAGTTTTAGAGTAAAAGTAACAATGATGGGAAGGAACCAACATGCTATAAAAACACTGAGTACCTTGTGACCCTATACTAGGTACTTAGTGGTTTCTTGGTGGTCTATAATGATTTTTTTATATCCACAAAGTTCCTAGTGGACCTAGACCATGTACTCAATGGAGATGTAGGTGGTTTTTTTATTATTTTGAAGGAAAATTAGCCAATTCATCTAAAAAAATAACCTAAAAAACCCCTACCTCAATATTTCATGGTCGTACAACCATTTTCTATCCCTATGTATATCTCCCTCTATAACAACCTGATATTTTAGTATATATTTCTTTATGTAAAAATCTTATTGAATATCATGTTATATACACGACACCAAAATAAAGTGAAGAATAATTTATTAAAATTAAAGGTAAACATCAATAAATTGTGAATATATAATTTGAAAACAAAAAAATTAACATTCATGGGTAAATTATATGAAATAAGGTTAAGAAAATTTAATGTTTAAAACAACCATTTTTTATATAAAAGTAGTTTTTCTTTATATTTTTTATTTTGATTTAAAAGATAAATTTATGAATTTCAGAATTTAATTTCCATGAAATGAAATTCATTTTTGGATTCATCATATAAAAATTTTCATAGGTTTAATTTTGATATTTTTCTAAAAAAGTAGATTTTTGGGTGAGTAGTGAAAAAATATTGTTTTTAAAAATACTGTCACTTTTATGACATCATCATTATATAGGAATTACTTAAATTTTTTTCATAATTTTTATATAAAAAATTTAAAAAATAAAATAGAGTATTTAAAAATATTATGTTAAATTTATAAATCCATGTTTTACATTTTATAACTTAATTCATGCTTTATTTTAATAAGAGAACTATTTTAAATCCTTTAATTTAATTTAGTATTTACAAGGATATATTCAGTTTTTATTGGTATTAAATTCACATAAATATCTTTTTTTAGTAATAAACCAATAAATTTCATGGGGATTAATTCTAGATATGATTTTGGTGTAAATCCATATTTATGCTTAAAAAGGGATTTTTCTAAAAAAAATATTTTTATTGCATTCCACGTAATTGATTTAAAATTAAAATTTACCAAATATAGAAATTTAATATTAAAAAATGGATTTCATATTTTGGAATAATAATATTAAAATTATTTAATAATACCCATTTCATTTTTATTCAAAATAATTAGTTACCAAAGTAAAGTTTTATCACCACGGTAAGGCTTAAAATGTTTAATACGGGGCTTAAAATAAGAGATAAGGATTCAAATATCACTAAAAAATGTATAAATATTATTGGATGATTTTATTTCGACCCTACATTATCCCATATTCAAAAATATGTCCATTTGGTTCCACTTTACCTTGAAAATTACTTTATATTATTTTAATGATAAGAATATTGACAACAGTGACACTCCCCTCACATATAAATGGAACCCTACCATCCTCACTTATCCAACCACATTGAGAACCTTAGACTCAAAAATATCTACCCAAATCAATCCCCAACACCCTTTTCAATAACATAGAGGTTTTGGTATTCTAAAAAGACCAACCTGTAACACCTATATTTTTCGAAACTTTACCCTTTTATTATGTATTTTGGGAATATATAATTCTTAGGTTAAGTTTTGGGAGTTTCTGGGGTGTTTTAGAGTGTTTCAAAAGTGTTTTTGGAGGTGCATGGTTTGATAATTTTTAGTATAAACCACGAAATATCACTAAGAAATAGTGTAAGTGAGGATGGGAGTCAAGGGGAAGGTGCATGATTTGTGAAAAGTTTGGAAAAAATGTGTGAATTCTAGGGTAAACTATGTGATATGTGAAAGTGGGAGAAACACGGTTGGTGTACAATTTGTCAAACCATGTGAGAAAACCATACAAGGGGTTGTACTTGAGATAATAGTATGTGAATGGTTAGAACATGATTTATAAAATGTATGGCCTAATTGTGCGACCACCTTGATCTTTTCTAGTAGTATGTACACAGTTGGTGCACGACTGTGTGGCCTAATCATGTGATGTGCAGTTAATGATACAAAAAATTATATTTAAACCTGGATTATTACCTCAAAACCCTCAAAAACCTCATTTCCCCTATTCTTCTAGGTTCTCACTCTCATCTTCCTCTTTAGGCTCCCTTGATATTTCCCATTAATCCAAAGGTGTGTTTTGAAAAATAAAACTTCATTGTAGATCCATGTTCATTGGTAATCCATTATTCTATCTCTCTATCTCTATCTAGATCCTCTCATTTTTTTCTCACCTATATCATTATATCTAGTCAAACATAGATATATATATGTTCCTTTTTTATATATTTATGAGAAATTATTGGATCTATTAAAGGGAAGGAGTTGTGAGCATGGATCTAGAAGTTCTTAGTGCTATTATTTGTTTTTGTTATCCATTGAGAGGTAGGTAGATTCTCTCTCATTTCCAATTGATCTAAAACATGAATTATTTTTTATGTTTAAATGTTTCAATTATATTTTATATGAAAATTTTGTCTGATTTCTTGAAGGAAACCATTTTTGGATTTATGCTTGGAAGTTTGGGAAATTGGATTACTTTTTTATAGCCTCTTTGATTATAAATTCAAAATGATGGTTTTAAAATTATGTAATGGTTTTTATGTAAGAAATTTGATTGATAAAATGGTTTCAAATGAATATTTTTTTATGTAAATTGATTTGGCATGTAAATTTGACACATTTGGGTGGGTGTGTGTTTAATTTGGGATGAAGTATGGTTGTGAAGTTCCACCATCAAATTGGGATGGAGTATAGAAATTAAGTACAACCATCAATGTGTGACACCAAGATTGAGTGTGTGGATGGGTGTGTGTGTGTGTGTAAAATGTTAATGGTCATGCCAAATGTTAAAGAAATATTTTTGTTCTTGTTATGGTTTTCTCACATGAATTTCTTTTATGGATTGATATAATTTTTTTTACTAGTTTTGAAACTATTTTTTTATAAAATATTAAAACAATTTCTTATACTAGTGGAATGTATTGGAAAGTATTTGGGGAATACCTATTGAGTTTATACTCACACCTACTTGGGAAATTTGGTGCATTTGTAGATGTTGTCGATTAGGATATAGGTAAGGGAAATGTACCTTATTTTTCTAGTAATGCATCTTGATACCATGGTGTGGTATGTGGAGTTGGAGCGTGGAGCTAGTTCAAGTGTTTTTTGGTATAATTACACTTTGGTGTCATTGGATCTAGTTGTGTTTTGGTCATTCCTGATGTTGTTTTTCATTTCAGTTATCACGTTGATATTTTTTACCTTTGGTTTTACCTTTGAGTTGTTTTATTTATAATCATGCATCATATATATTTTTTTGGTCTATTTATACTTTTTTTCATCATATTTTTTTTACTTATTTATGGAATTTGAAATATTTATTATGACCATGACATTTATTTTTAGCCTTTAGTATCTTGGAGATGTCACATAAGGTCAGTATCACCTTTTTATTTTCTCAATACAGTGGGAGAGGGGCGAGCTGTTAAAAATGGTATCAGTCTTGGTCGGTATATATACCATTTTTAGGATAGTAGAAAGGATATAAGAATGTTATAACATGAAATGTATAGACTAAAAATACATATCTAACCTTTTTATGCTAAAATTAAAGTTACTAGGGTGTTTTGGGTAAAAAAGTGATCTAATAAACTTATAGATATATTTTCAATTCATCATCATGGTTTTAGCCGATTATTATTGCATATCATGCATTAATACTGAGACTTCCCACTAGGTTTCATTGTTTATTTGGTGTTTTATAATTTATGGAAAATAGGTAACATGATAACAGGGTTTGAATTTTTAAAGGAAAATTTGTAATTCTTGTTTTTTTATTGTGAATTAGAATTTTCTAATCCTCTATTTTCTAGTAAGTGATGAAAAAGTGGTTCTTTGTTCTAGTTATAAAAATGGAACTAGATAGAGATCATGGAAATAAAAAAGAAGACATCATGGAAAATGTGGTTGCACCCAAGTCATAGGTGAAACAAAAACTTTTTAATAGTATCATTCTTGATTTTCTAGTTTTTGATAGAGGAAATCAAAATGACGATCCTCAACAAGTGGATCACTCCCTAATTCTTTTAGAAAAAAAATCAACCCATCTTTTTTTGGGTGGGGTGGGGGGTGGGGAGGGGATCTGAGCTTAAAGAAAATAGAATCATGACTGAATAGAGTAAATCAAATATTTTATTTCCTTCATACACCATGTGAGCTAAAGGCCAAACTATCCATGTATATGCTAGAGGATCTTTCACACCAGTGGTGGGATTTATCTTTCCAAGATAAAGTCAACCAAGAAATTATATAGGAGTAATTTTAAGAATTATTCAATTAATAATTCTATCGAAAGAACTTTAAGATAACAAGGATGACTGATTTCTTTAGCCTAAAGAAAGATAATCTATCCATGATTGATCATGTAGATATGTTTTTGAACTTAGTATACTTTTACCCAAAAGTTTTTTCTAGTTAATCCTTTAAAGAACACATTTTTGAGTCTAGGATGTGATCACAAATTCAATATAATATAAATTTTCTTTGTATCAAGGATTATAAAAAAGATGTTAAATAGAGAAATGATGGTGAAAATAAATATTTCTAAAAATATGTCTAGAGGGAGTATGTTTATCTCAATAGGAATATGTGGGAACTAAAATTCTATGAATAATAGGAATAGGGACACATAATTTCAAAGGGGTGGAGTATCTCAAAACCAAACCCTGTGATCAGTCAACTTTCCTCCAAGACACAAGAGTAAGAATGGTTGTTTTTAGTGTGGTTCACTTGATCATATCAAGAGAGATTGTATAACACCACCTAGATCATTTCTTAACTATAACCAGATGGAACATCTCTAGTTCCATTATCTTAGTGCTTCAAAGTATGGTGTAAGAAATTCATCTCATATTTCTCAAACATCCTATGCTTTGATGGGGTGATCTCTTCAGAACAATTCTCATTGATAGAACCAAGTGAGGTAAGGTGATTCTAGAAACACCATGACTCCTCAGGCTATGAAATTTTAGTAGTGATATAATTATCAAGGAGGAGTGAGTAAGTAATAGCATGGTGCTCAAAAATTAGTCATGAAGGATCAACCTAGTCCTTTAATGGTGCAAGGTAATATTCTTATGAATTATAGACTTTTTAAAGCCTTGTTTTATATAGGTGTGTCTCACTCCTTTATTTCTTCTCATGTTGTATATTTCATGAGTTTACATGTTGAGATGATTTATTTTGTTTTGAAACTTAAAAAACCCCTAGGGAAATGGGAGTTTCAATATTTTAAGTGTGAAACATGTTATATAACTATTTATGGGGATAAATTGGTTTTGGATTTCTCTATTCTTGAGATGGATTTCTAATTATTGACTTTAGGAATGTACTTGTTGATATTTTTCAAGGATCACATCGACTGTTATACCAAGAAAGTTAGTTTATCATTCCCTGATGGTGTTGAGCATCTATTTAGAGGATATAGGGATGTAAATTCAAGAAGAGTAGAACATTTTTTATCAGTGTTTAGTGATATCCCATATCATTTGTCAACAATTCATTTATAATCCATTGATGAAATTGAACATAGATATTTGTGAACCATTATTGACCAATTTACTGATGTCTTTACCAACAATTTCTATGTGTTTCTACCTAAAATAGAAGTGGAATTTATGATTGATCTCATACCATGTAATAGTACAATTTGTCTTTAATCTTATATAATGGAACCAATAGAATTGAGATAATTGAAGGTATAGTTAGAAGATTTGTAAAGAAAAGGATTTATCCAACCTAGTATATTTCCATGGGCAACACAAGTTATTTTTGTCAATAAAGTAGATTTAACTCTTTGTCCATGTGTAGATAATCACAATCTCAACCAAGTTATTATGAAGAATAAATATCCACTTCCACAAATTTTATGATTTTTTTGATCAATTTAGGAGTTCCACATTGTTCTCTAAAATTGATTTATGATCAAGATACCACCTACTTTGAGTTTAGAAGGAGGATATTATGAAGACAACTTTCTAGAGTCAGTATGACCATTATGAGTATTTTTTTATTCCCTTTGGTCTTATGGATTCACCATAAATGTTTATAGAGTTTATGAATAAGATATTTTAGAAGTATCTGGACTCCTTTATAGTGGTTTTCATTGATGATATTTTGGTGTATTCTAGGACAAAGGTCAATCATTAGAAACACTAAGAAATCATGTTGGGTATCTTGTAGGATTATAACCATTATTATAAGCTTTTAAAGTGTGATTTCTAGATACAATAGGTACATTTCCTTGGTCATGTAATTTATAAAAGTAGAGTTTCTATAGATCCAAAAAACATAGAGACTAGTATCTATTGGAAACCACAAAATATTTTTTTGAGATACATAGTTTCCTTGGATTAGTAGGATATTAATGAAATTTTTTTCATTATTTCTCATGACTTTCCTCATTGATGATATATTTGATAATTAAAGGTGTTCCTTTAAAATAGAGTGATGAGTTTTAGAAATAGTTTCAAGATCTTAAGGTTTTCCTTACATCAGTACCCATCCTTACATTTCCAGTGTTAGGACATGGCTACATGGTTTACTATGATATATATGGTTCTGGTTTGGGTTGTTTTCTCAGGAAGGGAGATCATGTCGTCACTTATGGATCACGAAAGTTATAGGTGCATGATAAAAACTACCCAACACATGTTTTAGAATTAGACACTGTATTTCATGCTTTAAAGTCTTGGATCCATTATCTTTTTGGTGATAAATTTACATTGTTTTTAGATCATAAGATACTGAAACACATTTAATCATAAAGAGATATAAAACTAACGAAAAAATATGGATGGAATGTCTATATAATTTTGAATCTGACTGGATGTATAAACCAAGTAAAGAAAATTATATGGTTGATGAATTGAACAGGAATTCATATATATAGTTTGTTAAAGAGGCTTTAGATCAATGGAATTTGTGGTCTATCATAACTGATATACATCTAGATTGTGTTGAGAAAGGCCAGTCTATGGTTTTATTTCATGTATCATTTGTTCATAATTTGGTTGAGTAGGTGGAAAATGCATAGAAATTGGATCCATAATTCCTAAACATGAGTTCAAAACTCAATAATGTAGATACCATTGATGAAAAGATACTGGATAGGAGATACGTGCTACATTTTAAAGATCAAATTTTGGTTTCCAAAAGTTATTAGGTACAAATTTTGAATGCATACTTCCATTTAAAATGGGTTGTTAATCCTGGTATTCAAAATATGTATAGGGATTTTAGAGAACAATTTTGGTGGGTTGGAATGAAAAGGAATGTGGTGGAGTTTGTCTCAAGATGCCTCGCCTATTAGTAGGTCAAAGAGGAGCACCCAAAAAAACTATTATGTTTCATTCTTTACCTATTACTATACAGAAATGGGAGAAGACAGTGAAGGATTTTTTCATGGGTTTCCAAGAATGATTTGAAAATACAATGAAATATGGGTGATTATGGATTGAATCATGAACCAAGACCACTTCATCCTGATTAGTGAAACCAATATATAGGAATAATTTTCAAAAATTAATATCCAATAAATTAAAAAGATAAATGGCGTACCACTTTTATTTTTTTTGTCCAGGATTCAAGGCTTATATATCATATTTGGAAGTCTTTGTAACAAGACCTCCGAACCATGTTGACCATGAGCACAACTTATCATCCTAAAATGGATGGAGAATCTGAACGAACAATAAAAATGTTGGAGGATATGCTTAGAGATTGTGTGATTGATTTTAGAGTATCATGGTATGATCATATACCTTTTATAGATTTCTCATATAATAAAGATTATAAGTCCTCAATACATATGACTGATTTTGAATATTTGTATAGAAATTCATGTCATTCTACACTTTTGGGGGGGGGGTAGGAGAGACTTAATTTATCACACCTATACTTGTGCATGAGATAATAAATAACATTTATATAATAAAAAAAAGAACAGAGACAACAAAAATTCTTCAAAAATTTTATGCGGATCATCATCGATGACCATTATTGTTTGAGGTGGGTGATCATGTTTTCTTGAGAATATCTCTTAGGATAGGGAATTATTGTTTTGGTAATAAAATAAAGTTGTATCCTCAGTACATTAATCCTTTTTAGATACTTTAATGAGTTGGTTATGTGGATTATCAATTGGATTTATTTCCACAGTTCAGTTCTATGTAAAATGTGTTTCATGTATCACAATTAAAGAAGTACCAACCTAACCTCCTCCATGTGATTTGGTGGGACCATGTTAATCTTAAAATGTATGATATGTCGATTCATGTATGTATAAAAAAATTTTATGGTAAAGAGAAGATATTTCATGGGAAAATCATTGGTTTGGTATGAGTTTTATGGTAGCATTGTCACGACCTGTCCCCTAGGGCCCGTGTCCTGACTAACCCAAACCCACCTTCCATAGGTTAGGGGATAACGACTAGCACCAAATAGGCATATCCCAACAAGGTAAGGAATTTTCCTTTAAACCTGTACACATGCACATAGCATAAAATATGGAAAGTTAAACACTAAGTAAACCAAAACTGTCACAAGACAACTACTGAAAGTACAATACAATTGAAAAGTAAAAGGGGCCAAAATAAAAGCCCAAATCCACAAGAAAAAGTATATCTTACAAGGTCCATCTACTAAATACCTACCTATAGGGTAGGTGGAGGATAACTGTAAGTATCTTTAGAGGTACGTCCTATCCATCCCATCTCATTGAGTGCCACCTGTCCCTGATCCCCCAAGGTCTCCATCGAAGCATCGATCACTTGCATGGGACACGACACATGTGGGTGAAGCCCGTGTGGGGGTGAGTAACACAATAATAACTAGGGAACCCAAACCACAAATAAAAGACCATAAATAAAGATAAAAAAGAAAAGACAACTCACACCAGGTATAAATCAAAGTATGGAAAGCAAGCCTATCAGTTATAACACTGAACTCCTTGGACTACTGAGGTACTCATCCCTGATGAGTACTGTGGGTCTGCTGGGTCACATAGAGCCACTCCAAACTATGGACCTATTTATTAACATAGATCCTCTTCCCATTTAGGCCATCATAGCTGGTCCACATAGGGCTGCTTATAACTGATCCATATAGGGTTGCTTCTAGCTGACCCATATAGGGTTGCTTGTAGCTGATCCACATAGGGTCACTTATAGCTGATACATATAGGTTTTATTGTAGTTAATCAACATAGGGACACTTTTAGATTATCCACATAGGGTCTCTTATCATCTAGGCCTTCAGGTTCATTTACACTTTCTCATCAGTAGTCTTTGGGTCTCAGCCAGTTGCAGGATTTCCGTACGTAGTGCGCTTGATTCCGGGAGAATCCACTCCTCAATCCATTCATCATATTAAAGCTTCCATTAAATTCTTATTAGATACTTCCAAAAGAACCTTCTCATCGCGATGGTTCCAAATCCACAAAGGGATCACCAATAGGATTCCCATTCTGAAAGATATTGGTGTTTTAGTAAATAAGGGCCCGTTGTGTCTGGGATTGTTCTGATCTAGTCGGATCGTTCCGACCTGGTCGGACCGTCCCGACCTAGGGGTCCTGCATGACTCATCCAGATTCGAATGACCCAACCTGACCCAGTTTGGGTCTGGGTCATCCTAGTCCAGCCTTTCCATTGGGCCCGACCCATTTGGCCTTGCTAGACCCAGCCCGATTCGACCGGGGGTCCAGCCTGCCAGGTCGCCCAGTGACCTGGTTCCATCTGGCTCGACCCGAAATAGGCGAGCCAGTTCTTTCCTATACCAGGCCACCCACCAGAATAATTATCTCCCACTGGCCCTGCCCGCAAAAGTGTGCCAGCTTGTGTTCCATCTCGAGCCACCCAACAGCTCGGTTCGTGCCTCCTTCCCCATCCCAGACCGCACGGTGGGCCCATCTCTTCCATTTTGGATGCCTGATGGGCGTCTGGTTTGAGCACATGTGGATAGTAGGATCCAGACGCCCCTTTTACTACACGTAGTCCCCCGTTGAACTACGTGCCATCACACCGCAGACTACAGAGGACAGGCCGCTCCACCGACACAGCTAGGTGGCTATTTAGACCTCCGCTGGTCACTGATCCGCTGTCTGCAGCCCCCTGCTGCACCATTGTGGCCCCAGATAGCCATGACCTCTGACTCAACGTGACTTCATGGAATGCTGCCACCCGCCCGCGACCATCATCACGGGCTGCCGCTGCTGGTTGGTGGGTCCTTCCACAGACCATTGTGTCCGCTACAGTGGTCTGATCCCTAAACCACCTATGCCTCCAGGCTACTTGGGGGCACTTTCTTTCCTTCTGTAGCCTCGAAAAACCACCTCGTCATTAATTCAAAGGTGTGGCCAAAAAGAACACATGAATTACCAAGGACGGAGGAATTTGGGCCTTTTTCGTCTCAGCCATATTCCTCAGCGTTAGAGTTTTTTAAAACATGGGAAGGGGGAGTTTCAAGATTTGATCAACAATCAAACCCAGATGAAAAACCCAGAGATAAAACACCCTCCTGCAAGAACAAGTGACCCACGGATAAACCTTTTCATGGGTTGATCCATGTTCGTTGTTTTAGAAAGAATAATGGGGCAAAGCAAATGAAAAAGTAAACCCCTACATGAAAAAATAGATTGCTCGAGGATGATCCTTCGTCACCATCCGTTGATCTATGATCCAGAATCAACTCTCCAAGGGTGTTGTCAACATCATTCAATTTTCCAAAATTCGTCGTTGGAGAGTTTTTCCTTCTTCATTCATCGTCTCCACCCACCAAAGCCTCAGAGAAATTCCAAGATTGTGCCAACAATCCTACATTTCTTGTTAGTCTATTAATTGAAGAAATGCGAATCAATATTTCTTTTATGTTGCATTTCCGCATCATTATGATGAATCATTAATGGAGTTAATTAATGATATTCATCATTTCCTCTTCTCTGAACCACAACGCTGATGTTACACTTCTCAACGATGAATACAAAAATTAAAATAAAATTTTAAGTTATTTTATTTTTCTTTCGAAAAGTCTGAAAATTAACTTTTTTACCTCGATCCGTGTCGATAAAGGTTAAGTCCTTCTTAAGAGGAAAATCTCATTACAAACTCAATGGTGGTCTCATATTTTTAATCTGAGTTATTTTTTGTGAGTTATGGGGATTTGAAAATAAAATAACTTTTATTTAAATTATTTTATTTAAGGTTACGTCCCAAAAACCAACTTTCACAGTCGGCCTGCACTGACCAATGTTAGGCTCCACCTAAGATAAGAATACCTGAAAGAACTCAATGGTAATCTCATATTTCTAATCCGAGTTATCGTTTATGAGTTATAAGGACTTGAAAATAAAACAACTTTATTCAATTATTTTATTTACGGCCAAAAACTACTTTCCACTATTGACCCGAGCTGGCCAATATTAGGCCCTGCCTAAGAAAATCATACCCTCATGAGTTCAACGGTGGTCTTAGATTTTCAATCTAAGTCATCGTTCGTGAGTTATAAGTATTTGAAAAATAAAATAATGTTATTTAATTATTTTATTTATGGTTATTCCATTTTTGGGTTTTCGTACTGGAGGCCCGCACTAACTAAACTCAAGTCGCGCCTAGGGTAAAACCGACATCCTTAACGCAACAGTGCCCTCAGATTTCTGATCCAGGTACCTATTTAAGAGTTATTCTAAATTTTTAGGAAAATATCTCAAGGGTGCTATTTGAAACTTAACATTTTTTGACATATAATTCTGGGCACTACGGGCCTCAGAATCACATGTCGTCTCAGTGCCTAGTCTCAAAATAATCCCATTTATTTTTTTAAAAAATTAATGGAATTTCAAGGTATTATAAGCATGGTTAGATTTAGGAAGAGATGTGGGAATGTAAAAAAGAAATATTGTAACAGTGGACTGAGATCTTAAGAAAAAACTCCAAAATACTTTTTTTTGGGACAAAAATACCATTAGTGGGGATACTTTAACACCCTTGTTTTTAGGAAATTTACCCTTTTATTATGTATTTTGAGATTATATAATGCATGTGTTAAGTTTCATTAGTTTATAGAGAGTTTTAGAAGTGTTTATGTAGGATCATAGGTTGATCATGGTTTGTAGAAACTATTCACTCTCTCTTGGAAATTGTGAAAGTGGGGATGGGAGTCACTGGGTAGGTGCATGGTTTGGTCAAACTGTTTGAATTCCAAGGGAAACTATGTGATAATAGACAGTGGGAGAAGAACGGTTAGTACACGGTTTTTCAAACTAGTTGACCCAACTATGTGAGGGGTTAACCTTAAGAAAGTAGCATGCACACAGTTGGTGCATCATTTGAAAATTATTTGGCACAAAAATGCATATACCCAGATGTTTTCTAGTATAATTCACACTGTTGATGCACGATTTAAAAAACCATGTGACCTAACCATTCAACATGTAGTTAATGATATGGAAATTCGATTTAAACCTAAATTAATAACTAAAACCCTCATTTTTCACATATTATTCTAGGGTCTCAAACTACTCTTCCTTCTTAAGATTCCTTTGAAATTCCCTTTGATTAGGAGGTGTCTTTTGGAAAATCAAATTGTTTTAGAGATCCAGATTCATCGATAAGTCATCATTTTATCTATCTCTATAGATTCTCTCATTTTATCTCACCCAAATAATTAGATATAGTCTTCCATGGATAGATCTATGTTCATTGTCGTGGATATATTTAAGGGAAGGTATTGTGATAATGGATCTATAAGTTCTTATTTTCATTCTTATTTTTCATCATATTTTGAGAGGTAGGTGGATTATCTATCATCTCCACTTGATCTTTTACTTAAAGGATTTATTTTTTGGATTAGTATATCTATTATTCTAATTAGGATCGTAAGAAAATGATCATATGGATATACTTACAAGAGGGGGGGGGGGTGAATTGTAGTTTCAAAAACATAGTTTATAAGAATTAAACTAAAAAACACAAAACCTCTTTAAGTAAAATTATATGAATCAACCCTCAATCTGATGGAAAAAGTCACAAAATTGTAATTATAATCAATAAAAATTAATCAGAGTGTAAAATATCGTAATAACTATGGATTCGATTAATCAGAGTTCGTTTATCACAATCATAATAGTATAGATAAAACACACATAATATAAAGATAAATACAATGTTTCACTTTCTAATATATATGCAGTGTAAAATAAAACTTTTAAGAAATATGTAATAAAATATCTAACAAATATAAGAATGAATTATAAGTTATTAAAAGAATAAACCACTTTTAAAATTAAGATAAAGGTAGTTTATAACCCAGACTAAAGGTATCCTCTATTTTATACTTATAGAAAAGTCTATCTTGTAGGTTCTAGGTGCAATAGAAGTATGTGATGGGTCACACCCAACTTTGTTTTTTTTTTTCACGATTTATGATCATTCCAACATCTACATGATAATAAATATGTTGACCTATTCAATTAAACCAAAGAAAATAGACAAGGTATTGGATAATGGAACCAGAGAGAGGATCATAACATATTAGTTATAATTAATATAATTAATTAAAGGATAACCTTGATGAAATTGTTTCTTCGTTGATGTATTTGGAAACATATATGCATTGTACCATCATTACATTTTCATAATCAAGAGAATATTATCTTCATAAATGATCCACATGTGTTCCACAAATCTTCAAATGTCACCATAGTAATATATAGGTGCTAGCATGGTAGATCCTATCACTTGAGTCGTCCACCCTTGATCACCTCAAGAACCTCTTATAAAGTGCTATCCTTGAACTCTCTTAACTTGAGAGTGGGAGGTGGAGGAATATTTCTCTCCATTCTTGGGATCGTTCTTAGATAAGGGAGCTCTCTAAGTCTTGAGAGGATTCTACAAATCCATTTTGCACAACCAAACAAATGAATTGGCGCACTGAGAAAATAATTTAATTGGGTTTATATATTACTATGGTTAGAAATATATATTTTCACAATTTCCCTTTATTATTTATTCAATCCCTGTGGAATCCTAGGTAAAATAATAAGAATAATATTATTATTTCTCAACATGCACTTAAATTGCGAATTAAATTAAAAATTATCTAATAAAATAATATTAAATATTTATTATTTTTCATCGGATTATTAAACTCGGTCCACCATTCCTCCATAATATTTATCAGTCCTTGAATAATGAAAATTTATTTATTAAATAAATATCACTGCATTATTCACCAATAAATAAATAAATTTTATATCCACTAAGTAGAAAATAAATAGTTATTAAATATTTTTCTCAAATTATATTCTCTTGAATAACTGGTGACGGAATATATGAGATCAAGAAAACATGAATAATTATTAAACCATGTGTGGGAATAATATTTACTCAACTTGTTATATAATAAATAATAATATTATTATTTAACTAAGATTCTGGATACACTTAGTGTGTGACCCTCTAGGCCTCTTTATCAGTGACATTAGGCGAAACAACCTAAAGTATAAGGTTAGAATCTAGAAATACACCATTGAACCCATAGAGAAAGAAGTTAATGCTGCAATAACATAATACCTCATATGGATGATTACTATGTATTATAATCCCTTTATCATGATATATTTAATCAAGAAGGTTGTATGTCGGTGCCATCAACCTATGTGCTTGATGTCTCTTTCTTTGACTTCGTAAAAATTGAACTTTCCTATAGAAAACCGTAGAAATGGATTTATTTAGGCTATATCATTTCCATCAAAGGTTCTAAGATATCAAATTTCATTAATAGAATAAAAGGGAAAAACACTTTCTCAAATTATTCATTAATTCAACATTACTCATGATGCGTCCAATATATTCTACCTCACCACAAACATCTATTGTCATTATTTTCATCAATACATAAAAGTAAAAAAATAATTTTAGTCATTAATAATAATCTTAAAGTCTAAATATTGATACACACATCTATAGATAGGAATATCCAATGACACATATAAATGTGGATTTCCTATTAGCAGGTCTCATTCTCATAATATCCTTCTAGATATAACCAAGGGAGTACACCATGAGAATGTGACTCAAAGTCCTATGAGTCTCCACCCTTGATATACTATATCATTTGTGTCCCTAAAATTATATCATCTAGCTATAGAACATATATTTAAGAATGGTGTCATAACACTTCTAGGTTTTCATCATAGAGGGTAACTACTATGACCTTTAAATGAAAAAACTACTATTATGACATTATAAATTACTATGTTATATATAATAACAATAATGCTATGATAAGGAGTTTATTAGTATTCAAAACTATGAACACATGTTATTATAAAGTACACATAAGTTGGTTCTAGGGAACCAACTCCAACAGAATCCCACTTTCACTAGAGCCAACTGCTAACAACCTTCAGTCCGCTAGCTCTCACATGATACTCATGCTTCTGTTGGGATATGTCTTTAGTCAAGGGGCCCACTGCGTTCTATTCCATGGTTACTATTCTTACTACAACTTCACCCCTTTGATAAAAATACCTCAAGAGGTGATACTTCCAGAGTATATTCTTTGCATGTTGGTGTGACCTTGGCTCTTTTTCAAGATCCACTACTATAGTATTATCACCATATAATGTGATAGGGTATTTATGGATAAGTACCACATCAAGATCCTGGATAAAGTTCTGCATCCAAATGGGATCCTTGGCTATATCAGAAGCCACTATATACTCATACTCTATTGTAGAATCAGTAATAACTAGTTGCTTTGAACTCTTCCAGCTCACAAACCCACCATTGAGACAGAGAACACACCTCGACTGTGACTTTAGATCATTCTGATCTATCTAAAAACTAGCATCAACATAACCCCTGATGAATAAATCCTCTTCAAATCTATACACTAGAAACATATCCTTAGTTATTATTAGATACTTAAAGATATCATTAACAGCATACCAATGTTGTTCTCCTGGATCTTATTGATATTTTCCTACCATGATTAATGAATAGGAAACATCAAGTATATTATATAACATAGCATACATGATTGATTATATCATAGAAGTGTATGGGAACTTACTCATTCTCTCTTTCTCCTATTGTTTCTAAGGACACATTTTCATAGAAATATGTAAACCATGTGAAATTAGAACCAATAACCTCTTGGATTGTTCCATACTAAATATATTTAGTATCTGGTCAATATATGTAATTTGACTTAGTACAAGAAGCCTCTTAGATCTATCACGAATGATCTTGATCCCTATAATATAGGATACTTCACCTAAGTCCTTTATGGAGAAACATTTGTTTAACTAGCCCTTAAAATACTATAAGACTGGTATGTCATTTACAATAAGTAATATGTCTGCAAAATATACAACTAGGATAATGACTACATTACCACTAAACCTCTAGTAAACACATGGCTCACATTTGTTCTTAATGAAATAAAATTCTTTTATGGATTCATCGAACTGAATTTTCCATGACCTGGATACTTGTTTCAATCCATAAATGGATCTCTGCAACTTGGAAATAATTTTAGCATCACATGGAGTCACATACCCTTTAAGTTGTGTCATATAGACATCTTATTGAAGGTTAACATTAAGGAATGTAGTTTTGAAATCTATATACCAAACTTCATAGTCATGGTAATCTGCTATAGAAAGTATAATTTTGATGGATTTAAACATGGAAACTGATGAAAGGGTTTCATAATAGTCAATTCCTTAACAATATTTGAACCCTTTATCCACTATCCTTGATTTATAGGTATTTACTTTACCTTCCATATATAGTTTTCTCTTGAATACCCATTTTCATCCAATATGCTTTACATCAACTGGCGCATCAACCAGAACCCAAACTTGGTTTTGATACATAAAATCCATTTTAGAATTCATGTATTCTTTCCAACTTATAGATTATAATCTCTCTACTACCTCTTTTTATGAGAGAGGTTCATCACTGTCAACTAATATTGACTCACCATCTTCTGTGACTAGAAAACCATATCTCTGGTTTGATTACCTCTCTTGCACTCATACGTAGTACCTGTGTTTCAGGAACCAATTTTTGTATAAGGACCTATAAAATCTTTTCATGTACCAACTCTTGTGTATCTTGATCATCAACTTCAACAAAGTCAATATTTCTACCACTATAATTTTTGAGGATTTACTCCCTCTGAAGAAATAATAACTGTCTGGCAACGATCAATTTGTTGTATGAGGGGTTTTATAGGTTGTATCCCTTTTTTTCTTTGGGATACCCTATAAAGATACATGTTGTGCCCTAGGGTGCTAGTTTATTACTAGATAAGGCCTTAAACAATGCCTCACAACCCCATATATGTGCATGAGAAAAAATGAGTTTTTTACACTATATAACTCTAAGATAATTTCATTTCCCACTTTAGTTGGTACTCAATTTAATGTTTATACTGCAGTTTGTAATATATATCCCCAAAAGGATAGTGAAAGATCTTCATGACTCATCATCGACCTTACTATGACTAACAAGGTATATTTACTCATTTTTCAAACACCATTCCACTATGGTGTGTGATGTAATATCCTATTACTATTTTCAAGTATTTCTAAACCCATCTTTTAGTCATACATTGGTTGGGTTTTTTTGGGTTTTTTTTTGGGTGAAAACTTTGGAAATTTTGAAAGTTTCTAGGTTGTTCATGGTTGGCGTATAGTTTGACCAAACCATGGTCCCTGCTAGATAAAACCCTATAAACCAAGGTAGAGAGGTTTTTCACTATTGGTGCATGGTTTGAAAACCCGTGCTCCAAAATAGGAGAAACTTAGAAACCCATTTAAAAGGGGTGCATGGTTAGGGCACATGATTTTGTCTAACCATATGCCCTGCCTAGCTAACCATGAATATGAGATTTTTTAATCTGAATTTTAATTTTAAAATTTCTGAAACCCACCTTTTTAGATGTTCGATGAGTCTATATGACCCCATAACATTTTCTTCTTCCACAGGAGCTCCCAAGAGGTGATTTTAGACCCTCTACACCATTCTAGAGGAAGATAAAATCTTAGAGAATGAAGTTTGATCTCTACCCTATATTTTTACTCCTCCCATATCCTTTTCCCACTCTCTATCCTTTTCTACCGATGGTTTTTTAGATTTTAGTGTTTTTTTAGAGGATCAAATACCCTCTGTTTTAGATATTGAATCTATGGTTTATTCTTGGATCTTTATTTCCAGCGGTCTTCATTGAAGTTTCCCACTTTGGGATTTATGATTCAAGATCTAGTGATCCTGAGGTAGGTGTTTCTGTTATGATGCCCAATTTTTATTAGCCCTAAATTACTTGATTTAAATTCAATTTTTTGATTTAAATTCAATTTATTTATATTGATTTCAATTAGTTTATTAAAAAAACAATTCCATTGAATTGGAGGATTTTGATTTGAAGTTTTATTTTTGTCATAAAATTGAGAAAAACCCCAATTCCATTGAATTGGGGTGTATTTGTGAAATTGATGGAATTATGTAAAATTTAAATTGTGAAATTAATTTGCTGGAATTGATTTAAAATTGGTATTTTGAAAAAATGTCTTGAAATGATTTTGATAAAACCCTATTGGTATTATCTTGGAAAATTCTTGATTTAATTAAAAAATATTTCAGGTTTTAAATGGAGAATTAACATATTTGAAATGGGGAATGGGATGAATTTTATTTTAAGCAGTCTCAAAATAAATTCCCATCGTTGTTTGTTATTAGAGAACATACAAGACTTAGGTAGTGTGTGAGTTATGCAGATAACACTCTATGATTTACAACAATAACCATACATCTGTATCACTTCACATCTCTGATGGGAATGGTGATGAGTACTCCTTGGTTAGTATCGAGGGGAACATGTGTACACATTGCTGTGATAATTGTTTGAGTGTGTGGATTCCCATCATTTGGAATTATCTACCTTTAGGCATATGAAAATGTTGCTCGCTTTTTTTATTTGAAATATATATATGTCAATGCTTTTTGTAAACTGTTTTCTATGCATTCTAAATTTATATAAAATAATTTGTATAAAATGTTTATAAAGAAATTATTTTAATGTATTTCCATCATTATATATGTAAATCATGATTGTTTTAAATATGATTTTAAAATTCCATACCTGTTTATTTAAAATTGAAAGATTTTTTTGATTAATTAAATATTGGAATATTTTATGGAATACTTATTGAGACCCTATTGGGATTTTAGGTCACACACTACCTATGCCTTTGAGAATTTTTAGATTATATTCTTCCAGGTTTGAGCAAGGGTAAGGTGCTACTTAGTGGTAGTAGATATTGATCCTTGGGATTGGAGAGTTGCGTCTATTGGGACTTGGGTTTTTATCCTATTTCTTAGTACTTTACTGAAGTACTTTTTGTTGTTTACCTATTTGAATTCTGGTATATTTCTCCCTATGGAGTTTCTTTTGCATGCATACTAGCTGTAACGTCCCAAGTCCAGAGCCCTTCCACTGGTGCACCGTACCTGGTTCGCCACATGACCTCAAACGCATTTCCCCGAATGCCAGAGGCTGCCGACTAGCAGCGAGGGCCTTGGTGAGTCGGTGGGGAAACTATGCCCTCATTCGGTAAGGTATAAAAGGTATGAAAACAACAATAAATAGCGGAAGCAACAAATGACATGCATAACAACAGAAACCAAACAATGGAAGCAATGTAGATATATAACTATGATGAAAATGATGCAGCAGGTACAAGTATCTAAGGAAAACAGCAAACACAACAACGTGCTGAAATACAACTGAAACCAAGTGTAAAAGAAAAACAAAATAATATCCTCAGCATCACAAGCCACGGCTCGGTCCCATGCTCCCCAGCTCCTGATGAAGTCAAGATCTTGAAGTAGAAGGGCACTTGTCCTTATCTATACCTGCAGAAATATAGTCTTCTTGGGCCCAAAAGCATGGCCCAAAAAGGGTGTGAGATAAAATCCCAGTAGGCAATCACCCAAAGATCTGTGCCTAATGGTCAATGAATACATGGCAGTAATAAAACAAGAAGCAGTAAAATGAAAATCACAAGCAACTACAAACCACGGTTCTAACAAGGAAAGCACACAAGTAAGTAGTCAGTAACAAGAAGAAAACAGGTAACCCTTTGGGTAGATCTCACAGTCTAACCCCTATGGTTCAACCTCTAAGTACTAGCAACCCTCTGGGAGGCACACACAGTCTCACCCCTCTGGTTCATCTATGTAAAATAATCAGACTCACTGGGGAAGAACTCACCGTCAATTCCCCATATAGTCTCATATCGTGCTAAAGGATCTCTGGGGAAGCACTCAACGTCAATTCCCCCTGTGGCCCACGTCGTAATTAAAAGACACTCTGGAGAAGCCCTTCCGTCAATCCTCCCCTTGGTCTCGCATCGCGATTAAAAGACACTCTAGAGAAGCCCTTCCGTCAATTCCCACTTTGGTCTACTACTCTAGGTTCTCACAGTCCTGAGTGAAAGGTAATACACGCTCAACGCGCGTGTACATCGTCCAAGTAAACCTCAAGAACTACTTGGATATCAACTAAGGCTCAACAGCAAAATAAGGCAACAGTCCACAATCCTACAACTAGGCATGGAAACTGGCTAAATGCCAAACAGGCAGAACAAGCATGGCAAACAAACTGAGCACAAACAAAATCCTCTAATCACAATCAACAACCTCTGCTAAAGCAATCAATTAAAGCAGGCAAGTAACAAGGAAAAAACAGGAAACACGCAATACCCCGTTCAAGAGTATTGGTGGAAATTGCACAAAATATCCATCAACTTTCTACAGAAAGGCACAAACCACCTACCTCGATCATAGGATATCGATATACGTGAACCTCGACGACATATTCCCCTTAGAATGACGTATATCTAAGAAAAATCACAAAATGTTCATCCCACGATAACTTGGAAACAAGGAGGAATCAAGAAATGAGGCTAAGGCAGAAGGAATAAATCACCGCTACGATTCCAACGCAACTGACCATGCTCGAAACGGAGAACGGACGGTGAGGTAGAAGCTCAGAGAAGATTTGGCCCTACGGACGCTCTCGGATGGTCAAAAACTGAAGAAGAAGATGAATATGAGGGTTAGGTGTGACCCCGGTCCGTTTAATGAAAAAAACGAAAGTACAGGGCGTGTACTTCTAGAGTACACGACGTGTACTTCAATTTTTTTTTCCGTACTCCGAAAAACCGGCCTCCACGTCAGCCTTACACACCGTGTGTGTGGCCCGGACACGGAAAACACACGGCTTCGAGCCAGAACAGAGTACACGGCGTGTACTCAGAAAGTAAATGGTGTGTACTTTGAAAATTTCCAGAAAAACCATTTTTCTTAAAAACTCCAGAAAAAAGGAAAAGCATACCTGAACGAAGATCCGGGTTCTTACAAACTTCCTCCCTTAAAGAAATTCATCCCCGAATTTCCCTAACGAGGTGGAGAAGAAGAATCCCCGAACAGATCCGGCCACTACGATCGTACATCGACCTCCCTCTACCAGGTCTCGTTTTGTACTCGCCCGTGCTGCCATAGCACTCGTACCAGAGGAACAGAACGCCCGCGGAGAACCTTCGTACTACGATCGACAATTCGGATAGGATGCTCCTCGAATGACGCATCCACTTCAAGCTCGACTTCCTCAGGCTGAAAGACGTGAGATGGGTCTTAAAAGTAATGTCGGAGCTGAGAGATGTGGAAGACGTCGTGCATGTCCCGATACCTCTGAGGTAGCTGCAACCGATAGGTGACCGGCCCCACTCTCTCCAAAACCTCAAACGGCCCGACGTACCATGGTGAAAGCTTACCCTGTCTCCGAATCCTATTGTGTCCCAACCTCGGTGCAACACGTAGGAAAACCCGATCACCGACCTCGAACTCCAGAGGTCGTCTCCGCTGATCAGCATAAGACTTCTGCCGAGACTGTGTTGTATCCATCCTCTTCCAAATCAGCTCTATCTGCTCTGAAGTCTCCTGTACAAGACGAGGTCCCAACAAAGCTGCCTCTCCTGCCTCCAGCTAGCATAAGGGTGATCGACATGGCCTACCGTACAAAGCCTAGTATGGCGCCATCTGAATGGTCGCCTGGAAACTATTGTTGTAGGCGAACTCCACCAGAGGAATATGCTTCTACCAAGAACCACCAAAGTCAAGGATGCAAGCTCGGATCATATCCTCAAGCACCTGGATCGCGTGCTCAGACTGGCCATCAGTCTGGGGATGGTATGCTGTACTCAAAAGTACCTGTGTACCCAAGGACTTCTGAAGTCTCTTCCAGAACCGAGAGGTAAAGCACACATCTCTGTCTGAAACAATAGAGCACGGAACTCCGTGTAGACGCACAATCTCTCTGATGTAAAGTCATCCCAGATCATCGACACTGAAGGTCTCCTTGATCAGAAAGAAGTGAGCAACCTTCGTAAGTCTGTCGACGACGACCCAAACAACATCGTTCCCTCGAGGTGACCTCAGCAACCCAGTCACGAAGTCCATCGCAACATCATTCCACTTCCACTACGGAATGGGTAACTGTTGTAAAAGGCCTACTGGTCACTGATGCTCTGCTTTCACCTGCTGACAAGTAAAACATCTCATGACAAAACCAGCAACATCCTTCTTCATACGTGGCCACCAGTATTGGCGATGAAGATCCCGATACATCTTGGTGACACCAGGATGAACTGAACAAACAGAGGAATGGAAATCCTGCATCAGCTCCTCGCATATGTCTGCTGGAACCCATACGCGTCCTTGGAAACGCAAGATCTCATCCTCTCCCACTGTCCATCCAGGAAGAGGGTCCTCTCCTGACACACTCTCCCGCAGGACTAAGCCTTCCGAGTTTGATAGCTGCCTCATCTGTACCCGATCAAGTAGCGTGGAGGTAACAGCTACAGAAGATAGAAAATTCTATCCCCGTCTGTCGTGCAGCTCCAGATGCATCTCAGAGAACAAAGCCATCAGTTTCCACTCACTACTAGCCTTCTGAACTGCCTGAATCTGAGTTTTCCTGCTCAACGCATCTGCCACGACGTTTCCCTTTCCCGGCGTATAGGAAAGCTCGAAGTCAAAAGACTGTAGATACTCAACCCGCCTGCGCTGCCTCAGATTCAGATCATGCTGAGTGAAGATATACTTGAGACTCTTGTGGTTAGTGAAGACTACAAAGTGCTCTTCCAGAAGATAGTGTCTCCAACAACGCAAGGCATGAACAACAGTTTCCAAATCCAGATCGTACGTAGGGTAGTTCCTCTCATGTGGCCTCAGCTGCCGAGACCCATATGCAACGACTCCATCTCCCTGCATAAGCACAGCTCCCAGCCCGATACCCGAAGCATCACAGTAAACAACATATCTCTTTCCTGGCTCTAGCAAGACTAGTATCGGTGCTGACGTCAACCTCCTTTTCAGCTCCTGAAAGGCTGACTCACAAGAATATGACCATAAGAACTTAACCCTCTTCTTGGTCAGACCTGTCAAGGGTGCTGCTAGACAAGAAAAGTCTTGAATGAAGCGTCTGTAGTATCCATCCAGCCCTAGGAAGCTCCTTACATCAAAAACATTCTTCGACTGCTCCCAGGAAACTACAGCTCTCACTTTCTCTGGGTCCACAGATACTCCTGCCTCTGAGATGATGTGACCCAAGAAGTGAATCTGATCCATCCAGAAATGGCACTTCGAGAGTTTAGCATAAAGCCAATGCTCTCTCAGTGTACTCAGAATGATCTCAAGATGGGTGGCATGGTCGTGTCGAGTGTGAGAGTACACCAAGATATCATCCACGAAGACCACGACGAAGGAATCCAAGTAAGGATGGAACACTCGGTTCATCAGTTCCATAAAAACTGCAGGTGCGTTCGTGAGTCCGAAGGGCATGACCGTATACTCGTAAAGACCGTACCTGCTCCTAAAGGCTGTCAGAGGCATATATGATGGTCTAACGCGCAACTTATGATAACCGGACCTCAAGTCAATCTTCGAGAACACCCGATCTCCTCGAAGATGATCTAAAAGGTCATCAATCTGTGGCAAGGGATATCGGTTCTTGACCATCAACTGGTTCAGCTTTCGATAATCCACACAAAGCCGAAGGGTACCATCTTCCTTCTTCGCAAACAGAACAGGCGAACCCCAAGGAGAAGTACTGGGTCGGATGAAACCCTTAGCCTGTAACTCCTCCAACTGCTTCTTGAGCTCCTGAAACTCAGGTTTGGCCATCCTATAGGGAGGAATGGACACCAGTGACGCTCCTGGAAAGAGCTCAATAGAGAAGTCTACCTCACACTCTAGAGGAAAACCCGAAAAGTCCTCTGGAAAGACATCCCTGAAGAGATCCACCACTGGAGGAAAGTCTAACTGTGGAGTCCCTTGATCATCCAGGCAAAGGCTAGCAATCTGGGCTGTCACCCCTCCTAGCCCAAGATGCTCGAGTTCTGACCGACTTGCCCGAACGTCCCATTCACCTCTATGAAGGAAAGATTCACCCTCTGGTGAAATGAAACTGACTCTGTGGCGATAACAGTCGACAACTGCCCGGAAGGGAATCAACCAGTCCATGCCAAGGATGACATCATAGCCTGTCATCTCTAGGACATAGACGTCCCATAAGAAGCGATACCCTGCAACCTCGAGAGGGCACTCTCTACACTGGCGTACACTAGATGTCCTCATTCCCAAAGGTGTGTTTAGTGTGAACGAGTTGGAAGAAGAAAAGACGTAGAGTCCAAGGCTCTCCAAAACGGCAACAGAGATAAAGATATGCGTAACACCAGTATCGAAAAGGGATGAAGATAAAACTGAGGCTACTAAAATCGTACCTCGAACAGTAGAAGGGCCGGGATCCTACTCATGATAAGTCTTCTCCACGGCGAAAGACTGGCCTACACCGCGGCCCTGTGCCCCTGACTGACCACTCTAAGCTGAACCTCCCTGTTGGTGCTAAGGGACTGGTGGCTGACCGCCACGGCCTCGACCTCCACCTCGGCCTGAACGGCTGGAAGAACTCTAGTTTCCCGACTGGTGAGAAACTAGTGGGGCTGCTCCTGAACGAGGAGTCATGGAAGAACCCCGGTCACCTGCTGTTGGTGAGAAAACCTAAAAGAAATGCTGAAGGTGACCCATCTTGCCGCAAGATCGGCATTCCACAGGGTCTCTCTGGCACTGCGGCCTCGTGTGCCCTGTCCGGCCACACTGGTAGCATGTCACCTGGCTTCCTAATGATGCGTCTTGCTTCCTCGAATCACCATGCTTAGGCTCCCTACGGTGCTTCTTGCTGTCATCTAAAGGAAAGCTAGCTCTGGAAGAAGAACTGCCCTGACTCGCAGCTCCCAAGTCTCTCATATTGTGCTTCGCAATCAGTTCCTGGTTGACGATGGAAGTAATGGAAGTTAGCTGGAAGATGTTCACCTGTGAGCGAATCTCCCGCCTAAGTCCATCCTCAAACTTCCTCACCAAAAACACCCCACTCCTATCCTGAAAGGGTGTAAAACGCTACAGCTCAGTGAAACGATAGGAATACTCCATGACATATAGGGTACCCTTCTATAAGATCATGAACTCCCGAGCTCGATCGGCCCTCAGGGTCTCTGAGTAAAAGTAGTCGTAGAACACGCGCTGGAACTCCTCCCAAGTCATAGCCTGCTGCTGACCCACCTGTGAGATCACGTCCCACCACCTCTTGGCGGAGTCTCGGAGTATATAGGTGGCGAGCTTGACCCATCTCTCTGGAGGCATCTCCAGATGCTCGAATATAGTCAGCATGGCTTCCAGCCATGACTCTGCATCCCGAGGTCCTCCCTCCCCCGAGAACGTGGGAGGATGCTGCTGCTGAAAGACCCGTGTCAATTCTTACATAGACGAGGAAGGAGGCGGTGCTCCCTGGAAGGCCTGAATCATCCTCATGAAACCCTTCCTGAACTGTGCATCAGCACCCGCAACTGGTACGACAACCGGTGCCAAGGCTGGCTCGGCTGGGGGATCGACATGAAGTCCCTGATCAGCCCTATCTGGCGTCTGATCACTGCCTGACGACAGACGTACGACTGAAGGATGACTCAGAGGCATAGCTCTGAAGGATCAAAAGCACACCTTAGATCAGGAAAACAAGGAAAAGGAATACAAGAGTACAAAATGGGAACGGGGGAAGAAAAACACACAAGATTGCAAAACACGACTACACGACGTGTCTTCTTAAACCACTGACATGGGCGTGTACTCCTGCCCTACAAGTCATGTACACTTCAAACTACATGGCGTGTTGACCCCCACACATGACGTGTACTAGAAAACTATTCCCCTACCCGAGTCTCCTTACACGACTAACCCACACGGTCCGACTCAACCCGATCCTACACGGCGTGTGCGAAACAAACACGACGTGCACTAGACAAGGCTTCGGCGGTCCGTGTTGTTGAGTACACGACCATATACACAGCTAGACCTTACACGGCGTGCTCCGAACAAGCACATCATGCATAGGAGAAGGTGACACCATCCCGTGTTGTTTGTGACACGGCCGGGTGCCTGGGAAAGACTACACGGCATGTTCCGAACAAACACAGCGTGCAGAAAAGAAGGTCACGCCGACCCGTGTCATTCGTGACACGGCTGGGTACCTAGACAGGACTACATGACGTGTTACCTACGGACACGTCATGCGGAAAAGAAGGTCATGCCAGCCCGTGTTGTTTGTGACACGGCTGGGTACCTGGACAGGACTACACGACGTGTTCCCTACGGACACGACGTGTTCTACCCGAGCTTCCCCGACCCGTGTTGTTAGTGACACGGCCGGGTACACGGCTCCGAAATCACACGGCGTGTACCAATGGTACACGGCATGTTCCCAAAGTTACTCCTACGACACCGTGTTCTGCTCACATGGTCAGTGACACGGCCTAAAAACTGCACGGCGTGTATCTAAAAAGTACACGCTGTGTATTCTGGGTTTTTCTCGGCAGTAGCTCAGAAACTGCGCAGAATTCCAGAAACACAAAAAAAAACAAGGGAAAAGATGCCAAATTCCGATCCAAGAGGGAACATAACACCTCAAGAACCAAAATTTGGTGTTCATTTTAAGCAAGGAACAAAGAAACAGTTTTCTAACACAACACCATAGAATCTATCAAACAACTATCACAACAGCATGCATATTCTACACAAAGTCTATCAAAACAGCATGCAATCTCTAATGCACCCTAGATGGCATGGTAAGAATGCATGACATGTGATTTCTACAAGTGCCTATATGATGCATGAGATGGCATACCCTCATCTCATCGGGTTGCGACAGAAATAGAACCGAAATATCAAAACAATAACCGCACAAGTCATACGAATCACTCTAGGTGAAAACATACCAACCATAAAATCTGAAAACCATAAAACTGCAATTAATGAGGTAGTATGACTTTTCCCTGTACACGGGTTAGCTACTCCCAGGAACAGCTTAATTCCAAGTACCGAATCCATCCTATCCCTGGCTAAGGTCTCCAAACAGTAAGACAAGAGAAAAGAACTGCTCTGATACCACTTTGTAACGTCCTGAGTCCAGAGCCCTTCCACTGGTGCACCGTACCCGGTTCGCCACATGACCTCAAGCGTGTTTCCCCGAACGCCAGAGGCTGCCGACTAGCAGTGAGGGCCTTGGTGAGTCGGTGGGTAAACTATGCCCTCATTCGGTAAGGTATACAAGGTATGAAAACAACAATAAACAGCGGAAGCAGAAAATGACATGCATAACAACAGAAACCAAACAACGGAAGCAATGCAGATATATAACTATGATGAAAATGATGCAGCAGGTACAAGTATCTAAGGAAAACATAAAACACAAAAACGTGCTGAAATACAACTGAAACCAAGTGAAAAAGAAAAACAAAATAATCTCCTCAGCATCGCGAGCCACGGCTCGGTCCCATGCTCCCCGGCTCCTGATGCAGTCAAGATCCTGAAGTAGAAGGGCGCTTTCCCTTATCTATACCTGCAACAACATAGTCTGCTTGGGCCCAAAATAATGGCCCAAACAGGGTGTGAGATACAATCTTAGTAGGCAATCACCCAAAGATATGTGCCTAATAGTCAATGAATACATGGTAGTAATAAAACAAGAAGCAGTAAATGGAAAAGCACAAGCAACTACAAACCACAGTTCTAACAAGGAAAGCACACAATTAAGTAGTCAGCAACAAGAAGAAAATAGGTAACCCTCTGGGTAGCTCTCACAGTCTAACCCCTATGGTTCAACCTCTAAGTACTAGAAACCCTCTCGGAGGAACACACAGTCTCACCCCTCTGGTTCAGCTACGTAAAATAATCAGACTCTCTGGGGAAGCACTCAATGTCAATTCCCCCAATAGTCTCGTATCGTGCTAAAGGATCTCTGGAGAAGCACTCAACGTCAATTCCCCCTATGGCCCGTGTCGTAATTAAAAGACACTCTGGAGAATCCCTTCTGTCAATTCTACCCTTGGTCTCGCATCATGATTAAAAGACACTCTGGAGAAGCCCTTCCGTCAATTCCCCCTTTGGTCTACTACTCTAGGTTCTCACAGTCCTGAGTGAAAGGTAATACATGCTCAGCGCGCGTGTACATCGTCCAAGTAAACCTCAAGAACTACTTGGCTATCAACTAAGGCTCAACACCAAAACAAGGCAATGGTCCACAATCCTACAACTAGGCATGGCAACTGGCTAAACGCCAAACAGGCAGAACAAGCATGGAAAACAAACCGAGCACAAACAAAATCCTCTAATCACAAGCAATAACCTCTACTAAAGTAATCAAGAAAAGCAGGCAATTAACAAGGGAAAAACAGGAAACACACAATACCCCATTCAAGATTATTGGTGGAAATTTCATAAAATATCCATCAACTTTCTACGGAAAGGCACAAACCACCTACCTCGATCCTAGGAGATCGATATACATGAACCTCGATGATAGATTCCCCTTAGAATGACGTAGATCTGAGAAAATGCACAAAACGTTCATCCCATGATAACATGGAAACGATGAGGAATCAAGAAACGAGGCTAAGGTAGAAGGAAGAACTCACCGCTGCGATTCCAACACAACTGACCGTGCTCGAAACGGAGAATGGACGGCGAGGCGGAAGCTCGGAGAAGATTTGGCCGTACGGACGCTCTCGGATGGTCAAAAACTGAAGAAGAATACGAATATGAGGGTTAGGCGCGACCCCGGTCCGTTTAATGAAAAAAAAGAAAGTACACGACGTGTAATTCTAGAGTACACGGCGTGTACTTCAATTTTTTTCCGTACTTTGAAAAATCGACCTCCACCTCAGCCTTATACACCATGTGTGTGGCCCGGACATGGCCAACACACGGCTTCGAGCCGGAACAGAGTACACGGCGTGTACTCAGAAAGTACATGACGTGTACTTTGAAAATTTCCAGAAAAACCATTTTTCTTAAAAACTCCAGAAAAAAGGAAAAGCATACCTGAACGAAGATCCGGGTTCTTACACTAGCTTGTTTATCTTGCTTCCATAATGTTTGTGAAAAAATTGTTCCCACTTTCATTTTGTATGATGTCCGGTGCTAGTAACCAACCCATGGGGATCCGGAATACCCTTAGGTCCATGTTATTTTCGAATTAGTTATCGGGTTACCAGGGTAATCATGCTGGTTTGTGAGAAAGTGGTATCAAAGGTCTAGTTTTAGCTTCTTTTCTTGATGTTAGTATGCATTTGTCTAATTTTTTAGGACTTAGGAGGTAGTTACGAGTGAATTCCTGGATAGATATCACCGTAATGAGCCTTAAGTCACCAAGGGTGGTTAGGGAAAGACATCTTTAGGATTAGTTCTAATATTTTTCCTACTTTTTATTTGGATAGATTGAAGTTTAAATATTTTTTGTCTATCATTTAGGATTAATTTACCTCATTGATCTTTTTGAGTGTAATATGATGTGTTCAGCAATGTTTTTTAATGTTTTTTAGTATCATGACCCTAAGAATATGTGCGAATTAGATCCAAGAGGAATATGCTGATGAACCATAGCAGGAAAATCCTCTTATGGACCTGAGTCTGGATGAGGTGATTGTGAATACTTTCCAAGCTTTGGTACATGCACCAACCCTATCTCCTGTTCAAGATATATTTTCAAAACCTCAGGGGGAAGTTTTATGGAATTATTATCAGGAGTTCCTTCACCAGAAGAAACAATAATTCAAAGGATCTAATGTTACTCAAGAGTCCAAAGAATGGATGAGAAGGATTGAGCATTTGTTTGGGTTCTTAGAGACAACCAATGAAATCAAGGTGAAGTGTTCCACCTTCGTGCTAGAATGATAATGTAGGAGATGGTGAGAAATGATGGTGACAACAAAGAATAACGAGGGATTAGAGTGTAATGACTTCAAATCTTTTTTCACTGACTAGATATATCTATAGTCAATGGTGTTGACAAAGGCTATTGAGTTTTTCAAACTTGAGAAGGATGACAAGACCATGACTGAGTATGAAAACCATTTTAACGATCCAATGAAATTTTCACCTAAAATAATATAAAATGAGAATATGAATACTTGATAGTTTCAGTTGGGGCTTTGATAAAATATTTTTTCTCAGGTTTTCTTACTAAAGATACCTTTTTATACTGATGCCCGGATAGATCATTGATGGTCCGAATAGACTTTAAATGAAATTCAGGGTTGTCGGGAGTTCCTTTTTATTCTAGTGGTAGTATGAATTAATCTAAAGGAAAGAGTAATCATGATGATTATCATAGTGGTTCTCAAAATCAAGGTTTTTTCTAGACCTCCTACAGTTCCTGGTAGAGGCCCTTTGATTTTCTACCAGTGTGGAAAGCTTGGGCATTCTAAGTGGGTTTCCACTAAGGAACCCAATATTTTTGTCTCCTTATGATTCTTATGTAACCTATAGAAGCTCTTACTTGTCTATTATACTCCACATAGTGTAATGAGATCATCATCTTCTATTAAAATAGCAGTGCAATTAGATACTTCATGTACAAAAGGGTTCCAGCCACAAACATCTTGAACGAAGCTTCTTTACGTAGTAGAAGAGTCTCTAGAGGAAGAAGATATGGGTCCAGTGATTGTGAGAGGCACCACAACTATTTCTTCATCATTAGTGACTTCTTTATTTGATACTAGTTCATCTCATTCATTTATTTCAATCCATATTGTTAATTTGATAAATATTTCTAAGGATATTTTTTCATATTTGATGGATATTACTTCACCCCTTGGAATGAAGAGAGAACAAGGTCTCTGTAGCCCCAATTGTTTTCTCTCTCTATTAGATGTTGAAATTTCTTGATATTCTCTAGTTCTTGACATGAAACATACTGACCTCATATTTAGGATAGATTGGATAATTTATAATAAAGCATGGATTGATTGAAATCTTCGAAAGGTATCCTTTACTACACCTGATGGGGTATGTTGTATCTTTAAAGGAGAATGGTACCCAATGTCAAGTAGAGCTTGGAATTATCATCTAGATTTTAGGAAATTAATATATATTTTTTCTTTTGATCCAGAGAGAGAATCTTTGAGTGGTGATCTCCCTTCAGTTTTCATTGAGTTTTCCAACATTTTTCCTTCTGATTTCTATATTTTTACACTAGTAAGGGAGGTAAAGTTTTATATTGATTCGATACCTAGTACTAAACCAGTGTTAATTATTTATTACTGCATGGAACTAGATAAAATGAAAGAGATGAATACTCAGTTGGATGATCTTCTAGATAAAGACTTTATATGCTCGAGTGTGTCACCCTGGGTGACACCGGTTTTCTTTTCTAAGAAGGATGATTGTTCCCTTCTCCTTTGTGTGGATTATTGAAAACTAAATAGAGTCATGGTAAAAAAAACTATCCATTTACATGGATTTATGATCTATTTTATTAGTTTAAATGGGATAAGGGGTTCTTGAAATTTGATCTTCGGTATGTTTACCATCTGTTGAGAAAAAAATAATCTGATATTCAGAAAACCTCCTTCCAGAGTAGGTATGACCATTATGAGTATCTTTTCATGTCATTTAGTTTAACCAATGATCCTGAAATCTTTATGTATTTAATGAACATAATTTTCCATGACTATCTTGATACCTTTATGACAGTCTTTGTGAAAAAAAACCTCATTTACTCTAAGTATGAGGAGGATCATGTGCGTCATCTGAGAGCATTCGTGGAATTATTGAGAAATCACTGTCTTTATGAAAATACTTAAAAATGTGATTTATGGATTTAGGAAGTGAAATTATTTGGACACATGGTGTCAGAACATGGTATTTAAGTTGATACTGAAAATTTTAATGCTGTTATGACATGTGACTGGCCACAAAATGTTTTCAAGATTTGGAGATTCTTGGATCTAGTTGGGTATCATATCAAGTTAATTATGGACTTCTCAATGTTGGATTCTATGATGACTGCTCTGACTCATAAGGGAGTGAAGTTTTTTTTGGGATGAGAAATATTAGAATTCTTTTATTGAGCTAAAACGTCTTTTGACTACTACACCAATGTTGACTCTTCTAGAGTCTAGGTAGGGCTATGTGGTCTCTTGTAATGCATCAAGTTCAGGTTTGGGTTGCATTCTTATTCAAGGTGATCATGTTATTTCTTATGGATATTATCATCTTAGGATACATGATAAGAATTATCCAACCCATTTCCATGAACTTTCAGTTATGATGAATGCATTTTAGAGATGGAAACATTACCTTTTCATAGAAAGGTTTACTATGTTTTTTAACTATAATACCTTGATTTATATCTCCTCTAAAAAAGATTTAAATATACACCAGATGAATTGGGAGGAATAAATACAATATTTCAACTTTGACATTGCCTATACCCCATGGAAAGGAAATTTCATCGCATATGCCTTGAGCAGGAAACTCTTGAACCAAGACATGAAAGAATCATTGGAAGAGTGGAACTTGATGGATCTCTTTGCACAGTTTCATATTAGAGTCCACAAATCTGAGGATGAGGTTTCTTTGGCCAGTGTTTATCTAAAATACTCTATTCTAGAGATGATTCATTAGAAAAAACAACTTAATGATGAGTTTTGTAACATTAAACACTCTTTTTATGGTGTGGATACCATGTATGATTGGTCATTATCCATAGAGGGAATTCTATGTTACCAAAATCAATTTGTTGTGCCATTCGTGGTAAGGAAAGCTATGATGGGGGATTTCCATAACTCCTAATGGGTAGTGCACATAGGAACCATGAAGATGTTTTATGACATGCAATGACAATTCTGGTGGCCAGGTATGGGATGAGGCATTGCTTAATTTTTTTCTCATTATTATACTTACCAACAGGTTAAGGCCAAGCACCAAAAAACTTCGAGTTTTCTTCAACCACTTCTAATACCAACTTTGAAGGGGGATGAGATCTCAATGGAATTTATGGTTGGGTTTCCATGTATCTAGAGATAAAATAATGTGATATGGGTTGTGATTGAATAGCTAATTAAATCATCTCACTTTATAACTATTTGTGATGCATCCAAATTTGAAGCGTTAAGAAATATCTACATGAAATTTATTGTTTGTTTTCATGGAGTTCCATCTTCTATAGTCTCTGATAGGGATCCTCAGTTCATTTCTCGCTTTTATAGAGTCCTTCAGGAGGCACTGGGATCTCGAGCTTGTTTGAGTACGATACATCATCCATAGTCAGATGGCCATACAGAAATAGCTATACAAATTCTTGAGGATATGATTTGTGATTGCATTCTCGACTTTAGTGGGGATTGGTTGGACCATCTAAGGCTGGTCAAGTTTTCTTATAATAATAGTTACTAGTTTGTGATCATAATGGCTCCTTTTGAGGCCTTGTATAGTCTGTATTGTAGATCTCTGTTGTATTATTTGGATATTGGGGAAAGTTCCTTGGTTGGAATGATATTGGTTCAAGAGATGATAGAAAATATTTAGTTGATTCATTATAGAATTTTGATGGAACATAGACAATATAAGTTTTATTATGATAATCATTATAGACCATTGGAATTTCCAGTTGGTGACCAGTTTTTCTTGAAAGATTCACACCGTTTGGGTCATTGATGACTTTAGAGGTAAGGGAAAATTTCTCCTCATTTTATAGGACCTTTTGAGGTTTTTGAGTAGGTGGGAAAAATTTTATTACTGTTTATCACTTCTACAACATTTTACATTGATACATAACATGTTTTATGTATCTATTCTATGAAAGTATCTATCTGATCCATCTCATGTTCTAAGTTGGAGTGATCTTGAGGTCAAAACTGATTTATCAATGATTGAATGACCAGCTAGGATAGCTGATTCTGAATCAAAGGTACTTCATGGTAGGATGTTACCTTTTGTTTGAGTTCTATGTAAGAATTGTTTTGATTCTCATGATATGTGGGAGAGAGAGACATTGATGAGAGAGTAGTGGCCTCATCTTTTTGACATGGAAGCTTTCAAGTAGGGTTTATAGGGATAAAAATTTTCTATGGTGGGGAGGTTGTGACATCCTGTTACTATTTTCCAGTATTCCTAAACCCATATTTTAGTTATTCTTTGGTTGGGTTTCATTTGGGTTTGTTTCGGGTGAAAACATTAAAATTTTTTAAAGTTTCTAGTCTATTCACGATTGGTGCACGGTTTTCCCAAACCATGTGACCTGCTAGAGAAAACCATGAAAACCGAGGTAGAGAGGTTTTTCATGGTTGGGGAATTGTTTTACAAGCAGTGATACCACCTAGTAGAAACCATGCAACCCATTTAAAAGGGGTGCACAATTTTGTCTGACCGTGCGACCCTGCCTAGCAAAACCATGCGTATGAGATTTTTTAATCCGAATTTTAGTTTTAAAATTCTTGAAACCCCCCTTTTTAGATTCCCAATAGTCTTGTATGACCCCATAACATTTTATTATTCTGTAGGATCTCCCATTAGGTGATTTTGGACCCTCTACACCATTATGGAGTTATATCTAAGCTTGGAGAATGATGTTTAATTTCTACCGTGTAGGCTTCCTCTTCCCATTCTCTTTATCCCACTCTCTCTCCATTTATCCCTAGTGTTTTTAGATCTTCATTTGTTTTTGGAGGATCTAATACCTTATATTTTAGATCTTGAATCTTGGTTTGATTCTTGGATCTCTTTTATTGGTGTTCTTCATCGAAGTTTCCCACATAGGGATTTATGATTCGAGATCTAGTGATCCTATGGTAGGTGGTTCTATTATAATTCCCAATTTTTATTAACCCTAAATTTCTTGATTTAAATTAAATTTATTGAAATTTATTTTAATTAGTTTATTAAAAAACCAATTCCATTGAATTGGGGGATTTGGATTTGAAGTTGTATTTTTGGCATGAAATTGGGAAAACCACCCAATTCTAATGAATTGAGGTATATTTTTAAAATTTATATAATTATGTGAAATTTAAATTGTGAAATTAATTTTATGGAATTAATTTCAAGTTTTTATTTTTGAAAAAATTGATTGAAATGATTTTGATAGAAACTCATTGGTTTTATCTTGGAAAAGTCATGATTTGATTAAAAACCCATTTTGGATTTTAAATGGAAAATTGGCAAATTTTAAATGGAGAATGAGATGAATTGTATTTTAAGTAGTATTAAAATAAATTTTCCATCATTGTTTTTTATTAGGAAACATTAAATCCTTAGGTAGTCAATGAGTTATTCAGATAAATACTCTATGATTTACAACACTAACAATACATCTGCAGCATGTCACATCCCCAACAGGATAGTAATGAGTACTCCTTAGTGAGTATCGAGGGGAACATGTGTACACATTGATGTGACAATTATTTGAGTGTGTGGAGTCCCATAACCTGTAACTATCATACCTTTGGGCATATGACCATGTTTCTCGCTTTTTTGTATTTGAAAAATATATATGCCAATGTTTATTGTAAACTATTTCCCATGACTTCTGAATTTATATAAACAATTTTATATAAAATTTTTATGAATCCATTTGTTTAAAGTGTATCTATCATTATAAATGTAAATCATTATTTTTGTAAATATTTTTTTGAAATTCCACACCTATTTATTTAAAATTGTAATATTTATTTTGTTAATTAAATGTTGGAATCTTTTATGGAATCCTTGGTGAGACCCTACTGGGATTTTAGCTCACACCCAACTTGTGCCTTTGGGTGTTTGTAGATTATCTTCTTTTAGGTTTGATAAAGGGTAAGGCACCACTTTGTGGTAGTAGATGTTGATCATTGGTCTTGGAGAGTTTCATTTATTGGGACTTTGGTTTTTATCCTCTTATTTGGTACTTTACATTAGTAATTTTGTTTTTTCATCTATTTGAATTCTGTTAAAGTTCTCCCTATGGAGTTTCTTTTGTATGTATACTAAATTATTTATCTTTCGTCTCTAATGTTTGTGGAAAAATAATTCCCACTTTCATTTTGTATGATTCCTAGTGCTAGTCACCAACCCATGGGGATCAGGAACACCCTTCGGTCCATGTCAATACCGAATCAGTTATCAGGTTACTAGGGTACCCAGGATGGTTTGTGACATGTATGGTGGAGTGAGTTGATATAGAATCCTAAAATTCCATAGAAGGTCAATAAAATCTTGGTTAATATATTCACCACCTTAATCCGATCAAAGCTTATTTATCTTCTTTCCAAGATGATTCTATACTTCATTCTTGAATTATTTTAATTTCACAAAGGAATTGGGATTATACCACATCAATTAGATATATCCATATCTACTAAAATCATCAGTAAAAGTTATAAAATAAGAATATACACCTTTGGATTCTACTGGAAATGGTCCACACACAATAATGTGTGCCAATATTAGAAGCTCTGTGGACCTATCACCCTATCCACCAAATTGCGGTTTGGTCATTTTTCCTTGTAAAGAAGAATGACATCTTTCAAGTGGGTTTTTAGCTCAGATGAGTCTAAATAACCATCTTGACAGAGCTTTGTAAAATGCTTCTCATTTACATGAACAAGACGGTGATGCCATATCTAGGTGCTATATGACTCATGTGAACATGATTCATTATCAATTTCCAATACTTGGTTTTCATAATTTAAAACATAAATACCTTTATTTAAATGTTTCATACCATAACATATGTTTTCCTTATAAAAGAAACAAATTTTATTTCCAAAATTGAAAATAAACCCATATGCATCTAGGCATGATACATAAATTATGTTCTTGGTAACCTTTGGTACATAATAACAATATTTTAAATAAAAAATTATTCATGTTAGAAATGAAATGTGGTAGTCACCAATGGCTAGGGTATCTAGCCTCACAACATTATCAGCTCTCAGATCCACCTATCCTATAGCAATATTTCAAGATCTACTTGGTTCCTACATTTGGATACAGATGTGAGAAAACACATTGTATCTAATACCCAATTTGTAGATATTGAAAGAATACACTCAATAAAGGACAAACCTTTAGTTTCCCCTTGTTTTTGGGTGTAGTTCATATTCCAATAGCTTGGCTTGCCACATGAAAACATACTACCTCCTTTTCCTTTCCCTACCTTTGTATCTTCTTTTTCTTAGAAAGACAGTGCTCAGGATATTTAGACTTTTTATGAGTCTTGGGCCCCTTTTCCTTGTCCTTACTTTTCTTTTTCACCATAAGGACTATGTGATTATCATGCCCCATGTCCTTATCCACTTGTAGAATAAAAGTAATAAGTTATGAAAGACTCTTCTAATTATTTTTCATATTATAATTAATAATAAATCTGGAAAAGGTCTTGGGAAGTGATGAAAGTATGAGATCTATATGAAACTCATCCTAGAATTTAATCCCTAAGATGTATAAGTGTTTAATATAGCCAATAAACTTAACTACATGAGTCCCAGCTGAGACAGACTCTCCAAGATTAGTTTTAAATAAATAATTGGATATCTTATACCTCACTTGTCTAACCTTCTCTTTATAGAGATCCTGAAGGTGAGATATCATGATATACACATACATGTACTCATATTGCTTCAAAAGATCATTGGTCATTGATGATAACATGAAACACTGAACATCTATTGCATCATCCAAATGTTTCTAATAGAGAGATAATTATTTATCACTAGTCTCTTTACCAGGTGCTTTAAGAATAGGTTCTTCTAGAACATATAATTTCTTTTCACGGAGAAGGATAACGTGTATGAATATTTTCCATTATTGGAAATTTATATTGGTGAGAAGGTTATCCTTCTTAATTATAGATTGTAGTGATATGTTTGTAGTAATATTAATGATATTTATAAAAATAATATGAGTATAATTTTAGTACTTTATTTGATAAAATATTGAAAAATAAGTAAATATTATATTTATTATTCTCTCACTCTTTTATCAAAACCCAATATCCCTCACTATTGGATTTATAATATCCCGTTTCTTGGAAATTCTAGTGGAAAGGATCCATATTACACTTCTCATTACCCTAAATTTGGTTGGTCAAGAAACTTTAATGGTTTTAGGTAGGCATTCCAAATACCAACTACATTAACTCACAATTCCTTGATATGTTGAGTGGACTCCACAATCCTGAAATCCTTAAATCAGATTTCCTCAACCCTTGAATCTTAGTTACACCAAGTCCTACTTTAGTAGACAACCCTTGATGTGAACTAAGTTAAGTAAACCCAAAACTTAATATTATAATTTTCTAATTGAAATCACCCCAAATTTTGCTGGTCAAGCACTTTGAACTACGGTTTGATTTTAACTAAAGTAGTGGAAGGACAAACCAACTTAATATATATTATCGAGGGATCTTATAATTTTATGTGTAAATTTACAATTATTATCTTTATTAAAAGATTTTTAATATCAAGTGTATTTAATTAAGTGATTAAATATGTATTAGATAATATTTACACATAATACAATTTATTTCAGTTCCATTTTACATGCTCATTAATTTCATTAATTCATGTGATCGTGAAAAAACATCCATAATGAAATAACAAAGCAAGTTGATAGAAATAAAATAATTTATTATTATGATAATGAGATTTTACTAACGGTTAGTTTATCTAATAGTTGATAAACTAACCATTGACCTAGGGATAAAACACCTTGAGCCAATTAAGGTTCGTGTCATATCTTTCCACCAGTCCACTTATGTATTTCTCTTGGATTGGTTTCTCCTTGGCTCTAAACTTGAACCCCCTCCATTAGCTTGGGATCTCCATCAATTGCATATGATTTTACTCACACACAGGTGAGGGGAAAAGAGTTTACATAAAATAAAACATGGTTATGAATGGCCTTATATAATAAGATGTGAGAAGGCACACAATCCAACAATTTAATTTAATAATAAAAAAATTAAACCAATCACATACAAAGGTCTAGTTTATGCTCATGATCATCCACATACATGCAAAGAATTATGAATTTAATAAAACTATCATGAAATTCTTAATTGTTCTTATTTAAGATAAATTATGCTCGAATTAATTAATTATATTTTTTAATTTATCAATTTTTTATCTTAATTCTCATATGAATTTCCTTGAGATTCTAATCCATCATAATTTTAAACAAATTAAATAAATTTATTTAAAATTAACTGTGTATATAAATGTACCTTAGAGGAAACATGGATAATACCCATATGAATCTACCCAAAATGTATTATACTCGTATAATGTTTACTCTTATGACATATGGCCACATGACTTATCACGTACTTTCATGAAATGAACTGTCAACTTAATGATTACACGAATTACATGATTTTTCAGTCACGTGTTATACTTCAATGCATGTAGATTAACAACTGTAATATGAATCATACATTATATATAGTTCTAAAAATTATGAAGATTTTTATTAAAAATTTATATATAAATATTAAAACCCATCACATGGCGTGTCCTATCAACTTAATGACCGTACACAAGCACATGTCGATAATATTTATACAGTATAATGAATAAATTTTAAACATACATAATTTTGTATAAGTATACTATGTGTACAGAAAAGCTACACGCCATGTACATCTATCATCATTTATCCAAGGAACACACCCATGGAATCATCTTGTAAACCATGCCTTGGAAAATTAGAGTGCATGTATTTTATAAGTGACTACATGACATATGGTATTCAAGTTACACAATCATCAGTTAGGTAGGCCATTTAGGGTAATACACATCCTGTTTGTGACTCAAAGGGACTACACACCATGTACGTGGGCTACACTATGTGTACTCTGGCTGACCATATGCCAGGATGGCCCAATCAACACATGGTGTAAGAAATAAATACACTGTGTGTTATCAATGTACACAGTTTAAAATAATTTATGAATTAATTCCTAATGAATTGAACAAAAGTACATGATGTGTAACTCTGGTTACACTGTGTGAAATCCTGTGTTATATAGATAGAATCCTTGACACCTATGGATGAGTTCCTCAATTTTATTTCATTCATAAAATAAAATCATTTTGATTATATCTATGATAAATGACAGAGGAAGAATTAGATCTCTCAATTTGGATTAAAAGAATGATTAAATTTGAATTGAAAATTAAATGAAAAATCAATCAATCAATCAATGACTTTTAAATAATTATAAATGATAATGTGACCACTCTGATACCACTTGTAGGTTCCGAGCGTAGAAAAAGCATGCGATGGGTCATGCCCAACTTTGATTTTGTCACGATCAATGATTAATACAAGATCAACATGATGATAAACGTGGTGATCTACAAAATTGAATCAAAGAAAAAAGAAAAGGGATAGAATGATAGAACCAGAGAGAGGTTCATCACATATTATTTATAATTAATTTAATTAACTAAAGAATTACCTTGATGGAATTATTTCCTTTTTAATGGATCTGAAAATATATTTTCACTATACAATCATGGTGTTGTAGGAATCAAGAGAAGATTCCCTCTAGAGATGATCCACACTTGTTCCAAAAATCTCTGAATGTCATCGTAGAAATCTATGGGTTCTAGCACGATAGATCATATCACTTGCATCTTCCACCTTTGATCATCTTGACAACCACTTCTAAAGAATTCTCATTGATGTATCTTGACATGAGAGTGGGAGGTGGAGGAATATCTCTCTCCATTATTGGAATCATTCTTAGATAAGAGAGCTCTCTAGGGCTTGATAGGATTCTCTAAATCCATTATGCACATCCAAAAAAATAAATTGGCTCACTGAAAAAATAATAAAATTGGGTTTATATATCACTAGGGTTCGAAATAAATAATTTCAAAAGTTTCCTTTATTATTTATTTAATTTGTGAAAAACCCCAAGTCAAATAATAATAATAATTATATTATTTTCTGACATTCTCTTAACTTGTGAATTAAATTAAATATTATTTAATCAAATAATATTCAATATTTATTATTTCTCACTGAACTATTAAAATTGGTCCTCCATTACTCTGCAATATTTATTAGGTATTGAATAATGACTATTTATTTATTAAATAAATATCACTCCATTAGTTGATAATAAATAAGTAAATTTTATATTCACTAAATAGAAAATAAATATTTATTAAATATTCTAATCACATTATATTATATCAAATAACTGGTGATAAAATATATGAGATCAAGAAAACATGAATAATTATTAAAATTTATGTAGGAATAATATTTATTCAAATTGTTAAATAGTAAATAATAATAATATTATTTAACTAAGATTCTGAATACACTTAGTGTGTGACCCTCTAGGCCTATTTCTCAGTGGCATTATGTGAAGTAGCCTAAAGTCCAAGGTTAGCATCTAAAAAAATGGAAAATAACCCATAGAGAAATAAGTTAATGTGATAATGACATAATACCTCATACGGTTTCTTACTTTTTAATATAACCCCTTTATCATGATATATCTAATCATGTAGGTTGCATGCCGGTGCCATCAACCTATGTACTCGATGTCTCTTTCTTTGACTTCCTGAAAATTGAACTTTCATATAGAACACCATATCCATGGATTTATTTAGGCTATATCATTTACATTAAAGATCCTGAGATATCAACTTCTATTAATATAACATAATGGAAAAATCATTTCTCATATTTTTCATTAATGCAATATTACTTATGACGCACCCAACATATCTTACCTCACTACAAACATATGTTATCATGGTTTTCATTAATAGATCAAAGTATGTGACTCACGATACTCATAAATAATAATATTAAATTATAAGAATTAGTACACAAGTTCATAGATAGAAGCATCCAAAGAAACATATAAATGTTGATTTCCTACTGGCGGGTCTCATTCTTATAGTATCCTACTGGATATTACCAATGGCGCACACCATTAGAAGGTTCCTAAATGTCCTATGAGTCTCCAACCTTGATAGCCTCTATCATTTATATCCCTCAAATGATATCATCCAGCTATATAATATATATTTAAGAATAGTGTCATATCTCTTCTGGGTTCTCATCAAAATGAGAAACTGCTATGAAATTTTAGTGCGATAACTACTCTTAGGACATTATAACATACTATGTTACACATAAGAATAATCATGATGTGGTAAAGAGTTTATTAATATTAAAAAATATAAATACAAGTTATCTTAAAGTACACATAAGTTGGTTATAGGGTACCAAATCCAACATGTATTCCCTTACTAGGGAAACCCTCGATATGATGATCAGAATGGATCTATCTTTTTATCCTTGGAATCCCTTAATATGATGATCAGATTCTCTATCTACCTAGCCCAGGTATCCCTCTATCCGATGGATCATATTCCCTATCTTCCTATACCTATAATCCCTTGATTTTTATGATTATCAGACCTATATTATAATAAAAAAGTTTTCAAGGAGACAACCTGACAAGGATTCCTTAGAACCATAAACTAGAAAAAAAATTTCTTTTATTTTCACTTACAAGTAAAAAAAACCTTTAAAAAGCATAAATACATGAAGGAAACAAAACTAAGGAGGTCTAAAATAATGAAGGATAAGGGAATCAACTCGAACCAAATCCACACATTCTGGAGGAAGACTACCTACACTAGAGAAAATCATATGTGGTTCATCCCAGGATCCTCTTACAGCAAGGAATTATTCCACTTTGTTACCCCTATAAATTATGAAGAAAGTAAAAACTTGTAGAAAAGTTCCCCATAAATCCCCAAATAATATAAGCAATAGACCAGGGAGTGGACGCTCTGCCTTGGATGGAGTTGTAGATAATCGTTGAGTTTGTTTCAATGACCGAGACTGGAAAATTATGAGAAAATCAAACATCCAAACCATTAAGAAGGGCATTAAACTCCACTATATCTAATATCCCCTTTTCATAAAATCTAATAAAATCCATGTGCACTGACCTATTATGGTCCCAAACCACTCTTCTACTTTGTATTACACCAAGATTAGAAGAACCATCAATATTTATTTTCAAACCATTGATAAAAGGTTTCCAAAAAATCCATTTACCTGGTCTCTAAGACACTTGAATTCCTTGGGGAATAGTTTCCTATGGACTGAAGTAGCATTTTTAGGGGGATGATGTTATCCCACTTTTTAACAAAGAGTGCAAGCTCCGCCGCAAGATAACTAGGATGAACACAGACTACCAAGGTAGAATTATAAACACCTTCCATTCGGGCATTATTTCGTGCACTCTAGATCATCTAGCATCCCACAATGACAATAGTAGTCCATGAAGTGCAAATATGACCATATTCATTAACACCCAGCATAGAAATCTGATTAACGGGTCAAAATACCAACCTTGTTTGAATTTTTGACTTGTTTCAAAGAAAACTAGGAAAATATGGTAAGTTCTAGAAATTTTTAGATTACACACCATGTAATCCAAAGTACACGCTGTGTATGGGTTAGTCATATATTGGCCACATTCTCTCCGAGTACATGCCGTGTGATGACTGTGTATGAATTTCCTACTACACGGCATGTAGTGTTGCTTGACACACCGTGTATTTTTTCTTCTGCATATTGGCTGAGTCCTAGCTGTGTGGTGACTGTGTGGCATGTACAATCTATGTGGCTACCTTCACTTAAGTCGGATTACAAACAATAGTACTAAACAACGTGTAGTCCTTCATACATTCCATATATTTTTATTTCTATTCGCTTAAAAAAAAGAACATCGCATCTTATTTTGGAAAACACCTTCTTCTTCCCCAACTTTGGAAAATGTCCATTCTGAAATTATGAAGAAAGTTTTCTACCCTAGAATCATCATCCGACGTCAGTTCTTTAATTCTTCAGTGGCTACAATATCACATTAGGAAGGCTAAACCCACACACCCTTTTTCGTTCCAGTTTCTTTGCCTCACACACCAAAAATTTCATCCAAGAAAAGTTGTCGAGATTTAACATAAATGTAGATCTATGAAGACCAACTTTAAATTGGAGCTTGATATTGGACATGCCTATGTTTACGAGTCTCAGGTAGGTGGTTCATTCCTTCTTTAATTTTTTTGCGGACTTTTGGGTGGTGCGACCTTAAGCACATTCTTGGGTATTTTGAGAGAGACCCTATTTTTCCCACTATTATATATTAAATTGATTGTTAGACATATGGGATGCCTTTTGGGATTCCCTTTTACTTATTTTTATTGAGTGGGGCTATGCGAGGGGCCATTGAACAATTGGTGAATTTTGGACGGGTATGCCAAAATGTGTTAGAATGAATTGTTTTGATTAAACTGCTAAGTTTAATTTGTTAAGTTATGATATGAATTGTTGGAGGCTTTAAAGACCTCAATGATGGTATGGGACAACACCTTGTTAGTGAATTTCAACTATTTAGTTTGTTTTTCCTTTTTACAGTGTTTCTATTATTTATATATGTGATGCGTGATATTGAATATACTGGAACCTTCGGCTTGTGTTGGGCATGGCCTGGATATTGTTGAGTGATATTGATCACTGATTGGGCTTGGCTTGGGTTACATTGGGTGGTTCGACCATGGGATTGGGCTTCATGAACGTTGGATTGAGGCAATGTGACTATCAGGTTGGGCATGAACTGAGTTACTTGGATGGCGAGGCCATCGAACTTGAGTGACATTGTTGCAGGGGCACGAGGTGTTAGAGATTTTGTGGCTTGGGAACTTATTTTGGTGATTACTGCTCACCCAGAATTTTGATTAGTGTGCACACAGAGAGACTCTATGATGAGGTGGTTCTGACCACTCCTGTGGGTAGAATCCCTCATTAGTTGGGGTTTAGGTACTATTGGTTTGGGGGTGATTGTCGTAGGAATCCACATGGAAGGTGAGAAGACTTCAGGGGATTGAGTTAAGGATATCAGGTTGGGGGAAGAGGCTCGCCATGGTTTGGGGACATATATCATTGTCCCTCCGGATACTAATTTGAGGGAAGATATCACTATCCCTCCTGATACTGATTTGAGGGAAGATATCGCTGTCCCTATGGTTACTTTATTGAGGGAAGACATCGCTGTCCCTCTGGTTACTTATTTGAGGACACAAATCATTATTCCTCTGAGTTACTACTTCTTGGGCATGCCTTCGGGATGTTGGTACTTGAGAAACGCACTATCAGGGGGCACATTGTACCATGTTACATGATATAGATTCCGGCGTTGGCCAAAGCAGATGAAACTCCATGGTGGCTGCTGAGCACCAATGGAGTTTGTGTTTATTTTTGCATCGTACTATTTACTATTTTCCTTATAAATTCATGCATGATTAAACACTTATATTAGGTATGAACTGTTGGGTGGTATCCTACTCAAATTCATCTCACACCCTATATGGGCCCTTAGGGATGTGTGTAGACTTTATGGATTTACGTGTAGGAAAGAGACCAGCTTTAGGAGATGGAATGTTTTAGCTGTCGCATGGATATGGTAGGGACCTTGGGGTCTTTCCTAGCTATAGTTTATTTTTTTTCTTTCTTTCCTATACCAACATTCTTACCTTGTTTATTATAGCTACTTTTGGTTATACATTGGCACCCTTTTATTAATTGACTTGCTAAGGATGCATGATTTGTCTGTTCTAGTGGTTGTTACAAGTGGTTCAACATGCTGTTGTGTTACATTCCACTGTTATTGTTTATATTGATTGCTTCCACTGTTTATTTCTATTGATTGTACTTCCACTATGTGGGTCTTTTTTGAGTTTACAGAGTCTTCTAATTTTATATTATGCTCGGACTAGTACCATTATTATCCTCCGAGAGGATATAGCCTCGCCACTATACCTATAAGACCCTCAATACTAGTTGATATCCTTTGGAGTCCGGAGAGGTGCGCCTAAGGTAGTAACACCCGACCCATTTAGTACTGTTCAGGTGTTTGTTCGAGTCCAGGATGTTACAAAGTGGTATCAGAGCATTTCTTGATAGGGATTTAGTAGCAGTGTTTTCCTGGATACTAATGAGATTGAGAATTATCTTTTTATTCTTGCTGCTTTTACTATTTGGGATATGGTAGACTAGAGATAGGTTGTTACTAGGACTGGGTTTCTAGCTTGTGCTTGGGTGCCTGCAGCCCCAGGTACAAGGGATGGACCAAGTTTTCATGGGTGGTAATTACTGTTTTCTTTTTTCTCATATTACAGTTTATATGATTTCCACATCGGTGGCTCACTTGGTGTGTGATGTTATTGATTGTGATATGTAACCCTTGACCTGGTGTGGTAAGGGAGAATTGGACCTTGGCTCGGTATGGTAAGACGTGATTGTTTAGATTTTGATAGGCACATTTTTAGGGTATTTCAATTTCATAACTGCACGTATGCTTTGTGAAGTGATAATTCCTTGTGAATAATATCGAGTACCATGCTTACTATATATTTTGAATTACTTATGGTAGGAGATTTTGGGCCTGAATCCTGTATGAGTAGGCAGGTACTATGGTTGAGGTGATTTTGGCCACCAGGATTGGGAGACTAGGTCGTCATTTTGAGGCAACGTTGGTTTTTAGGATGAGCATAGACTAAGGTACTTTTGATACTTGGCTATGTTGAGGGTGGGTAAGAAGGCCATGAGGCTAGAATGTTGTGGGAATGGTTGCGGTAGGGGAGAGTAAGGGTAATAGTTATGCGCTGCCTTTTATTGCTTTCCTTATCTATGTTACATATATATATATATTGTTATATATGTGGGATTTCTGACCATTTATAGTATTCAGTGGGTTCCTCCTAGATGGCTTGATAGAGAATCAGGCGGGTGATGGTACAATGCCATAGGAGCATGATCAGGTTCATAACCCTGAGGGGAAGGTAGAGCATAAGACACAGGTATAGGATCAGGTATAATATTAGGTTTAGGATCTAGTGTAGATAGGGAAACTACTGGGTTTGACAACATTCAGACGGTGGATCGGCGAGCAACTTTGATATATCCTGGTACGTTTTTTATAGGGGATCGACAGAGGTTTATAGGGTACAAATCTATCTATGGAATATCTGACGCAGGAGTTCCAGTCGCAACACCCGCCACTTTTTTAGAGTGAGGGTAGTCCACATACAGATGAGAACTGGATAGAGAGCATGCATAGTATCTTCAAGTAGCTCGAGACACCTCCAAGGCGGAGGGTCAAGGTGGTGATGTACATACTGGGAGGACCGACAAAGCGTTGGAGGGATGTGCAGGTTCAGGCTTACAGACATGAAGGAATGACACTGAAAGACTTCGAGGAAAAGTTATTCAAGCACTTTTACCCAGATAAATTGAGGAAAGAGAGAGCTCATGAGTTCTTGAGCCTTCAGTAGGGAGACATGTCCATCATGAAATATGAATCTACTTTCACTAAGCTGTCTTGATTTTCACCTGGTATGGTAAGAGATGACTCGACAAGGGTGAGGTGCTTTGAGGATGGCTTGCGACACACCATTCAGATCCATGTAAATATCTTTAGGTTGGGTTCTTTCTTAGAGGCAGTGAATCATACACTCATAGCAGAGGGAAACCAGAGGGATATTCCCCAGGTTGACCAGGTGACAACTTTAGGTGATGGTTTGGATATCAGGAAGTGAGGAAGAGATGAGTTCTAGTAGGGCAGTCAAGCCAAGGACTCAGCTAGACCACCATATAGAAGTTCTTCAGTGGATTTCTTTTAGTTTGGAAAACCATGGCATGTTTGGACTCAGTGCGATAAGCCTCCAAAGGAGTGCCGAGAATGTTGACAGGTCGAGCATCTAGAGAGGTTCTGCATGTAGCCTTCTCAAACAGCCAATAGGAAGGGACCAAGATAGACAATGGCATCTGGAGTTGGTTCATGTTTGGTACCAGGTGACAGTAACTGAGGTTCAACTATATGCGGAGGTGATGATAGAGATAGTGGGACCCAGCTAAGGGGTTTGTGGCTGGTGACTAGAGTAGCACCGCAGGGAGGTCAGACATCGGTCAATCATACTTCAAGTTAGGTTCATGCTGTGGAGATTCCAGGGGATGAGTAGGCTGGTGAGCCGATGACAGTTAGAGGTACACTGAGAGTGTGACCCTGACTTCCTTGTTTACTTTTTGGAATTACCTATCAAGGAATTTCCATTTTGAGTGGACGAGGTGCACAAGATTTATGTGGACTAACTAGATACTGGTCAGTGGGATTGAAACCATTTTAGGTGTGTGATATATATATATATATATATATATATATATGTATGTATGAGATGCGTGGCATTGGGGCATCAAGGATGCGGGTTACTTGAGGTGCTGTGGGAATCGGGGCATCGAGGATGCAGTTCACTTGAGGTGCATGGCACCAGGTTTTATTTTGAGTGTCCATGGGATGCAAGACCTTATGGACGTGGTCACCGATGTTGGTGTGGGATATGTTTGGGGTGTCGGAAATGACATAGGATCACCAATGAGGCACATGGGTGAAGATGCATCATGAGAGGACCATGAGTCTGGAAATAGGTTAGTGAACCTTTGCTTTGTTGAGTTTTTTAGGGTTGAGACCAAGTTAGGAAATTCCTAAGGTGGGGAGCCCCTTGAGGAATTTATCCAGAACCTTTGAGACTGAGGTAGTTCGAGTTACTTTGATCAGAGTGGTATGTTTGGTGCCATCTCCAGGTTTCGTTTGATAGCTCTTGGATGAGCTATGTTAAGGTGGGGAGATTGTAAGAACCTGAGTTTTTGGAATGGCTCAAAATACAAACCCTGTTTGAATTTTGACTTATTTCAGAGAAAATTGGGAAAATCTGGGAAGTTCTAGAAATTTATAGATTACACGCCATGTACTCCAAAGTACATGCTGTGTATGGGTTAGGCGTGTACTGACCACATTCTTGTCGAGTACATGCTGTGTGATGACCGTGTAATAATTTCCTACTATACGACATGTAGTGTTGCTTAACACGCCTTGTATTTTTCCTTCCTCATACCAACTGAGTCCTAGCCATGTGGCAACCATGTGGCATGTCCAAGTTGTGTGGATACTTCTGCTTAAGTTGGAGTACAGAAAATGATACTACACAACATGTAATCCTTCATACACACCGTGTATTTTTATTTTTATTTGCTTGAATGAAAGAGCATCGTGTTTTATTTCAGAAAACACCTTCTTCTTCCCCAGCTTTGGAACAGGTCCATTCCAAAATTCCGAAGAATGTTTTCTACCCTAGAATCATCTTCTGACGTCCATTCTTCAATCTGTTAGTGGTTGCGGGATCGCATCAGGAAGGATAAATCCACACAACCTTTTTCTTTCCATTTTCTTTACCTCACACACCGTAAATTCCATCTGAGTAGAGTTGTCAGGATTTGATGAAAACATAGATCTACGAAGATCATATTTTAATTAGAGATCGATATTGGACGTGCCTATGTATACGAGTCTCAGGTTGGTGTTGTATACCTTATTTTATATTTTCGTGAACTTTTGGGTGGCACGACCTTAAGCGCGTTCTTGGGTATTTTGAGCGAGACCCTGTTTTATCAGATATTGCATATTAAATTGATTGTTAGACCTGTGAGATGCCTTTGGGTATGCCCTTTTACCAATTTTTCTTGAGTGGGGCTGGGTGAGGGGATGTGGCACAATTGAGGAATTTTGACTGAGTATGATAAAATGTGTTAAAATGAATTGTTTTGATTAAACTACTGAGTTTAATTTGTTAACTTATGATATGAATTGTTGGAGGCTTTAAAGACCTCAGTGCTAGTATGGGAAAACAATTGGTTAGTGAATTTAAACTATTTAGTTTGTTTTTCATGTTTGCAGTGTTTCTATTGTTTATATATGTGATGTGTGATATTGTGTATTCTTGAACCTTCAGGTTGTGTTGGGTGTGGCCTGGATATTGTTGAGTGATATTGTTCACAGGTTGGGCTTGGCCCAAGTTACATTGGGTGGTGATACCATGGGATTGGTCATCATTAGTGTCAGCTTGAGGCAGTGTGACTGTCAGGTTGGGCTTGGCCCGAGTTACTTGGATGGCAAGACCATCAGACTTGAGTGACATGGTCACAGGGGAACGAGGTGTCAGAGAAGTTGTGGCTTGGGAAATTATTTTAGTGATTACCACTCACCCATAATTTTGAATAGTGTGCACACAGAGAGACTCTGTGATGTGGTGGTTTTGAGAACTCGTGTGGGTAGAGTTCCCCATTTGTTGTGGTTTAGGTACTATTGGTTTGGGGGTTCTTGATGTAGTAATCCACATGGAAGGAGAGGAGCCTTCATGAGATTGCATTAAGGAAATTGGGTTGGGGGAAGAGGCTAATCGTAGTTTGGGGCCAGACATCGCTGTCCTTCTAGATACTGATTTGAGGGTAGATATTGATGTTCCTCTGGATATTGATTTGAGGAAAGATATCACTCTCCATATGGTTACTTTATTGAGGGAAGAAATCACTGTACCTTCGGTTACTTATTTGAGGACATGCATCACTATTCCTCTGAGTTACTACTTCTTGGAAGTGCCTTCGGGATGTCGGTACTTGAGACACACGGTGTCAGGGGGCACATGGTGCCGGGTTATATGATAGAGATTCTGGCATTGGCTGAAGCAGGTGACACTCTATGGTGGCTGCTGAGCACGAGTGGAGTTTGTGTTTATTTGTGCATCGTACTATTTACTATTTTTCTTATAAATGCATGCCTTCTTAAACACTTATATTAGGTATGCATTGTTGGGTGGTATCCTACTGAGATTTTTCTCACACCCTGCATGGCCCCTTCGGGATGTGTATAGACTTTATGGATTTACGTGTAGTAAAGAGACCAGCTTCAGGAGTTGGACTATTTTAGCTATCTTTTGGAGATGGTAGGGACCTTGGGTTTTTTCCTAGCTGGAGTTTACTTTGTTTTTATTTCTTTTCTGTACTAGCATGCTTACCTTGTTTATTATATCTACTTTTGGTTATCCGTTGGTGCCATTTTATATATTTAATTTTTATGGAATCATGGTTTGTCTATTCTAGTAGTTATTATAAGTGGTTCATCATGATATTGTGTTACATTCCACTACTGTTGTTTATATTGATTTCTTCTTCTATTTATTTCTATTGATTGTGCTTCCTCTATGTGGGTCTGGTTCAAATTTGCAGAGTCTTATAATTTTATATTATGCTCAGACTAGTATCATTATTATCCTCCAAGAGGGTATATCCTCCCCGCTATACCTATAAGACCCTCACTGCTAGTCGGTATCCTTTGGCATTCAGGGAGGTGTGCCTAAGGTAGTAACACCCAACCCATTTAGCACTGTTCGAGTGGCTGTTCGGGTCCGAGATGTTACCGCCTCAAAAAAATTCGAGGCCCGTCATAGAACCTAGGTACCACCTCACATATGAGGCACAATAACTCTTAAAGAAAAGATAATACACTGATTCTATATTACTAATATGACAACACCAACACCAAGAGGAAATAAAAATACCTTTTTTACATATTGTGTCATCCATGGGCATGAAATTATTGAAAAGGTTCCAAAGCAGAAAGTTATACTTAATAAGAATTTCCTTACACCATAAAAAACTAACACCATCATTAGAAATTGATCCTTTTTATAGAAAATATTTATAATCCTTATCCAAGAATACCCTAGATGATGGTTTCCTTAAAACTAAAAAACTCTAAACAATTACAAAGACTAAGAACAAGATGTTTATGCTAATAAATATTTATCTCTCTTGAAAAATGAGAAATTTCAAATGAAATAAGATACTTAAAACTATTTGAGTGACTTTGTATTTATAGGAATATTTCCAATGATCATACTGATCTCCCAATGGGCATATTTCTTCGAGTTTATCGTAATGAATTTGACACCTAGAACTTTTACAGCTTATAATGATTTGGAATAACTGAATGTCCAATGTCATATTGATTTACACCATTACAATGTAAAATATTTCCTTACATTAGAAATAAGTATTTTGAATATGATTATAAAATTAAGTCAATCTGATGGACATATTTATGATTTTCATTGAAAAATCCCTTATGAGTATCAGTCCAATGTTTATCAGTACCTTTGTTAGTCTGATTGTTTAAGTCTTTGTCAATACGATAGATAAGTAAAAAATTATAACACTTGATATGATAAATATGAGTTCGATGTTATTGGACACATACTCATTATGATAATCATAATTAAAAATGTAAAGTTTATATTCATAATACTTTATAAATTATTCTAAGTATAAAAAAAATATATTTTTTCTACAAAAAAATTGTAAAACACATTGAACATAAAAACATAGTAAAACATGTTTTTAAGAAAGTGTTTGTGATTTAAAAAACTAATATAATGGAAAAGTAATAAGTAAAACTTCTAACTCAACATATTTTTATTTAAATGTTTTTGTTATATTTTCTATGTAAATGTTGTGTGATTTCTTGAAGGATTTTTTTATTTATTCTAAAAAATATGTGAAATTGGATGGATTTTTTAAATCCTATTTGCTTATAATTTTTAAATGATGAAATGAAAATTATAAAATGGTTTCGATGTAAGAAATATGTTTGATGAAATTATTTCAAAGGAATAATTGTTTTATATAAATTGATTTGGCATGGAAGTTTGGAATAATTAGGTTTGAATGTGTTAAAATTGGAAATAAGTATGGTCACAAAGTACCACCATAAAAGTGGGATGGAGTATGGTCACAAAGTACCATATTCAATGTGTGAAACCATTCTTGAGTGTGTGGATGAGTGTGTGTGTGTGAACATGGTATTGGTTATGCCAAATGTTAATGAAATGGTTTTATACTTGTAATGGTTTTCTCATATGGATTTCTTATATGTATTGATATAAACTATTTACCTATTTTGAAAATATTTTTATATAAATGTGATAATAAGTTCTTTTCATATTGGTGTGTATTATTAAGTCTATAGAGAATGCCTACTAAGTTTATACTCACCCCATTCTTGAGAAAAATTTCATGTTTAAATATGTTATCTACCAGGGCACATGGGTGGTAAAGTTATCTTATTTTTCTAGTGATGAATCTTGATAACATGGATAGACATGTCGATTTGGAGTTTGGAGCTAGTTTGGGTGTTTCTTGGGATGATTACACTTTGGTGTCACAGTGTCTGGTTGTGTTTGGGTCCTTTTTGGATGTGGTATTTCATTTACCTTGTGAATTTTATATTTTCATACCTCTGGTTCTACCTTTGAATCGTATCATTTATACTCATCTATAATATAGATTGTTTTTTATTTTTATAATTTGTTTCATTAGGTTGTTTTACTTATTTTAGGAAAATTATCTCAAAATGTTTTGCAACATCCCGTTACCGATGTGACAGGTATGTCTTTAACCTTGTCATGGTTTTTCTTTTTCATTTAATGGGTAGGGTTGAGAATGAATTGTGAGGATGACTATAAGGGTGAAGTTAGATATTTTTTAGACTCTTAACTTTAACCAACATTTTCTGAAGGCTGTCGGAGGGTTACACACTGCGTAACTGGGTTACACGATGTATAATGGTTTCTGGAGGCAAGTCATGAAAGGATTCACACTATGAAGGTTACACATCATGAATATCCTTTACACACCGTGAGTTGTTTGATGAATGATTTTTAATTTTAGGTGGAATGTTTTTTGGCAGTTATGAAAACACTACTACAACGTGAGCAATGTTAAAAGCCCGTGACTTTTACCAGAGCTTAAAAAGTGATAATAAAGGGTACATTTATCAATGATTTTAAAAAATGCTGATAAAGAACACATTTATCAACGCTTCTTAAAGCACCTCTAAAATAATCCTTTATAAGTGCTTTATAATCATTGATAAAGTAGACCTTTTTTGGTCGGAGTAGGATACTCAAGAGGGGGTGAATTGAGTTCCTATAAAAATTTATGTTAAAAAATTTATTTGAAAATCCCCCAATTTAAAACACAACAGGCCAGTTAATCAAAGTAGTAAATTTATAATATTTTTACTGTTCAAAATTTCTTAGAAGATTGATTATTTATTGTTTATAACAATATGAGATATTAATATAACCTTTGAAACTAATTTACTAAAAAAATTATTTATAAATACTATCCAAGACTAAATATCAAAGTGAAACTTAGTTTTTGAAATATGTGTTAAAACAGAGAAAAAATAAATTTGAAAAACATAGCGGATTAAAACAAGTGGTTTAGTATCAAGGTGAGACCTAATCCACTCCACATGGTGATCACCTACCACCAAGAAAAATATATTAAAATACTTTTATCCACACCTTGGATTGGGGTTTACACAATATTACACAAGACTATCCAGGTCACAAGACCTCAACCACAGTTCTATGTGAAAAATATAACACCTAGGTCACACATGACCTCTCCCATAGTTATATGTGGGAGATAAAATGTGTAAAAATATATTTGTGTGAGGATATATTGTATTCTCTAGTTCATTGCAAGAGACATTGTGTGTTTAATAGGCGGATGCACACACTCCTCAAAAGACTAATAAAATAGTATACAATAGATAATAATATAATAATAAGGGATCATAAATTCTATGAATGTTGTTATATATAGCTCTGGACTTCTAGGATGTACCAGATTTGATGTTCAGGTTCTCTTCTGAAAGTATGATCAGAAATAGAGTTTCATGAGTTCTATGTTCTGGTTTCTAGTTCAGTAAGTTACTATTATTCTCCTCTTTGAATTGTTGTTGCAAGGATGTTAGAAGTTTTTATCCACAACAATATTGCTGGATGAAAAATGAGAGTTCTTCTTGTATTCTTCTGTGTGTTCTTGCTTGCATGTATGTTCACTCTAACTTCTCTTACAGTCATTTTAGTCCCTTTTTTAGCTCGTGTACCACCTTGTATTTAATCTTTAGGTGTTTTTGTAACACCCAAGACTTTTATAAGAAATATTTTGTTTTTATTTTATATAAATCATCAAAGGAATATTTCACTACACACAACACTAGCTTGGATTGCTTTACACGCAATTGCGACTTTCCTTGATAGCTTGCGTCGTACGCCATACCGAGTTTCGCTAAACAACGATTTGGTATATAAACTAGCCGTTATGAATAGTAATACCCACTTTTTGAAATTTTATCTTTCAAAATGGACTTCATTTTTGGATTTAGAATATCGAAATTAGCCTAGGGTGAATTTTTGGTATTTTTCTGAAAACTTTCAATTTGTGATGAATAGTGAAAACACTGGGTTACTATTCAAAAACCAACTTTTTATTTAAATAATTATTTATTTTATTTAAATTTATTTTAGGTCAAAATTGATACATAATACCTATATAAGTTCAATGTAATTCATGGGAGTCATTTTATAATAATTTTAGATATATAAAAATTTTATTGAACTTTTCACCGTCCTTTACCCACCTCCTAGGAGAATTTGGAAATTCACAAAAAACTTAATTTTACCGCTTCTGTGATTGGAATTTCAAAAATCCGAGAGACACTATTAATATCAAGGACTAAAATGTGGTTCAATGAGATGAAAATAACTTTTGGTGAATAGTAACTTTTTACTTTTTTTTTACCACGGTTAAAAGTAAATAGGGTAATTAAGGGTAAAAATGTTATTATTATTACCCTAACACATGTCCTAATTCTATTGGATAAGTTTAATTTGACCAAAAACAACCTTAGTAATAAAATATGACCTTTTAGGCCCACTTGGATTAGATTAGGACATTTATTATTAATTTATTTAAAGAAGGGTTAAAATAGTTAAAATCAAAGTTTAATAAGTAAATAATTTTTAATAAAGGGTTATACATAAGATAAATTCGACTATAAATATTCATTAGAAAGATAAAAAGATTTCATACATAATGGTATTTTATTTGTAATTTTTAGACATTAAATAATTTAATTTATTTATGACACAAAGATGATGCAGTAATTATCTTATTAATGAAATATTGACATAATTGATGTTATAAATACCCAAATAAATGTAATTTTAGACTTTTTTATGAATTACAATAATTTTTTAGGTTAATATGACATGTTAGTATTGATTTAATTAACTTTTTTGGAACTAATAATTCTGTTATGATTTTTACAAAAATCAATTACTAAATAGTGTCAAAATTGAGATAAAATAGTTTTTAAAACAAATATTATATTATTAATTGTTATTTTATTCCTAAAAATATAAGGTTCGGCCAAATGACTTAGATAAGGTTATATATATTAATAATAAACAACTTGGGGTTCGTTTATATTGTTATAGTAAGTTTATTAACCTTATAGTGTAAGAACACAAAAAGACACGGTAAAAGTAAAATTATCTGACTTAAAGTTAAATCTAAATGATAAGGTTAAAATAGTAAACTAAACTTGTCCAAATTATATTGGATGAGAGGATTTAGACCCATCCCCACCTTAGATTCCAAATAAATCAATTTGGATCTATTAAAAACCGAATATGACTTTATAATAAAATAATATTTTTAGTTTTTCCAAAGGTGCCCCTCTCCTCCCTTATAAAAGGGAACCTCCTCCCTCTCTTCCTCACACCACTTTGAGCATTCAAGCTCGGCCAACCCCGGCCAAATTCTCTTCTAAACTTCCATAGAAACATCCTATAGGTCCTGGTCTTCTTCAAAGACCAATTTTAGTGCCCTAAAAGGAGTTCTCAAAGAGGCGCTTCAAAGAAGAGGTAATTTCCGTTACCGATTCTTTCAACTTTATTTCTTCTTTCACTTCTTCTTCTTTAGCTGTTTCATTATGAAGTAATAAAATAAGTATCAATAATATACTGATATGTTATTATAACTATGAAACAAACCTATTTCACCATATATCCATCCTACGGAAAACAAAATCACCGCATGTGCGTACGTACGGAATACCGTCTCCACGCCGTGGTGTAATCTATTTTCCGCCACCACCTTACATGGATGAGTATAATGGTGTAAATAAATAACTATATATGGTTATTTTAAAGTGATATTGATTCTATAATATTATACATACACTTAAATACAATTCCATGATCATGGGAATTATATCATCGCTCGTGCGTACGTACGGACTACCATCTCCATGAATGCGATGAGATTCATTTTCCATGATTAACCATTCAAGAATGATTATAAAGCATATATAATGAATAATAATGAAATATATGACATAATGAAGCTACTGGATTTATGTATTCATATATATATATATATATCTATATATATTTCATCTACTTAATTTCATTCAATTCAATAAGGAAACGAAAACAGCATTCATGCGTACGTACGGACTACCGTCTCCATGAACGGTGTATTTCTTTCAATTTATCGATCTATTATATATATGCATATTCTGAATATATATTATATATAAATCATGTTTTACATTATGGATATAATTAATCATGATCTAAGTAATCATATGAATAATTACAAGTTAAAACACGAACGATAAATGAAACGATTTTACCCAAAACGCTACTTTAACATGAATTTACAAAAGAACGGGTAATATAAAGTCATAAGTGAACCATATATGATATAATAACAATGAATATGATTCTGTAATAAGTCAATGACATTATTTAAATCATTATTCATGAGGTTTGGATACGTACGAAGCATATCGGACCTAAGGTAAGGGATAATTTTGCAAATCTCATTTTTACCCGAGATTGCTTATTCGTAAGTATTTACTGGGGTTATATTTATCATCCATGTCCAAGTTTTATAAAAATGTTTTCATGTATGTTTAATGTCCTTTTTACCCATTTTTGAATTTTACTACATGGTATGTATGGAATCTTTCTTTTACGAGGTACTTTTTGACTTTTCTGACAAAAGTACGAGAAGAATGTTATTTTTAACTTATACGACATGAAAGGATTCTTACGGTTTTATAATGAATTATTTTTATGAAGCTTCCTCCAAAATATTTCATGACTATTTTCAACAAAATCCTTTTCTTTTAAAATTGTATGACATTTTGTGAAAAGAAAATGATTTTGAAGAAGAAAGGATATTTTCCTCAAGAATTAATTTCAAGTGTTTTATCAAAACCATTTTTCATCTAAGATGACATTATTTCATATGTGTATGTTTCAAGCATAATGTCTCTATTATTTAAATGGTTTCACTTTCTTTATTATGAAATGATATCCATTTCTTTTATATAGATTATGTGATTATGGGATGATGTTTATGAAACCCATTTTATTTATTGGGTTATTATGAATGATGTATGTTTATTTTGTGGCACAAGTAAGAATGATTTCATTATGAGATGGGTGGGACATATATCTCCCTAAAATGTATTGGGTAAAGATTTATATCTCATGAGATAGACATGGCTGGAATGGTAAGTTAATCCGGTTCAATGTTACCGGACTGAAACGAGGAGTGAACTCGATTCAGAAAGGGACTTTGTCCACTAAGATGGTCTTGGCAGCAATGCCTTGGATACTATGGAAATAATAACATGTGATTAATGTTTTCCACAATTAAATGTTTTATTCCCATGCTATTTTATCATGATTGAAGTTCCCTTATGATATATGCCTTACGTACTTCCAAGATTCATGTCTTTGCTTAGGATTTTGATGTTTAGATTTTATGTTCAAGTTTTTGCATTCAAATGTTTATGGATTGTTTTATGTTCTCTATATTTACCCTTACTGGGCATTTGAGCTCACCCCTTTTATGTTTTCTTTTCCCTAGGATATAATGAAAGGTTTTAGGTAAGAAAAAAATGGGAAGATCTTTATTGGGAGATGTTGAAGATCTTTCACCATGATTAGAAGATTTTATTCCGAGTTTCCAAAGACACTAAACTATTACGGTCCTTGTGTGTCTATTTTTTTATGTATTAAGTATTCCGAAAAAGTAATGTAATGTCCATGTACGTCAAGCTTCATGTCTCTACAGTTTTTGTTTTGTATGACAAGAATAATGATCTCTTCACCTTACTATTAGGTGTCATGTATACAAAAAATCATTAATTATTTCTGTGTCATTAAATGACTCAAATATGACTGTTAGAATCAAATTTTAAATTTAATTGAAAAGGACAAAAAAACTGTTAAGTAGGGAATGATGTCACATTTTATAGAGAATAAAAGCAATTCCACAGTCATGGAGAGTCAGAAGCGGCGCCATAGTCAGTTGTGACTTGTCCTTCATGAGTTCTGGAACTAGTAGCATGATTATGGTGTCTGGTACTTTGCGAATTCTGGAACCGATAGCATGGTTATGATGTCTAGTCCTTTATGAATTCTAGAATCAGTATCATGGTTATAGTTTCTGGTCCTTTAATAATTTTTAATGGTGTCTTGTTATGGTGTCACAAAACTGGTGTCACAGACTTTGCCAATTTCCAAACTAAATGGTAAGACCATTTGGGAACAAAAATGATGTCATGGAAATGGTGTCACGTACTTAGTCAAATATCTACCATCTTTCTTAAGAATTAATACTCACAGAATAGATAAAACGTAATAGAAAATGAGTAATCATGATGTATAATATTTAAACATGATTTACATGATTTACATGATTTGTGAGTATTAAAAAAGAGGATTCCAACAATCTCCCCATTTTTTATAATCACAAATCATGGAATTTACAAGCCATAAATTTTATAAAGGAATAAAAATATTTCTTATAATATCAAGGTATTAGAGCGTATATGTAACAAATAACATAAATGCCATCTATTCTCCCATATTTCTCCCCTTTTTTGGATTATAAAAAAGAGAATAAGAAAATAAAAACTAAATGAAACCAATAATTGAATAAAATAGAGATCACGTTTCATTGAATATAAAAATATATTTTATTTAAAAACACAAAAAGAGAATACATCACAACCCTATCAAAAATTATCCTTCACTTCTCTTCAGATTTTTCAGCCTTCACTTAATCGTTTTAGATACAATAGGAGTAGAAGAAAGAGGTGGAAAAGTGGAGGTGTAGAAGCAGTAGTAAGGGAAGGTAAAGGCACTCCTTCAATGATATAAGGGGAAAGGGTTGGTCTGATGGAAGACCTAGGCAAAGGATATTCAACAATTATAGGCCTGATCTAGCTCAGAGCCTGAGCAATAGACATTTTAGTAGGGGAAAATGAAGTGGAGGAAGAAGGAAAGATGGAAGGAGGTAGACCAATCCTCAAAGGAGCTGCTATAGAATCCATGATAGATGTGCTCTAACCATGCAGACAAGGATTGAAAAGATTGATATAACCCATGATGATCTCACCACCCTACTACATGGCCTTTTCAAAGTCATATTTATTTTCCTTGATTTCTCCAAAGTAGGTGTGAAGTCCTTTAGCTTCTATACTTGATCTTTGAAATCTTGAGTTACAGGAGGAAAATTTAAATTCTCTATAAGGTACTTGAAATGGTTGGTCAACTCATGCTTGGAATAGATTATCTTTAAGTAGTAGTACACTTTATTAGAGATTTCTTCTTGAGCATCAATGGTAATTTTTGAGTGAACTCTTACCAAGTCAAGTACATGGTCACTGTTATTAAAAACTTTATCAAGACTTTCCTTATCAAAACCTTCAATCAAAGACTGAAACTTTTTTGTAATTATATATTTTACCATTTCACTATCCAAGGGATGAGATGGCTGAGCAGAAGTAGATGGAGTAAAAACAGCTAATGGGAGATATTTAAGTTGATTTAGAATAGTCTGTAAACATCATTTATACTCATTGGTCAGATTATTTATTCTCTTGACAAGCCCACACATCTCATTTTCGATTTTGGTGTTGCTATCAACCACCTTTTCATACACAGTAATCAAGTTAGGTTGAGTCAGAGATATAACCTTCTCTAAGATGTTATTAGTATCATCCTTACTGAGATGAGCAATTAGGGATTGAGAAACTTGAATTCCTTTCTCCATTTCCTCAACCATAGATCTTAAAGATTTCATCTCATTACTCAACTATCTATTCTCAATCTAGACTTCCTTAATTTCATGAATCATCTTGGGTTGGATTTTCCATATGATTTTATTTAGAAGAAATGCTACATCCCTTTCACTAAGATTGGTCATAGGGGTAGGTTGAGACTTCATGAGGTTCTCAAAACCAGAAAAAAAATTGTATCCAAACTATTTTAAATCACCACGACTTACATAATTAGGAGTTTATTGAGAAGGTTCAGGAGTAGGAACTGAAAATGATTCTAGTTCATTAGAAGACACAACTTCTTTAGTAATGATTGGTTTGAACTGAAACACAGTTGAAAGATCCAATCCCTGAACTGAGATTCCATGAGAATTATTAACATAAAAATAACTAGGAAAATGTATCCACATAACATGAATCCATAGGGTTTGGCACTTCAATAATTTCCAAACTGGGGTTTTTCTCCCCCTAAAAAAATTAATCTCTTAGAGGACTAAGAGAATCAATATATTGACCATTTTTCACATCCCATTCTCTATCACATTCAACCACAACTCTAGATAATTGAAAATATTGCTATATTATTTCTTTAGTAGATAAAATCACTTTTATTTATATAGATTATTCATCTATATATTTCTCAGTGGTTGCATGTTCTTCTACAGCATCATCTTCTTCTTCAAAATCTTTACTCTTATCAATAGCTTCACTTTCTTTGCTAGAATATTCATAACCTTTAGAGAGAGGATATTATATAGAGGGAAAATCCTAAGGTTGTTCAGGAGATTCATCCATAATTTCTTCACCTTCATCAGCATATTTTTCTCCTTCAGGTCTGTCAACATCTATTCCTTCATCTGAGTATTATATAATCTCATCTGACTCTAAGCCAGGGTTAGTGAAATTCTTAGGTCTTGAAGGATTCTCAACAGGATTAGAATCCTCATACATTATATCGTTATCTTCAAAACATAATCTCTTCCATGGATTCCAACTAATATTCATTTGTCCACATGTATCCTTAGATATAAAAAAATCATAATCTTCGACCACTTCTTCATTCTTACCAACCACACCTTTGGCTATTAGTATTGCAAAGATAAACCTTGAGTATAAAATAGAAGTTTACTTTGATGCTATCTTAATCATGTCACATATGTGAAGGATAATGTACTTTCACAAATTGATTTTGTGACCATTATTCATAAGATGTATCAAAAACACATCTTGATACTTTAGAGAGGAAAATTATCCTTTTCTCAGACATATTATGTGTTGAATAAACTTAAACAACAACCTAGTCTCTCCATCCAGTTCAGAAGCAATAAGACTTTTTTTCCAGTCAACTCACCCAAAGCCTCTTCCAAACTAAATATTCCACTTAGAGGAGGAGGACCTCTTTGATAGTCCTCAAAAATTACTTCATGTGGTATTCCTAAGTAGGAAGACCACAACCTTGAAGAAAAGGCACATCTTTGTTTATTCACCCAGCTTCTAACCACAAAATCATCTCTAGAGTTGAAAGAGAACTGAACATACTGATAAAATTTAAAAACTAGCTTCAGATAGATACAACTTTTCTCTTTAGTAAACCACTCTAACCATCCCTATTTTTCCAATACTTTTAGAAAAAGATACTTGACAGAAGCCAAATTTCACATATTTTTTCTCTAGAATGACTATACGATCCACAAGACCCAGGATTAGTTATTTCTTAGGAATGGTAGCGTGATAAATTTTCTATTTTTTTGAATATTAGTGATTTATAGGAGATGATGAAGATGGATTCTTCATCATGGGCTTTCAACGCGGGGTCAATAAAGACAAGGAGTTCAAGAGAGAAGATATTGACTTCGGGAGTAGAGATTATGAGTGAAGATAGAAGTGAAAATGGGTTTTTTATCATTTATGGAGTTCAAAATTTGAAAAACACAAAAACATGGTATAAAAGAAATAAAATAATCAACACAACAATACGAGAAAAATATTTTTTTTAAAAAAAGGTTTGAGTCATAATGGTGAGATCAGAACAAGTAGTTATGGTGTCAACATTACAGTGTGACTCTAAACGTTGTGACTATAACTAGTGAGATAGAAAACATGATACAACAAAAAAGAGAGACAGTAACTGAGAGACAATAACTATGAGATAGTAACCATGAGACAGTAACTGTGAGATAATGACTATGATATAGTAAGATAGTCACTCAAGGATTATCATTCCTAATTCATGTATGATGTAACTCATCCTTTCATAATTTAAAGGCTTAGTGAAAATGTCAGTAATCTGATGTTCAGTTCCAATGAATTCTAAAGTAATATCACCCTTTTGATAACGATCTCTCAAAAAGTGATGTCTTACATAAATATATTTTGTTCTTAAATGAGAAAAATTATTCTTAGAGATGTTAATAGCACTTTTGTTATCACAATTTATAGGAACATGTATAAATTGATATCCATAATCTAGTAAATTTTGTTTAATCCACAAAATCTGAGCACAACAACTAGTAACAACTATGTATTCAGCTTCGGCAGTAGATAATGTAATAAGATTTTGCTTTTTTCTACACCATGATACTAGTGACTTTCCTAAAAAGTGACATGTTCCAAAGTTGTTTTTTCTATCTAACTTACAACCACCAAAATCAGTATCTGAATAGCTAACTAAGTCAAATGATTGTCCTCTAGGATAGAACAATCCTAAGTTGGTAGTATATTTCAGGTATTTAAAAATTATTTTAACAGCAAGAAGATGTGACTATTTACGATTTTATTGAAAATGAGCACACATACACACAATAAACATAATATTAGGCCTTGTAGTAGTTAGGTAGAGTAAAATCCCAATCATTCCTCTGTAAGTGGTTTGATCAATAGATTTACCATTTTCATAAAGATCCAACTTAAAGGTAGTACTCATATGAGTACCACTACTTTTAGTACTATCCAAACTAAAATGTTTTAGATGATCTTTATTATATTTACTTTAATTCAAAATAATACCTTCCTTATTTTGAAATATTTGAAATCCAAGAAATAATTTTATTTCACCCATCAAACTCATTTCAAATTCATTTTTCATCATCTTTGAAAAATAAACAAATAAGGAATTTTTAGAAGATCCAAAAATAATATCATCAACATAGATTTGAATATCTAAAACATCTTTAGAAATTATTTTTATAAAGAGATTGGGATTAGCTATAAGTTTTGTAAAAATTTTAGAAATAATAAAACTACTTAGTCTATCATACCAAGCTCTTGGATCTTGTTTTACACCATATAAATCTTTTATTAATTTAAAAACATGATTTGGAAAATGAGGGTTTGTAAAACCAGGGGGTTGTTCAATAAAAACATCCTTAACTATATACCCATTTAGGAATGCACTCTTAACATCCATTTGGTATAGTTTGAAATTTAGATATGATGCATATGCAAGCAATATTATAATGGATTTAACTATAGAAACTGTTGCAAAGTTTTCCTCATAGTCAATACCTTCTTCTTGATTATAAACTTGTGCAACTAATCTAGCTTTGTTTATTAAAATGGTGCCAAATTCTTCTACCTTATTCTTAAAAACCCATTTAGTGCCTATGGTCAAGGTGTATTTAGATATATCCACTAGTTTCTAGACATTATTTCTTTCAAAATTATTTAATTCTTCTTTCATATCCATCACCCAAAATTCATCATTGATTTACTCATTGATGTTCTTAGGATCAAGCTATAAGAAGAAAGCTTGATTTTCAACTTTATTTCTTAGAGAAGCTCTAGTCTGAGTTCCTTTATCTAAATCTCCTACTATAGAATCTAAAGGATGGTTTTTATGGGTTATAAAAGATATAGAAATATAAGGGATAGTGATTTAAGGTTCTTTAATACATTTGGGTTCATTATGACTAGAGTTTATAGAATTTCTAGAATTTAATGACTTAACAAATTTCTTGACAGTAGGGTCAAAATATTTTTCATTTATGTCTAGATTTGAAAAATCATCCTCAAGATTCTCTAGGAAGGTCTTAGGCTCATGTAGATCTATTTAATCAAATTTGACACGTAAAGATTCTTCCACACATTTGGTTCTTTTGTTAAAGACCCTATAGGATTTACTTGAGATTGAGTAACCTAGAAAAATTCTTTTATCACTTTTGGATGCAAATTTTTCAAGATTGTACTTAGTATTGAGAATATAAACTTTTCAACCAAACACTTTTAAGTAATTAACTTTGGGTTCCCTATTGTTCCACAACTCATAGGGTATTTTCTTAAGAATTGGTCTGATTAAGATTCTATTAATAATATTATAATCTGTATTAATAGATTTAGCCCAAAGGTAGATAGGTAGGTCATATTCATTGAGCATGGTTCTTGCTATTTCTTGTAAGGTTATATTTCTTGTTTCTACAACACCATTTTTTTGAGGTGTCCTAGGGGAAGAAAAGTTATGTTTATAGCCATTTTGTGAGAAAAAAGATTCAAACTCTTAGTTTTCAAACTCACAACCATGGTCACTTCTTAGGGTTTTAATTTTAATAACACTTAGGTTTTCTACTATTCTAGCATACTTGGTGAAATGAGAAGAATCTTCACTTTTTTGAGCTAAGAAAAAGGTCCAAGTATATCTATAATAGTCATATACAATAACATAGACATAGTGATTCCCATTAATACTTGAAGCTTTAAATTGTCCAAACAAGTCCATGTGAACCAACTTGAGTGGTTGATAAGTTGAAACTTCTTTCTTTGGTTTGAAAGAGATTTTGAGTTGTTTACCCTTTTAATAAGGATTACAGACTTTTTCATTTGGAAACTAAATCTTAGGTATATCTTTGACTACACCTTTCCTAATAATATTTCTAGGAGAGTGTATATTACAGTGTCCTAGTCTTCTATGTCAAATCCAAGACTCTTTATGAAAGGCACTCAAATAAGAAACATTTTGAGAAACTAAAGAATATAAGTTAATAGTATAAACATTTTCATTTCTAAAATAAGAAAGTACTAATTCATTTTTAGAATTAAAAACCTTACAAACATCATTTTCAAATTTAATAGGGAAAACTTCATCACATAATTATGAAATACTAAGCATATTATATTTTAATAAATTAACAAAAAGTAATTTAGAAATTAAAACTGAGTTAGAGTTACTAATATGGAAAAGGCCAATTATTTTTCATTTATCATTGTCACTAAAAGTGAAATATCCACCATCCATATTTATTAGATTCTTAAAGCATGAATAATATCCTATCATGTGTCTTGAACATCCACTGTCCAAGTACCATAAACTTCTACAGGATATCTTTAAACAGTTTTCATATAAAAGAATTAAGAAAGAGATTATTTTGGTACCCAAATTTGTTTGGGTCTAGTAACATTAGTAACAAGATATTTGGGAACCCAGACTTTATTCATGGGTTTCATATACACAGTTTTTAAAGTATAGGAAAATTAAACTTTGTTTGGTCCTAAAAAACTAGAAGTAGTGAATGAATTCCCAGAGCTAGAACTAGTAGATTTTTCAGTTCTGGATATGAAGATATATTTTCAAGATTTTGTTATAAAATGAGTTTTAGCAATGTTCCTCTATCCAGGTTGGTATCCTATACCAATAGTGTACCTAGGAGCTACTTGTTTACCAAGCATATGTGTTAGAGTATTCTTTCCATTGGTAAAATTTTCTAAGTCCCTTTTCAATTTCTCATTATATAATTTAAGTTCATTGTTCTTCTTAAGTAATTGACCATTCTTTTCCTTTACTATAGTAAGATCATATTTAATAGTATAAGTAAGAGCATACTGTTTCTTTAAAGATTTATATTTATCTTTTAATTCATTGCATGTATCTTCTATCCTTTTATAGTACTCAAAAATTTCATAATTAGTCATATTTTTAGAATCAATTTCATCTCTAGAATAATAGGAATTTTGTACAGGAGACTCAAGGGTTACCTTAGATGTGTTTTTCATGAAACACATATTGGATTTTTCATCCTTTTCATTATGTGAAGATTCTGAGTCACTTGAGCTATCCTCAGAATCACTCCATGTTTCGTTCATTGCCTTTTTGTACATTCTATGTTTTTCCTCATACTTATTTTTATACTTTAGCTTGGGACAATCACCTTTTACATGCCCCTTTATCTTATATTTATAGCATACTATTTCATTTGAGTTCTCATTCCTTTTCCAATCCTTCTTCCAATTTACCTTTTGATCATAATTTACTTTATATCTAGGATTCATGAAGAATTTATTCCTCCTATAAAAATTCTTAAACCTTATGGAAAATTGAGCCATTTTCTCATCACTATTTGATAGTGAATCATCATTACTTGTACTGTCAGAATGAGTTTTTATCCTTTCCTTTTCTTTATTTTTGGAAGAAGTGGTTTTGAAATCCAATAACCTTATATTTGGTTCATCCTTATATTATTTGTTTACATTTAACTCTTCCTCATACACCATCAATTTACCTTTCATCTCCTTGAATAGAAACTTAATAATGTTACAAGATTCTCTAATTGACATTGAGGTTCCTCTACACCTTTCTGGTAGACATCTGTGTAGCTGCATGATTTTTTCTTTGGAACCCAATAGATTTACAAGAGTTCTCATTATATTTACTATCTCATTGAACCTAATATACATATCAGAAATGGGTTCATTAGGATTAATATTAAAATTATTATATTTAATAGTATAGGTATTAAGTCTCATTTCTTTTACATTAGTGGTGCCTTCATGTGATCCAGCCAGGGTATCCCAAATTTCATAAGTAGATTTACATGAAAAAATTATATTAAATTATTCATCCCCTAAAGAAAAAATAAGGCATTCATAGCTTTAAAATTATTATTGTAATCAGTTTTTGTGGAATCACTCCATGTAGTTCTTAGAGTGTCTGGTATGTCATACTTATCTTTTATGACTGTCCAAATATCAAAGCCCATACTTTCTAAGTGCATTTTCATCTTTATTTTCTAATGGGCATAATTTTCACCATTAAAGTAGGGAGGTCTATTGGTAGCAGCACATTCCTATATATTATCTATAATAAATAATAAAGGTGAGATTTTAAAGAGATATAAATTTAGAACTAATAAAAATTTAGAGATATTTAAAACACAACTAAATCATAGTTGAAAATATTTGAAAAATATTTGAAACCTTTTAAATTAAAAGTTTAAAAAAACATTTGATAGAAAATGTTGGTCGGAGTAGGACAATAAAGATGGGGGTGAATTGAGTTCCTATAAAAATTTCTATTAAAAAATTTATTTGAAAATCCCCCAATTTAAAAATAAAACAGGCTAGTTAATCAAAGTAGTAAATTTATAATAGTTTGAATATGCAATTAATTTCTAAAAAGATTGATTATTTCTTAGTTATAACAATATGAGATATTGATATAATATTTGGAACTAATTTACTAAAACAAAGATGTTATAAACACTATCTAAGAATAACTATCAATGTGAAACCTAGTTTTCTAAAATATGAGTTAAAATAGAGAAAAACTAAATTTGAAAAACACATCGGATAAAAAAAGCGATTCAGTCTCAAGAAGAGACCCAATTTACTCTAATTGGCGATCACCAGACACCAACAAAAATATATTAAAAGGATTTGATCCACACCCTGGATTGGGGTTTACATAATAGTACACAAGACTGTCCAGGTCAAAATACCTCAACCAAAATTATATGTGGTAAATATGACAACAAGGTCACACAAGAACTCTTCCATAGTTATACATGGGTGAAACAAGGTGTAAAAAGATATTTTTGTGAGGATATCTTATATCCTATAGTTCAGTGTAGGACCTAGTTTATGTTTAATAGATAGATGCACACACTTCTCAAAATATTAATAAAATAGTACACACCAAAAAAGAATATAATAAGAAGGTATTATAAATGATATGAGTGTTGTTCTATATAGCTCTAGACATCTAGGATGTTACCGATTTGATGTTCATGTCCTCTTCTGAAAGCATACTCAGAAACAGAGTGTTGTGAGTTCTTTGTTCTGGTTTCCAGTTCCGCGAGTTTCTATTCTTCTCCTCTTTGTATTGTTGCTTTAAGGATGTTTGAAGTTTTGATCCACAATAATACATATGGCAGAAAAATGAGAGTTTATCTTGTATTATTTGGTGTGTTCTTTCATGCATGTATGTTCACTCTAACATCTCTTCTAGTCCTTTTAAGTCCCTTTTTCAGCTCGTGTGCCACATTTTATTTAATATTTGGGTGTTTTTATTTTGGATGAAAAAGAGCACGATCTATTTAACTCATACCTCGTACTATCAGGTGTCTTGTATACAAAAAATCATTAATTATATCTGTGTCATTAAATGACTCAAATATGATCATTAGAATCAAATTTTAAATTTAATTGAAAAAGATAGAAAAATTGTTAAGGAACGATGTTAGAGTTGGTGGTGAGAAATAAGTGGTGCCATAGTCACGGTGAGTTAGAAGCAGTACCACAGTCAGTGGTGACTTTTCCTTCATGAGTTATGGAACCAGTAGCATAGTTATAGTGTCTGGTCCTTTGAGAATTCTGGAACCGGTAGCACAGTTATGGTGTTTGGTCAATTGAGAATTTTGGAATCGGTAGCACAATTACGATGTCTGGTCCCTTGTGAATTCTAGAACCGGAACCATGGTTACGGTGTCTGGTCCTTTACGAATTCTGGATGGTGTCTTATTATGGTTTCACAGAACTGGTGTCATGGAAACTGTGTCACAGGCTTTACCGATTTCTGGACTAAATGGTAAGACTATTTGGGCACAGAAATAGTGTCATGGAAATGGTGGCACATACTTAGTCAAATATCTACCATATGTCTTAATAAGTAATACTCACAGAATGGATAAAACATAATAGAAAATGAGTAATCATGATGTACAATATTTAAACATGATTTACATGATTTACGTGATTTGTGACCATTAAAACAAGATGAGTCCAACAACCTTTATCACTACTTTTATAAGCTCCGATAAATGTGTTTTTATCATTAATTTTAAAAGTAATGATAAAAGGTCATATTGTAGTATATTGTAATAGAACACTACAACACCACTGTAGTGTGCTGTTACAAAACACTACATAACAAGAAGCCCCAAAAACATACCAGATATATCAACAAAAATAAGTCCAAATACAGAATTTAAATGAAATAAAATTTATAACATAAATACCAGAAAAAACACTATATTATAGTCATTTCAAACATTTATTAATACAATTACATAAATAAAAATTATTACATACGTTAAAAAATAATCATAACTGTCAATGTTACCATAATTTCTAATGACTTTCTTTATCGAACTATCAACACTACATGAGTAGCTTAGAACAAACCACATCAACTTGAATAAAAGAATCCACCTATATAAGAAAAAAATTATTATGTGAGTAATACTAAGAAGAAATAAATAAAACATAAATATGAAACAAAACATTGATTACGTGGACAATAATTTTATTGTGAAAACATCAAGATTAACTCTGTGATTAAGTAGAGACAATTCCATTTCTATTCCTAAAAAGGTAGTGTAGGTAACTTTAAAAAAGTGATAAATGACCCACTGTAGGGGTGAAAAGGTTTTAAGGGAGAAGAATCATGAAAGTCGGACATAGCACCCCAAATCGAACAAAATAATCCACCTATATAAGAAAACAATTATTATGTGTGTAATACTAAAAATAAATAAATTAAACATAAATATGAAACAATATATTAATTTATGGAGAATGATTTTATTGTTTAAACATCAAGATTACCTATGTTATTGAGCGGAGGCAACGTCATTGCTCTTCATGGAAAGGTAGTAGAGGTAACTTGAAATAAAGTGATTAATTCACCACTTCATGGGTGAAAATATTTTAAGGGAAATGAAGCAAGAAAGTTGGACATAACACCCCAACTTGAACAAAATAATCTACCTATATAAGAAAACAATTATTATGTGAGTAATACTAAAAAAATAATTAAACGTAAATATGAAATAATAAATTAATTCTATAGACAATGATTTTACTGTTAAATCATCAAGATTACCTCTGTGATTGAGTAGAGACAACATTGTTGCTCTTCCTACAAAGTAAGTGGAGTTAACTTGAAAGAAAGTGTTAAATTAACCACTGCATGGGTGAAAATATTTTAAGGGAGAATAAGCATGAAAGATGAAAAAGTCACCCCAAATCGAACAAAATAATACACCTGTATAAGAAAACAATTATTATGTGAGTAATACTAAAAATAAATGAACTAAACATAAATATGAAACAATAAATTAATTCTATGGACAATGATTTTACTGTTCAAAAATCAATATTACTTAACACAACACAATCAAGTTACCCAGTTACCTAGGATTCCATTTTATTTGTGCTCAATCAAGTTTCACATTCACATGTCACTAACACAACACATTTACACACACAATTCATTCCAAACAAAGTATACATAGTGTTCCAATACTTGCACACCCAAACCCTATTTGAAAACATAAAAACACCAAATCATTTCAAAAACATGCCTCACACCTATTATGTATGTTAATAATTTATTTAAAAAGTTTTATAAAATAACTCTTTGAGGAACCACAAGGATTTAAATAAAAAACACACCCAAGTTCACATGAAAATGTGACTTTTAAAATCAAATGCACCACATAAACGCATCAAACATAATTTTCAACATTTATATAATTTAATAAATATATTAACTAATTTATAGAACACTTATAATTAACCAAAATAGAGTTTATACCAATTCTAAACCAATTCCATAGCAAGTCCATTTTTAAATTTTTTTTACACAACCCAGAATCATTTTCAAAACATGTCTTCCATCCTTTAAATTTTTTTACAATTTAAATTAAAAAAAAGGTACAATATGTTCAACATGGAAAAGTATTTCAATTTCATTTAAGAACTTAATTCCAAACCTATCTGTATTTATGTTCCATTGAAAATATGATTTTCACCTTTGAAACAACCCATAAAACCCTTCCATGGAACACCACACTAAAATACACACACAACATAGCCATTTTCTGTTACAAAACCCAAATCCAACAAAAAGCACACCAAACCCTTAGAAAAAACATTTCACATACTCAAACCATTTAATAAACCATTTCCACACCCAAATGTAATTTCTAAAACAAATTATTCATTATTTAAACACTTAAAAACTCATAATCAAAAGAGCACAATAAGGTTAACATGCCCAAAATGATCCATTTCCCATAAAAAATCTTTTTTCAACATACGTGCACCTTAAGCACCCACAAAAACAAATTTCTCACTACTAAAATAATTAATTGAACACTTCCAATGATTTTTCACAATAAGGACTATATAGAAACATAATAATTTCTATTTATAAAATATTTTTTCAACAAAAATTCATTTCAAAGCATTTCGAAAACATGTTTTCACCACCAAAATAAATTATAGAGCATGAAAAAATTAACCAAATGAGAAAATTAAATTATCTAAAATTGTTAGGGTATTTAACCACCTACCTTGGGAGGAGAAATTGTCAAAAAGTGATGAAAAATCTCATATGCATCGCAACCGCAATTAAAAACTGGTTGTTGGATGAGATTTTCATGCAACTGGAGCACCGACAACAGTCGAGCACTGTGATTATAGCTCCGATTCACCGAGGAGGAGCACCGACAATGGGTGGATTCTACATAAATCTCCTAATATCATGATGATTTCACAAATGGTTAGGGTTTTTAAAATAGATAGGGACAATTTTATCAGTGCTTACAAATAAGCGCTCATAAAGACCCCTTTTCTTAGTGCTTATTACTTAAGCACTTGTAAAATGACTCTTTATCAGTGTTTTCTTAGCACAAATAAAGGTTGATATTTATCAATGCTAAAAATGCATTGATAAATCAATCTTTATCAGTGCTAAAACTTTAGCACTGGTAAGTGTTAATTTTATCAGTGTGTTGGTTAGCACTGATAAATCCTCATCTTTATCAGCACAAATAAAGCACCGGTAAAGATGATTTTATCAGTGATTATTACTTAAGCACCGATAAAGGATTTATAATTATAATTATAAATAAAAAATTATAAATATTTATATATAATTAATAAATATATATAAATATAAATATAGTAAATATATTCCATTTTAAATATATTTATTATAATTTTATAATTATTTATTTATAATTATAGAAATATTTTTAAAAAATAATATTTATATCATTATATATATTTATATAATTATAAATACATATATTTAGTAAATATATATAAATATAAATATAGTAAATATATTCATTATTTAATTAATTTATTATAAATTTAATAATTATTTAAATGTATATATATATATTTATAATTTTATAAATACTTTTAAAAAAATATGTATTTGTTTATAATGATAAATATATAATTGTATAAATATAGTAAATGTACATTTATAAATATATTTATTTATAAATATTTTTTTTATAAATATTTTTGGACATTATTAATGAATATCTCCTTTTAAGTGTATAAATCTATGTTAAAATTGAGGAAAATTGAATAAATTAAGAATAAATATACTAGCAATATTGAAAAAATAGATAAGTTTGGTGTTTTTGCATTGTATATAAAAAAGAATTAATTACGTATATATAAAATCAATATAAAACACATTTAATCTATGTTAAATTGAAAAATCAAATAACATTCAATTATATGTTGAGTAATATGGAATTATAGTCAATATTTTTAATTCATATTAATTTTTAATTATAAACCACTATTCAACAAACATATGACTATTTAATGTAAAGTGCATAAATATTTTGTAATCTATAAATCATATTTATATACATTAATATATATCTATATATTTAATATATACCATTTGATAAAATTAATTATCATAATTATCTAATTAATAAAATGTTTAATAATTAATAATGTATAATCAATCTATTAATTTTTATCAGTAATTAATTAATTTATAAAATTTGTAATATTTTTTTAATAAACAAACTTTTTTAAATTTATTTAATTATTTCATTTCACTTATATAAATATTAATCAACACTAAAAATAAAGTACTGATAAAGGATACCCTTTATTAGTGGTAAAATTAAAGCATTGATAAGGATACCCTGTATGAGTGCTAAAATTAAAGAGCTAATAAAGGATACCCTTTATCAGTGCTAAAAATAAAGCATACCCTTTATCAGTGCTAAAAATAAAGCACTAATAAAGACTACCTTTATCAGCATAAAAAATAAAGTGCTGATAAAGGTTTTCTTTATCAGTGATAAAAAATATGCACTACTAAAAGGTTAAATTTAGTAGTTCTTTATTTAGCACCGATAAATATGCCATCTATCAGTATTTTTTTATTATAATGATAAATACTATCGTTGTTAAGGGAGTATTTTGTAGTAGTGAAATTAACTGTTTCATGATGTTTATTGGGATTACACTTCATGTAATACCCCGACTATAGTTTTTTAAACAGGCAGTGTGGCTGAGTTTCTCTTTTCTCATCAACTCCAGTTTCTTTTCTCCCAACCTATGTCCTTTCCTAGGTGATTTTGAAGCTCTCAAACCCTTCTGTATCCCCTCGTTCAACGTTCGATCATAGTTGTGCTTGCGGTGTGATTCCCAGGTAAGCATTCTTCTTTGTTCTTAATCTTTATCTCTTTATCCTCCTTTGGAGTTTGATGGATCTATGATCTGTGTTTATAGATCCCATTCACTACTAGAAATTAAGGATATAACCACACTTATTTAGCCACAGTTTAAAAAAACCATGGCTATAGGCTAAGATATCCCCACAGGTCTTACGTTATATGTGGTGCTATGCCCCCAACCCTCATGATTCAACCCCTGATTTTTACCTGGTCGATTTCTCCTCCCCACGAGTCGACGGACCTCCTCACCCGATGCTACCACCCAACCTCCCATTATCCTCCTCCGACAATGCGACCAACCAACCTCGGGACGATTCTCCTGTGACGATGCAGCCAGCCAACCTCCCTGCAATTCTCTTCTCCTGATGCGGCTCCACCTATGCCTCTTCCTTCGGGCCACCCTCTTCCTCGAATCACATGTTTTTTCAATCTTTACACATTCTAGGCGCCCCTCCACATCTCACCGGTGGGAGGTCCATGACTCAAATCTTGTTAGTGGTTTGTAGTAGGGTGCGTTAGGGTTTGTTTTCTATTTCCTCAATTATCTATTCTATTTATTCTTTTGGGGTTTCAATTAACTCTAATTTTCTCCAATACATAGCCATATACATATGAACCAGGATGATTCTAATTCCTCACATGCCCTCTGATTTCTGCCTTAGAGAAGGGTTTCTTTGATTTCAGATCCACAACCTCTTCAATTTTCATTGGGTAAGATTTATTTGTTTTGATTTCTTTTCTTCTTAATTGTCACATTTGTCTTTGATAGGGTTTATTTGTTTTCACTTATTTCATCAGGTATGATTTCTTTTTTTTTTCTTTCTAATTTTCATTGGGTTTGATTGTCTTGTAGAGTTTAAATATGCAAATGATGGAAATCAGAAGTTATGATGATATTATTTTAAGATGAATGAATGGTATATAGTGAGTTATAAAAGAAAATTTCATAAATATATAGTAATCATTGATTATTATTACTTTGGTTAATGTAAACCTATGCTTCATAGTGATAGATATATGAAATATCATGATATTTTTACAGTTGTTGATTAGAAGTAATGTTTGGAGGATTTACTAAATTTCATGTTGAATTATCAATTTTTTTTAGAGAACATCATTTTCCTATATAAATAAAATCCAATATGATTATGATGAGTCACAAAGAACATGTATGTTCTAAAACCACGATGTGATAGACACATATGATATTGTTTCCCCACAGGGTCTTATTCATTTACCATTAGGTGTTTAGTCTTAGGTGTTTCTTTTAGAGGTTAATCCACACTACCCTATACCTCCCTACCAATTCTTATAGAAATAACACTTTGTGTTAAGAATTGGTTAAGATAAGTGTTTAACTGAACCTTTATTTATCAATGTATTTAAAATAATAAGAATTTTTCAATATTGGATTTTTAACTCTTTAAGATTAGAACCATGGGTTGTCAAAGTAGATTGTTGATTACCTCGGTACTCCATCTGTCTCTACAGGTCCTTCATGGATGGATCTTGAATTTTTCCTTAAGTTTGGTAACCTATTGAAGGTTTATAATTTTTACTTACTTACTGGAAGTGTGGGGGATGATAAATCTATTATAAAATCTATTAGAAAGGTGAATTGGATTGATATTTATTTCCATATCCATATGAGACTATTGAATACTCCTTGAAAACTTGGTTGTTAAACCAAAATTGATGGACCCTCCATCAAGCGTCTACACTGATCTAGTGGGATCTATAATTGGTATGATAATTTTTTTTCCTCTGGTTGGATTTATATTTTTTCAAGTCCTACTGATTTTTTTGAAATATATGAACTGAAAAATAATAAGTTTTTATTGAAGTTCCTTGGATCGAAAACTCAATTTCCATTCCTATTGAATTTTAATTAAATGTCTTAGCTAATAATTTTAGGAACATTAAGAAACAAGAGGCTACAATTTATATAAATAATTCTTAGGAGAAGGTGATTACACCACTATTTAAAGGTAATAAAAGTGGTTTTCCTTCTATTAAATCTACTGATAATGTTTTTTGTAATGAATTAAGTTCATATTGTAATAAATTTATTTCCATTGAATCATTCAGTGATATCAATTATGAAATCAAGGATTGTCTTAAAATGGACCCTATTGAAGTTATTATATACATATGTGAATACATCAAGGGGATACAATATTAGACATCATAGTTATATTTAGATTTTAATTCAATGAAATATAAAGTCACTAAAAAGGTAAGTAAATGTATCACCATCATAATGTTTATTGAATCTAAGGAGACATTTCTATCACTTTTCAATGGAAAATTTTCTATAAATGAATAATAATTGAAAAGGATAGTTTTTAGGAGGTCGTTATTATAGAAGTGGTATTTTCACTAGAAAAACTATATTGGAACTCCATGGATGTCAAAGATTTATAACTAGATGTTAAAGATAATAGTATTAAAGAACTAGATAGTTCTCTTATAAAGGATAATAAAGTGTATGGAGATCTGATTCTGAAGTTACAAAAGGGATATGAAGAAATGTTAAAATATCTTGAATATGATATGTATTATCTAAATATATAATTATTGGAGTAAGAGGTGAAATTGATAAATCAAGAAGCCATCCAAGTTGAATCATTACACGTTTTTAGGAAAATAATAGCAGCTACCACAAAAAATAATGATGATAATATTACTAACAAAAAGACTCAGAATTGTGTCAAAATAACTTTAATTGATCCACTAATTTTTTCACTATAAGCTCATGGAGGAACGTAATAGAATATCATGATAAATCTATTGGTACTCATGAATATTTATTTATTACCCATGGTTTAAAAAAAAATTCTATAGAAATATGGGTGTGATTAAATAATGAGAATGCATCCATATCATCCAATTTAGCTATGAGCATGAATAAAATACTTGGATATCCAAATAAAACTAAAGATCATATTATTGTCGTCCAAAAATATAAAGCAATAAAAAATATATATACTATATACAATAGAAAGATAAGGTGATTTATTTTTCAATAATAGTGATACTAGACATTTGGATAGAAGTATAGTGAATGTTGGCATAATATGTCAACCTATGTAAGATATATAAGGTCTATATTCTGAGGGAACATACCATATTTTGAAATAAGAACTGTGGAAAAAATGAAGAATTCACAAAATAGGAGCAATCTATCTATAAGAAATAGATTTAAATATTTTTAATATATTTGTTAAATATGAAAAAAGTGATCATAGTTAAGATTATTTTTATTATATACCAACACAACACAAAGTACATACTAATTTCAGAATAATAACACAATAAAAATTGAAGTAAGTAAGAAAAGTAAATGAATCTACCTTGGGGAGAAAAAAAATAAGGATACTATATCATGTAATATCAATAATTCAATGAATGGGGTTAAATAGGATGTTGAAATAGAGATGATCTGCCAACACTATGGAAGAATAGTTCAGATCATGGACCATTGAAAATTGGCCATTAACGTTATGACTGATGGAAATGAGCTAAAGTAACAAATGGAATAGATTCAGTAAAGGAATCATAGAATTAATTTAATTAAATATATCCTATAAGAAGAAGAGTAATACTAACTTATAAATAATGGTATTCTAAATAACACTAAAGAGATACACATAAGGTACACAATTCTAGGTCATACAACAAAAAAATTCTTAACCTCACTATAAAAAAAGATAAACTATTGATGTGAAAATCTAAAACATTAGTGGATCAAAATATCAATAAATTTGTTGTAGAAAAAGTTTCCACACACATTAATTAGGTATATCATGTTCCTAAAGGATGAGTGATCATATGACCTAAGTAATTGGTAGAGCCTAATAATATGGGTCTAGTAGAAAATTATACAAATGATCTATTTTCTAAAGTAAGGTTGCATGTACCATATTTAATGAATGACAAAAAGAGTAGAAAAAAATATTTTCCATTGATTTATATATTTTGAAAATCAAGGGTGAATCTAGAATGAATAGATCTCAATATTTAATATATGGAAAAAATATTTTCTTAGTTGGGATATAATTCAGGACCTTATTACCTTGATTATTTGTTCCACTTTTTTTGGGAATTAAATGTGAAAATGAAATAAGTTTAGAACTACTTGGAAGTTATTATCATTACACAATTGTGGGTTTTATACATCATGGTTCATTCAAACTGGTATAATTATCTCATAAAAATACCAAAAAAATCCAATGGTTAAAAATAGAATTTATCTTTGAAAAAAGATATCCATGATGAAGAATGTTGGGAAGAATTAAAAGAGGCTTGGGGGGGGGGGTATAGGGGGAAGTGGGGGGTGGGTGGGTTCTGGGGGCTGGTGCAGGAGGGGGGGGGGTGCTAGGGGGAGTGGTGCAGGGGGGATGGTGTAGGGACTGGTGTTGGGGGTGGGGGATGGTGCTGGGGGGGCTGTGGGTGCTGAGGGGTGAGGGGAGGGGCTGAGTGGTGGAGTGATGGGGATGGGGTGCTGGGGGATGGTGTAGGAGGGGGGGGGGGTGTTGGGGGGATGGGGGGGGGGAGTGGTGTAGAAGTTATGGTGTAGGGGGACTGGTGCTTAGAGGGGGGGGGGGTGCTGGGGGATGGGGGGTAGTGGTGGTGCAAGTGGGGGGTGGGGGGTTGGGGCCTGTGGGGGCTGAGGGCTGGGGGGGGGGTGGTTCAAGGGGGGGGGGGGGGTTCTGGGGGGATAGGGGGAAGTGGGAGTGTAGGTGGGGGGGGGGGGGGTTGGGGGGATGAGGTCTGGTGGGGGGGGGGAGTGTAGGGGGAAGTGGGGGGGGGGGTGAGGGCTGGGGACTGGGGGTGTGGAGTGTTGGGGGCTGGTGCAAGAGGGGGGGAGGTACTGGGGGGGGGGGAGTAGTGTAGGGGGGAATAGTTTCGATGGTGGGGGTTGGTGCTGGGGGATGGGGGGGGGGCAGTGGGGGTACAAGTGGGGGGGGGGGTGTTGAGGGCTCGAGGGAGGGGTTGGGGGGGTGGGGTGTTGGGGGCTGGTATAGGAGGGGAGGGGGTGCTGGGGGGAGTGGTGCAGGGGGGGTTGGGGTAGGGGTACTAGTACTTAGGGGGGGTGGTGCTGGGGGGATGGGGGCAGTGGGGGTGCAGGTGGGGGGTGGGGGAGGCTGAGTGGTTGGGGGTTGAGGGCAGGGGAGAGGGGATGGGGGGAATGGTGTGGGGGTGGGGGTGGTTCTGGGGGGCTATGGGGGGGGGAGTGGGGGTGCAGGTGGGGGTGGGGGTGGGAGGGATGGGGGCTGAGGGATGGGGGGAGGGGCTGAGTGCTGGGGGGAGGGGCTGGGGGAGTGGTACAGGGGGGATGTAAATCAAATTTGGGAAGTGTTTTGGAAATAAATAGAATAGGGAAAATGGATGGGAATGAGAAATATAAGATGAATATGAGTTCCTTTATATTGTATTTACTGATTATATATTGACCATGCACAACTCGTTTCATATGATTTCATATGGTAATTGGGATATATATTGGAAATAAATTCTAAGAATAGAATATGGAATAGAAATGATAATATGGAAGAATGGGGTATGCTTCATGGATGTGTTATTTCTATTGTTTATGCATTTATTGATGCAATGATTATTGATATTATGATGAACAATGTGTGTGTTTGTAGTTGTTTTGTGTTGACATGACCACCATAAATTATCAGTCCAATGGGAGTGACTAAATGATGATATTGTGGTAATAATAGAAAGGAATTATAGAATCTATAATGGTAATGGATTAATGTATCATTTATCATCACTGATCACATATATATAAGAAGTCGTTATATCTTATTTATTTTCCCACTATTTTCTTATAGGTGGTTTCTTATGAAGAGGCTGGTTCTATCCACCACCATCGATGACACTGAGTTCAGAATTGGATTTTGGTAAAATTATTCTGTGTTTATTATTTGGCCAAATTTTAATTAGGGATTTTGCGATTTTTGGGTTCATTATATTTTTGTAGTGATTTCTAGATCTTGTTGAGGTGGATTAGAGTTTCCGTTGATAAAGGATTACATGTGTATTCATAGGTAGTCATATACATATATAAGTTCCCCCTTTATATATATTCTCTCATAGAAGTATTAATATATATATTGGGGCTAGTGTGCTTATATATAGATATGAAAAATGCATACATGTGTAAGTGTAAAGGGGATATGCAAGTATAAACATATATCTAAGGACCCACTTGTGCATATATGGCTATGAAAATATGTACATAGGGGCTAGGTTTCCTTATATATATGTGAAGTTGCATATGCGTGCAAGTGGAAAAAAGGAAGATTCGATTTGTTGTCATCAAAAGCAGTGAGCCTTGAGGTTGAGGTAATTTTTCTCTGCTTAACCCTTTAATTTGAATTCTATAATTGCTTGAGTATTTTAAAAACTTGTTTTCATTATTATATAATGTGTATATACTATGTAAATCATTTGTGTTTCTTTGAAATGACATTTTCACCTATTTTACATGATTTTCTTAAGCCTTTAACGTGGACTAGTATAAAGTTTCATCCAACTCAATAGTATAAAATTAAATTTCCTTCACTTTAGAGATGATAATGTCCTCATTTTGAAAAAACATGAATTGATAATTCTCATAAAAATCTAAAACTTAATTAAAATATTTGTTTTCATTTCATCAAGCACAAACAACTAGTCTTGAAAACTTGACACTTTCTTCAATAACATCACAGTGAAACACTTAACCTAGAAAAAGATAGAATTTAACCTATTAAAATAAATCCACCTAGGCATGATTCATGATGTGACCAGGGGTTTCACACCATGAATCCCTACCCCTGGGAATTTCATGGCTTGAATTGAGCTTCACAGCTAGAAATGTTCAAGATAGGGGGTTCACCCCTCAACCAACCCCATTCAAGGCATAAACCCAATGGGTCACAACATGAAAGGATAATATAGCTTAAACTTCAGTTATTTTTCACCCTTAACCTCCACCAACTTCCACCCAAACCCCAAAGGTTCCAACAAGGGACTCAAACAAAATCCAAAAATACCATTTAGAAACATCTAATGTTCATATTTCTGATCCAAATTCCAATTTAATCAATAAACCATGATTCATATTAAAAAAAAAATTTCCTCCAAAAATAATGAATTGAAAACCTATGGGGCATTAAAAATTCTCAACCTTAACACTTCTCATCCCCGAGAAGCCATGGTATTCATCAAAACATGTCTCAAAAACTACTACAGTTTCCAATTCCATGAGAACCAACTATTCTCCATCTATAAATTCTAAATATGTTTCTGTTACAAAAATCTAAACATCAAGGCATACTTTGCACCAGAAGTTGAGCCACTCACTCACTACAAACACTAACAGCAAGAAGGATCCCACTACACCCATATATTTGGAAACTCCTCGGTGTATTCAACTGATTCATCCTAAAGATTATGGTTATCCCCACCATAATAATCTTCTAATGAAGGTTGACTAAACATCATAGAGATCCTAACCATATGAATTTCCAATTGAGAATGATATTCCAATGGTCTATCAACTTGGTAACTGGATTTTGAAAAATGATCTCAGTGCAGTTTTCATCTCACTCTATCCAACCCCATGAAAAACACCAATCCATTCTCCTCTGGATGAATTTTCCTGAAATTTATTGGATTCACCTGCTGGTGTACTATCTCATATCTTAATCAAGATGACTTCACCTCTTAAGGCATCATGAGATCATATAATTCCTAAACTTAAGTCTGATATCTGACTCCCAGTGTAATTTCATGGTTGGATCACCAACTGTTTGCTTCCTCCATCATGCTCCCACTCTAAGTACTAACTCACCTCTGATGTGATTCACCCTCAGATCACTCAAAAACCATGATGAGCCCAATTCCAATTCACTAACTCCACTGAACACCAATTCTGAACTTAAAATCTAGTATTACCCAAGGAAATGAAAAAGATAGGATCTTCCCACACACTAGCATCACCTTTTCACCTCAATCGTTCAATGATCGGCCTCGCCACAACAACGACCCATATTACATGAGGTCTAGTCACCCAAAAATGATATGACTCTCTCCACCATAGGATTAACATTATAATTGACCTTTAAAACCAAACACCTAGTCTCCGTAGCCACTATTCTATCCATCACTAAATCCAATGACTAGATGTGACCAACCTGCTTATCCCTAAATTCCAATATGAAATATCCATTGCCACCAACTCTCGGATCACTATAGATCATCCATACTAGCCAATGATATTCAATAGTGTTCTCCCCACCCCATGACTTCCCATACATGGTTCCTATGGATTCCCATACACCATTACTCAACTGCTGATCCAAACAGGTACTATTAGAAAACCTCACTAACAATAACCCTACCAAGGACCAAAAACTCAGGCTATTGGGGGGGGGTGCAAGGGGTGTGCAGGGGTGGGGTAAGTGTGCTGGGTTTTGTTGCAAGGGGAAGGGGGAGGGTGTATGGGAGGGGGTGTTGGGTTCTCTTGAAAGGGGAAGGGGGTGGGTCTGGGTGGTGTGCCGGGGAGGGGGTTACAGTGTGCGGGGGGGGGGGGGGGGGTGGTCCGGGTGTGTGTGCAAGGGGTGGGGGGGGGGGAGCAGGGGTGGTCTGATGGGGAAGGGGGCAGAGGGGTGTGCAGGGGGTAGTAGGAGTGCGGGGGTGGGGGTCCAATGGGTGTACAAGGGGGTTTTCAGGGGGGGTGTACTGGGTTCTTTTGCAAGGGGCAGGGGTATGGTGACGGGGGGGGGGGGGTGCTTGGGGTGTGTTCAATGTGTAGGGGGGTGTTCTGGGTTATTTTGTAAGGGGAAGGGGGTAGGAATGGGGGCGTGTTGGGGGTGTTCTATGTGCAGGGGGCAGGGGGTGTGTACAGGGGGTTGAGGTGGGTGGGTGGGGGGGGGGGGTTCCGGGGAAGGGGGCATGGGGTGTGTAGGGGGCAGAGGGTTTGATGGGGGGGGGGGTGCAAGGCGGTAGAGGGATGGGTGTAGGGGGCCAAGGGGTGTGTAGGGGGTGTGATGTGTTCTTTTTCAAGGGGAAGGGGTAGGGTGAAGGGGGTGTGCTGGGGGGGGGGTGTAGTGTGCTAGGGGGTGGGAAGGTGGGGTGTGCTAGGGAAGGGGGTAGGGGGTGCGCAGGAGGTAGGGTGAGGGGGTGGGGGGTGTGCTGGGGGGAGGGGGAAAGGGGAAGGGGTGTTATGGGTTCTTTTGAAAGGGACAAAGGTAGGGTGTAGGGGGGTGGGTAGGGGGTGTGTAGTTGGCTGGGGGGGTGTGCAGTAGGTAGGGTGGGGTGGGGGTGGGAAGGGGGGTGTGCCAGGGAAGAGGGTAAGGGGGTGTGCTGAGGGGAGGGGGCTGCAAGGGGGAGGGGTGGAGGGGGTGGTTAGGGTTGTATGCTGGGGGCGGGGTGGGTGGGCGGGCAGTGTGTGTGTGTTGGGAAAGGGGATAGGGGGTGTGCAGGGGGTGTGATGGGGGGGGGGGAAGGGGGTGTGTGTGTGTAGGGGGGGGGGGGGGGTGCAGGGGGGGGGGGGTGTAGGGGGATGGGGGTGTGATGGGGGGAGTGGGTGCAAGGGGTTGGGGGAGGGGTGTGTGTGTGTGTGGGGGGGGGGTTCAAGGGGTAGGGGGTGTGTCTACCAAGAATCCATGTGTAGGATGGGACAGTAATTCTTCCAATGTGTGGGGTTGTATTTGAATTTTTATATCTCATTTTCTTCCATATTTCTAATCATCAAACTTTACCATGGAAAAAATCATAGGGAAAGTTAGAGTACATTATAGTATCCTTTTCTCTGTAAAATATAGTCCTCTCAATAGCCAGAATTGCTGAACGGTGCTATTTTTTATGGAATGGGGAGACATATTAAAATAGTTTAAATCATGGAAAAAAGCCTATAGACAAGGTTTTCAACTATGGCTATATGTATTACATGAATTAGGATTATTCCATGGTTTGAAAACCATGTATATAGGGGGTTTCCATAGTTCAAACTATGGATATATCCCTATAGAGACAATTTGAACCATGGATATAGGTTTTTCCCCATAGCCACTCCAATACCAGCCATAGTTTATGAAACTAGGGATATAACCTATAGCCACGGGTTTTGGGCCTATAGTCATCATTCCAAACCATGAATATAGACTTATTTTGTAGTATTGATTTATAGGTTGAGTTTCAAGGACTCATAAACCTTATTTATCATTGATGGGTTCCATTACATGTGTTGAGTTTTAGGAAAAGGTAGGTGGTTCCGTCCTGATTGACCAAATTGATTAATGTTACATTGCTTGATTTATTTAAACTATATTTTTAAATTCAATTGCTCAAACATTATTTCAATTGAATTGATAAAATCCAATTCTAGTGAATATGGAGATTTAAAATGGTTTTGGAACATAAATTGGGAAAACCACCAATTCCATTGAAATGGGGTGTGTTTATGGAAATTAGTTGATTTAAATTTTTGAAATTCAATTTTATATTTGATGTAAATTTTTTCAATTAAATTTTTGAATTAAATTTTGAAAATGAATTTTTAAATTCATGGAATTTGTTTTTAATGAATTTCAAAGTTGTGAAAATTTCTTAAAGAAGTTTTTATAGAAACCCAATGGGTTTATCTTGTGAAAGAGGCATGTTTTTGATTAAAATATATTTTGGTTTTAAATGGAAAATTGGAATTTGAAATACAAGAATGAGATTTAATTATATTTTAATTAGTCTTAAAATAAATTTCATATCATTGATTTTGTAAGAGTTCATAATAGCGTTAGGTAGTTGGTGAGTTATTTGGACACAATCTACGCTATTACAACATTATAAAACATACATATAGTGGGTCACATCCATGATGGGAGGGTGACGATTCACCTCTGGCCATTTTTAGGTGGACGTGTGTATACACATATTTCTAAGATCACATAGAGAGCGTAGAGTCCTATAGCCAGAAATACTATCGTACCTATTTGGAAGATGGACATGTTGCTCGCTTGTAATTTATTTTTGAGATATAAATATATTCCAATGTTATAAAACTATGTTATGTGACCTATAAATTTATATAAACCATTTTATAGAAATTTTTTATTTAATAAATTGTTTTTAAAAAATTACATCACTTGTAAAGCCTTTTCTTAAATTGATTTATATCATTTGAACTATATTGCATGATTTGTTTAAATATCCTTTAAAATGCCAAAACTGTTTATTTAAAATTAAAAGCATTATGTTGGTTAATCTACATTTTAGAAAGTGTTATGGAATCCTTTGTGAGAACCTAATGGGATTTTTATCTTACACCCTAATTGTGCCTTTAGGTGTTTGTAGATCATCTTCTTACAGGTCCGAATAAGGGGAAAGGATCACTTGGAGGTGGATCCAGCTGTTGAAATTTGGACTTCGTAAGTTGTATGCTTAGGGAATTGGGGTGTTTTTCCTCTATTTTAGTAATTTGGGCTTGTTTATGCTTTTTTTACTTCTGGTACATTACTCCCTATGGATTTTCATTTCTTATGCATACTTACTTGTTTCTTTTTCTTCCATATTGTTAGTGGAAAATTGTTCCCACTCTCATGTTGTATGATTCCATGTTCTAGTCAAGAACCCATGGGGACTGGGAATTACCTTCAGGCTATTTTAGAGCTGGCTTGGTTATTGAGTTTCCAGGGTACCTAGACTGTTTCATGACATAGTGGTATCAAGGGAGATTGGTAAGATTTTGTCTTGAAGTCAGTACATATTTATGAAATCTTTTTAGGACTTAAGAGGTAATTACGATTGAGTTTCTGAATATCTCTCACCGCGATGAACCTTAAGTCACTATGGGTGGTTAGGGAAAGTAATATTATGGATTATTTCTAGTCTTTTCCCTATTTTTATTTTGATAGAGTGAAATCCAAGTCTTGTTTGTTCTATTAGTTGTGATCTTGTTCCCCCTTGTTGCTCTGTTTGAGCATCATCTGATGTCTTCCTTGTTATTTGCTGATGTTGTATAGAATCATGCCTATGATAAGACATGTGAATCAGATATAGGAAGTGGTAATTATGAAACTTAGTAAGAAAATTCTATTGTGGATCCTAATCTGGTTGAGGTGATCGTGCATATAGTCTAAGCTATGGTACATGCACCACCTCCCGTCCCTATTCAGGTTCCAAATATGGACCCTCATGGGGATATTCATTGAAATCATCCTAAAGATTTTCTTCACCATAATCCACTAGTTTTCAAAGGCTCCACTGATCCTTAACATTATGAGGAATGGTTGGGAAATATAGAATGTACGTTTGAATTTTTAGAGACACCAGACATGATCAAGGTGAAGTTTCCACCTTTATTCTAGAAGAACCAAGTAGGATATAGTGGGACACGATGGTGATGGAAAAGAAACATAAGGGATTAGAGTGGAAATAATTCAAGGTTCTTTTCACTGACCAGTTATATCCAGAGTCAATGGTGTTGACTAGGGTTGTGGAGTTTTTCAAGATTGAGTAAGCTGATATAATTGTGACTGAGTATTCAAATCCTTTTGCCGAGTTGATATAGTTTACACATGAGATTGTATCTAATGAGTGAATGATGGATCGATGGTACGATTTGAGACTTTAATCAGATATCTATTATTATTTTTTCTTACTAAATATTCAAACTTATGCTGATGTGCTAGAAATGTAAATGATGGTTGAAATGGACCTGGTTGGAAAGTCAAGGTTAAAGGGAGTTCCTTTTTCTCCTAGTACAAGTTTCAGTTCCTTTAAAATAAAATGGAAGCATGATGATTCTCATGGTATTTCTTGACGTAAGGGTCATTCCAGACCTATTAAAGTGCCAAAAGCAAGTCCTTTTATTTTATATCAGTGTAGAAATCCATGAAATTCTAGGAGGGTTTTCACTAAGGCACACAAGAACTATTGCTTTTTTGGACATTCAGGGCAATTATATAGATTCATCAATAACTATTATACTCTACATAGTGGAATAGGATCATCATATCATCCTAAAACTACGAGGCAATTAGATGCTTCAGGTATAAATGGGTTCTATCCACACACATCTATAACGAAGCTTCTTGACGCAATGGAAGAGTCTCTAGAGGAAGAAGACATGGGTCCATTGATTGTGAGAGGTACCATTACTATAGATTCATTATTGGTGACTTCTCTATTTGATACTGGTGCATCCCATTCATTAAATTTGAACCCATATTGTTAATACGATTAATCTTCCTATGGATATTTTATCTTATGCAATGGATATTACTAAACCCCTTGGATCAAAAAGAGAGTAGGGTCTCCATAGTCCCTCTTGTACTTTATATTTGGATGATGTTGAGTTGGATTTGAGTTTTATAGTCTTCTACATGAAACCTCTTGATTTCATTTTTAGAATGGATTGACCCATTTCCAATAAATCCCAGATTGATTATTACCTTTGATGGGTCTACCTTACTACACCTAATGGTGCATCTCTTATCTTTCAAGGAGAATGAGACCCAATGTAGAGAAGATCCATACCTTCTTATTCAGAGTTTGGGAGAGTAATATTAGTGTTTTCCATTGATCTAGAGTGGGAATCTTTGAGTACTGATATCCCTCTAGTTATCATCAAGTTTTATGAAATTTTTCCTTATGAATTATCTGGTTTTCCACCAATAAGGGAGGTTGAGTTTTCCTTTGAATTGATGCCTGGTAATCAACCAATATCTATTCCCTCTTACAACATGGATCTAGTATAAATGAAATAGCTAAAGTCCTAGTTGGATGGTCTTCTTGATAAGGGCTTTATATGCCTGAGTGTATCACTTTTGGAAACACCGATTCTCTTCACTAAGAAGGGTGATGGTTCTCTTTGCTTATGTATTGATTACTGAAAGCTCAATCAATTTATGGTGAAAAAAGTATATATTTCCATGGATTTATGATCTATTTGATCAATTTAAAGGAGCAAAGGGGTTTTAAAAGATAAAACTTTGATCTAGTTACTACCATTTAAGGGTAAAAGAATCTAACATACAAAAAACCACTTTTTGGAGCAGGTACAACAATTAAGATTACCTTGTCATTCCCTTTTGTCTAAAAAATTATCCTACATCTTTCATGGCTCTAATGAAAAAGATTTTACATGAGTATCTATATACCTTTATGGTAGTATTTGTGGATGGAATCCTTATTTACTCTAAATACAAGGAGGATAATGTGCATCATCTAAGAATAGTTTTGAGTCTATTGAGAAATTACTGGATTTATACCAAGATTCAAAAGTGTGATTTATGGATCTGAGAAGTGAAATTATCAGGACATGTGGTCTCTAAACAAGGAATATCAGTTGAACCTACAAAGGTGAAGGATGATATGAATTGGTAGCAACCATGAAATTTCTTTGAGATCCATAGCTTCTTGGGCTTAGATAGATATTATTATCTGTTTGTGAAGGACTTCTCAAAGTTGGATTGTATGATGACAGATCTAACTCAGAAG